>CAOLHI010000516.1:0-606550 GCA_948474755.1 Ctenosaura bakeri | reverse complement strand
CCCTCGATCTAGACACCATACTCCTATTGATTCAGCCGAGAACTGCATTGGCTTTCTTGGCTGCCGCATCACATTGCTGACTCATGTTCAGCTTGTGGTCTATGAAGACTCCTAGATCCCTTTCACATGTACTGCTATCCAGCCACGTGTCACCCATCCTATATTTCTGTATTCCATTTTTTCTGCCTAAGTGCAGGACCTTCCACTTCTCTCTGCTGAAATTCATTTTGTTAGGTTTGGCCCAGTTCTCCAATCTGTCAAGGTCATTTTGAATTTTGATCCTGTCCTCTGGCGTATTAGCAACCCCTCCCAATTTGGTGTCATCTGCAAATTTGATGAGCATGCCCTCTATTCCTTCATCCAAGTCGTTGATAAAAATATTGAACAGCACTGAGCCCAGGACAGAACCCTGTGGCATCCTGCTAGTCACTTCTCTCCAGGATGAAAGGCAGCCATTCATGATCACCTTTTGGGTTCGGTGGGTCAACCAGTTACAAATCCAACTAACAGTAGCCCTGTCCAGCCCACACTTTACTAGCTTCGTTGCAAGAATATTTTAACATGAAAACACTAAAGGAGGTTACCCAAGAATGGGGCTGAGGTGTCACCAATAAGCAACTAACATCCAGCTATACTCTCCTTTACATTTAATACAGGTGTAGCAGTTGACATTCTGAACCAATGGTTTGACAGAGGGATAAGATGGACACAATTGCAGTGGGTGGTTCATCTCTCAAGCTAAGTAGTCTTCATTCCTTCCCACAGTGATTTGCACTCTGCCAAAGCAGGGATGGGGAACCTCCAACTCACAAATGTTTTTCATCTAACCCAAAGCCCCCTCTGGCCCACCTACTTCTTCTGATGGTAGTGAAACACCAACTGTCATCTCTGATAGGAAGTAAAAAGCAGGGCTTCCTTTCCACACTGTTCATCATTCCAATCACAAAAAAGAGAAGCACATACTGAAATAGTAGCTTCTCTCCTGATCGATGGGGCCAGATCAGTCTTACCCTTGCTATTAACTTCTCATTTGCTCAGAGGATGGGAAAGAAGTTTCTTTGTGAATTCAGGGACTGAATTCACACACACAAATGTAACAGTGCTAATACACTATTTATTAGGAGTGTGATACATAGTACAGGACTTCAGTGAGCAAACTAAAGGCAATTAACAAAATCCAAACATTAAAAGCAAATAGTTTCCCATCCCACCTGCGAGAGACCTTGGAGCTCAGGTTTCAGCCTAGCAGCGCTTATCACTACATTCCTAGCTTTGTTTATCTAACGGTCTCTGGTTCTCATACCTTGTTACAAGCAAGCAGCTAATTAACTTCTACTACATGTCCCATAAATGAAATATGGAGGGCTACCCGACATCAGGTGTTGGCCAGCTGGTGCTATTCATAAGCGGCTTTTGCTGTAAATCTGCAGAAAACTGTTCCCCTCTCTTTCCAGAAATTGATCTCAACTGAGAGGACTCTCAAACTGGCCTCACCAATCTATTGTTTATACAAACACACACACACACACAGAAAGAGAGAGAGAGAGAGAGAGAGGTGTGTGTGTGTGCAAACTGCTTCTAAACCTATCATACTCATTTCCTGTGATGCTAAAAACCTATTCAATTCTCACAAAAGATGAATAATCTGAAGTTGAACTGAGGACAGGCAAAATGTGTATACTCCATGCATGTTTTTTAGTTTCACGACTATGAAGAAGGCCGCATTTGCTTCAGGCTCATGCTTATCCATCAGTAAATAGTATGTCACTGAATTACAAACATAAGCCAGCTAGGCATTGGCTGCCTGACCTAATTAGCCAGTTTGTAAAAGAAATTCTAACAGATATTAAGCAGTATCTGATCTCCACCAAATACTCACACGAATCTGTAATTTAGGATACTTGCCTAAATTACTGGACTGAATATTACGCCGCTCACATAACAGTACCCAAGTTCGTTTATTGCTATGAAATTTGTCAAAGAACCTAGGTTATAAAAGGCCCAGGGAAGAAAACCAGTTCATCTGTACACCCAAACTAGGTTAAAGGCCGGATATAATCTTGGTTAAAATTGTGTAGTTAGAGTTGCATTTGAAGAACGTCTGGGGATTCTGTGGTAAATAGCTAAGATAAAAGAAGACACAGTTACTGGGGCAGAATGCTGCTAATGGAACAAACAAAACTAGATAGGCTACTTCACTATATGCAGTTTAGAAAACACATTCCACATTAAGGCTTAAAGTTACATCTGAAGTGATCTAATAGGACCAGAGTCCCCTAAAGGTCACAGAAGATCAGTGCTATGCATATGCAGCCTTCTGCCTTAAAATCATTTCTCCTCATGATATAAAGTGTATTTTTAATGTAAACTTTATTTTTTTGGTATGACACCAAAACAATTTTTGTCTGCATGATTTACACAAATGAGCAGAGCTCAGAAGTAATGCTTTCAGGTAAAACCCCTTAGCTAGCATGAACTACTTTGGTAGGCACCAGGAAGAACAGGCACTGGGTTTTAAGAAAAATGCAACACATAGAGCCACAAAGCACAACCCTACAAACTTTTTACTTGTTCTTGGTTAGACACAGTTGTAGAGCTTGGACCACCATGTTAAATGAGGTGGCTGTGGAGTTCAACTCACCTCCCATCTTTACACTACTGAACCAGGCCCATTCCTGATAATGAGCAGCATGATTGTGGAAGTATGACTTCCATACTATTTATTGTGAATTTTTTCTTAATTTGCATGGATTCTGTCTCTGCAGCTTGAAACAGCTCTACTGATATCACATCCGTTACTGGTGATTTATATCTCCTGCTATTTGGAGAGCAGCTTCTATTTCACTTCCAAAAATTATATGTTCATTATCAAAATATTTTGCTTTAAAGGAATCTGTCATTCCTTTATTTCTTTTACAGTTTTTCAGTGTATTGTTTTTACTGCATTTTTGTTTTGCCTTATTCATATAATATGCTTCCTTTTTGATCATTCAGCATCCTTATCGCTTAAAGTGTTCCTTTAAACTTCTCTTTGATTTCTTGGATCTTCCAGAAAAGGTCTCTTATTTTTTCCTTTTTAGCATCATCGGTTTCTTTGCACTGAGCATTTCCACACTACACTGTTACAGTGCTACTATTCCACTTTCAACATCCTATGGAATCCTGGGGTCTGCCATTTAGTAGGGGGTATTTTGAATTCTCAGCCAGAGAGCTCTTTGGCCTCAGTAAACTGCGTTTGGGTTGCTGCTTAGAATACATCTCCTAATGTCTTAATAACTTCTGAGACTGGTTTACTCACTATTGTTTCAACTGCTCTTTCATTGCCTGCAAAGCATATGACAAACACTACTGAAAGGATTTACTGCTTCTAGACTGGATAAAGTTTCTGCCTTAAATGACAGAAACTACACCTGCATATTGTTGGTCCATCAAGTTGAACACGTAAAGCAATTCTGAAGAAAAGAAAGAGTTCATGTTACAAAAACGATTGTTTTATTTCCATGATCTGAATTTCTTGTAAAGGAAAGGTTAAAAGAACCCCCAAAACAGTTTTTCTCATTTCTGAAAAAAAGAGATTTAAATTTTTTTTAAAGGGGTCACTGTTGATATCAGTGTACTGACCACACACAGTACTGGAAGGAATATATCTGGAACATAAGCTTGAACCAAGAATGCCCAATAAACCAAGCTCTCCAACTAACAAACAATGTGTTAACATTCCAAACAATAGGGAACTGTGGTATAAAAAGAAACAATCTCCAAAGGAATCAAACCAAAAATAGATAAAATTCTCAGAAGGAAAAAGCATTAACACTAATTCTTTCCACTATTTTCTGTTTTATAATCTTACATATGTTGCACAAACAAGAGATAAAACATAAACAAGAAAAAGCTCTAAGTCATGTCTCCAAAGAATTGATGCCACTGAGTCTAGGTGTCTTTTGGCAACAACCATTAAAGTACTCAATAATTTTATTACACTATACTACAGCTTGATTTACTGTTTATCCTCCAGGGAGATTAAACTGGCATCACAAGAACACACAACATATGCCTTCTACAAACTAATAAAGAAAAGGATATGCATCACACACCTTTAAAACAGCCCACTCTTTGTGATCTTACTTTATTGTGAGTGTACCTTATTTTGCTGCTGTCTCTTTCCACTTGTGGGACATGTCAGCTGGAGTTACGAACACTTAGCTCTTAAGTGGTAACTGGAACTGAAATTTCATAAATGATGCTGTAGTGAAAAGCTGCAGTGAAAAGCAAGGTTAGAACCAGCCTTATTGGCCATAAGAGCTTTATATTATGGTTATGCCAGTGGCCAGTAAAACTTTCACTTGAAGTTACAGATACAGAGGACACATATGGATCAGAGATGTATAAGGTACGCACCTCACCCTCATCTACAAATAGTGGCCAAATTCAACATTAAATTCAACATCAGATTGAGCTTCTACTTTAATACAGTGGGACTGCAGGACATGACACCAGATTACCAACAAATTCCTTCCTATCCCACAGTTCTCAGGCTAAACATATTTCATGAGTTAATATGCTGCATGTTCATACAGACTGGGTCCAGCTGTCATCAAGATTCCTCCTCTGGTTCACCTTGGTGTATTAGTTAAGCCATGGAACAGACGTGGAGAGTGCAACCTTCTTCTGGTTCTCTCAGGAACTTTTGATGCTATCAATCATGGAATTCTTCTGGATTGTCCAGCAGAGCTAAGCTAGAGAGCACAGAACTATGGTGGCAGGTTAGCTTCAGAAAATAATGCTAAGGAATGCCTGCTCTGAATTTATGGCTTTTCATCTGTGAAGTACCATAAAGTTACATCTCATCCTCTATGCTATACAACAGAGAGGCCCCATGGTACAGTAGTTTCAACATTAAACTACAACACTGGAGATGAGGGTTTGGTTTTCCACTAGGCCACTGAAACCTACTAGGTGACCTTGTGTGTGTCACATACTCTCTATAAGTCTCTAGAAGTCAGTAACAACTTGAAGGCACACAACAAGCTATACAACATCTGCATAAACCTGGTCAGACAAGACCATACCCCTCAGAATAAAGCTGATTTTAAAAGCTAAGCATGGTTAGGTCACATTAGTACTTCGATGGGAGAACACCAGGAAATGCAGGGGAACTACAAGTACGGCTAGGAAAGAATCCTGCCTGAAGCTTTGGAGAACCAGTGTCAATCACAGTGGACAGAAATGATATCTAGTCCAATGGGTCTGACTCAATGTAGGACAGTTTCTTATGTTGTTTATCTTATTCAGCCCACAATTTACGTTTATGAATGTGTTATAACTGATATTGCATTTTATGTTTATGTTGTAAAATGCCTTCAGAAAACTATAGTTCTGAAATGTGGCTAGAAGATACATTAGAAATGTTAGTGGCTTGCCTGTAGAGTGGTAATGGTATGACAGCATTAGCTATAGTTGTCCAGCACAAGTGGTCGTACCAGCCAGATGCTGTGTTACCTTAAGTTTACCCTTACTCTAAAGCAGAGGAGAAATCCTATGTAGCTGAGGGAGAAATAAGCCAGTGAGACGTTTGCCATCAGCTACATTGGGATCAATGGGCATTTGGTTCCCTTCACTCTCTGGATCTGCCTCTTTCAATGACCAGTCTACTTATGCATCATGCAATCTTTATATAATATTATGTAAGAACTGACACCTAAGTTTGCTTATTTTCTCCTTCCCTCTCAGCTCAATTCTCCTGTAATGCTGTGCTTACTAGAGTATAAGCCATTCTTTTAATATGTAATCTGTCTCAAGTATATTAGCATCCTGGTGGCATATAAGCACTCTGTTGGCATCCATCAAGGACAAGGACAAGGACCTACATGTCAGGGAGTGTACAGCCTATACCTCCTTTCTGTTCCTACACAAAATCCCAAACAGTATTCATTCAAGTAAAAACAGCAAGTTTCTTCCTACTCCTCCCCGCCCAATGATGATATACACAAGGTTGATGCTGTTCCTCAGCTAATCCACAGCGAGCGAGCAAAATGTCTGCAGGCTAGTAAGTTTTGTGAGTTTATTAAGAAAGGTGTGATGGACAGAGGTAGTAAAAAAAGGCAGAAGCAAGTCTGGATTGCTCATTCCTTTGTTTTTCATACCCAGCCATTTAAATGGATACAGTTTTAAATTGGCTTCAAATGTGTTGTAGAGTAGATCAGGGGTGGGAATCATGCAGCCCTTCAGATGTTAACAAGACTGAAACTCTCAGTATTCCTCACCATTCTTTGTGATAGGTGGGGGTGCTGGAATTGCAATCCAACATAATCTGCTAGGCTGCATTATTCCCATCCCTAGAATAGGCAGAAATAAAATAAAGGTAATTCTATGGAATTTTTCACAGCCCAAGAAGTAATGAAGTTCCACATCTGTCCTGAAAAACTTTTATCAGTCCGATGGTTCATCATTGAATAAGTACCTGAAATACTACTAGCTTACCAGTATTCTACAAAGCTCTCTTGTAAAACTGTGTGACTGTTTTCCCTGAAAAATGGTAATGACCATTTAATTCAAAGATTTCAACTATGAAAACCTGCTTCTGTTTTGACCAGCATGTTCCACATATACAACATAAACAAAACATATTAAGGATCAGTTTGTACAATCAACCCATGAGAAGTGAAATAACTTGTAGTGATCTGCATCACTTCAAACTGTAGGTGATGGGGTTTGCAGACTGCAATATTATCCAGATCCCTGCAGACCAAAATCTATCATACCAATGAGAGAGGGGGGAAAAACAGCTTAGGCATCATTTCCACATAGTCTGCAAGTCCTCCACTGCAGATGGAAGTTCAAGAAAGATTTCACCAGATAATTCTTCAAACTGTAATAATCTAAAGGCCCAGTGTGTACAAAAATAGGCCATGTACTCCTCCTATTGCAATCTGTATATATTATTGTCTGAATTCAAAGAGTATAATTTTGTTCCCATGGGAAAAAAAGTTTAGGATACAAAGAACACTGACACAATTCACCTTCACCCCTTTCAGCCTCTTTGAAACCACATTGTTTGCTGTAGAGAACAGAAGAAATGTGCTGAAGGAACATGAAAGGACTGAGGAAGGTGAGGGAAAAGAGTGTGGGGGGGAGGTCTTGAGATTCAGTTGCAGTGCATTTGCTGCTATTAAGGCACTGCAGCTGTTTAGCAGCAAATATCTGCCAAAACGCTCATACTCCTATTTCATGCTTAAACATTTTAGATTAAACCAACACAGTTGTTCTAAGGAATGTTTCTTCCCTCTTGTGAAAATGGAAGTATAGTCTTAAGAAATAACTAAGAACACAGAAAGAAAAAATCTCTTTGAAATTCTCACTTTTCAAAAATGGTTTGTTATTTTAAACAACAAATCCAAAATGTTGCAACCTGGATTTGAGTGCCTTTAATTGATCACTACTGCCACTTTAGAACAAGGAGACCAGTTAGTATATTTTCTAGCATGGGTACTAGCTGCCATGTACTAGACAGCCCACAAGCCACAAAGTTCACTCTGAGGCAGACAATAGTTTTTATTTGTAGAAAAATAAGGGCAGCACAGCACATTTCTTCATTAGTTACTGAGACTAAAACAGACATGGAGCTTACACCTTATATAGATACAATTCCAAATTCTGGGTGCTCAAAGCAGTAATTGGAGAGGAACATAAACCTAGCATCACATCACTTTTTCAGACAGTTCCCATATCTGTATTTGGTTACTACTGCTCATCCTTGAGGTCGGCACATATTTCCTGCCTCTTATCTTAGATACACCAAGTTCTAAAAATACGTGCCTTTATAAATTTAGTTTAACCTATTTTCCCCTGTCCCCTCACTGGATACATTGTAGCAATTGGTAATAAAACAGCTAACCAACTGATAGTTTGTAATAATACGGGCAGACTCCAAACAGATACATTGATGTCTCAAGTGGCACTGGATTATTTGTAGTGTTACAACTAAACTTAATGGTGTTCTACAGCAGTAATTCTACATTGACTACAATATACTATTTCAATACACATTCAGCAGACCAACATATGGCAGGAGCTATGCACCCTGACACTAGGTCTGGGTATTTCAGTTGCTGCCAGAAATAACTTTATTAAGATAAGTTCTGTTTGTAGCATTTTTCATCACTTGAGTATTTACAGGTCCTTCAATTATTGCTTAATGCATTTTTGCTTAATCCATCTGCATTTCTGTGACAGCTCTTCAGCATGCAATCCTTTCTACTATTTTTGCTGTCCTCTGAGTTCTAAAATAATATTCAAGGAAAACCAAACACTATTCTTCTGGATTAACATTCTGGCTGCAACTTTATTACATGGGTAGTGATAAGGTGAAAGTAGGAAGCACTTGAAGACCACTGGTCTTGTTATCATAGAACTCTAAGGGATTGGGTTGGACACTCACGACATACTTTGTCACCCCTTGGGGGGAATTCATTCCAGACCTGAGACACTAACATAACCATTAAGTGGGATGACTTGGTTAGTCATGGTTTCACCTTGCCAAGATCTCCTGGGCAGTCTTCTGGCAACCCTGATACTTCCACTAGCATAGTTTTACACCAGTAACTTACCACCAGTTTGTAATTGCCACATCAAGGGGTCAGCTTTGTTTTGACTACTTGTTCTTTCCCCATGCAATTTGAGTATCCTGTAAGAATTTCTTAACCAAGGTCTTGTGATGGCGTTGGGATTGCTAGCATTTGAAGATCTGAGCTCTGACATCCAGGATTGTGCCTGCCACTGAAAACTCACCTATCAAACCACTTTCTCTCCACAGGAAAGCAACTGTGCATTTGTATGCAGACGGGTTTTTCTTAAACTGGGTACACAGAAGGACTTGTAGTTTGTTCACTTTTCTTTTCCTTCAAATAATGCTGTTCTTCACTCTGTTTTTAACACCACAGCTGAGCGTTACTTTTGATCATTCTCTCACATTTTTCAGCCATATTAATTTTTAGGTCCTGTGAGTTATCAACAGTGTTAGGTCCAGTTTTAGGTCCTGTGAGTTATCAACAGTGTTAAAATACACATAATTTCAGCATAAACAATGAATTAAAATACACTGCCTAAAACAGAATGATTGCAATGCACATAGCTATGTATCTATCCACCCACCCTTTCATATTACAGAACATAAGAATTCTGTGGGGTTGTTTGTTTGTTTTTTTAGAAGTACACTCATGGTCAAGCCTGTCCTTGTTTCTGTCCCTTCCTGTACATTTATGGGACAGAAATGGCTTGTTTTTGTTCAGTAACATAAGCATCAAAACATCAGAAATAATAACAGCCAAATAATCCCTCAAGAAACAGATTTTTTTCTTGTTACTAATTTTTTAGGACAGAAATGATACGTTACAAATCTGAGCTGCAACTATACTCAAATTCTTCCTGACCTGCCTCACAATTGTGTCCTAGCATTCCTTACATGCTTTAAGAAATACTGCTATATTATATTTTTTTATAAGTCCATGATGTGGAGAGGGTTAAAGTTGGAGTAGTATCAGAACATGACAGCACACAGTAAATAATACAATGGGGAGGCATGACTTTCCTAGGGTGATATATATCTACCACTACTTGGAAGAACTCACAACGGATTTTAGCAGTAATTTGTCTCACACAATGTGCAATTCTGCCTGCAAAAGCCTAATGCATACTCAGTTTCCTTTAGTAAACCTATCCAGTTGACTAGCTTCTGTGACAACCATACAGTAGAAAACTAATAAAGCAATTATACACCCAACTGAACTCAAAAGTGCAGTGAACCACTCAGAGCCACACATGGATAATTTTGTATCTTTAACACACCTGTATTTTTGTGAGACATGCCCACAAGTATATTAAAAAGTGAAAACAGGTTCACATAATATAACGCTACCCATACAAATGGTGTATCCTAGGAAGGTTCACCTTTATAAGCAAGCATTTGCAAACACAAATGCTAAAGCCTTATGTACCACATGAAAAAAAAAATACATATCTCCCACACTAGGATAACTCTCAAGTCAATATTGTTTGTTAAAGGAAATATATAACAACTATCTCCGACACCCCAACCTTCAAAGGAATTTATCCATGCCACAATGCGCAAGCGGCATTAACTCAGGAAGTGACATCAGGAAGTTTCATCCCATCATCATACACCTGTAAAACTTGTGAACTACTAATACAAATGCAGGTACTTGTGGCTGTCTTGAAGGGACATGTTATCATTTCTGTTTATGCTGCATGAAGATGCACCAGCCCAGTACATGTCCATGGAGAGTTCCTAGCCTCATTTTGGTTGCTTCCAATACCTGGACTACTAATACTATTAATGTGAGCCAGCACAAGAAGGGCCTTCTCAGAATCTTTGGAAGTAAGCCCACAAATGACTAGCCTACAAATGCTTTTATTGGCCAAACCATCAGGAATCTGTAATAAAAATAATGTTTATATTACAACTTTCAAAAACTGGAATCTAACATGGCCTACAAACACAAGGCTTTTCACCTTCCTCCTTCTGAACATAGCTCCTGCATATTCCCCACAAAAAAAAAACACAAACCCTCAATGGTTGGAAGTCTTGTGGTACAGCACCCCAGGAAAGGAAGGAGAAAAAAAAATCAGTTGCCACCACCATCCCAGGCATATGCTGAGCAATCTACATACCAGCTAAGTTGCTTCAACCACTTAACATTTAATCATCTTTATTTATCCCTGGTAAAACAGGCTACTATTATCACTTCTTCACTGCTGATTTGGGAATTGAAGTGGGGACAGTCAGAGAGAACAGCCTTCTGCCTAAGACTACCTAGATAGCCCAATGCAAATATAGCACTTCAACTGAGGACTTGGATGCTCACAGCATATACCTTTAACCACTCACTACTTGTGTGCCACAAGTTATAAGTATTTCATTAGAAGGAGTGGGGGAATGCCCTTATAATCATGCATTTCTCACCCTCTGCATTTAATCTCCATGATGGCATCCCTCATATTCCTGTGCCACAAAACTTTGGAACAATGTCAAACACCTTCATATAGATGGATAATGGCTCTCACCATTAAAATGGCATCAACCCTTCTTCTTGCCCTGAAGTATTCTCACCAGCCATGAAAGAAGGACTGAAAGCTGCTGAAAGCACCCATTTCATGTCTCAATGGCCACCATCCAATGTCCTTAGTGTCTATTAAGAAGCATTTACAAAGAATGCAGTATTTCTTTAAACAAAGGAGTTTCCAACTATTGTTAAGCACTCAGTGAGTGAGTGAGTGATTGAATGAGTTTAACAACAGCAGAATGAGCACAATGTCTTAAACCCAGACCACTCAATAGTTTCACATCTACATTTATGATGATCATTAAGATTATATATGCTCAGCAATAAGTGAGGTATTCTCTTCTGGTATATTTGAGTTGGCAAGTCTATAAATCTAAAGTGTATAAATCTTAAATATGGAAGAAAAGAGATAAAGGCTGACAGCAGCTGAAAACACAATTTACATAATTTAAAAACAGACTATACTCCTTGAAGCTGAGAGCATCTGTATTAAAGAGTAAGATCAGGATGGTACCACAAACCATTGGAAGGTGCAAGCCTTTATGCCTGTGCCAGATGTTGATCCAGGATAAGCTGGGAACCTCCACAAATTGTACCAGCTGGCATTCTTATCAGTTAAATATAATTTATTATTTCGAATAGAAATTTCAGATTTGGAATGCATGTTAGATTGTTTTGCTGTAACTATTTCAAGTTTTGACAAGTTGTCTATATGTTGTTACTACAATACTGTTTTAATTATTATTTTCTTTCATTAATGTATATTCTCCATTTCTACTTCAAAGGTGTTCTAGTGAGTATGTAAAAGGCTCAAGAAAAGGTTTTCAAGAGTAGAATATAAATTCTTGTAATAAAACAATGTATCTTTTTAGCTGTGTGGCTAGTACAAAAATACTAACAGGTTTCTTATGACTGAACTGTTAATACTTAAGTTAGCTCTACTAATTTGCTCCTGAACTTCTTTGCCAGTATTGCAAACAAAGGCCACTTCACATATTATTTCATATTTATGAAGGTTTATGTCCAGAGAGAGCAACCTGTGGCTCTAGAACAGAGGTAAACAACTGGGTGGGAGGGCACATTTCCCACAACAGGCCATATGGCTGTTCTTCCACAACCAGATTCCAAGAACTGGCAAAAATAGTCCAATTCATTTAGTGAAGGGAGTCAAACGACCATGTTTCTGTGTTACTTAGAGAGTTTATAAAAAAAATTTTTTTTTGGCTGTTTCCTGAATTTGGGAAGTGCCTGAGGATTCTAAGGGTCACCATGGTAACTTTGGGGGCTGTAAAATAGGCTCTGGGACACACTGCCTCTAGATTTCCTCTAGGGCCCATGCATTCCTCAGCCTAATTTCCAAAACCCTCTAAAAATGACCTCTGACTAGAACAATTACCCACTTCCCCAGCTAGTGAGGAAATATACTTCCAGCTCTGGTCATGTCTACCAGTTTTGTCCACACTGGTATGCAATCCTGACAAGATTTCCACCAAGAGCATTTTGCTCTCAAAAGAAAAATGCTTGCCCATCTCTAATTTAAGTGTGCATCAAAAATAAAACTCCGGTGTTTACACATGAGAGTTACTTGGACCCAATTAATTATTTGTAATTAATTGTTTTTCTCAACAACAAACTTATGTTACATTATAATTGTAACTTAATAAAAGATATCATCACATTTTGGATATATTCATTGATCTTAGCTGTCCAATTCATTTCCTGTCCATGTGCAACATGAAATGCTACTAGAAAAGAAGAGTATGTTTCTTCACAAATGTCTGAGTTTTGACTCTTCAAACCATCAATTCTGCACTCATGATCTTCCTTCTCTGACAAAGGAGTAAGAGCAAAAGACACATACCTGCAAAAGAGTTTATTGCTGGGTAGATCACCCCCACCATCATCATCACAGCTACATACAAAAAGAATGTTGTTTTTATTCTTATTCCAGTACTTTTTACCTCTGAGTAGACATGTATAAGCAGTACAATGACTGGCCTGTTTGTCACTGTTTCTTTTGAGTACAGTGGGCATCCATAGAGGTTGTTCCTAGAAGGCTTTGTTGCTCATGGAGGGCTTTTGTTCCTTTTCTGGGCAATTATCACTTTTCACTAAAATGCACAGGACTGGAAAGAAGTATACATATACAGTCAGCCCTCTACATTTTTAGGCTAAGCATTTGCAGATTTGACTGTTGATAGATTACTGGGGGAAGGGGATGGGACAGGAGGAGGAAAGGTGTGCCTTCATTCACATGTGTGGGTGAGAAGGGGATGGGACTAGTATATCCTTTATCCCTCCTCCTGCTCCCCTCATCCCATCCCCCTTCCCCGACTTCCAACTGTGCGAATGAATCAGCAAGTGAGGGAATACACACACAGCCAAGCCTGATCTAGCCACCGTGCCTATACTGCTACTTTTTTTGTGTATGTTAAATATGATTTGGGGACTTATGATATTTATGGCTTTTCCATTTTCGCAGAGGTCCTGTGCCCCTAGCCCCCCAAGTATGTGATACTCTGCTGTAGTCTAGAGTCTTAATCTAGAGTTATTTTCTTCTTCTTAAAAGACTGATAAACCTTTTCTTGAAATGAGTGAAGCACTAAAATATGGCAATTGAACAAATGTATGAGCCTACAGAAAATATCTCTGCAAGTGATTAGAAGAATACAACAACAAGAAGTGTTTACATTTTTCATCCAACCTGAACAGCCAGAAATTCCAAAAAGACACTTGACAACTTTCATGCATGCTAGGAACATAACAAGATAACCCCAGAGGACAGGAACACATGTGAGGCCATTAAAATTCTAACACCCTGGGAAAATCTCTCCCTCAGAGTCAATTTAGTGTCTCCGCAATCTTGCACAGAACTAAATATCTCCCAGCCTCGACCTTGGCTTAAGGATGGCTAGAGGTCAAAAGTCTTAGCTATGTCTCTTATCTATCTCCACAAATCTACCTTCCAGGTCTGTAAAATCTCTTAGTTCTCAGGAAACAAAGTTTGCTTTGGTTGCCATCATTTTTCCCAATATAGACTTTTCAGCTCTTGCTCTTTACTACCTCTCCCCATGCTTGCTCATACTGTGGCAGATAAGGCCTGGACTCTCTGCCCATCCCTAGCATTATATCTCCACCAATTACCACAATACCAGAGCAAACTAGGCAGAGTCTGCAATTCAGATAACTCTTGAGTTTCAGATCTCTCTCTCTCTCTCTCTCTCACACACACACACACACACACACACACAACCTCTATTACAGAGAGCCAGATCTCTGTTCATACAGATTAGAAAGGCAGTTGTCAAAAAGTCTAAAACTTTTTTATTCAGCCAAACCTTTGGCTGAACATCTGTGTGACAAGAAAGGGTTTGTGTGTGGAAGGAGTATTTTTTAAAAAAAATCATGATCATTGTTTTTATATTTTAAACTTGTTTTTATTTACACTGTTATTTCATTTTTAAACTTTTGTATAAGTAATGTTTTAATTGTATCTTGTTTTTTAAATGCTGTAAGATGCATTTTGTCTTGCATAAGGAAAAAAGGGACATAAATTGAATAAATAATTATTTATCAACACTAGAATGCGAGGACTAAGAAATTTCAAAGAGCCATTCTTCACATTATGCTGAAGAAAAGAACTGAATTCTGACAACAGCAGGTGTACCTTGTCCACTAACACAACTACAGCACTGCATTTAACTTTAAATTGTATGGAACTGTGGGATTTGAGGAATTTAAAACTCTCAACCAGAAAGCTTTAGTACCTCACCAAACTGCATACGGCAGGATGACACAGGATAGAGCCATGGCAGTTAAAACTGAATCACAGTGCTATAACTGTGTAATGTGAAACTGCCCATTCAGACAAGAGACTGCATAAGACACTGACACATTTTTGAATGATACTAATTCTCCTCAGGCCCCTCCTTAAACTGCAAACCCCAGGATTCCACTGGATGTTGAAAGTAGACTAATACCACTATAACAGTCTAGTGCAAAAATGACCATTATTTCTCACCTCCTCCTACAATCTTTTATCAATACATACGTATCCCACAGGGCAGGAAAGAAGAAAAATGTTCCCAGTTTGAATCTTAAAGCTGGTATTCTATGGAAGTAGTTTTTAGGAATATTACCCCCGAGAGTATCTCACATGCTCACACTGAGCATTTTGTAAATAAGTAACATAAATCCCAATATGTTATCCTCGCGAAGTAGTGTGAGCCAGGAAGCTATTGCTCGAGCTTCTTATACCTCAGAGAATTGGCGAGTATAAAACATAGAAACATGGTTTGTCTGGAGAAAAATGAACACTTTTAAACTGCAACACTAAAAATTCTGAAAGTTTTTCTTTAAATCTCACTAATATTGTGATATCAGCACTACAGCTTGGTGTGGGACGCACTTTCCCCTGAAAATTAAACAACAGAGACATTTTCAAAACTTCAGGCCTCCTCCCCCTCCTCCTGCCTCTGGAGAATAGAAGGATGGAAATAGGGATTTTAAATCAAGTATCCTGACTAAACTCAGTTTCTGCCATTATTGTATTCAGCTTTCCCATTTTCCCACTGAAAAAACATTTGACTGTGTTTCCTTCACTTCCTTTCTTAATCTCCTGTTTAGCAACCCAAAACTGTAAACAGATCCTACAGTTCATCTCAGCATTTGTTGCTATGGAGATTCTCCTACAGTTGTGGTGTTTGGGGCAGTGTTTGGCAGGAAACATGATTACAGTCCAAGAGTTCTAAAAAAAAAGTGTCCTTGTGAGCCTCACCTCAGCCTACCCCACCTCACAGAGTTATACTACAGGAAGCCCAAATAGAGCCAAAATCAAAGAAGGCTTGGCTGGCAGTGTTCATAGGAATCCATAGCCAGAGGATACAAAAGCAGGATATGAAAAATACAAATGAAGACCACACAGGCTGTTAGGGCTACTAACCTCTCTTGCGTTTTGGTGGCAACCAGCATCTAGCTCTGGCAAAACAAAAGAGGGAGGAGCTGTAGGGAAATCAACCAAGCCAGTTAATTAAAGCAAAAGGTCCTTCACTGGGCAGTTCCCAGTCACCCCAAGCTGAGTTTTCTGCCTCCCACTCTCATTCCCTCTGTCACTTTAGGTCAAACTGAACAACATGCTTTGCATGTCTGTTCTACTGGGGAGTTCACCCAGTGGTGAAAGACATCTGTTTGTCCTAGCATGTGATTCTCCTCGCCTATGTATCTTGAGAGCCAGCATGTTGTAGTGGTTTGAGTGCTGGACTATGATTAGAGACCAGGGTTCAAATCTCTGCTCGACCACGTAAACTCACTGAGTGATCTTGGGCAAGTCACATCCTCTCAGGCTCAGAGGAAGGCAAAGGCACAAATCTGACAATAAGTTCACCTTAGTGTTGTCTAAGTTGAAAATGACTTGAAGACACACAACAGCAACAACAACAACAATGTATCTTGAATTTAACACACTTTGTTTCATGATTGGTCACTGGAAGTAAAGAGAAGCTTACTTCCCAAGTCTGACTGGGGAGGCATACCCGAAGAAGTCCTATTGCAGAAAGGAAAAATAGGTTAATTTTGAGGAATATCTATGTCTCTTAATATCTAGTTTGAACCTTTGTCTCTCTTTGCAATTGCTGTTCATTCTCAGCAGAGGCTCTCTCATCTTTCTTCATTATGTCCCTTAGTAGTGGGTTGGTTGCTGTGAACTGTGCTCCTAGAAGAGGTTTTAAGGAGAAGGAGTCAGGAGACCTGTGGCCTGTCAGTTCTAAAGCTGCTAAAAAAAAGGAGAACTGGATCAAATAAGCTATGGCAAAAGAGGAGCCCAATATTCAAGGAACAACATGACTGGCTGGCTACCATGGTGTACTTCACAAGTGCTAGAGATGGAGAGGAAATTGAATGTGAAGTGGGGAGAGTGTGTGTTGGGGGATTCTGAAAATATGACACAGTATTGTTAGAATTTGCTTACTTGTTGAATGACAGATGACGCCTCCCCTGGATGATATGTAAAAGATAGAAAAGAGAGCCCTGAAGAGTCTGGTGCACAGCATTACCACATGGCTAAAAAGGAGAGGAATCTCTTATTGGCATGAGAAAGGACCTCCAAGTAGCCTGAGAGGTGATGCCTAGGGCCCAAGTGGCTCCCACTTGACAAACAGGATTACTGCAAAGCGTGCTACTAATTGTCTCCCAATCTTTATAATCACTTGCTTAAGGGTCACCTTTGCTCATTGCTCTGAGCAGCTAGAAGATTTGCTCTTGCTGGCTGTGGATTATTTTTGTCTTCAGTTACATTTGGCACAGTTCCATAAATATGCCTCAAGCATGTCTTATTTGCTTGACCCAATGTCACCCAGCAAACTCCATGACTCAGTGGGGATCTGAACCTGAGTCCCCTCAGCTCTCACCCAACACTTTACTACTATGCCACAATGGCTCCTACTTTACAGGTTTTGAAACAACTCAATCTCAAGATAAACTCACTGTGCTCAATATACAGACTAGAAATTCAAGCCAGCTCTAATTAAAAGTCTGTGGCCCTAGATAGTCTGAGTCTGAAAATCTGTGGCCCTAGATAGCTGCCCAGAACAGGGCTTTCCAAACAGTTTGCTGTGACATGTTAGTGTGTCGCCTGATGCGTGTAGGTGTGTTGCCTACAATCTTGGAAATGTATGTTATTATCTATAAATCATATATTTTTAAAAATATATGAACAGTTTTCATGAGATATGTTGTGTCTCCATACATTTTGTTACTACAATTTATGTATGTGTCTCTATCTCTTGTAAGGGGTTAGTTTAACCTCCAGTTTGTTAGCAAAACTCAATTACCGTGTCACAAAATGATGCATGTCTAAAAAAGTGTGTCATCAACACAAAAAGTTTGGAAAGCTCTGACCTAGAGCATGATCTGTGGGCCATTTTCCATAGTAACTATGCACAACCTTTCATGAGTAACTGTGCATATCACAGTAAAACTGCAATAGAAAAAAAGACAGCAAAAATAAGACAATACTATAAAGATGCTTCATATATAATGACAGACTGAATGACAATTCTGCTTTCTAATCAAAGGGCCATGATCTGCAAATCACACTTCCGTGCTACCTGTTAGCATTTTGAAATTAAAACATATTTCATCTCCTCTAGATCTCCCAAATGCAAAAAGTAATAATATAAATGTTAAGATATGAAAAGAGCCAGTAAGTACACACACATTGTTGACCTGGAAGGTCAAAAGCAGCAGAAGGTGACCATTCCTTCCAGAGTGAGTCTATCTCTACATAATCTTCCAGATATTATCCATATCCATATCCATATCCATGAAGTCAATGTGAAAACTCAAAGAGGAATGGTTTCACGTATCTTTAATTCTGCATCTTTTAGCAACACTAGCCTCTCTTTATCTATATATAGAATTTAAATGCCTTACCAATTAGTGTCTGAGCCAAAGCACGCAAAGGCCATTTTCTTGATGGCAGTCCATCATGTAACAAGATGTAATTAATAAATTACACTGTTCTCTTTTGGCCCAGGTCCCCACAGTTTTTGTAATCACGTCTCATAATCATGTTCATCTGTTGCTTCGCTCTCATTTAACAAGAAAGTGTTTCCATTCTTGTGTTGTAATTCTACTCCCAGGATTTCTGCTTGCCTGGCATGTGACTTGCAGCAATCTAGTATCATCATTAACGGAGTTTCTCTGCAGTTGAAAGCAATCTCCTGTCAACCTGTAACTATGACATAACACTATATTTGTTGAAAAAGAATTGTCAGACCCCATTCACACACATTGATTTGAATATTCTATGGGTGAATCTACACTTCACAAGTATGGCAGTTTGAGACTACTTTAATTGCCCTGGTTCTGTCCTATAGAATTCTGGGATCTGTAATTTCATGAGATATTTAGAATTCTTTGCCAGAGAGTTCTAGTAGTTCTCGTTCAAGGGAGGGCAGTAGAAAATTCTACAAATCCCAGAATTCTACAGGATGGAATCATGGGAGTTAAAGGAGTATCAAACTCAAAGAGGAATGGTTTCATGTATCTTTAATTCTGTATCTTTTAGCAACACTAATAAACTCTCTTTATCTATATATAGCATCTATAGATACATCTTATGTTGCATAGCCTTGCTTTGGATTTAAATGCATTTGAAAAGCTGCAGCCATTCACCTTATTTTGGGCTGGCTTAACCACATGATAACAATGATGTAAAGAAGGTGTGAAACTGGCAATCACTGAGACAGAAGCACAGAATGATACACTACCCAATATTCTGAATGATGTCAAATGTTAGCCATACAAATTAGCATTCAAAGTTAGCCCACAAGTTGCTGTTTTACTAGGCAGCTTGCTTGCCTACACCTATATTAGTCAGCTAGGGTCTGAAGGGCAGCGCAAAAAAAGCCCAAGTTTTACAAAACTCCCCTCCCAGCCACTTTGAGGCCACTCGCTATTCCAAAACTATCTATATCACTATAACCCAACATGTGTTTATTACTAAACAAATACATGAAGTCAGGGAAAGCAACTACAGTAGTCCCTCCACATTCACAAGGTTTAGGGGCACAGAACCCTCATGAAAGTGGAAAAAATGCAAATAACCCCCCTGGCGATCCCTCTCCCATTACCCTCCAGAGTTTCCCCCTCCTATTCCTTTGGCTCAGATGCTGGTGTTGGCAGGAATGAGGGGGAAAAGGCAACCTAAAAGGCTCACTGGTACTTTCCCCTCAGACAGAGAAGAGGGGGGGTTCTGGAGTTCTAATTACTTCCAGCTGCCATCTTGAGAAAGGAGCACTGTGTTCTAACCCAGAAGTATCTGACTTTGAGATTACCTTTATCTCCAACTCTTTAGAGGTTAAATAGGCTGCAAAAAGCTCAGAAGATAACAGTCAGTTGAGATGGTTTTGGATTCTTTTGGTTTCTCAGAAGAGTGTCTGTTAATTCCTGGTGGAATTCCAGCCTTAGCACTGATGGAGCTAGCAATGGATATTGATCTCCACTTGAAATCACTGAATAAGTAATGGTTGCCATAGTTATTGAGCATTCACAACTGGTAGGGAAGCTATGGAGACAAGGCCTATCAGCAAGAAGGAGGGCAGTGTATTTCCCTCAGGAAACCAACCTCTGTATGTTAATAACTTGGAATACAGATAGAATTGGGGAATATGAGGAAAGTTACACATATTGGACAAGACAGACTGGGGAATTAGAGACACGGGATCTCAAATCTGTGTATATCAACCAATCTAATCCCTAAGGTAAGGTAATTCCTAAGGTATTTCTGCCAAGTATTACCTATGAGAAAATAAAATCCTGGGCAACACCGGGTATACACACTAGTAAATAAATAAAAACCATCCACTGAGTACTTGGGAAGTATCTCCCCATGTTTTCCTGAGGATTCCATTGGGTGCTCTCTAATATTTGCTTCTTCTCACACATTACATAATCAAAAAGAAATAAAAAGATGATAGAAGCAACACATTGACAATTTATATAAAAGAGATCAAAGGATGACAGATTTGTTCAAAGAAGAACCATTTAAAGATGAACCTACAATTTTAGCAACTGAAGTGGAAGCTGAACTCAGAGCACTGGGAGAAATAAATCACCAGAAAACAGATGGATACCAACAGAGTTGCATCAAGCTACAGGGGCAGAATCTACTCAAATTTTACCTAAAATCAGTCAATAAATACAGAAAACAAATTAATGGCTAAGACTAGAAACATTCACTACACATTCCAGTCTCCAAGAAAAGGGACATCAGGGATTGCAGTAATCACAGGACCACTGCATTAATTTCCCAGGCTGTGCTGTTTTTGCTGGCAATTGCCCAGAGCTCAAGGAGATGTGTGAAATGCAGGAATTGTCAGATTATTATCCTGTTCCAGTCAGTCACAACTGTCTCATCACAAAAAAGGGAGTAGCAAGAACATCATCATCAGACTGTCCAATCATAACAAGGCAGAAATACAAGCTAAAAAGCCAGAAGAGAATCCAAAAGCAGTGTTTTCCAAATGAAACAAGGTCCAAGATCACAAAGGAAACTTGAAGCCAGAAGGTTTGCTAACTGGCCAGATAGGTCAGTTGTAAGCAATTATCTGCCAGGATGGTGCTGAGAGATTTAGCTGGGTTTGAGAAGAAAGAGGCATGAGGGTCATATTGCAATATAAGCTGGATAACTGAGCATACCAAAGAATTTCAGAAGAATATCAGCCTGTGCTTTATAATGATAGCAAAGTCTTTGTGTAGATCATGAAAAATTATAGATTGCTCTTTAAGAAATGGGTCTGTCACAATATTTATCATTTTTTTGAAAAATACTTTTATTAATACACAGAATTTTGGTAATATAAAATTCCATATATAACATATCCACAACACAATATACAACACATAATACAACAAAACACACTATACAAAGACATTAAAATATAAAAGAAAAAAGAAACAAACTCAAACCACAACCTACTAAACAACTATTAAACTAAACTACAAAAATCAACAATTGCTGTAAAAATGCACATTTGTTTATACTTCTTTGGTTTCTTATTCTGTTATCTTCATCTAATTTCACAGAATCATAGAACCGGAAGACACCACAAGGGCCATCGAGTCCAACCCCCTATCATATAGGAATATACAATCAGAGCAATCTCAAAATATGACAATCCAACCTCTGATTAAAAATCTCCAAAGAAGGAGAAGGAAACTCTCAGAGGCAGCGTATTTCATTGTCAAACTGCTCTAAATGTCAGGAAGTTCTTCCTGATATTTAGGTGGAAGTTTGACTCCATTATTCCATATCCTAGTCTCTGAAAAGGCAGAAAGCAGGTTTGTTCCATCTTCAACATGATACCCCTTCAAATATTTAAACATGGCTATCATGTCATCTCCTACCCTTCTCTTCTCCATGCTAAACATACCCAGCTCCATAAGTCACTCCTCATAGGGCATGGTTTCCACACCTTCTACCATTTTGGTCACCCTCGTCTGGACACATTCCAGCTTGTCAATATCCTTCCTGAACCATGGTACCCAGAACTGGACACAGTATTCTAGGTGGGGTTCAACCACAGCAGGGCAGAGTGATACTGTCACATCCCTTCACCTAGCCACTATATTGATGCAGCCCAGAATCACATCAGCATTTTTAGCTGCCACATCACACTGCTGGCTCATTGTTCAGTTTGTGGTCTACTAAGATTCCTGGATCTCTTTCACATGTACTGTGGTCAAGCCAAGTGTCATCGGTCTTGTATCTGTGAATTTCATTTTTTTTCCTGCCTAAGTCTAGTACCTTACACTTGTTGGAATTCACTTTGTTAGTTCTGGCCCAGCTCTCTAATCTGTCAAGGTCATTTTGAATCCTAATTCTGTCCACTAAGGTATTAGCTACCCCTCCTAATCTGGTGTCATCTCCAAATTTGATAAAAATGCCCTCTATCTCCTCATCCAAATCATTGATAAAGCTGTTCAATAGCACTAGGTCCAGGACAGAACCTGTGGCACCCCACTAGTCATTTTTCTCCAGGATGAAGAGGAGTCATCGGTGAACACCCTTTGAATTTAGCTGGTCAACCAATTATGAATCCACTTAACAGTAGTGTTGTCTAGCTCACATTTTATTAGCTTGTTTGCAAGAATATCGTGGGGGCTTTGACAAAGGCCTTGCTGAAATCAAGATACACTACATCCACAGCATTCCCTTCTTCTACCAAGCTAGTAACTCCATCAAAGAGAGAGCAAGAAGATTAAACTGGCATGACTTGTTTTTGAGAAACCCATGTTTGCTTTTAGTGATCACGGCATTCCTTTCGAAGTGCTTACAGAATGTTTAATGATCTGCTCTAGAGTCTTTCCCCATATTGATGTCCTGCTGACTGGGCAGTAATTAATCCGGTCCTCTTTTTTACCCGTTTTTGAGATCAGGACAATCCTCCAGTCTGCTAGGACCTCTCCCATTCTCCAGAAATTCTCAAAGATTATTGTCAGTGGTTTTGAGATTACTTCTGCCACTTCTTTTAAAACCCTTGATGTAGTTCATCTGACCCTGGAGACTTAAATTCATTTAAGTCTGGCCAAGTATTCCTGTATGACCTCTTTACCTATAATGTGCTACATTTCCCCCATTGCATCATCTTCTCCATTTTCTCCAGTTAGAGCACTGTTTTCCTTTTGAGAGAAGACCAACACAAAGAAGGTGTTGAGTAGTTCTGCCTTTTCTCTGTCCCCTCTTAGCACTTCACCATCTTCTCCATGCAGAGGCCCTACACTTCCTTGTTCTTCCTTTTGTTACAGACATTATAAAAAGCTCTTTTTATTTTTTTTAACTTCTCTAGCAAGCCCGACCTCGTTCTGAACTTTAATGCTTTCAACGTTCTCCCTACACTGGCTGGCTATTTGTTTGAATTCTTCAATGGTGATTTCTTCCCTTTTTCATTTCTTGTACATGCCTGTTTTAAACCTTAGCTCAGTTGAAAGTAGATCTCCCATTTTAGCTTCTCATTGGAATTGTTTGAAATTGTGCCTTCAATATCTTACTTTTAAGAAACTCTCATCCATCATGAATTCTCTTCTCTTTTAGTATTCCTGATAATGAGATCACTCCCAGTATTTCCCTAAATTTACTGAAATCAAATTTCTTATAGTCTAGAAAGCATATCTGACTACACTTGGCTTCCTCCTTCCACTGTATAATAAATTCCAGAAGATTGAGACAACGGTAACTTCCACCTAAGGATCCTGCCACTTCCATTCCAATAACCAAGTCATCATTGTTGGTTAGATCAGATCTAAAATAACTGTCCCCCTTGTTCCCTCCTCTACCATCTGGACTGTGAAATTGTCTGCAAGGCAAGTGAGAAATTTGTTGGGCCTGACACTCTTGGCTGGGTTTGATTTCCAACAAATATGAGGATAGTTGAAATCTCTCATTGCTACTGTATCTCTCTGGATGTTTTGTCATCTGTTCCAGGAAGGCATCATCCAAGTCCTCAATCCGGCTTAGAGGTTTGTAGAAGACACCCACAATGACATCACTGTTGTTTCTCTTCCCCTTAATTTTTACCTAGATGCTCTCAATCTCACTTTCAGGATTTAAGTCACAGATCTCTTCACGGGGTAAATGTCCCTGACACATATAGTGCTACTCATCTTCCCTTTCTATTTCTAACTTATTATGGTTATAACTATGACATCTCCAAATTCTAAAATTTCTCCTCTTTTTATCCTATTATATATCTATTTCCTGCAAACTACTGAACATAATCTTACCAATAAAAATATTATCCTACTATAGTAAATCTATTGTTCAAATCACTGCAAATCAACCTCCTTTTTCTTTTATAAATCTTATAACACTTTCCTATTGCTTGTGAAAAATTTTAAGACTCCTATTAAAGTTGTCAATTTATCTATCTCCACCATGTCTAATATCTTAAATAGCCATTGTTCTCAAGATGGTATTATTGAGTCTTTCCACTTCTGTGAATAAGAGTCTTGCTCTTAATAAACCCCTATTTATCTTATATCTCTTGATAACAAAGCTTCATGGGGAGAGACCCAAAGAAGCGTCTTAGGACATAATTTTTGTTTGTATTTCTTCCACATCCTAAACAATACATGCCTTATAAAGTGATTAATAAAACTCATGTTGGCTTTAAGTTTGTCATATCACATAAAAGTATGCCAATCAAATCTCAACCCTCTAATTGTAAAGATTTTTATCTTTTTCACATCATCCAGTCTTTCAAAGAAGCCATACACGATGCATAATAATAAAGCTTCAAATCTGAGAGCCACAGCCCCCTTTCCCTTTGTTTGGCATCCTGTAATACTTTCATTTTAACTCTTGGCTTTTTCCCTTGCCAAATAACTTTTGAAATGTGCTTTTATCATTGCTTTTCTTCCAAAATATACCTATTATAATTAACGATCTACCTTTTAGGTATATTTTGAAACCAAAGCAATATTTTTGGTAACATGTTCATTTAACAGTCAAAATTCTGCCTAACAGAGACAATTTCAGTTTTCACCATCTTTGTAAATCTTATTTAATATCAAACGATGTTCCATCACAAGTACTTTGGAAAAGCTTTGTAACATTTGATCATTTTACCAGTTTCTTCCTCTGAAACATAGCCTACAGCACTTGGTATTCCTTGGCAGTCTGCCATCATAGTACTAACTAGAGGTGACCTTGTTTAGCTTTCAAGATCAAGCAGGAAAGGGTCATCATAAGTCAAACTCACCTTCACAAGATTATCAGCAAAAGTCACAGGCATATTCTCTTTAAAAAATGACAACACAAAACCAAGATGTGGGATTGTTCAACACTGTTGAAAAAATGGCGTCACAAAAACAGAGACAGGGAGTAAGAGGAAGTCTCCAAATTTGAGGTATGTGGGGGATCTTTTCAACAGGTGAGGGGTGGTGGAGGGATGCTCCCAGGGCCTTCTGTGGGGAGAGGGGGTCTGAGCATCGGAGGCATCGGGGCTGGAGGAGGAACGCCCGGAGCCGGAGGAAGCTGAGGGGTACCTGGGGGCCCCAGAGGCCCTGGGGGCAAGGGCACAGGCCTGGCAGGGGGAGGCATTGGAGGCATCGCCATGCCTCCAGGAGGCGGCGGCGGGATGGACTCGGGGAGCGGAGGCCAAGCGGGGAGGCCGTTCATGAGAGGTGGGAGAGGGGGCTTTTTCACAGTGGCTGGTCCAGCAGGGATGCTTTGGGGTGCTGGGGGCTTCTCCATCTTGAAATGGAACTGAAGGAAGAACTGTTTTGTTTCTCTGTTCCAGTGAGTCCAGAACTTCCCTTCGGCTTTATCGATTTCCCTGCTTGGGACCTTGAAAGCAATGGTCTCAAAGGGTTCGGTGGCCATCAGGAGGTATTGCCAACGTCGGTCAGGGGGCTCTATCCGTTGCTCGTACGCTGACATGAACCGGTGCCGTGGCATGATGCTCTCAGCAATCTCTGGGTAATCAATCTGGAAAAGGAGGCTTTGCTGGCCTGTCTCTGGATCCCTCTGTTTGGTCACCTTGTAACCTGGCCGCCCAATCTTCACAAACTTTTTGACTTCAACCTTCACCTTTTTGGGGGCAGGCTGGGCCGGCGCTTCCTTTGCTTCTTTTGCAGCTCACCGGGCTAAATTGGTCTGATGCTTTTTCCCCTGAGTGTGCGCCAAGTAACTTCCCTCATTGTTGTGCAGTGTCAGGCAAAGCTTGCATTCATAAGAGCCCAAGTGATTTTTCATAAAATAGGGATCCTTGTTGATATCGATGGTTTCCAAGGCCAACTGCCTCAGCCTCTCCCTGCAGTCTCGGTTGCTCTCTGATGCTGAGGCAACACCTCCACTGCCTGTTTTACCTCCAGGACGGTGCTGGAAATCCATATTGGATGTTTTTGTGCTTCCAAATTATCCAGGAGAAAAGGCGCTGCTCTCGGGCTGCACGGGAAGACTCACCTTCACAGTAGTTAACAACAATAATTGCTGCTTCCAGTCAAGTAAATCAGGGATGGTCAAATGTGCCTTCTACAGTTTTATTCAACTTAAAATTCCCCATCTGCCCTAGTGGTGGTGAAAGATTATGGGAGGAACAGTTCGAAAACATTTACAGGACCACAAATTCAAATGTGAAATCAGTAACAAACTGAAAACCACAAAATAGCTTAAACAGCCAATTACAGTAATATATGACAACAGCCATCAGTTACACTAATCCAAAACAACCTTCAGCCAAGTAAAAGCAATAAGATTGGGAAAATAACTATAAACTATAACAATCTCACAAGGAGTTTGGGGAGCAAACAAAGTGGTACCAGACAGGCTTTCTATATAGGAGCAGAGTTTGAGCTAAGAAAACTGATCACAAATTAAACAGCTGAAGTACTAAAGCATACAGCTCATTCAGACTTGATTTATATGTACACGAAACTGTGTTGGATAACAAGAACAGCTGTCTAACAGACATTCCTTGACTAAGATCAGCAGCATATCTAAATATCCAAGGCACAGGCCAGAAAAGAATACAGATCCTCTTTAAAAAAGAGGGGGGCATTTAGTATCTGGCATAAAAGCCAGTTCAAGAGACATGCTGTGTTCTTTCATTTATCTATTTTTACTGTATAGTCCTAGGCCAATTGTACAGGATGGTAACTACATGTAGAGAGTATGCAGTCTCAGGGCCTCTATCATTAATGTCATGGCGTTATAATTTTAACTTGCAGTAAGTTAGTTTGTTTTAGTTACAGTAGGGGTTAGCTGCTTTACTGGTAAGCCTGATATATATATATATATATATATATATATATATATATATATATAGGAGCAAGCAAAATGTAATCTATCAATGTTTTTATCAACAGGTACTAAATGTATGGAAGAAAAATGTTTCTAATTGGCATAAGATATTTGAAGAAACCACATAAAATCTAAATCAATGGTCAACCCACCATTGGCAACCTGCTGCCACCAGCTGCCCGTGCTACTCAGTCTCACTGTTCATAAGGATGAGCATCATGGCACCGGACAAACAGTGGATCCCAACTGACTAATCAGTGCGAATATTCCTGCAGGAGCACAATTCCAAACCAACTGGAAGTAATATACTTGTTGGAGTAAAGGATCTGTAGTATTATTAGCATCAAGATGTACAATAATTCCATATAAAAACAAGGAATAGAAAAACTTTTTCAAAGCTTGACAAGATGTCACTTGTTTCTGCCTAGACATAACTGTTATAAAGAAGAAATAGAAAGGAAAGTGAAACTTAAAGGAGGAGTGGATTGCTTCTTTTCTAAGAGAGTCGCGTCAAAATTATCCAATGGTATATTCAGGAAAAAAATCCGGATGCCAATACAGATGTTCCCCGCAATATATCAAGATCTCACTCTATTATGCAAGGTATCTATAGATCCCTCACAGATCATACAAACACAGTTTGCTTCAAACCAGTTAAAATAAAGTTGAGCTTTAACATACATGTACCAAAGTTGTTGTTTTTTAAAGAGAACAATCAGTCAAGCAATAACATAAGAAAAAAAATATCAACAATTGCAGGATTTGGCTTAGTGTAAAATGGGGTTTTCATCCCCAGTTGTAACTAGAAATGACATAAAAGCAAGAGATGCTTGGGACAATGTAATCATGTAACTGCAGATTTCTTGATAAAAAATCAGCTTTTCAAACATGTAAAATGTAAACATGTATCTATTTTTAGCAGAACAATCAAGAAAAACAAAACAATTTCTCTGTATTCCTATACAACTGTATTCCTACACAACTATTCCTGTAAATTTCCTTTGATTTATCAGTCTTACCACCAGGTATGAATAGTCTCTCATGACCTTCCGGCACAAAACTGCACCTGATTCAGTGCTTTACTTCGGCACAAACACTGGAAAACACACTCCCTGCCAGTACATGAACAGTGGCGGGGGGAAAAAGAAACAGAGTGTGTGTAATTTCAACCACCCACAGAGGATGATGTCCTGGAGGTGTGGGTATCTGAATTCAGGCAGCCAATATGCCTAGCTTGTGTATGCTTCCAGCTCCTTTTTTTATTTATACATATTTTTGTTAATTTTCGTGTGGGGGCAGAATACATTATCAGGTTTTGAATCAAAATAAAACACTGGGGCAGCTGCAATGCTGTTCCATGCTGCTGATGTATTCCAATGTTGGTGTATTCCAATGCTGCCAATGCTTTGAATAATGTATATTTCTATATACTCTGACTAGTGTTGGCTCTGGAATACCACAGTTGGCACTGTCTCCTCCAGTCAGTGGGTCACTTTCTGTGGGGCTAGAATATGACTCCTCTGCTTCTCAGAGCCTAGGAAGAGGTCTGAACAACCACACAAGGTCTTTTAATATCCCACAGAAAAGTGGCCTGCAACATCTGCTATACTTGGAGGAGAAATAGATCTACATCAAAGTGCACATTGAATCAGATTTTAGGATGCTGTGACGTGTGCTAGTCTGATCGTTTCTCAAAAAAAAACAAAAACTTTTGCAATAGTTTTAAAGTTTGCATGTATTTTTCACTATATCCACATGACTGCAAATAAACAGCATTTGTGTTACTTACAAATATTTGAAATCTGAACAAATACATGAACAAATACATAAACTCGGGGAGGGAGGAACAGTCTTCTTTGCCAAAATTCTATCAACATAGCTAACATGGCCAATTACCACATCTCTGTTTCTTTATTTACTGCAGCTACTGATTGATTCAAGCCTGATTGACCACAGGTAAGTGATTTGTCAAAAGACCTGTGTAACCTGTACAACTGTAAAGAAGCTAAAAGAGCTGCATGGAAATTTGAACTTACATTGTTTATAACATGAGTGGAAACCCATGTGCTTCAGAAGCAAGCACAACAATGTATTACAAGAGTGCTCCCTGGGAAAAAACAACCACTTCCACTAAAATGTAGTTAACCTTTTGATGGATTCTTTCCCTCAATTATCTATTTAGAGAGCCCTATGTATATTTATAGTCTCTCTTATTGCTGATAGCAATCTGGTACAGAAACCAGATTTAAAATGTAACACTTAGTAACATCACAACACACACACACACACGTTTCTATAGAGATATCTATCTAAATAATTGCTTACAGAAGATCCAAGGCATGATGTCATTCAGACCTGCCTGTGGCCATAGCAACATGCCAGTATCTGCAGCAATATTTGGGTTCTTTAATCAAGTAACGACTTAGAATTAGCAATTTCATGTCCATATTTTTAGGAGCTTCCACCACAGCTGTGTCTTCAAAAAATAAAAGATTAAAACGTACTCATATACATGGACTATTCTCATTACTACAACCAAGCAGGCAACATGGCTTAGGACATTTCTGCAATATGGAAATTCTTCCAAGTAGTTACAGATCCTCATAATAATATTTATATGTTCAAAGCATATGTCAGAATACTAGTCAGAAGTCCCCCACATCTGTTCTTAAGAGTTTTGGTTCACCTATGTTAGACTAAAACTCAGTCTCTCAGAAATAGAAAAGTTATATTTTGATTCTCAGAACAAGATTATTTTCCCCTTTCTTATTGCAGCCACACTGCCTTCCTGCTGGTCTCTTTTCTCTAATAGGATAGAATACTTAACAAATGCATTCACTTTTTTATTTAGGCCACAAGTCACTCACTCTTTACAAGGTAATCAAACAATGTGAAGCACTGGGCTGAAAGGAGAAGCCATTCCACCATCAACATGGAAAAAGTCTCCAGTGAAAACAGATAAAATCAGCTTTGATTTTTCCAGGCAGTCTTAACACACTATCAAGTAGTTCTCCCCACTCAACATTTACATGCTATTTCTTGCAACAGTTGTTGTTGTTGCTGTTGTTGTTGCGTGCCTTCAAGTTGTTTTCAACTTATGGTGACCCAAAAGCAAATGGGGTTTTCTGGGGCTGAGAGTATGTGACACAGCCAAGGTCACTCAGTGGATTTCCATGGCCGAATGAGGAATTGAACCCTGGTCTCCAGGGCTATAATCCATGCTCAAACCACTACACCATACTCAGAATGAAATAGGGGAAAAAGAAAAACTGCATGACCTAATACAGGATTGTACACATTCATCTAATCAAAGTGTTGTCACAACATCCCCCAAATATTTGGCAAAGTTTAATTTTGCAACTTCCATTAAAAGTGTGCAAATTAAGTACATTTAGGGATTCACACACTTACTTCGTATTACAGTAAGTCTTCTACTTTTAACAGTCAAGGGATGGACCAAAAGAACATCACAATCATGAGGGTCCACAGGAAATCCCACCTTGCATTTCCAGTGGACTTCGTGGCTGTGCATGGTTCTTTCGGTCCAAGTTTTAGTCAATACAATTTTGTGTATTTATTTAAAGCCTTAGGGGCTGAAGGGAAGGGAGTAAATCACTTCAGGATTAAAAGGTAATTGAACTCTGTGTGTAAGTAGCAAATGCTGTATTTTTATTTGGCTGTGGAACTGCTAAATATAGAGACCTGCTTGCACTGCAGGCAAAATCTCCTTAAGGGTGCACATTAGGCACTTACTTACCAAGATGTAAATTCTACAGGGTATAGTGGCACTCCTGGGGGTTTTCTTTACTGGATTAGATGTAGGGCATATATATACATCACAGAACTAAAATCTGAAGCTCTTAGCTTAGAACAAAAGTGGACAATTGTGGTGACAGTTAAGTTTTGCCCCCAAAGTATCTGCAGAAGGCTGCACTACTGCCTTTTTGGCCAAAAGGCCTGCTGAAAATACAATTTGGAACTGGATACAACCTGGAAATTTAACTTTTTACTGGAAATTGTTTTTTGGAGCTAAATTTTGGGCAGTTCTTCAGGTGCATTAGGAAGGAAGCTGCCAAGCTGGGAGCATTTGGGGATATTTTTTCACTTTTTTTTAAATAGAGAGGAACAGAGTCTAGAGTGCAAATAAGGAATTGGGAGTCACAGGCAGCTCATAGACTTTATAGGTATTATTGGCTTTATGGGCTATTCATAACCTTCACAAGCTATGAATACAACAACTATTCATAGGCTTTATAAGCTATTCATACTTTATAGACACCTGGCTTATAATCTTTTCAGGTGGGCTTCAATTCTCCCTGCTCCATATCCAAGGTGCATTTTCACAGCACAACAAGCCAGAGATCAGTATAAACTCTGGCTTGGCATAAAGGAGCAGAGTGCCAATGCATGCTGTTCATTAACTCCCACATGCTGCAGGAGTAGGTGAACAAACTGTGAGGTTTCACTCTTGAAAGCTGGGTTTTCGTATTGTCTGGCTGTAGGCAGGTAATCTTTTAGAGGTTTGATCCTTCCCAACAACCAAAGAAAGAAGCCAAAACTAAAGTTCTTCCTCTTGTGCAATGACTCTTTACTTTACTGGGGACTCCCTGTAAATATAATTTGTGGCTTGGGTCCCCCAAGACTTAAGATTTAAGTATTTAAATTTAGATTTAAATATTTAAATGCTTATTTACTAAAGGCATCTGGACAGTAGGATTCAAATCCCTACTCAGATGCTGAGTGATCTTGGGCAAGTCACATTCTCTCAGAGGAAGGCAAAGGTAAACCTCCTCTGAACAAATCTTGTCAAAAAATCCTATAAGTTCACCCTAGGGTAACCATAATTCAGAGTGGACTTGAAGGCACACAACAACAAAGTGCTGCCAGGGGTGGGAGGAAGTCCTTTCTAGCTATCATGTCTTCCTGCCTTTGAAAAATGGCTGATGGTAACCCTAAGGTGAACCTATCATGGGGGCTTTTCTTGGCAAGATTTGTTGCCTTTGCCTTTCTCTGAGGCTGACAGAATGTGACTTGTCTGAGGCCACCCAGGAGGTTTCCATGTCTGAGCAGGGATTAAAACCCTGTTCTCCAGAGTCATAGTTTGGGTGCATGCACACGCCCCATTCATCAGGAATGTGGCAGCTGGGGGTGTGGGCTGAGGAATGCAGTAAAAAGTGTGTGTAATTGCCCCAACTGCTCTCTTCTTTGCAAACAAGGAAGCAGTTTCAGTATCCACCCCCCACATCTGCATTCCTGTTGCTGCTGCTGCTGTTGGTGTCCAGCAGCATGGCTTTGTCAACCCTGTGAGGACTCCACGCCCCCCTCGGGGTCCCCAGACGCCAGATTAAGAACCACTGCTGTAGTGTATAAAGACAGAAGCAGAAAAGGGGAGGATGCTGTTTACTGAAAAATGATAGTATATCTTTCATGTGTCCCATTTTGGCATGGACAGTCCTAATTATCTTCTGTCATCTCCCTTTTTCAGATACTTTGAAAATGTCCTAGCTTCTCTTCCTACTTCTTCCTCTTCCCCCTTAGTTTATTTCAATTGCTGCAAATAGAGTTCAAAGTGCGAGAGTAGTTTGCTGTGAATTAACTCAGCAGGGGGAGAGAAGAGGAAGAGGCAGAATCTTCCCTTTCTAGTAAGTTCAGGTGAAAAGCAAACTGCTACAAATTGCCTGTCCCAGCTTGTATGTTCTTTCTCAATAAAAATTTTTGTCACCTTGATCATACTCTGATGTTGCTTGGCCATACAAGTGCCAATTTTCATCTGCTAAATGTTGGAGAATGCAAGATAAAATAAATCAACTGAAGGACTGCAGCTGTGTGGTTTGTTTACCTCCTCACACAGGAAGTGTGACAATATTGCCCCCTCACTATCCCTCTCCTGACCCCTAAATAACATGTTACAAATAATACTCTTTCTTGTGACACATTGGCTGGCATCCTCCTGGCTAGTCCCGAACACAGTGGGCTCATTTACTCTACTGTTGAATGGTGAGTTGACACAAATACCATTGATTCCTTGGGTTTACTCTAGTCAGGACTAAAAGGATTCAGGCGATTATGCCCAAGTTCTGCAGATCAGCAGTTCTCAATCCAGACTCCAGACAGCAAGGCTGGAGACAATTCACTCCCTCCAAATTTTTATGATTTTTTAAAAAAATTCTGCTAGCAGGGCAATTTGTACCTTAAGGATCAGTCAGTTTTCATGAGAATGATCTGTCGTCCAGTTCGCTGTCTCTTACATTATCCCATTCACACTGGCTGCTTCTCCTTTCACCAAGAAAAAACAGGAAACCGGTTTTGGATATTAATTATATTGTTAGGAAGAAAAAGTATACTGCATTTTCTTGCAAGGGATAGAGGATACATTAATGGGGATCTAATGGTATAATATTAAAACAAGTAACTTCAGTCTGTTGATCTCAACAGTCTCTTATTTTAATACTTTCAAGAGACTACATAATCAAGGAAGCTGATATCTGCCGAAAATAAACCAGAGAAGAGAAGGCAACATAATCCAAGTATTTACTACACAGAGTGATGAGAAGAAGAAACAACAAAAAAGAAAAAAAGAAAAGACAGCCTAATTGATTGCGTGATGCATTTACTGCACTACACAACTTTGCACTGCAGGAAGAGAAAACACGTTCGAATGCCTCTGTATATGACAGTTCCTTGCTCAGAGAATACTAGCACGTCAGGGTGGAATCTTAAAACAAAGTTACTGACACTGATCTGGCGCATGTAGTGAACTTTTCCACACAAAATGGGAAATATCATGTGAATTCATTGTTCTTAACACTCTCACAGCCTCAGAGGAAGGCAATGGCAAACTCCTGAACAAATCTTGGCAAGAAAACCCTGTGACAGATTTGGCTTAGAGTCGCCATAAGTTAGAAACAACTTGAAGGCACATACCAACATGTAGCTAGCCCAAGCAACATTATAACAAAACAATTCTATTTTCACAGTCATAAAATGGAACATGTCCTTTGGGTTTAATTCATATTGCAATCCACTCTGAGTCCTGCACAGGACTGGGAGAAATGTAAGACAGAACATAAATAATAAAGTAAGTAGGTAAGTAGGTAAATAACATATATACGTGCACGGTGGCAAATACTGGGAAGAAACTGTGAGTAAAAATGCGTATGTAGAAACAATCTTTAAACATTTAATACTTGTTAAATTATGTTCTGTAAATTATTAGCTTTTTATCATGTTTACTATCATTCAACAGATTCTGAGGACCGTACGTTATATTCCTCAAAGTCAAAAAAGAGCGTACTGGACTAGCCCAACATGAGAGCCTTTGCATTGATAGTCTGCAAATCTCATATTTAAAAAAAAGTAATAGGCTCAAGCATGCCACACCAGGCCAAACACTTAAAGAATATCCACAGCAGGAAACTAAATCTGGAAAGCTTTCTGTTAGACCTCAGGAAAGCAATTTTGTATGTGTTCTGTTTAAACTGCCCTTTGGCACTAGTTCACTATTCTTGGCCACAAACTGCTTGGAGTTTCTCAGGTTAACATCAACAAATCGGAATCTATTTTGTAACGTACTGGTATCAGCTATATTGTTTGTCAAGAAGCCAGCTGCTGCATTTTGTTCTATTGTAGATTTAATATTTTAATAGCTTTATTTATGAGTTCTGAATTTGATGGTTTTATTGCTTTATTTTAGATTTGCTGCAGCTTATTTACTGATGGTTCTTTAGCAAAAAGGGCAGCAGAGAAATATTAATAGTCAATGAATTACAAACATTTTGCAACCTAAAGTTTCTAAGTGCTTTTCAAAAGCAAATCCATGTAAAACACATGATAGTTGTGCTTTTTTTTTTTTAATTTTCATTTAACAGGAAAGATTTATTCATTACTTAAACAAATTGATTCTGGCATGTCATTTGGGGCCCTTCCGGAAATTTTGTAAAATGTTTATAAAATTACTACTAGTAGTAGTACTGCAACAAGAAGCAATATGGTGTCTCTCTTCATCTATTAAACTACTCTGAAAAAGTAACAGCTAATGTGTTACTTTAAAAACACAGATGATCACATGATGTTGCAAAAAATGGGCCTCCTCTGTGGTGACCCCCAATCCTCTAGAACACAGAAGGCATACCTGATTGTGTAGCTCTGTTACCTCCTTTAGTTTAAACAATTAACATGTACCCTATTTGCTGGCATATAAGACTCACTTTTTCCCCAAAAATAGTGTAAGAAAATGAGGTGTGTCTTATATGCCATTGTATCTTATACACTGGCAAATAGTATTTGCTGACGTATAAATGGGATGTGTCTTATATGCCGGTGTGTCTTATATGCTAGCAAATACAGTATTTAATTGGATGACAGATCAGTATAAAATTTATAGGGTCCATTTGCCTTTAATGAAGAGGAGCATTAAGAAATGTGCTTTATCTGTCTCCAGTCTGAAGAGGTACAGTTCATTCTACCATTCAATTATGCTGTACCTCTTCAGACTGGAGATAGATAAAGCACATTTCTTAATACTCCTCTTCATAGCTATGCCTTACTCAGTATTGCTTACTCCAACTGGCAGTAAGTCTCCAGAAAAGGTGTTACACATGTTATTTGCTATCTGATCCTTTCAAACAGAGATCCAACCAGAGACCGTCTGCATACAAGTATGTGTTTGGCAATATAGCCACCTTTCCTCATTTTATCCCCATTGAGGCACTAGCCACAATCAAATCTTCATCTAAGCAAAGTCAATCCAGTGCCCTTGGATTTCATGTGAATTGCTTCCACGCAGTACATTCAGAAGAATGAGAGGATGCATGTTCGGCACCCCAAGGCTGTCCAAGTATCAGGTAGCAAAGCTGCTCTCTTACAGGGCTGATGCAGGGCATCTGGGCAATCGCCTAAGGCAAAAATCTCAGAGCGGTACTGTACAGACCTCTGAGGTGGACAGTTTTATACAGATTAGGTATCTGTATTTCATTTTTAATCTGTCACATCATATTTAGAAAATGTATTAATTTTTCTAGCGGGCTGTGGCTGATAAATGACAATCATCTGAAGCTCAGTACACAAACAAAACACAGAAAAAGGAGCAAGGAAACCAAGAAGGGTTATTCCTGAAATATTTCTTACACAGAAAGTATTTAAAGAACAAGAATATGACTACTGTTGAAACTAGCACTGAGGGAGCTGAATGGGGTGCTTGGACTACAAATGATGTAAATTGTAAGATGAAGATCACAAATCGGAGAGGAAAAAGAGAATGTCAAGGAAAGTCAGAGTACTGCAAAGTCTGCAAAGGAGGAAAGTACTGTGCCTGACTTTAATTGCTGTGACCCTGCCAACTGGCCTATTACAGTGTTAACTTGTGAAAGGTTATAAAACAGTGTGGACCACAACTGATTGCTTCACATGATTTTCTCAAAGACTCTAAAATGAGAAGATTTTCTTCTATACACTACAAGGGGAGACTAGCAAACAGTAAAGAAGTACACTGTCAGTGGTTGAGACAATCAACCTCAAAAGATGGGTGGGGGTTGTTGTTGTTGAGCAAAAGATGGTGCTACAAGAATGGTGCTACCCTACAAGAAACAGGTTCAACACTGGAAGCACATCGGAGCAATTCTGTCTTTACATAGGAGGAATACTGTTCATTTAGAAAACTATCAGACCTTGAGAGAAACTAGATTATCAGCTGCCATGTTGCTACCTGCAACTTCACCCTCAATCTTTCACAGAAATCTTGACTACAGGCTTTAAAAAGACACTTGAACTGTCAAAGCAGTGGAGGGGGGCTGGGGGAGGAAAGAGAAACGTGTTTTCACAGCCTCTAGTCAGGATTTCTATGAAAAATTGGGGGTGGGGATGAAGTTGCAGGTGTTTGGCAGCAGACAATCTAGTTTCTTCCCCATCCCCATCCCCATTCCCATCCCCATCCTGGTGGGATACTATGAAAAGATGTTTCAGCTGTCAAAATAACAGAGCGGGGGAGGTAGACGAGACTGAAATGCCTTTTTACAGCCTCTATTTAGGATTTCTCTGAAAGATGGAGGCTTGGTGGGAGGAAAGTTGTGGGAAGAAAAGAAACTAGACTGACAACTGCCAAACAGCCACAACTCCCCTGCTCCAATTTTTCGCAGAAATCATGCCTAGAGGTTTTGAAAAGGTGTCCCAGCTGTCAAATCAGCTGGGGAAAGGAGGAAACTGAAATGCCTTTTCACAGCCTCTAGTGAGGACTGGGGCTTGGTGTCAGAAATTAGATTGTCAGCTGCCAAACATCTGCAACTTCCATGTCTCCACAACTATCTCCCCATAGTCTGTCACAGAAGTCCTGGGTAGAAGCTGCAATTCTCAAATGAAAGCTATCAATTTTTCAGCAACTTCCCTCTTCCCTTTGCCAGGCCCGCAGCTGGTTTGAGAGCTGTAACATTTTTTCACAGTTGATGAATTCTGTGCAACTTAGACCATTTCCGCACAAAACTGTTATAGTGCTATGATTCCACTTTCAATGTCCTATGGAATCCTGGGGTTTGCAGTTTAGGGAGGGGCTAACTGGTGCTATAACAGTCTCATAGCTCCATAATAGCCTCATGCAGAAATGACCTTAGAGGATGGATTGGGGCAGAGGGAGAAGGGAGGGAAAGTTGCAGAAAAACAGTATCCAGAAGATGTCAGCTAGGAAAGCTCAAGACTTTTCAACGAAAGCTGTGCAGCCCTGGGCCAAGAAAAAAAAGAACTGCGCCAAATCCTCTCAGTGAAGGTTGCATATAGGCTGACCTAGTCAGAGCACTCTCCCTTTCCCCCATCCTCATCTCATCTGCCAGACACCTCAGTTTCAAGTTAGTCAGTGATTTGGTAACCCGCATGGGACTAAGGCTGGTTACTTTGGGGGCTTCCCTCATCTTTAACCTAGTATGTCTCTGTCTCTCTTCCTCCCTCTCCTCCAAGGTCCACCTGACTGACTGCTTTCTTTAGTCTAAACCTGTAAGAAAATTCAGATATTTGAAAAATACTTCTAGATAGAAATTTTAGTGCTAAAAAAGAAAAAGAAAAAAGGAAAGGAAAAAGAGGATGTATGTTAATCCTAATATATACAAACACACCCATTTTTTGGCAACGGAATTGGTGCAGGTGACCTCTCTGAAAGTTTTAAGTATGTGTTGAAGAACAGTGGTTTAGTCAGTGTTAGATTAACATTTGAATTACAAACATGGAAAATGCAAAAACTGTTACTTGTAGAAAAAGTGGTTCTTCTCATTATTATGTATCCTTCTTGAATCTGACATAACCATACTTCAAAGTGAACCTAAGCTTTTGAGGATGTGCCCAACCTAAGAATTTGTGGAAAATGTGTTCAATGGTACAAAGAAAAATTTAATCATATTGTTGTAGGTCCTACACTGTCCGTGTGAGTTCTCACAATTAGACTTTTAACAATGCAAGCATCAGTGAGGGGAAATGTAAAATAAAGATGAAGGAGAAATTACTTGATTTTGCTGAAGACAATGTCAACATCTGTGAGGGTCACATTCTTGCCGTCGATCACGTGGCAGTCCTTGCACAACTTGGACCAGTTCTTTCCATGCATCTCTTTTCCTGTAGCCCTTGTGTCCCCATGGATGGCAAATTTCCGGAAGGCCTCTTCAAGAGCACTTAGCTCAGGTCCACTGGCCCCTTCATGAGAGCTGTTTGACTCACAGGATAACCTTTTGGCTGATTTTTCTTTTGCAGAATCTGCAGGAGACTTTGGAGGTGTTTTGTTCATTTGTTTAGAAGACTTGCTTGCATTGTCTGCCATTGTGCTGAAAAAAAATTTGAGAAGAAATAGTTGAAACTACTTGCATTTAATAATATGAATCATCATCATCATCATTATTATTTAATAATAAAGTACACTCCTTGCATTTACTAATATCGGATTGTATTTAAACATATAATTACAAACATGCCAAATTTGTTTTTCATTAAGCTGTGCAAAGAATCTTTCTCATAGAGATGTTCAACATCATTTGATGACTAGGTATGAGAGATAAGGCCTGGACTACATATGGAATGGAATAAGGAAATGCAGAGGACTGCACCAACTCTGACTGTAGGTGAAGAACTAAGTACTATTTTGTGCTTTCCTCCTGCAAAGGAGGGGAAAGATTTTCCCCTGCAATCCAAAAGCAGTTTAGGGAAAATAGCATCCTTACCTATATCTACCATCACATTCAGCGGCAAATGTAGAATAGGCCTCAGCCACAACATTAAAAATCACAAAGTTAACTTTTGTATTGCCCCACTTGCAATGATTGAAGAGGCAGGTATGGCTCTACTGTGCCTAGGCCCAGAAGCAGATGAAAGGCCCATCCTTAACCCCAGGTACCACCATCCTGCCCTCAGAGGGAGAGAAGAAGGGGCGGTATCTGCTGGATGTACTCCCCTCCCCACTGCTACCCCTTTCCTTTTGTGTCATGTCTTAATTAAATCCTAAGTCTGAGGGCAGGGAACTGCTTTGTTGTTCTTTTACTTGTAAACTGTCACGTTCAGTGATGATGCTATATAAATAAATGATGGCAATGATAACAATAACAGTAGCAGCAGCAGTAGCAACAGCAACAATAACAACCTTTTTCAATGGAAGAGTCATTCCCTATGTAGACAGATTTGTGAATCCAGCCTACAAGTATTATTCACAGTTAATTTTAAATTTCATGTAGCACTTTAGAAAACCACTGAAACTATTCTTTATTTCAGTTACAAACTCTTGAATAGGAAACACTTACTCTTTCTCTAACCAAAAACTGCAAGATAGATCCTGAAAAAGAGCAATACAGATGCCCATGTGGAGAAAATGAAACATGTCCCACGAGTGGAATGACATACCCTGTTTGGATTCCCAGCTTTCTCCAAGGGGAGTCACATACAGTGCTCCACACTGATGATCCATCCAAGTTGGAGGGACACAGAGACATTCCCCCTATTATTTCAGGATGGTACCACTCTCCACTTGAACAGCTGCAAGTGATGCAGCACTTGTAGGGCATTCAAGGGGAACAGCAACTGGTTGAGAGGGAATGGTGAGAACCACCTTTGAAAATGACAATGGCACTTATTGAGGCTGTCAAAGCAGCCATCAAAACTGCAAAATCTGTTTAAAACCCATGTACAAAATTAAACAAACATATTTTTAGATGAAATTGTTCACAGGGCTTGATGCAATTTCTTTTTAGGATAGCCTGGTAAATAAATCAATAAATACTCCTAACTTATAAAAATGCTTTCCAGTCAATCACCTCATGTGTAACTATACTCCTTTGGGGCCAAACATGACTAATATAAATGTAGGTCTTGTAAAGTTTCCATGTCTGGATGGTTAGAGGTAATTCTCACTTATCAAGGATCACCAAGCAAGTGGATGTTGATAATTGGCATAACACTTGTTAATAATCAAGGAAATCATGGCCAAATTAGATCAAATGTGAAACTTTACAGCAAATCCTACATTCTTATGTCAGGAATTAAGATCATGGTGGTAGAAAGCAACTTTTTATCACAATTCAAATCAATGTCCTCTGTGTGAAAGATTTCCCCAGCAGTAGCAATCTAATGTCTCAGACAAAAATCATTCCCAAGCCTCAGATCTGAAATGGGCTCAGACGTTAAACCTGAAACCTTTCAACTGTAAAGTATCTATTAAGTTTTGAGTCCAAGTGCAAGATAAGCAGTATTCAAGTATGACATTCTGTACTACTTCAAACTAGAGCTGGAAAATAATTATTTACAAAAAAATAGTGATGTGTATTTAAGTCTTTTTCCCAATAAAGAAGTAAAATCACATTGTATTACATGTACAACTTAACGAGGGATAACTTCACTACTTTTTGAAGTGTAGATGTAACTATTAAAAGTTGCCTTTAAACTTTGATCCTAGGTCCTGTTTGTTCCCAGTTGAGCAGTAAGCAGCTGTTACCAGTGTTATTTCTTGCCTAGGTTCTGCTCCTATCCCAAGAAAAGGAATCTTACCCCACTTATTATTTTGCTAACTTCTAGCCTTTATTATAGTAACAAGTAAACTGTAGGTACCATTGAAGATGATTTGAAATCTACAGCTAAAATAGAAAACTGACACATGCTTATTTATGAGAAAAAGTTCAGTGAGTTCTGTGGCAACTGCAATGTCTGCCTGTGAGCTTCTGGACTCGATTCAATATCTTAATGCTTATTTTTAGCTTACCTTTAACTTTAATATCACCACACATCACTTTAACTTAATCACCTTCAAATTCATTAAAGTTGCCTCCAAGTGACAAACTATAAAGATCATTCTCAGCCCAGAATCACTGATCAGGTCCTGATTCCCATGCCTTTGTGGCATGAAATAAGAAGGTATAGAGTCATTTGCTTCTACTGCCCTGAAAGAGCACAACAACTTCCTTGGTGGAATGTTAGGAGTCGCTTTTCCATCTTTGCTCCCATAATGGACAGCACAAAGGACTGTTGACTTTGCTTGCAAGCTGTTGTGATTCTTATTTTGTAGATGCTGCTGTTATAAGGAGTCTTTTGGCATGTATGTTTAAATTCTTGCTCTAAAATGTGTTTTATTATGCTTTCTGCAAATAATGTTCAGGATGGGAAAAGTTACACATAAAATTATTTAAATAAATGAAACCAAGTCAAGATTTTTTGGCTATGGGTCACAAATATTCCCTGTGATTCCCAAGATAACCTGTAGACTCCAATGCTAAACACATTTATAACACATAACGGTGGAGCAAAGTTTTAATGTAATTATAAGCCACAGTTTGGGGAAATCGTGACACATTGTTCAGGACACTCGGTAACTCTAACCCAGAAGGTCTTATAGGGAGCAAACTACATCTTATGAAAGAAGTGGGAACTGTTCCCATCCAGAAACACTGGACCATAGTTCTCTGAATTCCGCATCACTGGCTATGTTAGGTAAGGGCACATGGAACTGCAGTCCAACAACACCTGAAAGGCTGCATGATCAGTCACGTAGGAATGTGGGGGTGGGAGGGCGATGCGCCTCGAGCAGCAATGTTTCTGGGGCATCCCGGCCTGTAGCCCTGCCCCATACTCCCTGGCCACACCCCTGTGCACCACAGCCATGCCCCCTGTGCTGTAATCCCACCCCCTCTTGACCCCCCTCCACGCACTCTAAGCTCTGCCGCTGTGCATAGTTCCATCCCTCTCCTATGATATAAAGAGCTTTCTAAGGCTACTCCTGTTTCCTGATACTTCAGTACTCAATCTCAGGCTGAAGGTGAATCCTTGCAAAAGTTCTGACAGCATGACAGAAAAACCTAAGATGTAAAGAAATTGTTTTCATTATGTACCTCCAAACTGACTTTCACTTGCAGCAACACTATTTTTCTTGACAACATTTGCTCAGAAGATGTTTGCCACTGCTTTCCTCTGAGCTGAAAGAGGTCATTCAGTGGATTTCCATGGCTGAGTAGGGACTCAGTCTCTGGTCTCTCAGAATCCTAGCCCAATACTCACATCACCACACTATACCACATCACACCACACCAGCTGGCTATAAAGGACTTCTTCCTGGTAATGTTTTAAATTAGTTCTCTTCTGTTCATAAGCTGTTTGCTTTTAAAAATCTTGCTTTGCCCATTCCCTTTTCCCTTACAGTTATAAGGATAAGATATATGGTGCCCTTCATGGCAAGGAAAATTCAGGAAGTGCAAAGTCACACATTTACCACATAAATATCAAAATAAAGTACAAAAAAATTATTTAATAATAAAGACACTTCCCACAAATGGTCAATGTTAGTTATTTGTAACATGATGGAGCGAGAACTTGTCTACTGATAACCTTCCAGAAGGATTTTCAAACTGTGGCATAAACTGTAGAACATATGGCATGACATCCCAGAGTGGGAAAATATCTCACAGCAAACAGACCCATCTGTCTGATCACTTAGATGAGCAATGTCTAGGACCCAAGAGCCAGACCCAAGAGCCAATCATGGGCCAACCCAGCCCTAGTAATGAAATAGAGAGCAAAAGAAACCAGCAGTGTCTAAAAGTATGATTTCTTTTTTTAAACTTCCAAGGCATATTGGGTGTTGGTGAAAATGCAGCCTGTTTATACCCCAAGATTCTGCTCCTGGATACCTCCAGAAGCAAAAATAAAACCATTCAACCCCTCACCCCCATGTTGCTTGCTTAATTTCTCCCCCAGCTTAGGGGGGCACTGGGTCCACACACTGTACACCTTTGCCCTACATGCCGTCTTCACTTAATAGCAGCAAGCAAGCAAATGGCCAGAGGCCAAGCTTGAGAGTAAGGCTGGCCCACAGCTCAGCAGAAGCCAGAGACAGTGGTGCATTCAACCAGTGCTACAACCTGAATAAGAATACAGTGGCCCTAATTCTAACCATGCTTACAAGGCAGCTAGCCCTATTAAACACAATGGGACATAATTCTGAGCCAACATGTTTAGGATTACCTTCTGAATATCCTGAAATCCTTCTTTTTGGTTCACATATATTTCCAAAACCAGTGCCACTGTAACTAGAACAGCACTATAATCTTCAGGAAAACCACTGACATACATTTAGCCACTATAATAATTAGGGATCAGCCTATATAAGCATGAGCAAAACAACAGCTGACAGCTCATAAAAAGAAAACGAAAGGACAACTGAACATTAAGTTAGACTAAAAAATAAAAATCATTTTCTGTGCTAAATGTACTTTCTTTCCCTCTTCCAAGCACAAAATTCTTCTATGCACATCTTGACAATGAACCCTGGGGCTGTTTCAATTACTTTAATGTAGCTTTTTATTATGACTATAGGCAGTATGCATTTCTCTAGCATTTTGAACCAAGCAGTGAGCTTTGTTCACAACTCCGATTTACCTGATGCATTCACTGTTTCTTCTTTCCACACAGATACCTAGAAATTAACAAATTCATCTACCGGTATGTGTATTAATAATATGCTGTGCACCCTTGGTTCACCATACTTGTTATTTCTATTAGAGACATTTCTGCAGTTAAACTTTCAATTCACCATTTAGGACCTAAGATTGGGGATTGCTGAGCCTGAAAGTAGAGAACTATTTGGTTCTTAGTCTGCTTAAAACCCAAATTACAAGTGCAGTGAAGAAACATGGTATACCACACTTGTGACTGGCAGAAAGTATGAAACTCCAACACTATCCATAAATACTTGGAGCTAGGACTTCTGCTAAATAGTGATTTCTGCCAACACATTGGAGGGCCACTTACTGGAGGAGTGAAAAAGGAAATTGGTTCCAAAAGTGTGGAAGGGTCGAGAACTTCTCAGAAACTTCTGACACTGTAAAACTGAAGTTTCTGCACTTACTTGATTGTGACAAGGTAGCTACATCAGCATTCTTTGCCATTCAAATGCCATTCTTCAGTGCTTCACAGCCTCCCCTGTTGCTGCCTGCTCAGAATCTTAAAAGTGCATGGGATTTTATTCTGTTTTAATTGTTCTTGTCAAAATGACTTTTCATTTTCTAAAAACAACCACAATCTTGCTCACCTTTCAGACACTCAACAGGAAAGCCCAAAGGGGAAAAAGTCATGATGTTAGTTCTATGGGGGAGGGGCCTGCTGGAAAGCAAGAGCAGTTAGTTGCAAACCATGGTATATACAGCATTTTGTAACATGAAGAGCACATACGTCCCACCCCATTAAAAAGGGCAAGTGCTGGAACCCTGCAGTGCACATTTGTTGAAATTCCTCAGAAATCTTCAGTACCCCTGTGAAGGAGGGGAAAAAATAACTGTCTCTTTTGCAGGAAGGCAAAGAGCTTGCCAAAAGACAAATGAGAATTTGGCACAGTTCTAGTGTATGCTAAGTTGCTCCTCAGGCTGCTGACTTCAGAGAATCTGAGCTGGAGAGTGTTCCCTCCATTTCTGGACAGGATGGAGCTGTACAGAGTTTGACCCTCCCAACACTTTCATGATAAGGGAACAACAGCGCCACTAAGTCAGGCTACAAGGCTTCCTTGATGTCCTAAGCTCTGTGTTGGTTAGAGGATAACCACCACTGCAACAGAAAATAAAAGATTAGATGGTCTTTACACCCATTCAACAGAAGCAAACCCAAGTCTGCCCCACAACATATTTTTGAGCACGCTTCCTAATGATTCTATCAGATACATGTTCACAAACCAGTGCTCAAATTATAGGAGGGAAGGTAGGGGCCCTGAAAACAATCCACAAATCTCATCCTTTACTCCTCCTCAATTTTAGTCAAATCAATTCTATTATCATTCTAAATAGCTAGCGGAGCTAAGCTTGGCCCATTCTACTACTCTCATAATGCCAATACTACTGCAAAATCTATTTGTGTTAAAAAAAAAAATTAGTTTCCACCATTGACATATAAATCATAAACCTAAAATATCAAACACCTCCAAAATACAGTGTATAAATTGTTCCCACGTGACCACAGAAACAATATGAAACATGAAAAAGGTAGTGATTATTTTTTAAAGTGATGAACAGTGCCAAGCATACCTGGATAGATACATCTGATTTTCCTGTGCGCATACTCAAATATCCCTTATTTACATATTTTCACAGCTGAGTTGCAGCACTGAAAAGATCAGTGATGCCTGTGATAGTCTCAAATGAACCCAGGTTTCCAAAGCAACACACGCCTGCCTGCACAGACACACATAAATATATAAGCAAATGCCCAGAAGCTATTCTAACGCAAAAGGATATGATTCTCCTCATGTCTTCTTTAACTCAAACCTTTTGAAATATTCTGACAAGGCATCAGAATGCATCTTTCAAGCAAATGGCTTCCATTTTAGCACACACACAGCAGTCAGGATTACAGTGCAATCAGTCTGTTAACAGACCAAGTACAGAGATCATGTTGAGAAAGAGATGGGTGGAAGCAGTTAAAGGCAGTGTGCAATTGTGAGTACAATTTACTTATTATATTAGCTGTATAACAGAAATTGTTACAGCCAGGGTTTATCAAGTGCTATGTAACAGTCTCAGAGTGGAGTAATTTTCTGTTAAACAATCTTCTTTCCACTGTTTATCAATAGACAAAGTATTGACTCTTTATAAACTTCAAGGTTTGTTTAAAAAGCAAGAATGATATATGTTTTAAGTTTTGGTTTTATACCAGTGAAGCCCTCATGGTATTTTACAGCACTGCAAAGGCAAATCACTAAATCTCAGTAAAACAAAACAGCAAGAATGCAACATTGGGAACAGAGTTGTATTTAATAATAGCAATCTCAATTTTCTTACCATCACTTCAGCAGATAAAATAGCATGGTTTATGCAAGAGACTGAAGTATCAACATGCTTCCAGAAAATGTAAAGGTTTACAGAGGTATCCAAAAAAAAAAAAAAAGGTAGCAGAAAACAGTAATGAAGCAGCTCTACTTCCTCCAACAGCCCAATACAACCTAAGCATGCTCAGGGGCCACAAAAACCATGGGATTCAGTGGAATGCAGTTTCCTGGAGAAGAGCTAATTTGAGCCCTGTAATGGAACACTGCACACCACAACATTTTATTGCAGATCTTCCTTATTTCACACTAACAGCTCTTAAAGGCTTAAGTATAAAACCTCTGCCAAAAAGAATTTTCTTTTTTCAGTTACACAGAAGAACTTCCCAAGGGTTTATTCCCTATTTTAGTATCTTCATTCACTATACAATGATGTACACTCAGAATGAGAAAAAACAAACAAAAATAAAACAGTATGGTAGGATGGAGGTGGGGAAGTAAAGGAAGAATTGTGGTCTCATTTTAACTCAGAGGATGATTTGCTTTAGGCCATTGCTGTGAATGCTTCTCTGGTAGAATTTTTATAAGCATGAGTAAGAACGACTGTTGAGCATTAAGAGACCCACTTTTATATTACACAGATAGCCAATTTTATTGTCAACTATGAGATTTCTTCTCAACATAGGCTATCCACAACTCCCTTTAGACAACATAACAAATATTATCGATTGGAGGATGGTATGTAAGCACAGTATAGTGATCTGAGCATTGAACTACGACCCTGGAGATCAGAGTTCGATTCCCCACTGCCATGTAAACCCACTGGATGACCTTGGGCACATCACACATTCTCAGTCCCAGAAAACCCTATGAAAGATGCACTTTGGGTTCTCCGTAAGCTGGAAACCACTTGAAGGCACACAACAACAACAACAACAACAACAACAACCAACAACATGCAAGGGTAGTTGCTAGTCTAGCAGCTGGTATATTGGCTTAAGTATGGGTTTTAAAAGCACCACTTTAGTCTTCTTCAGCCTGGTGCATCCACAGAATGTAGGTCATGTTGGACTACAATTCCTCTTCTCAGTCAGCATGACCAATGCTGATTAGTGGTAATGAGAGTTGTAGTCCAACATGTCAAAGTTCCTTCAAAGTTTGCCTTTTGGCAAGACAAAGCAAACCCACCTATGCAACTCCACCTCATTTCCACTGTGAGGCACTAATGGAGTCATCAGACACTGAGTAGGCCAGATGGCACATTTTCCCTTGCCCTGAAAAAAATGGTTATGACAATGCAAATGCCATGCAAGAGACTCCAGTGCCTCACTCCTCCATCAGGGTAAACCTCCAAAAGCAACACAGAAACCACTCAGAAAACATTTAATTACCGGGTAGCCTAAATCTCTCTCTCTCACTCACACACACACACACACATATATAAAAACTGGATCCGTGCAACTCAGCTGCCTCTTTACAGTTCCTTCCCATCAGCCCATGCCAGCACTAGATAAAGTGAAATAAAGACAAAGAAAGCCTATAAGGCAACACCTTGAGGTTTAGTCAGGTTTGCTTAAGAAAATGCATGGTAGAACAACTGAAGTGTGAAAGTCAGTGTGGCACCCAGTGCTGTGGATCTGAACCCTTAATTAGCCACAGAGTTTATCAGTGGCCTGTGTTAATCAGCATCTTGCAGCCTAATTTATCATATAACATTGTTGTAAGAATAAAATGAGGAAAATGCCAGAGCTGTAGCTGCTGGGAGTGATAAAATAAGGACATTGTCCCTTCAAATAAGAATTCTCATCCCTTTCCCATTAAATTTTCCTTCCAGTCCCCAAATTTTCAGCACTGCACAGAGTGAAACACAGAATTTATTTCATGCCTAGAACTCTTCTATTTGCTGTGTTTGCATTCCCATAGTAACTGTCCCTTTTCTTTGGATACCTAAGGTACATACTCAACTGAAGTTTTAAGTTACCCTGACAAGAGAAATTTGGGGACTGAAGGAAAATTTCACTGGGAGCAGAATTCTTATTTGGGGGCAATACTCTCATCCCTCCTCCACAGCTAGACCCCTGAAATACATATGTGTATAAATCCTGCACAACTGAAAGTAAGGCTGAACTTAATATCAAATGCAATTAGCCTGCTCTATGAGCATGGGCCCCAGAAGATCTTCCAGACAAAGACATTCCATACTAGGGAAGACTGGATATTGTTAAATTAAATGACAAAAGAGGTCCAATTATCAGGGAAGCAACACAAGAAAAATATACTGCAACAGACCTATAGGATCCATTTTGATTTCAGCATAAAAAGCTAAGGGCTTATGCACATGTACTGTGCTACTGAGGAAAAGCCACTCCACCCCACTTTTGCAGTCCAACAGTGTTGGAAAGTATCAGTATTTGCATGGATAACCTAAAAGGCATCCCTGAGTCTTGGAAAAAGAATCCTCACAATTGCTCCGTAAGAAAAGGCTAGCTGGCTGTTTTAGTGAGCTCAAAACAGTATTCCAGGATGACTCCGGCTTGCTGCACAGCTGCTGCTTTCTAATTTGAGGATCAGAGGCAATTAAAGGCATAAGAGAAACAGCAGAGTGTCAATTTTGCTTTCCTAGTTGTATCAAATGTCTCCTAACAGCAATCTTGCTAAAGTCAACTGTTATGGATGATTGTTACACAATAATTGTAATGGTTGTCCAGCACCCTATCTTCTAGCTGCAGTAGTGGGAGAGAAGGTGTTAATCTCAGAAACAATCTTCACACTGAATATTGAAGTGTGCTAATCCACCACAGGCTGGAAACCTTCATCTTCAATTTTTTTTTTAAGTACAACATCCATAATCCCCTTACCACTGGTTATGCTACCTGGGGCTTCTGGGAATTGAAGAGCAAAACATCCAGAAGTCAAAAGTTCCCCATGGTTGTAATATGTGATGGTGCTAAATGCTTCAGAATTTTTCAGAAAATACAAATTTAAAGCTGTGTTAGGATAAAAAGTACACACAGATTTTGGAGGGGCCACTCAAGGGATCATTCGTAACCATGTGTATGCATACAAAGGATTATGCATCTGAATCTGATGTATGTTTAATCAGGATTAATTCCACTGCATTCAGTAGGACTTTCTTCCAAGTTAAGAGTAAACATAGGATCAGAAGCTCAGTTAATTAATGTAGCTAAGGGTCTTTCTGCACTACACTGTTATAATATTATTATTCCACTTTCAACATCCTGTGGAATTCTGAAGTTTGTAGTTTACTGAGGTCAAAGAGCTCTCTGGCTGAGAATTCTAAATGCCCCTCCCTAAACTGCAAACCCCAGGATTCCATAAGATGCTAAAAGTGGAACAATAGCACTACAACAGTGTAGTGTGGAAAGGCCCTAAATTAGCACTTGCTGCCAAAAACTTTCCAGAATTTTTCTTTAAATGAGAGTGCTTTCTCTTTCTCCAATTCTCCCTCCCTCTCACACACAAAATATTTCTCATATAGTTGTTCAGACGTGTGGGCTTGACATTATCTTGGCAAGAAAGCACATGGATACAAGACTAATTCCAACCCAGACCCTGCTTCACAAAATTTATTGATGCAAAATTGGCTTTTTACACTAGATATATCCTCATTCCACTCCAAGAAAAGCAAAAGTTAAAATCCATGATACATAAACTAGTAGTTTTCAGCATTAAAATAAACCATGCACAGATTAAAACAGAAGAAAGTAGACAAATGATCAGTGATTAATCTGGAGTAGGTCTCACAGAAAAAGCTCTAGATATGAAATTTGATTTGCAGGCAGAATTCCCACCAAGTCTCTCATGCTCACATATTATATCACATATCAAACTTTATATTCATCTTCCTTCCTATATATTATGATCTCATATGCCTTTCCCAAGGCTGAGACAAGAATTCCAAACATATGAAAAATTCTATCCAAACTCACAGCTACTTCTTGATTACAAACAGTGGCTGAACATCAGTCAATCTTAAAAAGCAACTGGGGTTGGAGAAGCAGGTTAAGAATCCCAAAGCAAGGTTGCACTAATTTCACTTAAATTCATAACAAACAAAGAGCAATCTTGCAGGTGTACAATATGAGGCTCAAGGAAGCTGAAACAGCTATCCCTTCTTATCCTCATAATAAAAGTGACGAACAGGTTGCTTACCTGTAACTGTGGTTCTTCGAGTGGTCATCTGTGCCATCATACACTAGGAGCTTTAGCGCCTGCGCGGTAGCGTTCGGAAACTTCTAGAGCTTGTTCGCTTGGCGGGAACCCCTCCCCCACGCCGGTACTGCGCATGCTCCTCCCGCCGAGCAACGGTCTCTCCTCAGTTCTGTCGTCCGCCGTAGAACCTACAGGGACCTGAGAAAGAGGGGAGGAAGGGCGGGTGTGTATGATGGCACAGATGACCACTCGAAGAACCACAGTTACAGGTAAGCAACCTGTTCTTCTTCTTCGTGGTCTCTGTGCCTTCATACACTAGGAGACTGTGTAGCTTACCGGTCGGATGGCGGGTCAGGTCCTACAGCACGGAAGCCAACACCTCACGTCCAAACCGGGCATCTCTGCGCGACCGGCAGTCGAGCCTGTAGTGGCGCACGAAGGTCGATGGTTGGGACCAGGTCGCCACATGGCAGAGTTCATGCAGGTCAACTCCTCGCAGGAGGCCGCAGAAGTAGCCACCGCTCTGGTGGAGTGGGCTCGAAGCAGGACTGGCGGAGGCTTCCTCGCGAGCTCATACGCCAGTTGAATAGTCCGTACCACCCATTTGGAGAAGCGCTGGGTGGACACTTTGAGGCCCTTCCGACGTCGCCCATAGCAAACGAAGAGATGCGGCGTCTGTCGGAAGGAAGCAGTCCTGTCCATGTAGAAGACCACGGCCCGACGCACGTCCAGGGAGTGGAGAGACCGCTCCAACGGTGTCGTCGGGTTCGGGAAGAAGGCAGGCAGGATGATGTCCTGGTTGAGATGGAAACTGGACACCACCTTAGGCAGGAACGAGATGTCAGGTCTCAGGACCACCTTGTCTCTGTGGAAGACCGTGAAGGGCTCATCGGATCGAAGAGCTGTGATCTCACCCGCTCGCCTCGCTGAGGTCACCGCTACCAAGAAGGCAGTTTTCATGGTCAGGAGCCTATCATCCGAGGTCGCCATCGGCTCGAAGGGCGGCTTTGTCAGCTGCGAGAGCACCAGCGAGAGGGACCACGGCGGTAGCGGCGGCGATACCGGCGGGTAGAGATGATGAAGTCCTTTCAGGAACCGCTTAACGGTATCGTTCCTGAAGAAGGCCGAGGCAGCCGACCGTGGCGGTTGGTATGCCACGATCGCGGAGAGATACACCTTCAGGGATGGAAACGCCAGCCCCTGTTGCCGGAGGTGCAAGAGGAAATGCAGGACGGTAGAGAGCCCCGCGGGCGATACCGGCTCACTCCTCTCGTTAGCGAAGGTCAGGAAGCGTCGCCACTTGTATTGATAGTTGCGACGGGTGGATTCCTTCCTGGCCGCGACGAGGACGGTACCGAGCACGGGATCGTCTAGTGCGATATCCTCCAGGCATGGAGGGCCAGGCGTGGCAGGTCCGGATGGAGGACTCGGCCGCCGGAGTGGGAGAGCAGGTCCGGTGTCGGTGGCAACCGGAGCAGGTCGTCTCGTGCGGCTTGTAGCAGGGGTGCGAACCAATGTTGCCTCGGCCAGTACGGGGCTACCAGGATCGCGTCGGCTCGGTCGGCGAGGATCTTCGATATCGTCCGGCCGAGCAGCGGGAACGGCGGGAACGCGTAGAGGAGTTCCCCGGTCCACGGAAACTGGAAAGCGTCCCCGATGGAGGCACGATCGTGGCCCGCTCTGGAACAGAATCGGCGACACTTCGCGTTTTCCCTGGTCGCGAAGAGGTCGATCGATGGTTCGCCCCAGCGGTCCCGAATCAGTCTGAACGCCTCTCCGGAGAGAGACCATTCGTGATGGGATGAGGTGTCCCTGCTGAGGGCGTCTGCCGTGGTGTTCTCCTGCCCGGCCAGGTGAACTGCCACGGGATGCGTATGCAGGCGAATGCACCATTCCCACAAGTCGAGTGCAATGTTGAGCAGGGTTGTGGAGTGAGTCCCTCCTTGTCTGTTGATGTAACAGACGGCGGTGGTATTGTCCGTCAGAACCAGGACCGTCCGCCCCGCTACGACATGGCGGAACGCCCGTAGCGCTTTCAAGACGGCGAGCAGCTCCAGCGCGTTGATATGGAGAGCGGTCTCGTCGTCGGTCCATCTGTCGTGGACTCTGAGATCGCCGCAGTGGGCACCCCATCCATACAGGGAGGCGTCGGTCGTTACCGTCACCTTCGGTGTCGGCTGTTGGAAAGGCATCCCTGACATGACATTGCGTTGCGACTGCCACCATCGGAGGGATGAGCGGACGTCTCCCGGCAGCTGCAGTCGGAGTGTCTGTTCGTCTCGCAGGGGGTCGAATATGCGGACGAACCACTGTTGAAGAGGTCTCGCTCTCAGCCTGGCGAGATATGTCACAGCGGTCGTCGCAGCCATGTAGCCCAAGAGCTGCTGGACGCTTCTCGCAGATAATGTCGGGGCCGTACGAGCGTGAGCGGCGGCCCGGATCAGGGTTTGGGCTCGAGACTCTGGTAGGTACGCCCTGGCGGAGGTCGAGTCGAGCGTCGCCCCGATGAAGTCCAAGATCCTCGCCGGCTCGAGGTGGGACTTCTTCGGATTCACCCGTAGACCAAGGCGGGTCAGGAGTGACAACGTCATGTGGACGTCGTGGTAAAGTCTCTGTTTGCAGGACGCCACCAACAGCCAATCGTCGAGGTAAGGGAAGACAGAAGCACCCTTCGTCCGCAGGAAGGATACCACCGGGGCCATGCACTTGGTGAAGACCCTTGGGGCAGTCGAGAGTCCGAACGGCAGCACCTTGTACTGGTAAACAGGTGTCGTCGACTGCGAAGCGGAGGTACCGTCTGTGCTGCGGGCGAATGGCGATATGGAAGTATGCGTCTCGGAGATCGATGGAGGCGAACCAGTCCCCTCGATGTAGGAAGGGCAGGATCGACGGTATCGTGACCATCTTGAACCTTTTGGGGCGGATGTAGTAGTTCACCCCTCTGAGGTCTAGGATCGGCCGGAGGGTACCGTCGGCTTTCGGTACCGTGAAGTACCTGGAGAAGAAGCCGGTGGTCTTGGCTTCTTGCGGGAGCTGCTCGATCGCCCCTTTCTGGAGGAGGGATTGGATCTCTTCCAGGAGGGCCGGACTCGACGGCGTGGAATAGTAAACGCCTCGAGGAGGAATATCGAGAAACTCGATGGCGTAGCCAAGACGGACGATGGAAAGCACCCAAGAGTCCGTAGTGACACATTGCCACTCCGCGAGATGTCGAGCCAGAGTCGGTCGGTCTCCGAGCGCTGATGGTAGGCTGAAGAGTGGGTATTGGTAGGTCCTGCCAGGCACGTCAAAACCGAGACTTTGTCTCGGAGGAGGACTTCTTGGACGAAGCCGGGCGTCGTCTAATCGTGCGTCTGGCCGATGAGCCGGAGGACGGTCTCGACTGTCCAGACTGGGCCGAACGCTGGAACGACGAAGTGGAAGATCGTCGCCAGGATGGGCGGAAGGTGGAGGCCCTGCGGGCTTGCGTGGCCGGCTGTAGCCCGATCTTCTTGGCGGTCAGCCTCGCCTTAACGAGATTGTCCAAAGCTTCGTCGGTGGACGAATTGAATAGGCCCTCACCGTCGAAGGGGAGATCTTCAATCCTCCTTCTGGTGTCCTCCTGGATGTCGGCCGGCCGCAGCCAAGCATGGCGGCGCAGGCCGATGGATCCCGCCATGACCCGGGAGGCAATCTCCACTGCGTGCCTGGAGGAGGCCATCTGCTGCCGAGCGATGGAGATGGCCTCACTGAAGATCACGGAGGAGGCTTGGCGGATGTCCTCCGGTACCGCCTCCATCGCCGGTTGCAGGCGATCGAGCACCTTTTTCAGGTATGCCGCGAGGCAAGCCTGAGTGTTGGACAGCCTGATCTGCAAGGAGGCGGCGGAATAGAACCTTCTTGCATAGGCGTCCAACTTCCTGCCCTCTTTGTCCGGCGGGGTGGTGTGTTGCCTGCCGGAGCCTTTCGTCTGTGCCGACTCGACCACCACAGAGTTCGGTGCAGGGTGATTAAAGAGATAACCGGCGTTATCCTTCTGCACCCTGTAGAGGTGTTCCAACCGCTGCGGTATCGGCTGAGCCGAGGCCGGCCTATCCCAGGCGGCCTTCACCAGTCTGGATACCCGGGGCAGGAGAGGCAGCGGGGCCGTGGCAGGTTGCTTCCCTTCAAAGACGGAGAAGACTGGATCGTCGTCCTCCGGCTCCGCATCGGCGATCTTCAGGCCGAGGGTAGTAGCCATGCGAAGCAGCATCGCAGAGAACTGGTGGACGTCCTCTGGAGCAGAATCTGGGATCGGGTCCCCGAATCCCAGCGGAGGAGACTCCTGGGAGGCCGCCTCAGACACCTCTGATTCCACACTCGAGTCGTACGACCCTGAGGTCGGTGAGTCCTCTCGCCGCTCGCTTGCCGGCTCCTTCGTAGTCGCCACAGGTGTTGCCTTCCTAGGCTTCTCTGCAGCCGGGGCGGTGGTAGTAGCAGCGTCCCGCTTGGGCTGGCTGACTACTGACTTCACCTTCTTAGTGGTGACAGGGGTAGTCTGGCAGGCTGACGTCGTCGTAGCCCGCTCAGTCACCACCGACTCCGTAGGGCGCGTCGCCGTTGCCGTGACCCTAGGAGGTGGCAATATCGCCCGATACCGAGGTGAAGGCTCCCTCGCCCTATGATATCGAGGAGAGGGAGAGCGGCTGAAGGAGCGGCGGTCCTACGGAGATCGGCTTCGGCGTCGACGGTACCGAGCCTCGTCCCCTCTAGGCGAGCGCGATTCGCGCTGTCGACGAGGTGACCGGGACCTCCGGAAGGTCTCCCAGCGACTCGGGCCACGATGGTACCGATCCCGGTACGATGGCGAATGTGACCGATAAGAGGCCGGGTGCTCTCTCCATTCAGATTCCCTCGCGTACCTGGCCACGTAGGACGCCGAGGTGTATCTGGAGGCAGACGAGCGAGGTTGTTCCTCTCTTGTCTCCCTAGGAGGCGGCGAGGCCACCGGACGCTCGGAAGAGCGGCCCCGGGACCGGAAGGAGGTCGAACGCCGCTCCGGAGAAGCAGAGGGCTCTCTCTGCTGCAGGTCGGCCGACCTGCGACGGCTAGGATGGCGGTGGCGCTCCTCCACCAGGGTTGGAGGGTCTGCCACAGGCGAGTTCGGGCGCTATTGGGGAACGTCCTCGATCTCATCATCCGAGAGATCGACGGACTCGCCTCGCCCTTTGGAAGGCTGCTGAGTAGGAGGAGGAGGAGGAGGTTGAACGTCCCCAGCCGGGGAGCGCTTCTTCTCCTTCTTCTTCTTCTTCTTCTCCTTCTCCTTGCCCTTGCCTCCGTCCGGAGCAGGGCGCTTTTTAGCAGGCGTCTCCGTCAGGGGAACCTCAGCCTTCCTCGCCGTCGAGGATCCTTTCGCTGACTTGGCAGCCGCCGACAGCTTCGGGATCCTCGGTAACGCCGAGATCGGCGTTTCGCCGGTACCGAGCCCGATACCGACGAGGTGGACGGAACGGCAGCCGCCGATACCGTCGATGGCGTGGTCGTCTTCTTGTCGGCCATCTTGGAAGTGGAGGTCTCGTCTATCGCCCGCAGAGACTGTTCCCAACAATAAGACTTAAGTCTCGCGGACTGGTTGCGGAGAGTTTGGGGAGTAAAATCCCGGCAAATTGGGCAAGTCCGGATGTTGTGGGACTCACCCAAACAGAAGAGACACTCCTTGTGGCCGTCGTTGAGGGCAACTTTGCGCCCGCAGGACACGCACTTCTTGAAGAGCGCGGACATAAGATGAAGAACGCCAAACTGCGAAAATCCGAAAAGACCAAAAGCCGAAGGGGGAGTCCGAAAGAGAGGTCAGAGACAGTCCAAAAATCCGTAAAACCGTGAAAACAGCAAGCCAAGCACAAAAGTGAGAGGAACAAACCAAAGAACCTTCCGTACGCGACGGCGGACGAGAAAGAACTGAGGAGAGACCGTTGCTCGGCGGGAGGAGCATGCGCAGTACCGGCGTGGGGGAGGGGTTCCCGCCAAGCGAACAAGCTCTAGAAGTTTCCGAACGCTACCGCGCAGGCGCTAAAGCTCCTAGTGTATGAAGGCACAGAGACCACGAAGAAGAACTAGTTGAAATGTAAAAGAGAATCACTTTCTTACTATATGAACAGCTCTGCACAGACCTCAGATTTACATGATTGACCTTCAACTTCCTTCTTTTGTATGCCAGAGGAAAACATTAAAGTTTCTCTTTTTAAATCAGGTTGGGCAAAGTGCAGCCTGTGGGCCACATGCAGACCATGGGAACCCTCAGTGTGGCCCTTGGAATCCCCTCTCCAGCCCTTAGCCCCACAAAAATATTTTTTAAAAAACTGAGGGTCAATTTTGGGGCAATTTACCCCCCAAATGCAGTTTTTCTTCCCCTAACCCTGCAAAGCCCTCCAAATCTCCCCAAAACACACACACACACCATTTTAAAGTGCCAAAAAGTCAGTCAGAATGGTGGCTAGAAGTGATATCATGCCACTTTGGGCACACTGAAACGCTGGTGTGGCCTACTGGACAGGCACAGGGAGGAAAAATGGCCTCTGCCCCCAGTGCAGTTGCCCACCCATCTTAAATAAACTGGAAAATGAGTTTTATGCAAACTACTGTTAGCCAGAACAACCTAGGATTCAAATCATGGTTGCAGATTCTAGATCATACACAAACCACAGTTTAAACGAACCACAGTTCCATAAGTTTGGTAACCATCACGGACAGCTCAGGTTAGTTTCAAACTGAAGGCAAAATTTTCAAGTTTCCTCCTCTGGTGTGCAATAGAAGGTTCCTTAACACAGAAGGAAACCACAGTTTTCTGCTATACATGGATCAACTCTTTAAGCAACCCTGCAAGATAGTTTGTAGAACAAGACCATTTTTGGAACACGATAGGGAAGGAATCTTAATTTGTATTTTTCCTATCCAGGCCCCACAGTACATTCAAATCATTATACTGAGTACTTCCTGTGCTAGTAGACAGTATAGAACTGTAAACTATGGGATTTAAATTTTAATTCCATTTTAGACTTCCAGGTTTGTAATGACACTGTGCAGTTCCGTCCTTGTGAGACTAGAGGACAGGGTGCTGGACAACGCAGGTGCCAGTTTGCTGTCTAGAAACCCCAGCTGAAATTGCTTCCCAGGTAAGGAAAGCTCAGAGAATCACTTCAAGGAGTCCATTTACCTGATCTGGGCACAGATGAGATCTGCAAAGACCTTGGATGGTGTAGAGGATCAGAGGAAGACATTGTGCCCTGCTTGTGAAAGCTGTCACTTTGCACTCTTAGCATCACATCCAACTTTCTAAAACTCTATTTAACAACATTCATTACTCAAGGAAGCCCCTGAGCTGACGGGATCAACTGACCTTCACAAATACAGTCCTCTTTCCACATTTGTAGGTTTGACCTTTGCAAATTTGATTTTTCACAAGGAACATGCTTGACTCTGCTCTCCATTTTCCTCCCCTTATTCCTTCGTGTTCCTTACCCGAGCTTGCGAGGCTTGTGTTTAAAATGGACTTCTTTTCTTTTTGGGTGAGCAAAACCCCCGGAACACTGCTGGAGGTGTGTCCTCTCTGCCATGCAGCTGCACATTCTGCTGTGTAATGGCTGCTGACTGATAAGGTGTTCTCTTTGCTCCTATCCCACCTTTCTCAAGATGGCCACCAGAAGTAGCTAAAATGCCAGAACTCTTCTCCATCTGAGGGAAAGGAATGTTAAGCCCTTTGCCAGAGGTAAAGGAATGGGAGGAGGGAGCTTTAGAAGGGAATCGCAGGGGGGAGTTATTTGTGGGTTTTCCACTTTCACAAGAGTTCTGCACCCCAAACCTTCACAAATGTGGAGGGGAATAGTGATTTACATGAATTCAAAATTAGGTCCTGTGAAAGTTTTTGATGAATTGGATGGATGCCTACTAGGAGTAGAAACTCAAGTTCAAAGACAAAAAGTTTTGGTGATTGGCCTATATGCTCCTACAGAAAACAAAGCAATTTTTTTTAAAAAAATGAAGGTCTTAGATTACATTATGAAATACCCTTACAAGAAATAGATTCTCCTAGAAGACTGGAATGGAGTGATAGGACCAAAAACTGATAGAAGGATAAAAGGAAGAAAAAGACCAAAGAAAACTTACAAACACTTTTTTTAAACATGATGGCTAATTTGGAATTAATAGATGTGTGGGGGCATCTATATGGAAACTCACAGGAATATACTTTTTTTCAGAAAGACACGTATTATTTTCTAGAATTGATGTGTTTTTGATGTAACTTGTTTGGTTGAATATATGGAAAATTTGACCAAGACCTTCTCTGATCATAATACAATACTGATGTCACTGAAGGAGTTAGGAAGACAATTTAATTAGAAACTGAAGGAGGAATTACTGAACAACGAAATGATTTTGGATAAACCAAAAAAGATCTTGAAAAATTTCATCGAGGGTAATTTAGACAAAGGGATTGAAATAATAGTATAACATTACTGAATTGAGCATATCAAAGCAATTAGCCTCAGACATAGTAAAATACAATAAAATTAGATAGGTAAAGACAGTAAAATTAGATAAATTAAAATAAAATAAGCTAAGTTATGATAAAATACAATGAAGTAAAATAAAGATAAAAGAGTAAGATAGAAAATTATAAGATAATACCAAAACTTATGATAATAAAGTATCATATAATAAAATAAAGGCTAATAAAATACAAAACTGATAAGTATTTAAGTTAATTCATCAGCTTTACATGCAACCACAATGTGTTCTATAAAACATATTCTCAACAGCCCTAACTATGAACTTGGCAGTTGTAATGACTACATATGAATTTCTGCAATGAAGGAAGGAAGATAATCATGTAAAGGTCCTGATATACAACTTTATCAAATAATATCTGTAGGTCCAGGGCCCTTCCTGGGGCATAAACCATATTTGCCAGTGTATAAGATGCACTTTTTTTCCTAAAAAATGCCTTCTGAAAATGGGGTGCATCCTATATGCCGGTGCATCTTGTACACTGGCAAATATGGGCAACTCCTGCCGGGACTCAATCCATAGGAAAGGCAGGGTGGTGAAAAGAGAGCTCGCACTAGTGTTTCTTTCACACACACACACACACACACACCCTGTCGTTTTGCCTGGGAAGGGAGAACTTGCAGAGGCAAAAATCTAAAGGAAAGGCGGGGGGAGGAGGAATTCTCATGCTCAACATGGAGGAGAAGAGTCAGGATTTGCATATTTATGGATCTTGTTGTATGTGCTTAATAAACTGAGGCTTTAATTGTATATCATTCCTTCATTTTGTCCAAGGAAGTTGATTCATATCCAGAAAAGCTCATACAGTACTAAAATAAATCAGTCTTAAAGGTGCTGCTAGATTTCTTCCACCCCCTTCCCCTCCTTTTTATAGTGCAGCAGATTAGCACAGCTACTTTGAAAACTACTCTAAAGAATGGGTGGGGCTTGAAAGCAAAAAAAAAAAAAAATTTGGTGGCCTCTTTAAGAGAGAAAGATCCCACCTTGCTGCAGCTCCTCCCTCCTTCCTCCCATTCACCCCTCATGGCAGGGTCTATGCCCTGGAGTTAACCACCTGTGGGACTTCGGGCAGGGGAAATATGGAATTGCCTATGCTATGGCACAGGGCAGTTGGTTTGCTCTGGCCCAACTGAGGTGTTTGAACAGAGCCCAGGAGCAGAGACAGGGAGATGGTGTGGGAGGATGCATGAGGTGAGGTACTTGCAAAACCCCGTCGTTTCTATTTGTGGCAGGGAAGGAGTGGGATGGAGGCATGCTTTCTTTCCTCTCCAGCCTGAAGAGAAAGGAGAGGAGGAGGAGATCTGGTTTCTTCCAGAGGAGCTGCTTTCTCCTTTTCCTCCTTGTAGGATGGGAGCTGTTGTGCCTGTTTTCTGCCCCAGTCTCTGTCACTTTGCTGGGGGGGGGTGCAGAGGAAGAAAATGAGGCAAGAAGATGGGGGCCTAGAAAGGGGAGGAGCAGCCTCCTGGCCCTTTGAACCCCCTCTTTCGTCTGCCTCCCAAACCCTTTTCTGTGCAGGATTCAGTGGCTCCTGTCTTCACTCCCCCTTCCCAGTTGCTGTTCTTAAGCACCTGCTTAAGCAGTTCAGTTCTGGTTTATGGAGTTTTCCTGGCAAGATTTGTTCACAGGGGGGTTTGCCATGGCCTGCCTCTGAGGCTGAAAGAATGGGACTTGCCCAAGCAGAATCCTCGAAAGGAAAAGGGGGGATCCTTGTGCAAGTGCTCCTTTTGCCCTCACGCCTTTCTTATGCATTTTGCCTCAGCAGAGAGTTCTCCCCACCCAGGCAAAACGGAGGGGAAGGGGCTGGGGGAAACCCTGTCAAGGCAAAACTGAAGGGAGGGGATAGGGAAACCCTGCCAAGGCAAAATGGAAGCAGGGTGGGGGAATCTTGCACAACCTTCCTTTCACTTCCTCTTTCCCACGCATTTTGCCTAAGATGGGAATTTTTCCTAAAAAATACAGTCTGAAAATGGGGTTGTCTTATACATCAGTGCATCTAATACCCCGGCAAATAAGGTAATTGACAGTTAAAGAAAACATGACAAAAGAACTGATGTAAAGACAGTGTAGGGTGCAGGTAAAGCAGTAATTTTTTTTTAACACAATAAGCCACAGAGCTAAAGAAAAAAATAATCAACAGAGAGAGTGGGAAATATTAGAAAATATTAAAAAGAAAGAAGAAGAACTTAGAAGTGGACCTAAGAAGTCTTTATTGTTAAATGAATTAAGGATCCTTTGAAAACACCATTTAATCTTAACAGTACAAGAAACTGAGGAAAAAATAGAGATGTGCCAAACAAAAGCACATTGAGTTTGCAGATAAACCAAGATGATAGATAGCATATAAACTTAGAAAGAAAAGAGAGAAGAAATAGATATGATCAGAATAAAAAATATTTTTAAAAGTATTTCTTGATGTTGAAAAGAGAGCAGAAAACCTCATTAGACAAGATATCACAATACGTGGATACACAACTTGCCTGAGATATGAGAAGATGAGAGGAAAATTTAAAACACCAAGGTGTTGATGTCAGAAATTGCAGAGGTCATAAGGAAAGTGAAGGTTGGAAAAGCTACTGGTCCACATGGTGGTACTGCATTGTATTATAAAATATTAGAAGACCAGCTTTCTTTGCCAATACAACAAGTAATAAATTCAGTTCTATTATTAGGGCGTAATTCTTGATACTTGGCATGTAGCAAATATAACACTGAAGATAAAGATGTGATGGATCCTAAAAATTAAAAACCAACTTCACTTTTGAGTAATGATTACAAGATATTTACACACATTTTAGCAAACAGAATGAAAAAGGTGTTGGCAGATGTTATACATAAAGACCAATGTGGATTTTCTCCCAAGAGGCAATTGAGGGACAATACAGGATGTCTTACATATATCTTAGAAAATACTGATGTGCATAATGAAAAATAAGTGGCATTAAGTTTGAGGGATGCAGAACAACTGTTTGATAACGTGAATTGGCTTTTTATGATGGAGCTTTTGAAAAAAAGATAACTTTGGCAAAAAATGTATAACTTAAGATTCACATAATTTATTCAACTTAAGAAGCACAAATTTTTACAAATGATGATAGTACTAAAAATTGTAGTATTCAAAGAGGTACAGGACAGGAGAGTCCCTCATCACCTCTGTTATTTATTTTAACTTTGGATGATTTAAAAAGATGGATCAGACAAGAAGAGAAATTTAAAGGTGTGAAAGTGAACAATCAAACTTCTAAACTGAGAGCTTTTGCAAATGATTTTTTTACATGAACATCTAGATTCATGTGATCTATTACTAGATATGTGGAATGAGTATGGCAACGTGTTAGGTTTAAGATAAAGTTTAAAAGATGGTAATGTTGACTAAAAAATATGACAAAATAAGAACAGAAATTATTAAGTGAAAAAACTGGTTTCATGATTGAAAAGAAAGTAAGATACTTGGGGGTTAATTTTAAGAAACAAAACTCAAAATCATTTAAAAAGAATTATTTGAAAGTTTGGAATGATATAAAACAAGATTTACAGAATTGGTCTAGATTCAAGCTTCCACTGTTGGGTAGAATCTCAACTATAAAAATTAATGCTTTGCCTAAGATGTTGTTTCTGTTTCAAACAATCCCAATCGTTACCAATGATATGACATTTAAAAAATGGCATCAAAGAACCTGGAATAGAAGATTGAAATACACAGCAAATCGCCATATAAAGGAAAATATACAGAAGGTGCAATTTAGATGGCACCTCTCTCCTGATAAGTTATCAAAGTTCTATAAAAATTACAATAGCAAATGTTGGAAATTTAATATGGAGAGGGGTACTTTTAATAATATCTGGTTTTCTTGTCATAAAGTAAAAAAATATTGGAAAGATATTCATATGTTAATTGAAAAAAAATTAGGTATTCATCTACAAATGACTCCAGAAATGTATCTCCTTGGAATGACAGAAGATAAACTAGAGAAAGAACATGAAAAAAAAAATGTTTTATATGACTACAGCATTTGCAAAAAAATTGGAAACAAATCATTCCTGACAGAAGGTAACTGGATATTAAAACTGACTGGATATTAAAAGTGATTGACATGGCTTTAATGGATAAATTGACAATCCTAGTAAGGAATATAGAGGAATACAGAGAACTCTGTTAGAGACTGGGATGCGGTAATCGAGTATTTAAGAAACACATAGGGTGATTTAGTGATAGCCAGCTACATGGATTAAGGGTCACATATATTTTGAGATGCAGAAATGCTAATTTTGAAATTATTATTTCTTTTAAACCATCTTTCCAAATACATTATTTAATTTAACAGGTATTGAAGTGTTAAGAGGCCTTAAGGTATAGTATTAATCAGATATAATTACCCCATTTGTTATGAGTTACAACTTTACTTCTATAACGCAATGGAAAGGTATAGATAATGAAAATTATAAATGACTTGTCCAGGAGAAGTCAACATGTGATTTGTGGAAGTGGAATGTAATATGGTTGTATGAATGTTTATAAAACTAATATACTAATAAACAAAAAATGGCATTGAGACATTTTAAAATTCACCTGGCAAGAGGAAACAATAGAATGATATACAAATGTTTACAAGAGGCCAAACAAAGAAGAGGTTTAGGGCTTCCAGAGCTGAGACTGTATTTTTATGCTTCATGTTTGACCTGCCTTAAAGACTGGATAACTCTAAAAAAAGAAAGAATTTTATAACTGGAAGGTTCTGATTTGAGATTCGGCACGCTTTCTTATGGTATGATAAGATTAAAGCAAATGCAAATTTTAATAATCACTATTTGAGAAAGCTTATGCTGAGACTCTGGAATAGATTCAAGTCCAGGTTTTGTTAAAAATGCCTTTACTGGTTTTTCCTAATGAAACACTGTTTGAAAAGAAAATCATGTTTATTGATAAATGGATTACTTGCAGAGATATTCTGTTGTTACACAGTGGCAAATGAAAGTTAATGACATTTTGCAGCAAGAAGGAATAAATATCAATTGGTTTGCACACAGACAATTAACTGAATATTTTAAGATGGACAAATATGTACACATGATGATCATTTAATTGATAAAATGTATAAATATTTGTTAAAATTATAACAGACGATGGGAAAATTAAAGAATATATGATTAAATCAGCCCAAAATGTGGGACATAACATCAATTTAGAACAATGGGAAGAATGTGGGAAAAAAGGCTTGAAATTTATGTTGAGTTATGATTTAAAATAGAATTTTTATAAAATGATGTACAGATGGTATCTTACACCTGAAAAACTGTTAAAAAATGTATAAGGGTTCACCAAATACTTGTCAAAAATGTAAAAAGCAAAAGGAACCTTTTATCATTTGTGGTGGAATTATGAGAAAGAAAAAAAAGTTAACTGTTTAATGGAAGATATTTTGAAAATTTTGAAAATGAAATTAAAACTGACTCCAGAAATATGCTTAATAGGCATGCCTGAAGACAGAATGGACAATTCTGATGTAAGACTCCTTCAATATATGTCAACAGCTGCTAGGCTTCTGCTTGAAAAGAGCTGGAAAGAAGAAGAGATACCAACCCAAGAAGAGTGGATGGTGGAACTTCTGGACTTAGTGGAAATGGACAAATTAACTGTATAATTAAAAAGACAGCTTGATAGTTGAATACAAGACAAATTGGGAGAAATTAATTAACTTTCCCCAGAAAGCAAAGCTCATGAATTGGGGAGGTTCTTTTGGGGATGTTCTTTAATACTCAAGATTTAAATACAAATAGAGATAAGGTAGAATTATAAGGTAAAAAAGGTATAAGTATAGACATCTGCAGCAGAAATATTTTTTTCAAATTGAGTAATAGTATAAAGCGACACTGTAGTTCTTTTTTTATCAAGTTTATGTTTAACTTAAAAGAAGATGACTAAATATTTAAAGTTATAAGCATCAATCGGGGGCAGAAGTTAAATTAATTAATTTAGTAGTCCCTCTTGTAATGGGCTCAGTTTTAGTTTCAGTGGTTGTTTCATTGTTTGTTATTTTTGTTGTGTCTTCTATAGATTTGTGAATTTGTTTCTTGTCAATTTATGCTTATATTTTGGTGTAGTTTTGTATGATAGATCCTTACCTGTTATTTTATATATATAATATTGTGTTTAATAAAAATTGTTCTTAAAAAAAATTAAAGTCAATATTACCAAGACAGGCTTCCCACACTTATCTGACAGGAAAACGGAATTGGTTGAAAAGCAGAATCCATGTACTGTACTATAAGGAGTATGAAGGACACACAGAGGCTTGCCTGGAAAGCTCTGCTTATGAAGACTCTCAGCCAGCTTAGTGCCTTTCCCTCTCAGCTCTCTTTGCAAGCAGTGTGCATATGCAAGCAGTTTTAATTGAGCTTCCATAGATAAGAAGAACTGGTGAAAGAGTGGAACCCCTCCATTGAATTAATGGAATTGTCCTTAATTTGGAAGTATCAAAAGAGCAAGTCAACAAATAAGGTGGGGGCTTCCTGCATCTACAAGCATCCTTCACAAAATATTACCCTTTTCTTCCAGAATACAGTTCATCTGCTGCCCATCACATCCCTCATTAACACAAGCTGAAATCACTGCAGCACATATTGAAGGAGGATATTTAAAGTCACATGCTATGGATATTGTGGTCTACAACTGCCTCCAATGTGCACTGTATACACCTACACAGGGATAAGTCCTATCCAACTCATGTATTTTTCTTCTGAGTAGAGATGCAAAGGCTTCACTGATCCTAAGTTATTTCTGCAATGTTTTTGGTAAAAAAAAAGAATGGGGAAATGATGTTTCCCCTTTAAAACAGGTTTGAGGAAGCCTCTCCTAGTCCTACTTGGAAGTTCATTATTTCTTTGATTAGCTTGGAGTTGTTAGAGCATGAGAATAAAGAAGAATGCTTAAATAAGTTGAATGTACTATGATTGAAGCATAGTGTGAAGACAAATGTAACATTTTAGGTGTTTTACTTTCACTGATCTCAAAACAAAGTCTCTGGGCGAACAAAGGTGTGTTTGAGCTGCTTTTACCAATTTAAAATGTTACATATGTCTTCACTACATATGTCTTCATATGTTCCTTGTGGTTTTACATATTAATACCTTTTGGAACACTTTCTTTAGTCAAGCAGGGTCTATAGGTTTTTGGACCACTTTACTACAAAACGCCCGAAAACCTTTTTGAACTGGCTCACAAACCTAATAACTTCTAAGCAACTCTTAACCAGAGTGAAATGAACATGAGCAATGATCCCTGGGTCCTATCACTCTTCTGCTATTTGAAAAAACCATTGTTTCCATAGCACAATAGAGAATTATCACACTTCAGTGTTATTTCTAAGAGGGATAAACCACTTTGTTCATCTAGATAGCAACTAATTTGTGTTATGAGCATACGATTAAGACACAGGATTGGATCTAGACATAGTCATACTTAAGAACAAGTCCACCACAATCAGTGAGACTTCAGTTAGTCACAACTAACTTAAATTTCATTGATTTCACTGGGATCACTTCTGACTTTATCTGAATCTTACCCACTGTTGATTACTAGATTTTTTGTTTTAATTTTCAAAAAAGTGTTTAATTTAACAAGGTACCACAATGTCACTCTTCTTTACTGATTATGTGGGTAACTAACATAGTCCTGAAGAACACTGAAGCGATAAACTTGGGTTCAGGCTCACAGAGAAGGGGGAACTTCTTCCTGACATCCACTTTTCTAAGTGCAGGAAATACTTAGATATGGACCAGCATACCATATCATAACCTCTCTCTACAGTCTGAAAAGGTACACCCCATTTAATGGAACAGGATTCCCTACCTCAAATGAGTAAGCAGTAAAATCACAGCTCAAGGGGATGCCATTAAAAAGTCACATCAATGTCTTTTGCAGTGTCATAACTCCTTCCCAAAACATACAATAATAATGTATTTCATCAGATAGAGTGTCTCACTCTAACTATTCAAGAATCACAACCATTTCCAAAGTAAGTAATACATCTTACTTGCAAAATAGTTCTTCAACTCAGAGAATGAAACACATCACCAGAAAGTACAGGTGGCACTGATTGTTTAAAATCATGAATTAGATAACTGAATCAAAAACTGAACCCAAATATTTGTCCAATGCTTTTGTTGTTACATGCCTTCAAGTTTTTTCTGACCAATAATGACCCTAAGGGGAACTTAATGTGGAGTTTTCTGGGGCTGAGAGTGTGTGATGCTGTGAGTTTCCATGGCCAAGCTAGGAGTCAAACCCTGGTTTGTAATCAGTAGTCAGAATACTGGAAAGCAGAAGCCAATGTGTGTCCTATTCAGCCATGAGAGAGAATACTGCCCGCATATTTTTCCTTGTATGTCTGTGTACAGAGGATCAGAGAAGGCTGAAAGCTAAATATTCAGGACCACTACCTGGATTATGCCTGAGAGGATCTGAAACCCACACATTTTTGCCTCCCCTCATATGAATTTCATCAACAATTTGACTCTGCACTTTTCATCTTGGAAATCAAGCACTGCTTCTTTTTCATGTTAATGTTCCATATTTTCCCCAATCCTCATCTACCCCACAGCATCGTCTCTGAAAAGTAACAGGCCTGACATGGAATGAATGGGTTGAGGCTTGCAACCTAGATCACGTGCAGTGCAGACATCAACAACACAGAGAGAAAATGTGTAAACATTGCTCGCTCTTGTTCTGGCTGGAATGAAATCAGCAAGTGAAACTGAAGCAATCCATTGAGAACAGCTTCAAATGCTCCTCCTCTCTCCAGAGCAGGGGCTGCTGCAATTATTCTAAATAACAGGAATGAAAGGGGAGGGGGAATGAAAGCCGGAATCCTCCTGGAGGATCCAGCTGTCAGTTGCTCCCCCATTGATTCCATCTTGCTAAGTAAGGCAAGAAACAGCTGCAGAAGGCTTTACAGCTGCCGCTCCTGCCATCCACTATGCCTTGACAGCCTCTGGAGCAGCCAAACAGCTTCTCAGGATCTTGATTCTCAGACACCCAGAGAAAAGACATGTACATAATCCAATGGTAAAAGACAAGAAAATCCTTCACCATACTGGCACAGATGGAGCATCATTTCCAGTTGCTATAAATATTACATAATGTTGAAACATCTAGCGATACACCAAAACCAGCCACAGCAAAAACCTGACAGAATCTAAAGACTCCTCACGTTCACACATTTCCATGAAAGTCTATCCTTTAAAAGGATATCGTATGCATCTAGCATCTTCTAATACCATAACATGCACCCCCCAAACCAGACATGGGAAGAGCCCCAAATGCAGAGTCTTGCAGGGAAATGCTGTTTCTCTGCCAGATGACCTGCTGCTCGCTTTCCAGGGGGCAGGGGCAGGGGGGAATGATCTGGAAATGACATGAGGTAACAGTTAGTCCTTACAGCACAAGGGCACAGGCCTCAGAAGAGAGGGGGCAAAGGACGAACTGCGACCGCCACCCACCATTCGTATGTCCTCTGTATTTGCCATTGCAAGGCCCTCAGTGCTGAATATGAAACCATGGCCATTTCCGCACGAGGCTGTTAGAGCGCGATGATTCCACTTTCAGCCTCCTCTGGAATCCTGGGGTTTGCAGTTTCGGGAGGGGCCGGACGGCCCCTCCGAAACTGCAAACCCCAGGATTCCAGAGGAGGCTGAAAGTGGAATCATCGCGCTCTAACAGCCTCGTGCGGAGACTCCACAAAACAGTCGCCTTGGGCCAAGAGTATTTGAGGTTGCTCCGTTCTCAACGGGTTCTGCTGCCTGCCTCTTCTTGAAACGGTCATTTCGTGGTAGAGATTTTGGTTTCAACTGTAAACCCCCTCAAGGGCTTTCGGTGAAAGGCCCGCGATTTAGGAGAGCAACAATCAAGAAAAACTGACAGCTGCGACTCGAGCGTGTTTTAGACCTGAGGGCAGCCGCGTCCAAAACGTATTCTCCATGTTTTGACCCCCGAGGGAGTCCCACTTCGGCAGAGCCACCGTGAGGCGGGCAGCAACACTCCCCTCTCTTCCCTCCCTCACCGCTCTCTTTTCCACAAGACAGCCGAAGCCCACCCCCACCCCCACCCCCACCGCTGAGCCAAGTCCTAACGACAGACGCTCGCGACTATAAACAGCTAACAGAAACGCACGCGCTCGTCACTGGCGCTGCTCCCGCACCGCCCGCCCTCCAGGCACAGCTTTCGATTAACCCAACTCCAACCGGCCGCCCCAGATAAAATCTACGCCAAGCCGCCTGGGAGACCCCGGGGCTGACCCGGGCAGCTCCGCCGCTGCCTCCCAAGACGAATCGCCCTTCGCCCGCGCGCGCGGAAACCCATGCGCGCGCCCTGACCCCCGCGCTCCTGCGCTGCCGGGAAAAAGGGGACGCGGGGAGGTCCTCCCCCTCTCAGCTCACCTTCCCAACGTTTTCCCTTTCGAGAGCGAGCGAGGCACGGAAACGCCAAGCCAGGCAGCGGCGGCAGCCCCAGCTGCTCTTGCAGGCAAGCAGCCCCGCTGAACAGCGGCGGCGAGCCGGCCCCGCCCCGCCCGCCTGGCATTGGTGAAGGGCCGGCGACGGCGCCCGCCCCCCTCCCTCTCGGCTCACCTCCCAAGGCGCCGGGGCCGCCCCTCCCTCGCCTGGTGACGCCGGAGGAGCGCGCGCGTCCGAGCGCCGCTGCCTTACATGGCCGGCTGCGCGTCCTGCGCTGCCCGCCGGCCTCCCTTCCTCCGTCGGGAGCCCCGGCGCGCGGGAGGGGGCGGCAGGTGTCCCGGCAGGTGAGGCGGCTGAGGCCCGCGCGCGCTCTGCCGTTGCCTGCTGGGGGAGGCAGCGTCACCTCCGCGTTTTCAAACAGCAGGGAAATGTATTTGACGCTGGGAACAATGGCTAAGGCCGTTTTCGCCCTGGACTGTTAGAGCGCGATGATTCCCCTTTCAACGTCCTCTGGAATCCTGGGGGTTGCAGTTTCGGGAGGGGCCTCAAAATTGCCCACCCTAGCATTCCAGAGGATGTTGAAAGCGGAATCATAGCGCTATACTAGTCCAGGGCGAAAGTGGCCTCACACGCACCCTCCTCTTTGGGCCATTTCCGCACTAGGGTGTTATAGCGCGATGATTCCGCTTTCAACATCCTCTGGAATCCTGGGGTTTGCAGTTTCGGGAGGGGCCTCAAAATTGCCCACCCTAGCATTCCAGAGGATGTTGAAAGCGGAATCATAGCGCTATACTAGTCCAGGGCGAAAGTGGCCTCACACGCACCCTCCTCTTTGGGCCATTTCCGCACTAGGGTGTTATAGCGCGATGATTCCGCTTTCAACATCCTCTGGAATCCTGGGGTTTGCAGTTTCGGGAGGGGCCTCAAAATTGCCCACCCTAGCATTCCAGAGGATGTTGAAAGCGGAATCATAGCGCTATACTAGTCCAGGGCGAAAGTGGCCTCACACGCACCCTCCTCTTTGGGCCATTTCCGCACTAGGGTGTTATAGCGCGATGATTCCGCTTTCAACATCCTCTGGAATCCTGGGGTTTGCAGTTTCGGGAGGGGCCTCAAAATTGCCCACCCTAGCATTCCAGAGGATGTTGAAAGCGGAATCATAGCGCTATACTAGTCCAGGGCGAAAGTGGCCTCACACGCACCCTCCTCTTTGGGCCATTTCCGCACTAGGGTGTTATAGCGCGATGATTCCACTTTCAACATCCTCTGGAATCCTGGGGGCCCCTCCCGAAACTGCAAACCCCAGGATTCCAGAGGATGTTGAAAGCGGAATCATCGCGCTATAACACCCTAGTGCGGAAATGGCCTTGGAACCCGGAAGGCAAGGAGCGCAGAAGCGGCGGAAAACACCGGGTGAGAAAGCACTTACTGCTTCTTGCTCTCTCCCGCCTCAGCCGCCCCTCGGACAAATGGGGACTCCAAGGCTGTCGGCGAGCGAGCGGGGCTCCTTCACGCCCGGGGGCCCCTCTTACCGCTCGCCCTTCCCGCTGTTTTCTTTTTAAGCGGCGATATAACGTCGTAGCGCGATTGTCCTACAACGTTCACTGAAAACATTGTGCCCATCCATTTCCCTTCCGGCAAAGTAGTTGAGGAAAGAGAGGGCTGGGCCTGAGTGCCGTCGGTGGTGTTGTGACTGAGCTCCACAGAGGCGCGCTGCTCCCTCCCCGTTGCTGCTCGTGGAAGCCTCCAGAAAGGCTGATTGGCCTTTAAAGCCAAGCGAAGCCCCGCAACTGAGCGCAGGCTCCTGGCCGCTTCCACTTTCGCTTTCGGGGTAGTCTGGCCTGTAAGGGCGCCATGAACAGAAAAATATTCTCCCTGGAGTCGTTGTCACGCAATATATAAATATTTAAATGTATAAATGTTTAAAATGATGGTGAAAAGAACCCTTTAAACTATTTATTAGCGTGGAGTTTCTTGTTTTAATTAATGCCAGTTAATTAATGTGACTTATATTGCTTGAAATGTAGTTTAGGTTCTTGTATCTGTAATTTGAATGAAAAAGACTTTAGTTAGAAAGTATAGAATGATGAAGAATCAATTTATTAATACGTAGACCAAAGGCTATTTGCATACAGAATATTAAAATGCAACACAATACAGTACAATGCAAAATGTTAAAATAAAATACATATGTAAAGACAGCATGGCAAAATACATCATATGGTCAGTTACATAATAGTCATATGTGAGAAAAATTTAGGGTTTGGTTTAGTTAAAACATAGACAATAAAACCATAATTAGGTAAGCACGTCTCCAGAACAATCAACCACGACATTGGTAACATATCTGGCCCGGATCTTCATAGCTGCCAGAGTGAAAAGAGAGACCTTACGAGTTACCATGTAGGCAATATCAGAAAGGAGATAGAAGATCTTTTCTAAGACACGATTAGATTCCAAATGATGCAAAACTGATCCCAAAAATTTGGCTCTTGGATCAGAATATAATGGACATGAAAACAAGTAGTGAGGCAAATCCTCTATTTCAGGGGCCCCACAAATGCATAAGCGGAGGGCCAAAGGGATATGCGAGTATCTGCCGTCAATCACAGCAGTAGGCATGCCCTGAAAATGAAGGGCTGTGAAAGTCTGCCTAAGCTTTGGGAAGGTAAGCTTTGTCAAATAAATGGCCCTTTGATGGTCAAGTTTGTAGAATTTGTACCATTTAGAAAAATTAGAATTATTGATAGCCTGTCTGTCTGACTGAGCGGCATGATGGAAGAAATAATCCTGGAGCTTCTCTTTGGAATTCAAGATGAGAAAGTTGTGAGATGGGCTAGGATACCATTCGAGCAACTTATGATATCTTGACTTCCATACTTTGCATTTAGATAACTGTTCGAAACATAACTTGGGAAAAGCTCTAACTGAGGAATCTTTAACTATTCTCCAATAATTAAATAGATCCAAATGAATACGGGCTCTGATGGATGGAAACCTGACCTCTGCCCAAACCAAAGCTGCCGGGGTACCCAGGGGGAGTCTTAGCAATTTCTTTAAAAAAGTATTCTGGAGGGATTCCAGTTTAGATATGTGAGAATCGTCCCATCCCCATACAGCAGCAACATAGAGAATCTGAGCAATAATTTTGCTTTGGAATATTTTTAGTGCTGGAACAACCAGGTGACCCCCAGCAGTATTATAGAATCTGAGAATTGCCCCAATAGATCTGAAGGCTACTGCTTTGGTGGCTTCTATATGGGGCTTCCATGAGAGATCTTCTGTGAAATGAATGTTAGAAATGTTAGTTAGAAAGTATATCCTGTTTAAAATTTTCTCTCTGTTACTATTATTATTATTAATCTATTAGCTATTAATTATTATTATTATTATTATTATTATTATTATTATTATTATTATTATTATTATTATTATTATCATCATCATCATCATCATCATCTGTTATTAAAATTGTCTCTCTTCATTCCCCCATTAACAACATCTAGGTTAAAATATGTTCCGGCCAAGTAACATTTGTGAAGATGCCTACAAAGTCTCACTGGCTTTTAATTAAGATGTAGCAGAAGTCATTCAAACTCTATGATTAAAATCTGGAAATTGGTTTCATTCCTGTTGGTCAAAATATAACACCAACTGGGAGGATTATAAAATGCTAAATAATATTTAAATGGAAGCATTGTTGGCTAAGTTAAACACAGTGTAAACAGTGCAGCCATAGATGATACTTGTCTCACAAAAAACAATGGCACCTAAGCTAATTACAGCTCCATATCAGTCCAGTGCTTTCCACTTGATTTAGGAACAGTTTATACAATTGCAGAAGGAAGAGTAAAAGCTTTTCTTGGACCGTCCCATTTCAGGCTCTAGAGGGTGCTGGGCTGTTTCTGCCCAAGATGAAAAGATACCTCCACCCCTATAAAAGAGCACATCAAAGAAAAGGGTAGAATGAATCATTGCTGCTGGGATGCTCTGTTCAAAATTTGCTACTACTATAATTTTCTGCAGATGTTGTTCTAGTTTTTTATATCATTGTTTCATTAAGTGAATTCATAAGATAATTAATGGCTGTAATAACAGCCAGAGTGAGTAGTTTTGTATTCTAATAAACAGTTGCACAGTTAAATATGCTTAGGAGGTAGATGCCTGCTTGTGTAGGAATTTGCCTGCCTGCCAATTACAGTGTCATTTGCAGGTTAGTTGGTGACATTTTGGCTGTGGAAGGTGGCACTAATTTAGGCAATAGTTGTTTCACACAGATACACACAATTTGGGGGCCTTGGAAATGACACTATAAGGTAAGAGAGGACAGACTGAAATAGGTTTCAGCTAATGCATGTTTATTACCCTACCTTTGTCAACAATAATGAGGGGGGGGCAGGAGGAGTACTTTGCCCCTTATCTGCCTACCAGATTTCCCCCACAAACTTTGGATGTGAGGGAGGCTCTTTTTTGCTTGTGACTGAAGCAGAAATTAGAAGACCAGGCTTAGTGAATCAAGGACCCAACTTTATGTAGGGAAACGAATACATTTCTGTCTCCAACTCTAGCAGATCAGAATCTATAGCGAAAATGGGAGCCCTGAGCTCTTACATTGTAGTATAGTTTGCCAAATAATTTCTGCAAAGCACACACACTAGGAAAGTTACATGAAGCTCACAAATTTGCTAGAAGTCAAAATTTCTATGTACAGCCTCCCATAAGAGGATCAACCATTCCACAGTGCCATGGAATCATAAGGAACAAAATGTGCTATGTAACCTTCACAGTGTCAGCTCATTCTTTTGGAAGAATTTCCCTATGACCAGGAAGAGATGTGAGCATTTTTTTTAGTTGGCACATGCAAAACCATGTTGGTTTCCACTTCAGCTGTTTTTCTTTTAACAAGCCTTAGTTCTGGTTTCAAAGTGCAGCTGTAGGCAAAATTACATAACAGTGGGCTAAAAGCAAGAGTGTTATTTGGAGAAGATCTTTAGGAGTAAGATAAGGGCTTGGTAGAGTTCCCCACCTGTGCATTTCCATCATGGAAGCGGAGAATTCCCTGTTTTTCATAGTTTTATGTTCCACAATGGTGTTCCTTTCTGTTCAAATCTGCATAAATGAAGATATTCCTAAGACAAACCAAACCGTTACTTAATTCTTCCTTCAATTCAGAGGAGGTTTTTTATATGGGATGGCTGTGTGCATAGGAACGCAGACCATCTTTTTTGTGTCTGTCCAAAAACAATTGAATTTAGTAAGCTTGCTTACTAAAACAACAATTTGAGGAGTTCCTAAGTTACTCACAAATGCAGGGTGACTTAGTGTTTTAGGAAAAAAGACATTTCTGTTCCTTTTCATTATACTTTTTGAAGACAGTGTGCTATGCAAAGGTATACTTTTGGGTACTAAATATATGAGTCTTAAATGCAAGAATGCCATTGGACACCTGGGGGCAGATATGTCTTGCTTGTCATGCCAACTAATCTGTATCTCACCTTGTGATACCCAGTCAAAGATACTTTAGATGGCAGATTAATCATGGGGGGAATGCAGATTAAAAAGTAGTTTCATTTCCTTCCATTCAGTTGGTTAAAATGAACCTTTGTGTTCTCATTCCTTATAATAATCTTTGACTGTAGATGAATTGAAATAAATTTCTACAAATCATACATACATGTTATTAAATAGATTTGAGGTCTACACAAAAGTAGCACTAGCCATCATTGTGAGGTTTTGATTTTTTTTTTCAAAAAAGAGTAAAATATTTGCTGAGATCTAGACCTCAAATGATGGAGAAAAACCCTTGCGATTTCCAACAGGAATACTTTCAAGAAGGAGGAGGTACTTTAAGTTGTTACCTGGGTTTGAGTCCAGAATGTGCCTTTTACTGAACAAGTGGTTCCACTTCAATCATCGGATTCTCTAGACCCCGTGTATAGTATTTTCAGAGAGATAAGCTGCTGTGGGAAGGAGCAGAACAGACTAGATTTGTAATTTATTAAATTTCAAAAGTAATTTTCTTTTTGAAATGGAATAAATTACAATTCTAGTCCCCAGGTCTAAAGAAGTAGTTCCCTAATGTTATAATTGCAGTCTTTTTAAGGTAACGTTTTCTTTTCCATTTCTGAAAGAAATAATTACTTTTTACCAAATTACCGCATAGAAAAACTGCTATAGCTTTAATATCTGAAATTTCTTTTGAACTAGACATATATTTGGCTCAGTAAAAATGGATGTTTAAGGTATATTGGATGACATACTTCCTTTTTAGACAGAAATGGCCTATTTCAACTAAATGTTGATGGTATAATACAGAAAATGCTTCTCTGTGGCATATGATGTGGGCATGTTCAATGGTTACCTCTTTCTGGTTGGATATATAATAGTGTGTTAATTTTTAATTCGAAAATATTTGATATTTGTAGATCCACCTCTTATTTTAAAGTTATTTCCCTCCAACATGAAATTTAAATGATGCCAAATGTGGTTGTATCCTGCATGCTTTTACTGTTAGTAAAAAATGTATACTCCATGGTTGCAGAGATAAACATGCACCATTTATTGCTCAGCGGTCAAAATATCTTAGTGATTCAGCTATGCAGGAACATATATCTTCTATGCATCAACTTCAAGAAAATGTACTTTTGGAAATATGATCAGCTTATATTAACCTTTACACCAAGCCCTTGTTCATTCATTTCCTGTGTACTTCCCCCTTCCCTTTTCTCCCCTTTTTCTTCTTTCCCCTCTTTTTTCGTATTAATAGTAATTTAAAATCCAGTATAAATTAACAGAATGTATACAATTACTTTAAAAAACAACAACTGAGTCCTAAAAGCTGGCCTATGTGTTACACTAAGAGGTGGGGGACTCTGAGGTCCTCTGGCAATGCTAGCATCTCCTTAGAATTTGGGAAATTATAGCTTAAAGGAGGCCTATGAGAGGAGGGTAATGGCAGGATCATCTGTATATACCAGTACTAACTGTAGAGAGGACTCCAGATAAAAATTAAACAGAGTATTTTATTTGGATTATCAAAGCACACAAGAAATCAGACACTCAAAAGAACCATACAAGGCTACTAGAAAGTGAAGTGTGAAAGGTTAGATATAGAGAGACAGAGACAGGCTGAAAAAGGGTGATAGTTACCAGTCATGAAGAAGAGAATTGAAGCAGAGTGTATCTGATAGGTTTGAGGGTAGCAAGAACAAACAGAATCTGGACACCACATATTATGTCTGAGTACTACAATTTGCTTGGGCTGAAGCTGGGGTTTATATACCCTATTTCCTACCCTGAAGGAGGGTGCAGGGACAAAGCAGTAATTGCTTTCTCTAAGGTTGACAAAGGAATCTGGAATGGCCTGAATGTTAGGACTCCCGCCAATGTTTTGTCAACCAGAGTTAAGACAATCTCTTAATGTCTGGTCAGGTGGTTGTCTAGGGAGGATTTCCGTAGAACAGGTTCACAGTGTGTTTCATCTGGGCAGTTTCAACTTCTATTGTATTTGGATGTGCACGTAACTTGAAATCTTGAAAAGATTATCACAAACCTATTAGCACTGGGTTTTATTACACTAAACACTAAAATCAACACTAAAATCAAGACTCAAAAAATGCCAATGAACACCACCCAGACTCTGAGAGTCCCTTTGCAGGGAACAATACAATGGGTTGCTAATGTACTTAACGCACTGTTATGCATATCCCTGACTAACAATACACCCCTGGGGGATATCCCATCTAACAATATGCCAACTGTAACACATGCAAATTGCTCCCTCCTACCTGGGGGACTACACAAATATATATACACTGTTTCACTTCCATGCCACCATATCCTCTGAAGATGCCATCCACAGATGCAGGCGAAACGTCAGGAGAAAATATGAATAGGAGACAGCCTCAAAGCCCAGAAAACCCACAACAACCACTGGGTTTTTATTGTCTAATCCTTTCTGAATGAACTTGTGACCTGACCATGTCTAAGGTCAGCCTAAACTGACCCTCTTCTGGTCATCATGACTTTAACCATGTTTTCCAGCCATGAATGTGTTCAATTATGAAAATAGCACAGTCCGGCAGAGTGGTGGTGTAGGATGTGGTAACATATGGTAGAAAGCACACTGTTCTCTATTCTAGCTCAGCATCAACAACAGAGCATAAGGTGGCAGCACCTAATAGTACTAGGTTAGTTTGGCTTATCTGTGAAAATCCTACCTCAGCTCCCCAGCCTTCTCAGTCTTTCCCAACATTTCACTGACTTTCTACAGTGAAGTTTTTATAGTGGTCCAGGCCCGTCCCTGTGGCCATCCACATCATTGCTTGGCAACCAGTCATAGGCATGACACCAGGTGATAATGATACCACTTGCAGAAGCTGCAGTTGTTAGGTGTTCCACTGATGTCTTTTCAGTAGCCAGGTGGAGAATGGGCATGGCAGTTCTCAGCAGCATGCTTATACAAAAATTTAGTTCCCTGCTAGTCTTCAGCATGCCTATGGTATACCAATGATAGTAGACTAATGGCTGCTTTCAGACTGTATTGTTACCAAGAAGGGAAGGAAGGAGAACTTTAGTTTCTGCACCTACCACAACTTTTTTGCTGTAAGTAGTTGCATGATGGGACCCAGCTTGGGTTAGTGGTTTGAATGTTGGACTACAACCATGGAGACCAGAGTTTGATTCCTTGCTTAGCCATGGCAACCCACTGGGTGACCTTGAGTACATCACATACTCTCAGCCCCAGAAAACTTTGTGATAGGGTTGCAGTAAGTTCGAGGCTCCTCCCTGGTCTCCTTTTGCCAGTGGACATCTTTGGTTAAGGAGGCTTTTCATGGGAAAGCAATGAGACCTGTTACAGAGGTGTCTGCATTATTTATTTTTAACTTTTCTATGACTTCGAAATGATTTTATGCTGTTTAATATGATGATTTTTAATTGTTTTTAAAATGTCATTGTTAAGTTGTTAATTGATTCTTTATGAAGACTGCCTTGGTTTCCCATCTGGGATAAATGTAGTAAACAAATGAAATAAATAAATAAATAGCCCCTATTTAAAAATCTGTCTCAGGTAGAAATCATTCATTACTGCAGCTTATGGCTAAAATTCTATTAGAGTTATTTAAAACTCAGGGTATGTCTCAAATGCATTTTTTCTCTCCTGGACATCTGACATTTCTTGCTCCATATATAGGATAAAAGTCTTTATTATAGAATTTTAAGCATCATTTTGCTTGCATGGGTTTCATGGTTACTACAATCCTTTGTCTCCTCTTTCTTTGAGATTGAAATGAGAATGAGTATTAACTTCTCCCCATTTTTCTTTGGCCTCAAATGGATCTTGCCAAGAAGCCTCAGTCTTATTATTAGTTTTAGATCCTGTCTCCCACTTTAAAAGTCCTTTTACTGTCCTTACTGTCATACTATGCCTTATGCCATGTCTGTGCCTACTGCAAGTTTTTGTGGGACAACCAAAGAGATTCTCTTAGGTTCTGCAATTTATCCACAAAATCCAGATTATTCCTCCTTGTGAGTGAGCTTCTCGCCTCCCACTCCTAACAGACCAGCTCCAGTGGACCTCGACTTCTCTCCCATAAACAAGTTCATGTGGTGAGAACCTTATGTTGGGATGAGATATCGCCTTGAAGGCAAACAAAACTGTGGTAGGCCTGCATCCCAGTCATTGGTGTGTTCATTAATGAACTTATAGATCATAGTACCCAAAGTCCCACTGAACTTTTCAATCCACCCACTGGTCTTATGGTGATGTGGACTTCATGGCTTTCCTAGACCCTCTGCATAACTCCCAACATGAAGCTGGTGCCAGTATTTGTTAGAATCTCCAGTGGCCACCCCAACCTTGCAAAAAAGAGTTAAAGCCTGGATGGCTGTTTTAGCACTGATCTTTCCTAATGCCATTGCCTCTGCTTGCATAAAAGCATGGTCCATCAGGATCAAGATATACTTCTTCCTGCAGGGCATCACTGATTGGATAGGGCCCAGAACATCCACTGATACCCTTTGAAAAGGAGTCTCATGATTGGCACGGGCTGCAGGGGTGCCTTCATCTTATCTTGACAGGTTCCTACTCACTAGTGCACTATGTCAAATCTTGTGACATCTGCAACAGCTTCCCATAACTCTCCCAATTAAAAGTTCTGCTTCAGCCTCTCCTTGGTCTACCCAATTCTAGCATGCCCACTGATGTGATCCCTAACTTGATGCACACTTCCTCCTGGAACCACTGTTAGCTGTCCATCATAGCCACTGGCATCTCTACAGCGAGGGCAGCCAGAAAACCATGGAGATGGGGTTTCAGGTGCTGTATATGAACAGGTTGCTTACCTGTAACTGTGGTTCTTCGAGTGGTCATCTGTGTCATCATACACTAGGAGCTTTCGCGCATGCGCGGGAGCGTTCAGAAGATTCTAGTAGCTTTTGGCTGCTTGGCGGGACCCCTCCCCCACGCCGGTATTGCGCATGCTCCTCCCGCCGAGCACGGCCACTCCCCAGTTCTTAGTCCACTGTAGTGACACAGGGACCTGAAAAAGAGGGGAAGGACGGGCGGGTGTGTATGATGGCACAGATGACCACTTGACGAACCACAGTTACATTTAAGCAACCTGTTCTTCTTCTTCGTGGTCTCTGTGCCTTCATACACTAGGAGACTGTGTAGCTTACCGGTTGGATGGCGGGTCAGGTCCTACAGCACAGAAGCCAGAACCTCACGTCCAAAACGAGCATCTCTGCGCGACCGGCAGTCAAGCCTGTAGTGGCGCACGAAGGTCGAGGGTTGAGACCAGGTCGCCACACGGCAGAGTTCAGGCAGGTCAACACCTCTCAAGAGGGCTGCAGATGTGGCCACAACCCTGGTTGAGTGGGCGCGGAGGAGAGCTGGAGGAGGTTTCCTGGCAAGCTCATACGCCAGTTCGATGGTCTGTGCCACCCACTTGGAGAAGCGTTGGGTGGAAACCTTATGGCCCTTTTGTTGGTTGCCATAGCAGACGAAGAGGTGCGGTGATTGTCTGTAAGGGGCAGTCTTGTCCCTGTAGAATGCCAGAGCCCGACGCACGTCCAGGGAGTGAAGGGACCGCTCCAACGGTGTCGGGTCCGGGAAGAAAGATGGTAGCGGCAGCGACCTGTGGAAACCCTCAAAATCGGGACTTCGGCTCAGAGGAAGGTTTCTTTGAGGCCGGGGCCAATCATCGGCGGAAGGGTCTCCGGGTTGAGGAGGCAGTTGACGGTCGAGATTGGGCGGAGTGGGTGGACCTCTGTTGGTAAGAGGCCACCGAGGACCGTCGCCAGGATGATGTCCTGGTTGAGATGGAAGTTGGAGACTACCTTTGGTAGAAAGGAGATGTCCGGTCGGAGAATGACCTTGTCTCTGTGGAAGACGAGGTAGGGTTCGTCGAACCTCAAGGCCGTCAGCTCTCCAGTGCGCCTGGCCAAGGTGACGGCCACCAAGAAGGCAGTCTTCCAGGTAAGAAGCCTATCGTCAGCAGTCGCCATGGGTTCGAAGGGCGGTCTCGTGAGCTGCGAGAGCACCAGGGAGAGGGACCACGGCGGTAGCGGTGGCGATACCGGTGGGTAGAGATGTTGGAGGCCCTTTAGGAACCGTTTGATGGTACCATCTCTGAAAAGCGATTCCGACAGGGATCGTGGCAGTTGGTATGCCACGATAGCGGCCAGGTAGACTTTGAGGGACGGAAAGGCGAGGCCCTGCTGGTGGAGGTGGAGAAGGAAGTGGAGCACGGTAGGCGCGATGACTGGTGATACCGGTTCCCCCCTCTCGTGAAGGCTACGAAGCGGTGCCACTTGTAGTGGTAGTTGCGGCATGTCGATTCCTTTCTAGCCACTGTGAGGACATTCCCGATGATGGGGTCGGCTACGGCGATATCCTCCAGGCATGGAGGGCCAAGAGCGGCAGGTCTGGGTGGAGTACGCGGCCGTCGCAGTGGGACAGCAGGTCGAGCCTCAGGTGGCGGTCGTGGGCGGCCTCGAGGAGGGGCGCGAACCAGTGCTGCCTTGGCCAGTATGGGGCTACGAGAATGTCGTCCAGTCGGTCAGCGAGGATCTTGGAGATCATGCGGCCGAGGAGGGGAAACGCGTAGAGGAATCCTTTGTTCCACCGGAATTGGAAAGCGTCCCCGATGGAGTTCCAGTCGCAGCCGGCTCTTGAACAGAAGTGGTGGCATTTCGCGTTCGTGCCGGTCACGAAGAGGTCGGTGCCGGGTTCGCCCTAGCGGTCCTGTATCATCTGGAATGCGCTGTCGGAGAGGGACCACTCGTGGTGGGAAAAGGTGTCCCTGCTGAGCGTGTCCGCTGTGGTGTTCTCCTGCCCGGCCAGGTGAACCGCCACTGGGTGGATTCCTAGCAGGACGCACCAGTTCCAGAGGTCCAGAGCGATGTTGAGCAGGGTGGTCGAATGAGTGCCGCCTTGCTTGTTGAGGTAGCAGACCACCGTCGTGTTGTCCGTGAGGACGCGGTGACGGAAAGCTCTCAGAGCTTTGAATATGGCGAGGAGCTCGAGAGCATTGATGTGGAGGGCGGTCTCGTCGTCCATCCACTGTCCCCAGACTCTGAGTTCGCCGGAGTGGGCTCCCCAGCCATAGAGGGAGGCGTCCGTGGTCACCATGACGTTCGGAGTTTGTTGTCTGAAGGGCATCCCGGAGATGAGGTGGTTGTAGGACTGCCACCAGAGGAGGGATGGCCGGACGTTCGACGGTACTGTAAGGTGCTTGCTTTGAACGTCGCGGAGCGGGTTGAAGGCTCGGACGAACCAATGTTGTAGAGGTCTTGCGCGGAGCCTGGAGAGATACATCACGGAAGTAGTGGAAGCCATGTAGCTGAGGAGCTGTTGGATCCTCCTGGCTGACATCGTCGGTGCCTGGTAGGCTACGAGCGCGACCCAGTGCAGGGTCCGTGCGCGATCGGTCGGTAGGAAAGCCCTGGCCGATAGCGAGTCCAGGGTGGCGCGATGAAGTCGAGCACCCTCGTCGGCTCGAGGTGGGACTTCTTGGGGTTGACCTGGAGCCCCAGTCGGGTCAGGAGTGTCAGAGTCCGATGAATGTCGGCATAGAGTTTCTGTCTGCACGGCGCCACCAGGAACCAGTCGTCCAGGTAGGGGTAGACGGAGACGCCCTTCGTTCGCAGATAGGATGCCACTGGGGCCATGCATTTGGTGAAGACCGTGGGCGCAGTGGAAAGGCCGAACGGTAGCACCTTGTACTGGTAGCAGGTGTTGTCGACCGCAAAATGTAGGTATCGTCTGTGTTGAGGACGAATGGCAATGTGGAAGTAAGCGTCCTTGAGATCGATGGAGGTGAACCAGTCTCCTCAGGAGAGGAAAGGGAGGATCGAGGAGAGCGTTACCATCTTGAACTTTCTGGGGCGGATGAAGTTGTTTACGCCCCTGAGGTCCAGGATGGGCCACAAGGTCCCGTCTAGCTTCGGTACCGTGAAGTACCGGGAGAAGAAACCGGTGCTGGAGGCCGAGGATGGGAGCGTCTCGATCGCTCCCTTTTGAAGAAGGGACTGGATCTCTTCCAAGAGGGCCGGACTGGCTGGGGTGGAAAGGTAGATACCTCGCGGCGGAATATCTTGAAATTCTATGGCGTAGCCAAGACAGACGATGGAAAGCACCCAAGAGTCCGTGGCGACGTGGCGCCACTCGGCGAGGTGTCGGGCCAGGGCCGGCTGATCTCGAAGGAGCAGTGGCACGCTGAAAGATGGTAGCGGCAGCGACCTGCGGAAACCCTCAAAACCGGGACTTCGGCTCAGAGGAAGGTTTCTTTGAGGTCGGGGCCGGTCGTCGGCGGAAGGGTCTCCGGGTTGAGGAGGCAGTCGATGGTCGAGATTGGGCGGAGTGGGTGGACCTCTGTTGGTAAGAGGCCACCGAGGACCGTCGCCAGGACTGGCGCGATGTAGAGGACCGGCAGGACTGAGACGGTTGGTGGATCCCCATCTTCTTGGCCGTTATTCGGGCCTTGACGATGGAGTCCATCATCTCGTCCGTGGCGGAATTGAAGAGCCCCTGGCTGTCAAAGGGGAGATCTTCGATCCGCTTGCGGGTGTCCTCCTGCAGGCCGGACGAGCGAAGCCACGCGTGCCGACGGAGCGCGACCGAGCCAACCATCACCCTCGAAGCGACCTCCACGGCGTGCTTCAAGGATAGGATCTGCTGGCTGGAGATCACTACGGCCTCGTTGTAGAGTTGGGAGGCCATAGTGCGGTTCTCCTCCGGAAGGCTGGCCAAGAGAGGGATGAGCTGGTCGAGAATCTTATGCTGGTATGCCGCAAGGCATGCCTGCGTATTAGACACTCTAATGTTAAGGAAGGAGGCGGTGTAGAACCTCCTCCCGAAAGTGTCTAGCTTATGGCCCTCTCGGTCTGGCGGCGTGGTGTGGGCCCTGTTGCCTCCCTTAACCTGCACAGACTCCACCACCACGGAGTTCGGTACCGAATGACTGAAGAGGAAGTCTGCCTTCTCCTTCTGTGTCCGGTACAGGTGCTCCAATCGAGGAGGGATCGGCGGAGTGGACACCGGTTTGTCCCATGGCTGTTTGACGGCCTTAAGCAACTTGGGTAAGAGAGGGAGTGGGGCAGCGGCCTGCTGCCGGGTCTCCACTAACTCGAAAACCGGGTCCTCCTCCCCAGGTTCCGGCTGTGCCACCTTCAGGCCGAGGGTCGCTGCCATCCTCAGGAGCATGGCTGAGAGGTGTTGGAAATCTTTGGGCGCTGTCTCCGGCGTTGGTTCACCGAAGACCAGCGGGGGCGACTCGTGTGAGGCCGGCGTCAGGTCCCCCGATTCAGTTCCCGAGTTGGACTCATGGGAAGATGATCCAGAGGGCTCTGGAGACTTTGCCGGGGAAGCCTGCTTTTCGGGGCGCTGGGGGGAGCGGTGAAGCGGTACGGCTGGTGTTGCGGTCGGTACCGTAGCCACAGTGGTCTGGGTGGCCGAGGCGACGGAAACCACTGCCGAGTGTACCTGCACTGCCGCCGATGTCATCACCGTTGTAGCCGCCGTCTGAGTGGCTATGGACTCGACGGGGTGGGTGGCAGTCGATGTAACCCTCGGGGGCGGTGAGATCTCTCGGTACCGTGCCGGCGGTTCTCGCTCCCTACGATATCGAGGGGAGGGAGATCTGGTACGTGAGCGCTCGCGCCTCCGCTCGTGCCTGGAGGGTGACCGGGACCGTCTGTAGGACACCCAATGCCGGACGTCATAATGGTACCAATCTCTATATGATGGTGAATAGGGTACTCCGCCAGGTAATGTCTCCATTCCGGTTCCCGCAGGGACCTGCCGACGTAGGAGCCCAAGGTGTAGCGGGAATCCTGTGAGTGGCAAGGGTGTGGTTTGTCGAACACCTCTCAGTGCCGAGGTGACAGTGGCCTGGCTCTACACTCCGGAGAGCGAGAGTAGCTCCTGTCCGAGGCAGAACGATGCCTGGACGAAGGCCGATGGTGTTCGGTCACTTCCTCTGCCCGAGCCTCCGAGCTATGGCGGGTAGGCTGGGGCTTCACCTCCGTGGGAACCTGCGGTTCGGGTGAGGGCAAGGTCTCCACGACTGGCTCCTCATCGGACAGCTCCAAGATCTCCTCCGGAAGATCTTCCAGGAGCTGGGTAGGAGGTGGGGTTGGCGGGCGAGTCTCCTTAGGAGAGGGGCGCCGCTTCTCCTTTCTCTTCTTTTTCCGCTCCTTCTCTTTTTTTCCCCGTTATCCTGGGCAGGACGCTTTCTCTGCGCCTTGGTCTTCGGCGCTTCTGAGGGCTGGTCCATCGCGGAGGTTTCCTTCACTGCCTTGGCCGCTGCAGACAGCTTCGGAATCTGCGGGAGCACCGTGATGGGAAGTGCGCTGTGTCGGTACTGAGCCCGATACCAACAAAGTTGACGCGACGGCAGCCGCCGATACCATCGGGGTCGAGGAAGGTCTCGATGCCTCAGCCATCTTAGCACGTGGCGGGTCCTCCTGCCCCCGGAGGGACTGTTCCCAACAAAAAGACCTGAGTCGGGACAGCCAGTTCCTCAGAGTTTGAGCGGTAAACTCCCTACAAATTGGGCAAGACCGAATGTTATGGGTCTTGCCCAAGCAAAAAACACAAAGGGAGTGTTTGTCGGCAAGAGCGACTTTCCGCCCGCAGGAGTCGCAGTTTTTGAAAAGAGCCGCTGACATAGACGGAAAAGACAAAAAGCGAAGAAAAAGGTGAGGAGGAAAAACGAGAGAGTCACCAAATCCTGTCCGAAATCCAAGCCGAGGTCAAAACACGAGCCGAAAATCCAAAAAGCCAAGCAACGCAGTCCGAATAGCAAGGAACAAGCCAAGAACCTTCCGTTCGCAACGGCGGACGAGAAAGAACTGGGAAGTGGCCGCTGCTCGGGGGGAGGAGCATGCTCAGTACCGGCGTGGGGGAGGGGTCCCGCCAAGCAGCCAAAAGCTACTAGAATCTTCCGAACGCTCCCGCGCATGCGCGAAAGCTCCTAGTGTATGAAGGCACAGAGACCACGAAGAAGAAACTGGTCTTCCTGTACCTTGAAACTCTGGAAACTTTGTTCAAAATTGACCAAATGTCAGACTTTGCATTATATTACCCGACTAATTGTGCTACGTCTTTCCTCACTATTAGTGCCTCCCTATTTCTTCTTAGATTTTCATTTCCTGAGTAAAACACTATTATCTGACTCAAAATGTCCCATTTCTGTTTACCTTAGCTCACTCACCCCAAGTATTGCCATATTTATCATTCTATTTTGTGTTTTACAATATCTTGCTTTCTCTGATTCATGCGTCTCACATTCCATGTTCCTATAACATGTTTTGTGCAGCTCTGGACTTTCCTTTCGCCTCTGAGCATGTCAATAGTTGACCATCCTTTTGGTCCAACTACATCATTAACAACCATGCTAATCATACTTTTCCTCTGGTCTTCCCCAATAGCTCACTGAGTGCTTTCTGACCTGAGAATCTCATTTTCTTGAATTGTCTCTTGTTTTATTTTGGACTGTCTCAACATAGGATTTTCACAATAAAAACTTGTTTACTGGTGCCTTCTTCTGTGCAGTTAGTGTTAGCTATTTTGCAACTGATGCTGTCTCTGAGAAATCCTCTGCCAGTGTCATCCACCTACTGCTACCCAGTAGCTGTTTGCCACATTTCTTCTGGCTGGCCAGCAAAAGCCTATCTGACTTGAGAAACACTACCAGCAGCAGTGCTACCATCAGCAGATCCATTTCCGCACTACACTGTTATAGTGCTATTATTCCACTTTCAACATCCTGTGGAGTTCTGGAATTTGTAGTTTACTGAGGCCAAAGATGCCGCTCCCTAAACTGCAAACCCCAGAAGTCCATAGAATGTTGAAAGTGGAGTAACAGTAGTATAACAGTGTAATGTGGAAATTACCTCTGTCTTGAAGGAGCACACAATCCGACCACCACAGAAAGGTTGTTTCCTAGCACAAAATCAGTGTAATTGCTCTTTATTGTCAGAAAGAATTGCCAGCTTACACTACCATACAGGTTGAATTGTCAGAGGCAAGCTACTAAAGTTGGGTCATGGACAAAACATGCTTAGCTACTGTATGGACAAATTTATATTATCTATTAGCTGCTGCTGCTGTGTGCCTTCAAGTCATTTCTGATTTATGGTGACCCTGAGATGAAGCTAACATGGGATTGTCTGGGGCTGTGTGTGACACCTCCAAAGTCCCCCAGTGGGTTTCCCTGGCCAAAGCAGGGAATTGTTCTCCAAGGTCATAGTCCACAACACTCAAAACACTCTAGCTCTTCCTTGTTGTGATAATGGGGCTTCCCATTATCTAGACTTAGCTAAAGGGGGACACTTCCCTCTTCAGGTAAACCAAGGGTTAATAAGGTGTTGGGATTAGATTACATTTTAGTGTAGGTCAGCATCATAGGTCATGTAATGGACAGAGTCCCACTGTACTGTCCAAATGTCCAGAATTCAGTGGGTGGTGGCAACAAAGATTAATTAACAGCTAAAATTAATAACAGGCTGGAATATACATCATAACAGGCTGGAATCTACATCTCCAGTATCACATGGTGACATTCCATTCTCACACTTGTGTTAGCTAAGAATGTGTTCTTTAAGCTTTATTTTTAGTTTAAAATTACTGAGTATATAACCACACATTATGCACTTGTTGTAGATATACCCTAAAGCAAGGATGGGGAAAATGGAATCTCTCACCCCAATCCTCTGTTAAAACTATTCTAGGCAAAATGTCATCCCCAAACATGCAGACTGTTGTGAAATGACTTTAAAACATGGCTGTGTGTTTGATATCATCATCATCATCATCATCATCATCATCATCATCATCATCATCATCATTATTATTTATATCCTGCCTCTCCCCATGGATCGAGGTGGTACTACAACAATACATTAAATATATTAAAAGCATTAAAACATAACCAATCCTCCCCACCCATCAACCCATCTAAAATCAACCCCCTAAAACACATTAACTACGTTAAAAAACAGGAGGACAGTTGGGCGAAGGCGGTGGAGTACTAGTCTGGGAAGGCCTGTCGGAAGAGAACAGGCCTTTTTAAAACAGTCAAGACTGGTTATATGCTGGGTCTCCTCCGGCAGGCCATTCCATACCTTGGGAGCGATAGAAGAGAGGGTCCTCTGGGTAACTGCAGCCAACCTAGTTCTGACTGGCTGCAGTAAATTCCTCCTAGAAGACCTTAGGGTGCGGGGCGGACTATATGGAAGAAGGCGATCCCGCAGGTAGGCTGGCCCCAAGCCATGAAGGGCTTTAAAGGTAAGAACCAACACCTTGTACTGTGCCCGGAAACTAATAGGCAGCCAATGTAAAGATTTATTCCTACCCAATCTTCTGAAAAATTTAAAAACATGAAAATACAGCCAGTTTTGAGCCAAAAATGAAACCAGAAGTGACATAGTATAAAATTAATGTTTTTATTGTATTGATTTTATAATCTTTTTAAAACTTTTGTACTTGGTTTAGCTATTTAACTTATATTGTAAGTCACTTTGAGTCCAATATTGGGAGGATGGTGGGGTATATAATAAATACATTCTGTTTTCCTGCAGATGCACTGGAAGGCCTACTGGGTAGGTGTGTAAGAACAAAAATTTGTCCTTGTCCTCCCACTCCAACTGTTGCCCACTCTTACTCATTTTTAAACTTTTGCAGTTTTCTTGAGGTAAATAAGATCCCTTTTCTTAGCAGCCCTCTTCTTCAAAGGCCTGTTTCCTATACATGTGCTGTAGAGCTATGGTAACTCCAGGGGAGAAAAAACACTTGGGAAACTGGAATTTTAGCATTAATTGTTCTTCCTCCAAGCCTAGCCTGTGAGGAAAACATCAATCATACATTTGTTAAAATTACCCAGGAACTCAAGAAGAGATGATTTAGTGAACTGGCACCTTCCTCACATTTGTTTCTCTGAATTGTTTTACTGATTCTTACTTGGCATTCTTACAGCACACTTAGAGGGGAATAATTCTCATGGAACCCAGTGAGGCTTGGGGGGTGGGGGGAAAGGAATTTGATTGTGAGGTATATCTGCCTCTGACACCTGGGGCTCACCTCTTCTAGGCTGTTTGTCTCTTCCTCTCCAGGTACTTTCAAGGCTAAGCACTTTAAGCAGAAATGCAAGCCAGAGAGCTTTGGTCCTGTCGCTCTTTGCCCTACAGCTTATATGCGGTGAGACAACAACAAAACAAGAGTTGCAGGAAGGAATTTATCTGCACTTCAAGACTGCCTCCAGTTTCCATCTCTCATGGTATTTCTCTTTTAGGACCTCTAAAAATAACCCAGAATGTTGTTGTTGTGTGCCTTCAAGTCATTTTCCAGCTTATGGCAACACTGTCTTGGGGCTTTGGGGGCTGAGAGTGTGTGGTGCACCCAAGTTCACCCATTGGGTTTCCATAGCTGAGTGGAGAATTGACCCTGTTCTCCAGGACCGTAATCTAACACACAAACCATTACAGCATGCTATTTAAAAAAAAAAGGTTAAAAAATCTACAGGGAGCTGGCACAATTTATTTATTGGTTATTGGTTAATCTCACACCTTTCCTCCAATGAGCCAAAGACAGCACCTGTGGTTCTCTTCCTCCCCACTTTTATGTTCACAACAACCACCCTGGGAATTAGCTTAAAGAGTGTGGGACTGGCCCACGGTCACTCAGTACGTTTCAATATAAAAGAACAGTAGATTCTTCTTCCCAGGTATCCCTTGAAAAAGTTTCCCTCATTACCAAAGCTATCTGTTATTACAGATGATATTGAAAGTAGAAACAAAGCCACTGAAATCTTTGATGTCACCACCATCTGGTTATAAAGACAAATGCCCATGTTATACTGGTATGACTGATTGAAATTTACCATTTAATGCTTTAAGTCATCAATTGTCTCTTGTCTGCAAAGTTAACTGAACATTTTTCTTATATTAAGCAGGGTGCAAATTTTAAATTATTATTAAAGGAAAAAAGAAAAAGAGACAAAGAAAGAGCAAAATTACAAAACAATACATGAAACTACAAGCAATAATAATAATAATAATACAATACAAATAAAAAGCAATACCTAACAAAGATCTGTCAAAACTACACACGCAAAAACTACAAACAACGAAAAATTGGTTTCCATCCTTGTTACATATAACTCCTAGTAAATACTTGTACTTAACTATTAGGATATTATTCAAATTCTAGATTAACTTTGTCCCTAATAATTCTTGTTATCTTATCCCTATACTCAGAAACTAAATTTTCCTGGTTAATAAAAAATTAATAAGAAAAAATCATTTCAATCATACTCACTTGCTATCATGAATCTATTATTTTAAGTTAACTTGATTCCAAACATTGGTATCATACCATGACCTAAGTATTAACATCATCATATTTAAACCATAAGTACCCCTGGAAAACAATAATAAATGGAGTGATGGTTAATTTTCATAAATCTTTGATAAATTTTAAACGTTATTACTAAAATCTATATTGCAGATATTAAAAATCTAAAATAGCAACAAACCTAGAATCATCATCTTCTATTTTCATATAACACTTCTCACGTAGTAATAAAAGCAAGAGTCAGAGCTTGAGAATATGTATAAGTTCAAAAACCTATTGCCATCAATTCAGCCCCATTTTTCTTTAAATACTCAGTCAGACATTCCCATTCAAAAGAAAATTCATCTTCTGTTCGGCCCTTTAATCCATATGTAAGATTGTCCATTTTGGCTATTCCCATCTGTCTATCAAACTAATTCTTCTAGTGATGGGATTTCCACTTTTTTCCAGTGCTTTGCATACACTAATCACACCACCAATAGCATATGTTGTATCAATTTAACTTATTTCTTGTCAATCCCCTGCCCAGATTCCTAGTAAATATAGCTCAGGAATAATTGGTGTTTGGGCTTTCAAAATCTGTTGCATCACATTTTGTATCTTAATTTTGTACATCACATTGTGTGTCAAAATTGCCAAAATTGTGTAGCTTTTTCACAAGTCCACCAGGGTGCAAGTTGTTAACTGCTGTCAAATTGACTTTGACTTATCACAACTGATTTGAACATCAGAGTTGTGAGCAGGGATGGTCAAAATGTAGGCCAAAGGCTTTTTTGTGATCTGTGTCCTGCCAACTGCTCCCATGTTAGGGGGAAGAATATGATACTGTCTATTGGATATGATATTGTCTATTTACTGATCTTTGAGGCCTTCACGAGTGACATTTTGGGGCATGCAGAGTGGGGTGGGACCAAGGACAAAAAGCCTCTGATAACTGATAAAAATGTGAGAGGAACGTTTGGTCACTTCCAGTTTGCTCTACCCCCATCCCCTAAACATTTTTCCTGACTTTCAGGCCCACAGTAGGTGTCAGGAGAGAAAAAAAGATCCCCAGCCCTTCTGAAGTTGTCCATGCCTGGGTGAAACTCTAAGCAGTTGTGTGGGAATGGTAATCGAAATACTATGCTCCCCACCCCAGAAAACAATTTTTACTTAAAATTTAAGTAAAAGAGCAGATATGTAGCTTGGGAGTTCACGTAGATCCAACTCTGTCACTGAGGACCCAGATGAATCCTGTGGCCCAAAATGCTTAGGGCCAACCGGTCTGCTAGCTACAGCCTTTTTGGGTCAGAAAGAGCCTTGCTACAGCTGTTCACATGATGGTCGCTTACTATAATGCACTCTTTGAAGACAACTTGAAGCTGCAGTTCATATAGAATGCAGCAGCTATACTATTGATCTGAATATTGTGTAGAAACCCCATGACCCAGGTCTTCAAGAGGTGCACAGACTGACAGTACTTTTCCAGTCTGAATTCAGGGTGCTAGTGATGATATTTAAAATGCTAAACAGCTTGGGATCTCAATAGCTGAAGAAGTACCTCTCACTATGGCTATTTCTGCACTAGACTTTTATAGCGCTATTGTTCCACTTGCAACATCCTATGGAATCCTGGGGTTTGCAGTTTCGGGAGGGGCCAACCTATAACTCTGGCCAAGGCTTGATGTCAGTAGGAGGGGCCCTCTTCTCTGTCCCACCAGCAGGGGGCAATACACTGGGGGAGGATATGGGAGAGGGTCTTCTCTGCTGTGGCACACCTGTTGTAGCCTCTCCTCCCCCCCGCCTTAGAAGTCCAGTTGGTACCAACACTGGTATCATTCTGGCTCCAAGTAAAAATAGGGATTTTTAATACAGCCTTTGAGGCCTGTTTTATTTTATCCAAATCTGTACATGCTTTATCATTTTTAATTGTTTTATACTAATTTAAACTAATTTTAATGGTCTTGTTAAAATGTCATTATGCTATTTATCTGTTTATTTCTTACTGATTTGATTGTAAGCCACTCTGAAATCATGTTGTGGTTGTATGCCCTCAAATCATTTCTAACTTATGGCAACCTTAATATAAATATTTAAATTTTAAAAATAGGATGAAAACAGAATGTTCATAAAGCCTGGAACTTAGATGCCTTAAGTTATAATGTCTGGGTAGCTGGGTCTAATCTTTTATTAAAATAGAATCAACAGAAGTTGGTAAATATAGTAAAAGTAGTTTTATTGATATCAATAGGAGTTAAAAACAAATATCTGTCCTGCTGCTGCCTTGGATTTTAAAACAGTTTTTTTTTTCCTAAATGAAAAGGAACTAGGTTTCATTGTAACAAGATTTAGGGTACTGAGAATTATGAAGACATTAAGCCCCAATATCCTCTTACTTCAAGAAGTGCAACATCAGCAAAGTCACATGGGCAGGTTCTATCCCATCGCAGCCTGGGAGATCAAGACAGTCAAGGGAAGAGAACATCAATCCAATCTGGCCCATGGAGGTTCCTTAATCCAGCCAGCAGAGGGTCCTAGGGAACTTCCTGCATTGCACTTTCCAGTTGTGGGTCATACATAATAGCAAGGCCATCTGTGTTCATTAGAATTAGGGGTGCAGGATCCTCTCAAAAGTGGAAAAACCACAAATATCAAAATATATGTGTGTGTGGGAAATAGGCCAAGGCATGGAGGGAAGAATGAGCATGCAGGTTTCAAACAAAATCAGGCAAAGGAGAAGGAAAGGGAGTGAGTTGGCATGGTGGCCCTATACTTCCTCTCTCACCCATCTCCTTCCTTGGGTGTGTGTGGGGTCATTGGGAGAGGATTTGTGGTGCTGAGAAATTGAGCTGTGAGCCGTCCTTAGCTGGCAGCTGGTGGTGGAAGAGAAGAACTAGAAGAAAGTTTTTAAAGAGTTATATGGCCTGATTGGAACCACCAAGAGGGAAGGCTCCTCTGGAAAAGAAGTGCTTGAGGTAGGGAGCAGGGGTTGGAGAAATTGGCAAATAATCAAATCTGTGAAAGTTAAACCCACAAATGTGGAGGACTGACTATATTATGCATGTTGCATCCTCCCCGACTGAGAAAGGGAAAGGTGGAAAAGGTGGAAAAGGTACAGGGCCACTACAGTCAGGGACTTAGCTGGGCTTTTGACAGACAAAAACAGCCTGTGCATAACAAGGTTAATCTCCCAATCAGAGCATCATCAGTAGGAGCACTTCTGTGGTTGCCACCTTAGTCAGGGTGGCCCAAGTCCTGGAAAACCTCTATTAATGAAGGCGGGTGAGGACCAGATGACATTGGAGGTGTAGGTATAGGTATAGGTAGGTATAGGTGTAGGTAGGTATGGTTTGGAGGTGTAGCTACATTGTTACCACACCACACATCCCCACTTTGGTATGGAATAAATGTTGAACTGCAGGCACCCCAACAGGCCCATTATTGGCTGTTTAAATTGCTATGCCTAAGATAATTGAAACAAAATTCCCAAATACTTCTGTATTGAGACTTGAACAAGTAGATGTCCATGTAAAGCCCAATTCTATTTATTACTATTTTTTAAATATTAAGACTCTAGTCTTGTCATAGTTGATAACAAGTGATTCATGTTTACAATAATTGTGAAACATTTTGTGGCCATTTCTGCACTAGACTGTTCTGGTGATTTTATTCCGGTTTCAGCATCCTATGGAATCCTGGGGTTTGCAGTTTAGGAAAGGGCCTTTGAAGAAAAGGCCTAAGCCTACTTGGTTCAAGAAAGGTGGACTGCATTAGCAGCAGCATAGAGGTACTCCCGTTTGCTGCACATTTTAGTGTATGAAATTTGGAACAGTTAAGAAAACCCCCAAAATATTAATGTAAAATACTAAACAAAAGAGGAGCAAATGTCCTTCTTAACATGAGATTATCTTGCTTTTTTTCCCTTTCCCTTTCATTCTAGTTTCACTCAGGAGCTTCACCACCGTTATTTCTGGGGGGAGGAGAATCTTCCCCCACTTCTGGATGATACAGAATATGAAATATGACTTCCTAAATCACAATGAATTTGCAGGGAAGTTTTCTTAAATTACAACAACCTTCTGGTGATTTATGTAGTCTCTAACTTAGCCCACAACACTCTCAGTAGCAGATCAAAGGTGGCTCTAAAGTCCACAAAGGCTGCAAATAGCCTCTTGTGGTGGAAATACTCTTCTGCCATGTGTGATAGAGTAAAGCAAATGGTCTGTAGCATAGTTGTCTTTTCTAAGACCAGTTTGCTCTGTCCCCGAGGTTTTACTTAGGTTTACTTGTATTCCTAACTGTGGCCATTTCCGCACTACAGTGTTAAAGTGCTGCTATTCCACTATCAATCTCCTATTGAATTCTGGGGTTTGTAATTTAAGGAAGGGCACTTCAAATTCTGAGCCAAAGAGATCTTTGGACTCAGTAAACTACAAACCCAGAATTCCACAGGGCATTGAAAATGGAATAGCAGCAGTTTAACACTGTAGTGAGGAAATGGCCTGTGAAGGGTAACTTTGAGTCAAATCCAGCATTGCCTTGGCATTGGAGGTTTTTTTCTCTTCCCTTTTCCACTGCAGTACTCTGCTCTGTCTGAAAATTGGCTCCAGGTTTCTAAACCATCCCAGTTCTACTGGATTCTGTCAATCCAGCACAACCACCAGATCCTGCTCCTTGGAAACAAATCCTATCTTTAAATAATCTCTAATCCTCTGTATTTATCTGCCATAAGTAGGAAAAACATCTGGAAGAAACTATGGTTCTTTATGTGTTTTTTGTTAAAGCACTCACGAAGGCTTTTTGTTCCCAAATCTTTACATGCAAGTGCATGCACAGAGTTTAATATATGTGAGGAGATTTTTATTTTTAAATCCTCCCTTGCTCTCTATAATGGAACTTGATTATGATCAAATTGAGAAAAACGTAACTTGAATTAAAAAAGCACTAACATGCAACCCAGAAGAATGGCATGCTTGTTAGTATCAACAGCCACAATATTTTGCCTTCTTTATTAGTTTAAGGCCTTATCACACGAGGTAGGTAAATTGTAACTGTATCTGGGTAACAGTGTCTTCAATTGAGTCATCCTGCATGACGCAGTCACTCTTCAGTTCTTGTGCCCAGTAAGTCGGGCAGCCTCAATTTTCCCTAAAGCATGACTTTTTGCATGCATTTTTCTTAATGTGTAAATTTGATACATTTCCTCCATTGACTGAAGTGTGTAGCCCTGTTCATGTGTTACTCACAAGGCTTTTTTGAACACAGAAGCATAGAAGTGCTTTGCATGGAAAGCATCATGTTGAAGAAGAGAAATTCTTGTTTCCGTTGAGGCATTCTGCATGAGTAAGAAATCTGGAAAATCAGGGATCTTGTCCATTTAGAAAACCTCCATGCACAGTAAATAGGAACTTCCCTCCAAATGCATTGCTGTCTACATCATGAAAGTAATGACAGGGGCATTCCATTGATCCTATTTAAGAAATTAGTAATACCTCAACAGGGCTTCTTCCTGCATTTTTATTTGCGTGCATTTTTCAAATGTACACATAGTTTTGTCTGTATTCTTTCTTCACCAAGATGCAACACAGCCCTGAGGAAGGTATGGGTTTCAGAAGCAAGATGTGCCATACTTTTTTATTTCTTTAGAATATTTATACCCTGCATCCTTCAATCACAAAGTTTCCTTGAGTGGCTTTTAACTGACTTGTTTGACAGTTCCATGCTCTCTGGCTTACAATCTAAACAAGACATAGCACAAAAGGAAAGGGGATGGTGGGGTGACAATTAAATCCAGCAGTTTCTGGCGACACTCCCCGTCTTAAGAGACCACAGCAATGACAGTTGCAACATGGAAGGAGGGGCTCTCACCAGTCACTGAGGTAGAAGCAAAATAGTGCTGTGTCTGGTTGCTCATCTCTCCCTCAGAGGGGAGACATTAACACATTGCTTGACTTGTGAGGTACAAAATACAGTGGGCCCTTGGCATCAGGATCACACTGCCCCATGGATGCCAACATTTATGGATGCTCAAGTCCTGTTCTGTCTGATGGTGTAGTAACATGGTGCCCCTTATATAAAATAGCAAAAATCAAAGTTTGCTGTTTGTTTTGTTTTTAAATATATTTTCAAGCTGTGGTTGGTTGACTCTGTGGATACAGAATCTGCTGATATGGATGGCCAACTGTATAGAGAGGTGTGGACATAGCTGATGTCTTTTCCAACCCTGCTTACTCTTGACCTTGAATTGCTTTGATTTTGATCAAAGCAATTTGATGTCTTTTCCAACCCTGCTTACTCCTGACCTTGAATTGCTTTGATTTTGATAGGCATTGAGGATGATAAATCAAACACTATCAATGTTCACGGTAACATGGAGTCAAACAGATGTTATGCATAACTGTGGTTATATATCAAATATCACAAACATCACATATCTAAATATTGAAATCAGATGTCACCAGATATTAAACACATAAAGAATTAAAGGAATATCTGGCAAATCGTAGGTGACTGCTTGCTGACGTATGATAGAAGTCTACAATTCATGGTATAATGTGAAAAATTTTATTGTTGTGATTACAGTGAATATCATGAAGTTTTAATATGGAAAATGAAATGCAATGAACCAACATGTAAAATAGTTGAAAAAATGCAGTACATTGATATAACTATGTTAAGAGATACTGGAAATGAAGTCTTGATCAGTTTGGAAGAACCAAGAAATAATTCATGTGAAATAGCAATAACAAATGTTTGTTTTATGTGGAAAAATTTCAATAAAATGACTAAAAAATAAATAAATTCAAGGAATATCTGAATATTCAGTTAATATTAGACATAAAATTCAAGGATGGAAGTTTTGAAAGCATTTTTTCACTACACAGGTTGCCATGTTTTTTGACACTGTTAATTTTTTTATAAAATCAAAAAACTTTGCCAAAAAATCCAACATAACTTCTTCTTGTTGCATGCGTTTAAGTCAACTCCAACTAATGGCAACTCCATGTTAGAGCTACCTTGGCAAGATTTATTCAGAAGAGAATAAATTTGTCTTCCTCTAAGGCTGAGAGAGTGATCTCTCCAAAGTCACCCAGTGAGTTTCTGTAGCTGAGCAGAGATTCAACTCTGGTCTCCCAGAGTTCTAGTACAGCACTCAAATCACTACACCTTGGTGGTTCTTCCCAATGTACTGCAAAGATATACCATCCAACTGTAAGTTACAACTAGAGTAGACTCATTGAACTTATATGTGTTAATTTGCCACTGTCCTATTTAGTCAATAGATCTACTGTAGCTGGGACTAGTAATTGGATTTGAGTCAAAAATACTGTTTTTGTATAAATTAGATTCAAATAACTTAAATCAGTCATGGAAGAAGAGTGTAGAAAGAGTGTTCTCTGCTTATGATGCTAAGGATACACTCAAAACAACGCACCCATGCACCAAGAGAAACCATTTCAGCTAATTGTAGAACTAGGGAGAAAGTTATTTCTGTCTCACAATATGCTTCAATTTTGAATAGTTATCACTGAACAGAAAAGGTCCTTTCAATGAAGATGGAGCAGGACTGAAAGTACTGAGGTAACATCCAATGTAAAATTTGAACCACATACTTCTGATTCATGGCTTAGTCTCTTTTTTGTGTTAATCATTATTATACTCTGCTTCAGCTGAAAAGCTCCCACAGTAGATTGTGAGAGAAATTAAAAATAAGACAATGCCTGCCTGCATGTTTACAGTTTACACAGAAAGGGGAAAGGGGTAGGAATAGAAAACCAAAAACTCTGGGAAGATTTCTTATAATGAGTAACAACTGAAACAATTGGTGAAGGAGCCCAGGGATCCGGTCTCTTAGCAGGGGTACAAAGTGGCTGGCTTCCTATCTCCGGCTTATTTCACAGAAAGGTCCTTATCTTTGTGCAACATCTCTTCCCTAGATGTGTAATCTCTTTACCAGAGAACTCAAACTCCCGAGTTTCTCTATCTGCCTCCTCTGTGGCATAATTTTTGTGGTTTAGAACATTTAAAGAGACAAGAAAGCACCCCTTGGTGACAACCTTATAACCTCACAGATTTTAATTTTCTCAGGGTAGAAAACAGATAGAATACAAGCACCAGAGCGAAAACAAAAAGTGTGTTTGCACTCAAAGCTATTACTTAATTTAATCCTTTTTATTGTATTTGCAAATTACAATGCAGCTTTCTCCTTGCTCACACCAACAGATTACCAAAAAAAGGGGGGGACTGAAAAACAATTTGAAAGCCTCACCCCTTCCCCTCTTCTGAAATGTTTCCCTGTTCAGTAATTCAATTGTTTGGGTTGTGTTTACTGGCCATTATAGCCTTCTTTGTTAAATGCAGCTACCATTGAGATCATTCCTCATCCCAAGAAGATAAAGCTCTGTGTTTTCCCTCAACATCTGCACAGGGCAGCTCTCCAAGATCAAGTTCTCTGTTCATATCTGAAAGTGTTTATTTTATGAGCTTTCAAGAATACATTTACACTAAAAACAACAGCAAAAACTACAAAAGGCATGTGAAATGTGAAAGGCATATGAAATCTCTGCCTTGAAAACAGTTAAATTCAGCAAAATTATGAAAGAAGTGTGTTTTCCTGCTTCTGTTTGTGTTGCTAGGTTGCTGCTATCAAAGTTATAACCATGTTTCATAGTTACACTCTGCTTGGTCTTCCTGTTCTTGACAATCGGGTTAAGGACTCTGCCCTTCAGCTATCTGATTAGAACAATTTCATGTGGAAGGTAACACTGTCAGCCTAAGCCTAGAGTTTTGTTTTTAATTATGTCATAAAATGAAAACTTAATCAATTTGTAATTCATTAGCTAAAGGCCCATAGGAGTAGTGAGAGTGAGATAGAGATATCCCCTCCTCACAGCCTCTCTGAAACTGTCCTTAGAAGCACACTATCTGGGTGGTGGGAATTTTTTGCACCAGTGCAACATTCTGTTCAACTGTTATGCTTAATCTTTTCATTTAATTTGCAAACATCCATTTGTACAGGAAAAATAATGGGTTGTGTTCAGAGATACCAGTGGGATGGACCAAATTTGTTTCCTGCTCTTTGAGGCTATTTTAGAAGCAAAACTGGCCATTTCCACACTAGACTGTTACAGCGCGATGATTCCACTTTCAACCTCGTATGGAATCCTGGGGTTTGCAGTTTAGGGAGGGGTCAGTTGGCCCCTCCCTAAACTGCAAACCCCAGGATTCCATATGAGGTTGAAAGTGGAATCATCGCGCTGTAACAGTCTAGTGTGGAAATGGCCTAGGAACACTGAGAACAATAATGACAAAGTGCTAGAAATTATGTGTTCTTAAAATCCCCCTAGAGATGCAATAAAAATCAGTTCCAGATGATAGTGGGACCAAGAAATAAGGTAGGGCTGTGGATAGATGTGACTTTTAAAGCTCCATTGGACAAGATAAGGGGGGTGCAGAATTGAGATGGGGCAAACCATGATTTACACTGAGGGCTTTATCACACCAGCCTGTTATCTCACAGCAATCACATCGTTTAAGCAAATGGAAACATACAAGTATGGAAACAATCACTTTCACACCTTCTCTGCAATGATGCTATAGTGCCAGTTTGGTGATGCACATTTCCACAATCGGCTTTCCACACTGCCTCACTGGCCCTACCTACCTAAGCCTATGCTTCATAGCACATGCAGAGTCTATTTTTTTCCTTCTTTTTTGACAACAACTGTGCAATCTTCATTCCCTGGTAGGCATTTCTTTTTAAAATTTGTTTTGCTGTAATTGTGTAATTGGATGGCAGCATATAAAGTATTTTGGCTTGAGCCTTGTTATGTATTTTAAGTTTTAATTTGGTTTTATTCTTATCCTAGTTAGTGTTTATGAAGTTCAGAGGTTTTGGTTTCATTGCCTCTATGACTCTGAAAGATTTCTTAGTGCTGTTTTAATCATGAGTTTACAGGGAGTTGTTTGATAAGGCTGATATCTTGGCTAATGAAGGCTCTGGAATGCTGCAGCTCTAACAAATGTGACACCAAAAAAAGAGTGAAGATTCTGTGTTTATGGTCCTGTTTGCACAAGGGAATTTAGAACTTCTGTTTTCAAAACCTGAAGTTAAAACAATGTACAATTTACAAACGTGGAGGAGTCCAAACCAAAGCCTTACTAAGGGGGCTGAGTCAAAGAACTTAGTAAGGATGCTGACCTGGAGAAAGACCAAGGGCAATTATCTGATCCTACAAATATTTGCGGAGTGTAAACCTTACAACAGAAAATTTACAGCCTGGTGAGTAGGAAAAAGAGAAACTTCCTAGCAAAGGAGATGTTCTATAGTTTTATCCTGTTTTATTGTGACTTTCATCTACTTCTGTTTGACTTATGTTGATTAAGGAAGAAACTTTATTTGGATTTGGCCATTCCAGGGTCCTGGTAAACTCTGAAAGAAAGTAGCTATTTTGCTCGCCACTTGGGACTTCTCAGCTTCCTTCTTCACAGTAACCTTGGTTGAGCTGCCTCTTGATTGCCTAATGCCAAATTAGGTGTTATTAGTGATGAATTAACTGGAGATAGTGAAGTTTGATCACATCAGTTATGGTTAGTATGGTTAATACTCGAGCCCAGACAATTCAAACCCAGAAAGTGCATGCACAGGCAAATGAAACTCCTAGGACCTTGATCCAGCAGTCAATCCTTCATTATTGTGTTCCTTTAAAAATTGGTGCACAGCATGGTAACCATAATTCCACAAATACTCCAGCTCTCCAATGAATCTAGACCATGGAGTCATAAGTGATTCTCATTCTGGTGATCCCATTTGATAGGACTCTGTTGATCTTCTTCAGATGGGATCACCAGAATGAGAATACAATTGGTAACTGGTCTTTGGATCCAGAACTTTTGGGCAGGTTTTCAGTGGATACTTCTGCTAGACATTTAAACTCCACAACCCTTAATGCCAAAAATAATTTGCGGGAGAAATCTACAGGAAAATTGTTACCCTGTTCTCTGGGGGTCCCGGGAGTGGCATCCAAATAACCAAAACGCAAACACAATTCTGGGGAGAATTAGCTGGAGCACTCACTAAAGCTAGCGAGAGGCAGGGTAACTTAGCAGGGATCTTGCAACCCAGAGTCTACGGGGTCAGGTCAGTCAAGCAGTCAGACAGTTTTAAAATAGCAAAATGATGTTTTTATTAAAAGACAAACAAACAGTAAAGACACCACAATCACACAGCTAATGGAAGAACTGGAAATAAGGATTTTTGGGGGAAATGGGTGATACAACACCTTTCTTGTAGTCCTGAAGAAGCTTGAAGATAGTAGGGAAGAAACTTAGTGCAGTATGCCAAGGGGAGCTCACCAGACAAAGTGGCAGCAAGGCGGGATGGAAGTCCGGAGCGATCCGAGGTGGTCTCAGAATCGGGGGGTTTATATAGGATGAATTGTGACTGCAGGCCATGCCTTACTCGGTGAGAACAATGCAAGTTTGGAGCGGGACAAAGCTTTGGAAAAGGTCAAGTTTAACATAATTGGCTCAGCGCTGAATCAACAATAGTGTAGCCAGTATGCAAATACACAGTACTTAGTCCGGCTTTGTAAGACTATCGGCTCAGAGCTGGGCGCCTTTGTTAGTGTTGCGCTTCAGCAAAAGGGTGTTTGCAGGAGAGGCCCCTGAAGCAACGGGGTGTCTCTGTTCTGCCTGCCTAGGTGGAGGATGGAATGTCCAACAATTACTGGCCACGCCTGTGTACGTGCTTGTCCAGAGGCCTTGCAAACACGTGGAGCAGGGTGGCAGAGGAAGGCCGAATGGTTTTGATATCAAAAAGCGATATCTATTGCTATCACCGGGTAGGCCTGGGCCAAAGTAACAAAATCTCACAGGTTTGATAATAAACATACTCAAATTATTTATATTCACTTGAGAGACCAATTCTTTCTTTCAACAAATCAACGATTTTTCAGCAAATCAACAATTATTTTTTTTTAAAAAACTGTTTTATAAAACAAGAGATCTCTGGCCTTAAAGTAACATTGCAATCTACTGTAGCTTTGCTAGAGCTGGGAATTTTAAAACGGCAACCCCAACAGACTCCCCAAATACTTGGTAGACCACCAGGCAGTTAGTCTGAAGTCTACTACATATGGAAGAGAAAATAAAAATTGTCCACTTGCCTGCATTTCAAGCTCTTTGGGGCACCTGGAGAAAATAATGCATGACTGGGTTACAAATTCTGAGAAGATATTAGTGATCCCAGTTGAAGATGGAATTGTAAAAAGTGGCATGGAGGACTTCAATCTAATTTATATCAAACTCAGACTTATGACAAGATGACATTCCAAAAATTATAACTTTCAATCTCTAATTTCATCTGCAGGAACAAACATCAATTACAATCAGTAGATCAAATAGGCTCCGGCTCCAGTAAACCAAACCATGCAGAAGTTCTACCATGTAACATTGAGAGTTATGTTACCATTTTTAACTGGCCATTAAGGAAACCAAATAATGTATGGTTCACACCTTCAGAAGTGTTAAAGTGTTAAAGGATATCTTAGATCTTTTAGGGGCTGAGTGAGATAACTCAGTGGACATAAAATTTTCCTGTGTGTATTCCACAAGACCTAAAAGATTGGCAGGCATGGTGATTAGATGGCAACTCTACAAATTTGAAGGAAGAGAAATTTCATTGAAGTGGGGCTTGCATTCACATCATTCAAAAACCAATCCTAAATTATATTTGAACCTTCAGACTCTTAAGTTATCAAAGAAGGAAAACTGTGCTTTAAATTACAGGGATGCCTTCCTTGGAGAACTAGCATCTGTAAAGCCTGTTGATCTGCATCCAAAAGGACTATGTGGAACCCAGGAACAATTAGTAGCTGGGACATTAATTCATCTTATTGAAATCCTAAAAGTGCCCTGAGAACCAGTTATATTAACTTTTTGTAACTGTACTATATGGGGCAGTAATTACCGCTTTGGGGGAAGAAGGCCATCTTAGAAGATCTAGAGTTCCAAACTGGTTTAAATTGTAAATGGGGCAAGGTAGATATTCTGGAAATAATCCAAGAAAAGGGAAATAGGATAATATTTCTCCTCCTGACCCTTGCTCAGATTTTAGAGGGAAGGAAGTGTGTCCCTCTTTTGTAAACTTCCCTAATATTCTAGTTAAGCAATGAAGATAGCGCATAAGCAAACTTAACATTTCAAGTAAGCAGACTGGAGATCTTATAATACAGGATACTTCTGTTTGGTGACAAGTTCTCTAAGAGCAAATGTCTGTAGGGAAAGGTTATTTGCTTGGCTAAATACAAATCACCAAGCAGCCCTTTGTATCAGATTTTCATTGTTGTTTGGGTAAAAGATATGCTCCTTTGGTCAACTCGTATGAGGATTGACTATTAGATGGCAAGAAGCTGTTTTGACCTATAAATCTCATATCCTAGAATATTGCAGGTTGAAGAAACAAGTAGTTGATGCAGATTTCATTCAGTATCTTTAGACTTTTGACATAATTTGCTTTTAAGAATCTGGTTTATGGAGAACAATTCCCTGAGATTATAAAGTTTTAGATCTTGGGAACAACCTGCTCAGAACTCCTCTAATGCAGGTCATGGCAATGGAGGCCTGGCTATTCTGATTTCTTCCACTTTAGAGGTAGGTGAAATAACAGTAGTTGGATCAGTTTCAAACTATTCTCAGACCTTAGTTATTCAAGGCTGCCAACGAGGTCCTCTGATATGTATCAGTGTTTATCTTACTCCAAAATCTTCCAGAAACTCATTAGAAATTTGGGCCAAGTTGGAGGACTGACGATAGTTTGGTTACAGATTATCCTGATCTCACTTGATGTTAATTTATGATTTCAGTCCTAGAACAGGCAGTGACTATTCCACGATGGAAAAAAGTGTTAGGATTTGATTTGGGAAAATCCTTGACTGTTCCGCGATCCTCACAAGATAAGTTTATTAATAAGAATAGTCAAGCTCTTTTCTCTTTAATCTGTAAACTTCATCTCATTTGCCTTCATGGTACTTATTTAGATTACTCAAATGGGTATTTTATGTATCTAACTGACAAAGGGGGCAATGTGGTTGATTATGTCATAGGGTCAGATCCTATTATTCCTTATGTGCAGCCATTGGAAATTGATGAAGGAGCTGAAAATGATGATTTCCTCTCAGGCTGACCCTCAAACTCCCAGAGACTCATTCTGGAGTTCTGACAGATCTCAAAATATCTGGCCGTTTGGAAGGTGAAAAACAATTAAATGGTCGCTTACAGTTGATGCTAACATCAGACAGAAGCTAGGAAAAGACGTGCTTCAAGGGCTACGAAAACAAGCTCTTGTTGGATACCATAATATTAGAGAGATTTATCAGGCCATAACTGATGAACTTAGATTACAACATCAGGTGAAACCTCTGTTGTCCCTCAGACCTGGTTTGATAAAGAATGTAAATCCAAGAAAAGGGAGCTCAGTAAACTAATAAGGCAGGTGAAACATACAGGCATTACTGATGCCATTTCCTATCTAAAACAACAACAGAGATAATATAAAACCTTACTTAAGCATTAAAAAAAGGACTATTTTTTAACAATTGGGGATTATTGGGTCTGACCCTTATTCAAGGCAAACCAAATTCTGGAATCTGTTGCAGAAAGATCTCTCCTATAATACTTGTGAGCTTACCCCAGTTAGGCTGAGCATTTTAGGGTTGCCCATTTTAGGCACATTCTTGGAAGCAACTTAAGTATACAGCATAGTATGAACCTGTACTCCTTGTAGTTGCTTGCAGAATAGAAGAGCCTTGATGCCAGTATTGAGGTGAGTAGTAATGGTGTTGATGATGCCCTTCCTTATGCCTATGGCCATAGCTCCCTGAGTCACATCTAGTCCGATGAAGTGCAGTGTGTCAAGCATGGCAATAAGAATGCTATGGGGATCAACTCCTTGAGGTAGCGACAGAAAATCTTGAGGAATGGGATGAACCCAACAAGGATGATACTGAACTGCAACTTCAAACCATGAAGTGTGGAAAAGGAAGCAAGGGAGTTACTTTGGCCAGTTGTGCAGCTGGAATAGCAGAAAGAGGTGCTGGCATCTGCACCAGTAAGCCTGGAGACAGTTGAAGCACGCGAGAGGAGGACTCCAGTATTTCCTCTTCCAAAGCTGTGGCAACACGGACAACTTTAGATGATCCTCTTTGGGAAGGAGAGAGTTGAGATTGCTGTACTGGAGAGTAACGAGGTGGTGAGAGTTTCCTCTCCTGAGGTGTGACGTTCACAGCCTGTACAGTAAGAGAAGATGAATCAGACCTAGCAAACTCCTTGGCAGTCTTTTCCTTATGATGTCACCATTTGGAGTGATGCTTGGAGATTTCCAGGTCAAGAAACTTAACCTGGTGCAAATGGACCAGAAAGTTGGCCTTGGGTTCAGTTGTTGAGTTCATACCAACAAATCTTCAGTTCAGAGGGCCAAAGCTGGCCATTTTGCTCCACCCATGGAATGTAAGTCCTGTATGGACTGCTTCATGGCAGAATGGGCCAAAGATCCTGAGATGGTAGGTGCAGAGAAGCAGCACAGGACTGTGAAGTGATTCAAAATTGAGAGAGCTTCAGTAGCAGTCAGGACTTGCTCATATAGAACTTTAGCCTTGATAACCAGTTCTTGCATGCCTGAGGGGTAATTGACTTACAGTGGGCACAACACCTTATGTTACAGCTTTCTTCAAGAAGCAGGAGAGCACTCAAATGCCCTTCAGTAATGGGGGTCTTAGTACTGTGGGAGGTGCACTTCTTAAATGATCCCCAAAGCATAGTCAAACAAATTAAGCTGTTAGAGAGAACAGAATATTTGAAAACCAGTCCAAGTCAAGGGAGAAACAGTCCTAGCCTAAGCCAAAATGATGTCTTGAGAGAAGAGCCAAATCGCAGATTGAAATCAAAACTGAAAATACTGAGAGAAGCAATACAGCTCACCAACAGTTCCTTTAATGATGATGATGTGGCTGACAAAAAGGAACTGAGGGTTTGAATGGAAAGTAGGGCGGTAACATGGACCAAGGGAGGAGTGCCCACCAACAAAACACTTGAATAGCACCTCTAGAAGTTTCCACTTGGCAGGTGCAGTAAACCCATTTGAGTTATAGAGACCACAAAGAAGAACATATAATTTCCAACTCTGTTTTTAAAAGTATCTTACCATAGTTTAAACATTAAAAAAATCTTCACCATCAAGATATGATTGCACTCACATCCATTGAGTGTACTAAGAAAGCATTAATTCTCGTCTATTCCTCTTGGTTGTTGTAGATAACATCATGTGATTTTTCTGTGGATACACTATTTTTTAGAATAAAACTCTTATTATCAGCTTGTTAAAAAAAATCAGAAACCTGTTTATTACTCTTAAAAGTCTTATGAAGATTGCAGGTCAAGCAGGGCCCTGGTGATTGGCTCTTTGCAGTTTTCACAATGCTCCCTTTTGGGTACAATCAGTTTGATATGTAGAAATTCTATTCTGCAAGTCATGTGATCATGGGGAGCCAATGGTTTTTCTCCAGTCCCAGCTGCATTCAGTACTAACCATCTTTTCAGCAGGCAGCCAATGGCAACTGAAGTTTCAGGAGCCATCAGAACCATCACCTTTCAGAAGACAAGTGTTCATAGTTGCAAATTTGTCCTTTCTGAGAAGAATTGTCTTCATTCTTTTTAGAGCTGTAGGCTTTAATTGGTGTGACTCAACAAAAGCTTTATTTTTTGTGATAAGCCCAAACAAATGTGGTAATCATGCACACATTTTTCCTGTTTTCATATAAATGGGCAGATGGGAGAGCTCTGTTCTTCACATGAAAAGGAGAGTTCTCTTCTTTTAAGCCATAGTTCTTTTATGGCTAATCCCAATACTGAAAGTCAGTCAAGGGAAACATTAAAGCAATGCAACATTGTAAGAAAAGGAAGGAGGGGATTTCTTTCACTTTCTTGCCACACCAAATCCAAAGCCCCCTTTTATGTTAAAAAAAAGGGAAAGATGTGCATCAGATACACATGGCAATCATGTCACATCCATTTTGGCCCCTTGAACTCATAGTAATCATACTACCTTACAGCAATTCTAAACACTTTCTAGGGTGTGACTCCACTGAATATTCCAACTTACCTTGGCACTGTTTCAAGTAAACCTTCATGTATCAAATGCAGTGATATCACTAGGGGATATGGAGAGAATGGACTACATCACATTAAACCACCAGAGAAAAGTCACATCCACCCTAGTGACTCCACTGCCCTTGGCCCTGAGGAACAGGTGGCCACTGGCAGAGAAGCTTGAGAAGGAGAGGCCACAGTGAATGCATCTTTGAGGACCTGATGCTGTACTTTTTTGGAGCCATGGTGGGGGCTCGAGGCAGTGAACAGCAGGTGGGCAGGCCTTGGTGAAAGCAGGGGCCAGGGTAATGACTGCTCAGTAGGGGATTCTGGGAGCAGCTACTGTTTACCTTGCCTGCTGCAGAAAGGCAGACATGGTTACAGTAGGATTGGCTGTAATATAATCCATTATTTCTCAGTTCAGATTTTGTTTATGCATTGTTTATTGCAGAGAGTGCTGGTGCACTGTTAACCAAAGTTGTCATCCCACTGAAGCCACTGAAAAACATCCAGCTAGACAAAAGATGAGTGGAGTGGAGAAGTGGGGGCTGAAAATAAGGAGGCATAAATAGACTTTGTAAAAAAAAAATGTTTCGGTGTCAGAGGCTTTGTTAACTGAGGTGTGCTTGTATGTGGAAGGCCATTCCAAAATTCACCACTTTCTATCATAAGGTATCCAAGAGTGCACTTTTAATAGAAATACCAAGGTTGAGAAGGTGCCTGAAAGCAGCAGAGATTGATCGGCAGGAAGGCAAAGATTCAGTAATATTAGACATTTTGCTATTCATAGTTGAATGGAATTTCCTAGAATTTCTTCCAGCTCTTTCACTAAGCCTAAAATTATTTCTGATGATCTGTGTGTCTGTGGCTTCATGTGAAAGGAGCTTTTCAAAGCTGAAACTTATAAAGAACTATTTGCAATCTACCACTGGACAGTCAAGGCTTTCCAATTTTGCAATATTATCAATTGAAAGTGAGTTAGCAAAAGACACTGATTTTGATGAAGTGATTCACAAATTTGCAGATTTGAAAGCCAGGAAAGAAAAGTTCTGATTTAGTCAAGGTGTTCACCAATTGCTGAGATGCCTGTGTATTTGTTCTTGCTTTTGGGTGGAGGGTATAATTTCATTTTTGAGTGTATTTCTATATTCATTTATCTACAACTTCTACATTATTTGAACCACTATTGATCGTGCAAACCCAATTCCTTAATGTATCTCATAATGTTAAAATGAAATTCTAAAATAAACATAATTTTGATGTAGTAACTAAATGTTCTTACTTCAAATTCTATTGTTTTCTTACCAGAATTTCATTTTAACCAAATGAATCTATGTAAGTGCAAATACATTTAGGCTGTATGATATTATAATTTAAATGTGTTAGTTTAATTTTGCTAGTTGTTTTATGTCACTACTGTTTCCATTATGTTTCGTGATATACAAGAATTATGATTTATAAGTAACATTAGTACAAAAAACATTAAAGTCCATGGGGGTGACACCATGAGTTACCACACTGGGTGCCACCAATCCTGGTAATGCGCTCATTGATTAAACGTGACTGCTTCCATCCTTGTGTTCTATCTGTTCTCATTCTTTGCTTCTGTACCAGTTCCTGGCGCCTGTTCACTCAATATATGCCTCCCCTTTGGGTCAGTTAGTTATGTACCTATCTGCTGTCCCAGATCTCCTACCTAGTTCTGCATAGGTCAATTTGATGCAAGAAAAATGAGGTATTAAATATTGCTGTGCTGAAAGAAGTCCCAAGGAGGTTGAATGACAATCTGTATCTTTAAGCAAGCAACTATTTACCCCTCACATCTGCAGTACAAAAACCTATTAGTGGCCTAACTCTCAGTATTGTTAGAAGAATTATAGCAAGATAATGATACTTAGAACAATTTAAAGTGCCCTGTAAATGTTTTTTGTGGGTTATTTAGTGGATTAATAATTAGAAACTGATTTTAATTGATAAAACTACCAGGCTGTTTTGGTTCTGGTTCTTTTATCTCTAAAAGATAATGGGGAAAGAAGAGACTATGGAGGATGGCCTTTACTTTGTAGTATTTTTCCAAAGAAGAGAGTCATGCTAGCTGATGCCAGGTATCTTTTTCTTACAAATGCAAAGAGGTGTACAGAGTGAAAGGAAAAAACAAACAAAAGATGACTGGCTGACAAGAGCGATAGCTCACAGTAGTTTCCTGAATAAACAACAGTTTACTGAAAAGAGGAACATCTTACCCTTTTATAAGCGTTATCTGTCAGCTACAGTAATATACAAAATGATCTCGTATTTGAGACTGAAAGAAATTTGACTCGGTCTGTTTTGTCAGATGCTACAGCAGTGATATGCAAAGTGGTGGTCTGTGGAGTGATGATGCTATGCAAGCTATTGGCTGCTGATGTGTGGCAAGTTTCCAGGAAAGAAAGAATTTATTGTAGTCAATTAGGTGCTGGTTCCTGGCACTTTGGGTGCAAAAGCTTGCTGGTCCCACACATGAGCTAGCTTAAGAAGCAGTAAGCTACAGCATAAGCTGGGAGAAAATTACTTTGTCGTCAGACACATCTATAGCCTATTTGATGGGACCCTGGAAATGTGGGAGGAATCTTACTCACAGCAATAGATAGTGTTATTTCTGTTGCCCCTTGTCTTGCTCTGTAAAACAGGCTTTCTGATCTGTGGGACTGGTACCATCACCCCACAGTCCTTCACAATACATCAGAGTTCTCTCTCTCTCTGTCTCTCTTACACACACAGAGAATCGTATAGCTGGAAGAGGCCACAAAGGCCATTGAGTCCAACCCCCTGCCATACAGAAATACACAATCAAAAGCATTCCCAATACATGACCATCCATCCTCCGTTTTAAAAACCTCCAAAAAAGGAGACTCCATCACACTCTGAGGCAGCATATTCCATTGCTGAACTGTTATTACCCTCAGGTAGTTTTTCCTAATGTTTAGATGGAATCTGTTTTCTTGAAATTTGAAGCCATTGCTCTGTTTCCAGTCTCTGAAGCAGTAGAAAACAAGTTTGCTCCACCTTCCCTATGAAGACCTTCCATCTTCTCATTCATTTGCTCATTCACTCTCATGCACACACACACAAAACAAGAGGTTCAGGACATCTGTATCTTCTTGCATTTTAGGAATACCATCTGGGGCCATACTCTCTGATTGACAGATAAGGGCTGTGAAATTGGCAAGTGTCAGGACCTCTTGTGCTGTTTATCCATGGAATGCCCTCTCCTCTTTAATGATATTCAGGAAGATTTTAAGTCCTATTTCAGTATGCTTTTGGTTAATTTTAATATCTTATACTGTGCTTCCAATTAAGACTTTATTTGCTGCTTGCAATTTTAATAATTTGAGTAAGGAATATTGTTTTTATGGCTTAGCTATATATTTTGGATTTTTAGATGTAATCTATAATCAGTTTTAAGGTTCACTGCCATCCGTTTTTGATGATACCCAGCTCTGTTACTCTTTTCCATTATTTCACTACATTTCCACTTTCCACTCCAGGGAAGCTGTTTCAGCACCTGCCATCAGTAATGGACTGGATGAGGGCAACCAAATTGAAACTTAATTGAGACAAGACAGAAGTGCTCTCTGATGAGTGGAAAGACATACCAGGGAATAAGGCTTTAGCTTGTGTTGGATGGGGTTATACTCCCCCAGAGATGCAGGGATGCAGCTTGGGTGTGCTCCTGGATTGAATCCTGACCTTGAAACTTATGTTTCAGTAGTGGTCAGGAGTGCATTTGCACAGATAAGACTTGTGCACCAGCTGCATCCATTCACTGAGACATCACATCTGGTCAAAGTGATACATGCCTCAGTTACATCTGGGTTTGATTACTGTAACATGCTCTATGTGGGACTGCCTTTGAAGAGTGTTTGGAAACTTCACCTGGTCCAAAAAGCTGCAGCCAGATTGCTAACTGAAGATGGCTACAGGGTGAACACAACTCTCTTTTTGCAACAGCTTCACTGGCCACTGGTCCATTTCTGAGCATAATTTGAAGTGCTGGTTTTGGTCTATAAAGCCCTGTATACCTCAAGCCCACATTATTTGAAGGACTATATTCTCCCATACTAATTTGTCTGTATTTTCAGATCTGCTGTGGAGGCCCTTCTCTCTGTCCCACCACCCTCACAGGTACCTCTGGTGGGACCATGGGACAGGGCCTTCTCAGTTGCTGCTCCCAGTGTGAGACTCTCTTCCCAAGACATCCTCCCTACTGTACTGATTGTACAAGGCCCATCTCAACTAAACAATGTGCTGGGTTTTCTATTTGTTATTTTTGTTGTGCTAGTTTTTCAAAAATTGTTTATGTATTTAACTGATTTTAATTTTGTTTTGATAGTTTAATCACTTTTTAACTTTTTGTACTTTCTGAATTTTAACTATTTTTTAAATTCCGTTGTAAGTCACCTTGAGTCCCAAACTGAGAAAAAGTGGATTTGGTGACATGTAACAACAATAAGTAACTAACAATAATAATGAATGTTGTGAGTTTTATCTTGAAAAGCAGGCTATAAATCAAGAAAACATTATTAGTATTTGATAGGACTGAAGGATCTCTTGACTCATATTTTCAGATGCACACACATATTTGGGTGTCAGATGCACATATGTGTATATTTAAAACTGTGAATGTGTTCAGTTTTGTTCAAGTCATTTATGACTTAGTGTTTTCTGGGGCTGAAAGTGTCTGATGCACCCAAGGCAGGTTTCCATGAGCAGTAAATCGCACTCTGATCTTCACAGTCCAGTGTTCAAACCACTACACCACACTTGCTCTCTGAATGTGGTAGATAAATCTTTAAAACACATATGCACCATATAGCTAAATTCATTAAGGAACTGGGATTTATGCAGTTCCTTAGTGAGGGCAAAACCCTGGTTTGTGACTGTGTAATGTATGTAAGAACCCCGAACAGTATTATGTCAGAAGTACAGAAATTGGCTATTCCTCACTCTGTACCTACATAATATAATATTGGTAATAGTTCCTTGTATCTTTGTTTTTTTAAGGGCATTTATTTCAGTGCTTGCCACAAAGCAGCTTATTGCCAGGCCTTTTATGATAGACAACTGTTATGATGTAATCCATTTTTTGTAAGTAATTTTCCTTCTCATATTTGCAAGACTTAAAAAAAGTTATTATTTTAAATAATCTATATTAAAAGTATGAAGATTACAAAATGAATTACATTTACTTTTGGAATGTTTTCCTGTAGCCACAGATATGTTAAAGCTCTAGAGAACTTCTCTGTCTACAAAAAAAATCCCTCTCCCGTGTAAAGTGCAAATCAGAAGTATCCTTCTGTGTAACTGTAAAATAAAATCCAATCTTATATATGAAAACAGGACACACAGAATCCTACATTTTGTTTCAGCCAATATGTTAAAATGGTCCCTCAGATGCAACAAAACCACAGAATTTATTTGTAAGAAACTCTTTTTTAAAATATCAGTCACACATTTTCTTTCAAAACCTACTTCTCAGGACAGTGACTACCTTTCCAGCTGGCAGTTTATCAAGTAGGACTTCTTGCAGGAACACCTGGTGCAAACTCATTTTCAGAAAATTGGCTCAACTTCTTTGGCTTTTCCCTGCTCAATATCCCTTGGGCGATAGTTTTGCGTCTCAAACTGGTTTCTCTTAATGGTAATCTCAAAATGATTCTCCTTCAGAACATCTTCCTTTGGTCCTCTCCTACATATTTTGCAAGCCCTTTGACAGTCTCTCTGTGACAGAAGATTCTCTTTACCTTCAGGCTCTTATGCAACTGTGGCTGTTACTGGTTTTATACAAAGTATAACCTGTATATGGTTATCCATGGTTACCACCTGCAGATTCTTCAACTGAAGTTATGGCTACTTTAAGTACAACCAGACAAAGAGGCAGTCACTCCAGAGAAACAGCGACAGGATCAGGCAACTATTTGTTGCAGGGAAAGCAGTATCATCCTTTAACTGACATTAAATTATTAGAATGATGCATGCGTACTCCTGACTGTTATCACCCATCTGTCCTCCTCCAACCACTTATAATCAGGCAGTTAGCTGATACCACATAAATATTGCCAGCTACTGAAAATAACATCCTTAATTGTAGCATTGATTTGCAGTTTTTCCTTTTAACCCGCTTGATCAGGTGAATCCAGTAGTTATTCTGTGTAAATGAATATTGTCCACTGCATATTTTTTCCTGGAAATGTTAGATAAGTAAGATAATCTCTGGGGAAGATGGCTATTCTTAATGCTGTTCCTGATAACTGAAGTCAGGCAGGAAGTGTTCTAAGGAGCAAATCAAAAGTCAAGTTATTTTACGCAAATATATTGCCAAAAAAAAAAAAAAGTTTAGCATCTTAGTGCAGCCCATAATGTAAAGAAAAAGCAATGAGCACTGGTAACACCCAGTAAAAATAATTTAGAGAATAGACAAAGTCTCAGTGTGTTTAAAAAGATTATTATATTTTTCAATTTATTCCAACACCTTTCAGCCTAGTAACAACAAAAATTATAACAAGAGACAAGTTAGAATTTGATATATCAATTATGTGTGCATATGTCTTACATAAAAATCCACGTAAAATGTCTCAATTTTAAGCAAGAGGTTTTAAAGTTGCATTGTAAGTTATATTTGGTTTTTGTATAAGTTTATCTGGGTTAATAAGTGATTTCAAAAATGATGTGATATCTTGCTAATTTTGCCATGAGAGTGTGTCTGATGATGTTGCTATGTTATATTTTGTCTGAAGTACTGAAACTCACTCTCTCAGTTTGTCTGATCCACCTCACAAGGTTGTCGTAAAAATAAAGCAGAGGAGATAAGCTTAGTATACCATCTTGAACTTACTGGAGAAAAAGGTCCAGTGTAATTAATAAATGCACTTTATTAATAAAGACATTCTCCTTTGGTGCAATAGTTTTCACTTGCTTGTTAATCACTTGATAGAGTACAATCCTATGTTAACTTACCCTGATACAGAGGAAGGTTTGATATTATCTGGTTTTCTTACTTGAGGTAACTCCTAAGAATAGTAACACAAATATATGAGATAGTTATTCTCCCATCTGGTAGATGCTACTTTTGTATGGTTTAATTTTAAGATTGGATTAAACAAGTGGAAATTCATCTTCAAAACAGTATTTAGAATTCAGTGTCAGGAAACAGAAAACTGTATCTTTTAGGTAACACGAATGACCATTTTGCTTTCCCTTGTTCTTCTAAATCAAAACAAATCAACTCTGCTTAAGCCAAATTTTGCATATGAACTGACAATGAAGTACAGTGGGCTCTCTGTATATGAGGGGGTTCGATTAAAGAAACTCTTCTGTAAGAGAAAAAATGTGAATGCTCACATCTCATAATACCTATGGTGACGATGTGTGCACAGAAGCTTCAGCATGTCCACATGCATGTTGCCACTGTATTAAGCATCAGATGTGACATGTTTGTTTAAAATTGCATATCTGGAGACCATGGATTATGAGGGCCCACTGTACAGCAACTAGGATCCTAGCATCTTATTTGGGGTGGATTTTAAGGATGTAATTCTTCACTAATTTTGTTCTGAATGAAGTAACTAATAATTTTAGCAATTTTCCTTCCACTGAGAGGAAGTTTTCAAAAATCACACCCTTTTTAAGACAATTTATAATTTGGGATTTAGTCTGTGCAGAATTTGTATGTGCTTGTTTCATGCAAAAACCAGCATATTTTCTTTGGAGTAGGAAATAGCATTTTCTATGCATAAAATACTGTTTCCTTGCAGAAAATGCTGTCTTCTGTACAGTTGAGACATGTGCAAATTTTGCACAGAGTGAGTTCCCAATTACAGCATTTTCTGCATAGGAAACAACTTTTTCTGTACAGAAAACAGTATTTCTGCACAGAAAATGTTATTTCCTGCACAGCATATATAATTTTCTGCACAAAAGAAGCACATTCAATTTTTTAACAGAATAAAGTCCTAAACTGTGAAGAATCAGATGCTGAACAACACTGATCTCAGGACAGAACTGTGAGGTGCCCCACTAGTCACTGCTGTCACGGATGATGAAGAATTGAACCATTGGTGAGAACTCTTTGGATTCAGTCTGACAATCAGTTACAAATCCACCTAACAGTAGTATCACCTTGATTGCAATTTACCAGTTTGGCTATGAGAATGTATGGGGATCTTGTCAAAATTATTTTGCCCTTGTCAACAGTGTAGTGACTATTAAGTGGGGATGTTGAAGAGACAGAAGGATAATAGCAAGGGCTTACCTGTAATGGTTCCATTTTGCAAGTTGTATCTGATGTTGCTTCTATGCTCATTTCCTGAGATATAGTACACTGTTTAAATCGATGCTGAGTCAAGTATTCATACGTGTTCATCTTCTTACTCACTATATACATAGAAATTATTTTTCATTAGATTTGAATTAAATTCTGGATGCTCTGCAGCACAGATGGGCAACATCAAAGCTGGCACATAGCATATTATCCACAAGTACAATTTGAATTGACAATCCATGACACGGATTTCTGTAGCATGCCATTCATATTCAAACCAGCAAAACAGAACCTATAGACCTGAATCTTACTGTTAGTCCCAAGTAGAAGAGACCCACTGATTCAAGTTTGGACTACTAATAGGCTTCAGACTGTTATTTTGGCTTTGGTAGGTTTGAAGAGATTTCTCTTTTCATAAGGACGTGTCACGCAGAAGACATGGAAGAAAGATTACAGTTTCATCTCAACAATGCCTCCAAATCTAGCAACTTCTCCTTTCCCCTTTCCACCACAGGATGCATTGGAACCACTCTTTTATATGAGGAAATGGTGTGTGCAAAGATAGGGCAAATGGACTTCTAATTTGGGACACAGGAAGTAAAGTTGCCTTGGGCTTCTGTCCAGACCTCCAGGGGACAGAGAGGCTGGGGGTTTTTTGGCTTTAAGTTGGTCATTGAAGAGCCACCAGTTGTGACCCTGGAAAGAGGGTCTCCTCACTGTTGCTAATCGCAGTTCCTGAAACTGCCGCTTGGAGAAGTGGAGCAACAGCTAAGTCTGGTGGCACGTGGTGTCTGAGCCACCATCTCTGAGACCAGGCTGGGGAAAGATTTGCCTTCACCCAAGGAAAGATTTGCCCTCACCCGAACAGCTTACAGCCACCAAACCTTCAAAAGTAAGATGGCTTAAAGAAGTGATTGGATTCACAGGAAGCCATTTTGACATAAGTAAATATACCAAATATTGTTGTTTTTGCTGGCTGATATTAGGTTAAGGTTGGCTGATTTTTTTGCTTATTTGTCCTTCGCTGGACTTGAAATATTTATGGTCACTTTCTTTTGTATGCTTTTCTTTTTCATGTATGGAGTGTTGGATGAAGGATCTCTTTTGTGTGAGAGGGCTGGCATGAGGGGATCAGAGTGGAAGTGTTAACAATTGTTTCTCTGTCCTCCCCGCCCCTGAACTATTTCTCTTCTTTTGTGGTTACAGCTGTCATAGCTGATTAAATTCTGTGGGTTTTTTGTTCCTTCCCTTCTGTCTGCACACCTCTCCCTACGATTTAAATTTCTATTCCTTTTATGATTTGTGACTTGAAGATTGTAATTTTGCTTCCCTTCTCCTTTTTTTTTTTGGTGGGACAGAAATGCAAGCCTTCCTGTCTGCTGCTGTGGTAGATCGCTAAACTGTGTCTTTGAGAATGCTGCTGGCTGGCAGCACAATCAGCTGGATAAGATCACTTACAAGGACACTGGATGGCGTGAATTGAGCTGTACTGTTGCAGTAAGCATACCAGCAGCGACTTTAAGGTTCTCTTCTGCCTCTTTATTGCCATTACTATATTATTATATACATTTTTACTATCAATTTTTTCATTTAGCATTTTTAATTTTCCTTCCTTTTCCTTTTTGCTTTAATCTGGATTTTGGAATTTGATACATTGTGTGTGTGTGTGTGTGTATGTGCATGTGTGTGTATATACACATACACACATATTTATTTACACACACACACACATATATATTTATTTATACACACACACACACGTTTTTTCACTTTTGTATTTTTCCTTTGGTCTATTTTTTCTCTTTTTTCTCTTTTTTCCTATTTTTATTACATTTTATTACTTTTTATTTTTTTTATTACCAGTATAACTGTAGGGAAAACAGAATAAATAAGGGAAGAAGAATAAAAGAGGAAAGGACAAGAAGGAAGATTGGAAGAAAGAGAGAAGAAGGAAGCTAAAAAGAAAGTGAGGAAGAACAAAGAGACAAGAAGAGTGAAGTTAGAGAAGTGTTTAGAAGGTAGAAGAAGATTAAATTTGAATGTCAAATTTAATGCATTGCATGGAATTATGGAAAAGGTGAAGAAGGACCTAAGGAAAATAAAGAAGAAATCCAAGTGTGAAGAAGATATACTAAAACTTAAATGAGGAACTGGAAAAGCAACTTGACCACATGGCTTTGTTGGAACAGAAGGGAAAGAAATTCTGGCTCTGATTCAGGGATGCTGGTGAAAAACCCAATAAAAATATCAGGAGAATAATTAAACGCTTAGCAAAGAGTCTTGAGTGGGAAGAGGAAGAAGTGGACAGAAAGACTGATCATGTGTATAGCATGAATTCAGGCATTGCTAGAAGGAAGAAGGAAGAACATACCATGTAATATCATTCAAAGTGTAAAGAAAAATGTGAGAGATTTCATCCTTGATGTGCACCACCATAAACGAATCATGGTTGATGATATGCTGGTGATTATCATGAAGGAAATCTCAATAAGACTTTCAAGGAGATGGAAGGACTATGCCTTTCTGGTGGATTTGGAACTCCCTTCAGCTGGGATAGGTTGGAAAGTGTGAACTTGTCATTTAAAGGTGAAAGATATAAAATTAATACAATGGAAAAAGCAAAATAATTTTTGAAAAAATTCAGGAAGATCCAGAGGACTTGAGAGATGTGGAAGAGGGGGAAGTCTCCAATGAAGATACACCAGTTCAACAAAATGGAACCACCTTCCCCCCTGAGATCTAGAGAGAAATTACAAGAAAGAAAAAAGAAGTCCTCAAAGTAAGAGACAAATCATCACAAGAAAGTTGGAGATGTGTCACTGCTGGACTTTAGCATTTCCAATTAAGAAAGAAGAGGGGTAAGACATGAGTTGTAATTTTGTCACCTGGAACATAAAGGGATTAATACTTTGAAAAAGAAAAATTTAATTTTCCATTATTTGAAGAAGTCAAATGTAAATATTTTGCAAGCAGTCGTATAGGGATGGGGGGCGGGGGTGATTTGCCCTGGGACACAATGTTTTTGGGTTGTCCCGGTCCGTAGCCACAAACCCCATGCACCCTGGCCATGCCCCCACACACTGCAGCCACACCCCCACACAGTGGCCATGCCCCTCATGCCATAGCCCCTGCCCCTCCCATCCCCCTTCCACACGCCTCATGCTCTGCCACTGCTTGCAAGAGATTAGAATTAGAAAGAAACAAGGTAATTTACTAGGACAAAAAAAATTCAGATAGATAGTTTTCTTTGTTGGGACTAAATAGAAGAATTAGGTTGTAATGTATGTGAAGGAAAATTTAGTGCCTAAATTGATTTATTCTGATGATAAGAGAAGATACAATGAATGATTATAAATTACTAGTTTTGGGGATTTACACCCCAGTGCAAGAAAGGCATACTTTTTTTTGAAGAGTTGAAAAATAAAGTTTTTAGATCTAAGTTATGATTATTGGTATATATTGTGGAGTGGTAGACCCAATAGTTGATAGACACTCAGAGAAAAAAAAAATAAAGAAATATCAGGGGAAAATAGTGGGAGAGTTGGGGGTTTTTTTGACAGTAGAATTGCAGTTGGCAGATGTATAGAGAATTAAAAGGTTATACATTCTTTTCAGACATGCATCATTAATTTTCAAGAATTGATATGATTTGGATTTCAAAATCTTTAATAAGTAAACTGGGAAAAGTTGATATTTTAAACAGAGTATAATCAGATCATAACCCTATGTTAATGAAAAAAATCCTTGCATTGGAGATTGAATGAATTATTACTACAAAATGAAGATACTGTGAAGAATTATAAGGAAAAAAAATTAAAGAATATTTTTTAGTTAAAGGAGTAGACATTAGAAGATTTTGGGATGCCAATAAGGTAGTTGGTAGAGAGATTTTTACAAACATGCATGCATACACACACACGCACACACAGATGGAATGGAAAAGGAAAAAACAAGAGAAATTGAAAAAAATCAGGCGAGATAAAATTAAAAGAATTAGAGTGAGAAAAAATCTCCCTCAAATGGTAAGATTATGAAACAGTTACATTTGCTGTGTTACTGTCAAATGAGATTAAGCAGAAACTTTATAATGAGATCATTGTACCCATCTAGTATATAGTCTCAGCAGCTACACTGTTAATATAGTGGCAATGCTGCATGAATATAACTATATGATGTCATGTGTATTCATTTACAATAAGGATTTAGATATTTTGCTAATTATAAGTTTAATATTTTAATTAGACTACCTGATTGCTAATTATATAATTTTAAAATAGATAAATTGACATATTGGTTGAAAGGGAACTCCATTTGGTGTCCCTATATATTATATATGAAGGAAAGATTTGGCAGTAAGTTTCAATTAGGTTTTGCTATTTAGTATGTACTTATCTCTGTGATTCAGTGATAAAGGATTTAATATAAAAAAGGGATTTTTCTTCTTTCCCCCTAGAAAAGTGGGGTATTAGTTTGATCCTTGTTAAACAGCTGATGTCAGAAAGTGTGAGAAGTCAGGGGGAGAGATCTGCTCATTTCTTTTTTATTTTTCTTTCTTCTCTTTCCTTTCTCTCTTTTGCTATTCAAGTGTGTAGTTATACTTTTCTCTTTTTTATGTAATCTCTTCTCTGTTTCCTCTTCTTCCTTTTTTTCTTAATAGTTAAACTTTTCTTGGTTTCTTGTATTTTCTTAGAATTTTTGTTAGTTATATGTTAACAACTTAATAAAAATTGAATTGAAAAAAAAAGATGGAGCAAAATGTCCTCTAGAGCTTCAGCCGTTTACCTCAGACTCTGGAAGCCATGCCCTATGAGGATAGACTTAGAGAGCTGGGTATGTTTAGCCTGCAGAAGAGAAGGTTAAGAGGAGACATGATAATCATGTTTAAATATTTGAAGGGATGCCAAGTAGAGGAGGGAGTGGGCTTGTTTTCTGCTGCTCCAGAGACCAGGACAAGGAGCAATGGATTCAAACTGCAGGAAAGGAGATTCCACCTGAACCTTAGGAAGAACTTCCTGATGGTCAGGGCTGTCCGGCAGTGGAATCTGCTGCCTCGGAGTGTAGTGGAGTCTCCTTCTTTGGAGGTTTTTAAGCAGAGGCTGGGTGGCCATCTGTCGGGAGTGCTTTGAGGGTGTTCGTGCATGGCAGGGGGTTGGACTGGATGGCCCCTGTGGTCTCTTCCAACTCTACATTTCTATGATTTCTGTTTAAGTGGGAAGCAATATGGATATGAGGACCACTAAAATCAATCTCAAAATTCATTTTAAACTAATATATCAATGATTAGGCATTTCTCAGAGACTAAAAGTAATATTTATGGAACTATAGGGTCTTTTCCTATCTGTGGTGGCATTGTGAGACAGTGTAGAGCCTTTGAACAAAAGTACTAGAGAATCTAGGAACAGCACAGATCAGCAGATAGCTATGGCACCTACTCACGGACTTTTTTAATTTTTAAAGGAAGTAAAAGACTTACTGTATTATATTTAATAGCATGAATGGAAATCATAGGTAATTAAAAATTAATCAAAGAAATTTCTATTTCAAAATGGCTCACTGAGATTCTGGGTACTAACCCTAATGGAGAAATTATCCAAAGAACTGTGGATCCAGAGAAGCAGTGTTACACCCCAAAGTAACCCTAAGAGAGAGCCCCTGAATTGGCATGATTTCCCTCATATTGGATATTGGTTAGCAAAGGTCAGTCGCAGTCAAAGCAGCCTTGGCATTGAATGCGAAATCCTTAACACTATACCGTCTCCCTCTGCTGAATGGGAACGCAGACAACGTCCTTTAGGCTAAAAGACTGACCTATTGTTTCGAGTCACATATCTCTAGGCAGACAATAGACTCACTCCTGGACACTGTCACACCCCAAGCTACGTTGATGAACTGTGCATAGCCAAACAAACAACACCTATCAATTTGGAATTTTAAGCCTATCAATCCCCTGGACTTTCCCGGGAGAAACAATACCGAGGAGGGGTTGTGATATTTGCCTAACATTATATTCCACAATCATCGCCCATTAATGCCACTTTGCTAGCCGATACCTGGCCTGAGGACAGAAATTGGCTATAAAAATCCTCACTTTTTGAGACTCTTTGGAGTGCCTCCCAGACCGAACAAGGGCCCATTTTGCTGCTATCGAGGTGTCCCACTCAAGCCTCTCAAATGCTGCTGAGAGCTAAATGCAACTCGCCTCTCTTACCCTCCGTGAACCTCCGCTGCGGCCAGCCTTCCAGCCCCGGGATCCAGCCTCCCCTTGGTGCTTTACACCGAGCCTTCGCTGATCTTCTCACTCTCCAGGAAGGCTAGACTAAGGTCCATATGCCCTCTCTCTCCCAACTGCCTCTTATTTTCCACCTTCATTTCTGTAGCCCTTGTGTGATTGCAGGATTATTTGTTAACTTGTGTGTGGTGATCTTTTTTTGTTAGTTTTAATAAAATTACGTTAGATTATTTCTCTGACTCCTGCGTGGTTCTGACCCCGTAGACATAGGGTTAAAGAGCCCTTGCCCTGACCTCTCGCTAGCCTTGAGTTTCTCTGCTAACTCCTCTAGCTTGAAGCCTGTTTGGGTGTCCTCGAGATACCCCCAATTTTCAGGTTAACAGCAGAACCAGACAAGATGACTTGTAAATATAAATTTACAGACCAAACCAAAAGAACATTGTACAACTTCCTTCAACACAGAGGAACTCACTGAATTTATGGAGTTTCCACAGATGAGTGGCTACATATAGTGAGTGCTATGTTAGTTCACCATCCTGCTCTACTACAAGTCCAGCTCTAGCAATGCCTTCTGTAGATTATTGTGGTTATTTGCATAGCTGCTGCTTTGCCCTGTTGTTCCAGGTTCAGGCAGCACAGCTGACAATAGGTCAGGGATAACTGAAAAAGTAAAGTAGCTTTAACTGAAATATCATCATTATAAAGTTTATTTCTACAGCAGAAGGGGGTGAAAAATCCTGAAACAAAGATTGCTGCTGGTATTGTCAAGCAAGGAGACAGTCTTCAATTTCATTGGGCAATTGAAGTCAGAGTTGTAGGGGTGGCCTCTTAGCTCTTTAAGTTGCAGCCACTGTGGCCCCATTCCTGCTGATGCCCAAACGCAGGAAGAAATGCATGTTCTCTACACTGACACAGATTTTCTTATTGCTTGGTCTTACTACTTGAGTTGTATTGCCCGCAGTGGCAATCTTTGTGTTTATTGCCATCTAGTGATACAATAAGGAATTATCAAGGTATTTAATTTCTTTCATTATTTTGCAGGCATAGGAGATCACCAGCAAATACCAGGTGTTGTAGGCTATATTTTGGAGGAAGGAACTGAAAAAACAACCTTTGAGTATTCCATATGAAATGCAGGCATTTGCCATAAGTCTGCAAGCAATTGGAAGGCATATACACGTGCAGAGAAGCTTTAATTTGCAAGGTAATGCTTGGCAAAGCCATCCAATAAAACCAAGACTTCCATTCATCTCTCTTCTAATAGAAAGGAATGGGAAAAAGAGTTTCTGAGATACTCCTGCCTAAAGTTAACTGCAATTTCAAATTGACTCTGTGCTCCTTTCAAAAACTAAAACATCTTGAACAATTCTTTTACTCACAGAGATAGAGATGAAACAACAGTAAATGTCCAAGGAGGAGCAAAGATGCAGATCCCAAAATCACAGTTAATGCTGCTGGTGCCAAAATTCCAGCTGCTGTAGTTTCTACGGGGGCAACAGGAAGAAATGCCAGCCAAGTGCCATTTTCACTGACACCTGTTGGAGCAAAAAGTAATGGGCAAGTGTCATTTTATTCTGGTTGCAATTTTATTTTTTTCAAGAAAAAAATATTATGGGTGGCCTTTACCTTCCCCACTCCTCCAGGAACTCTAAAACTCTTTCTACAGAGTTTTTCTGCTATATCCAGACTCAGTGAATGAAGAAAGCTTGACCAAAAAGCACTTCTAAAACTTTTGCATGACAAAAGAAATTTTTAAAGATCTAAAATATGGTTTAGAACAGTTTCTCTCCCTGACAATTGCACATGCATGCAAATCTTACATCCATGTTTACAGTCTTCATATTCCATTATCACAGATCAGACTCCCCCCACAAAAAAAACCACACACACACACAAAACAGAACAAATGATGCAGATGCTATATATGCTAAATACACACACACACTTCTCAGAAGCTTTTTCTTTATGTTAAAAAAATGCCCAAAGATAAAATTCTACATATTTAAATCCAGTAGAAGTGGACAGAACAATGGGCTGCATCAGAAGGTTTTCTGTTTATCCCTCCCATCAGAAGGTACTACTGGCAAGGAATTCATACTATAAAGTGCATCCAGAGTATGGAGCAGTGGTGATAGGAACTACAGGGAATGTACAATGGTAGCCTGCACCAACAGCTTATGGGTGCCCAGAGACATTCTCCAAGAAATGAGTACAGTCTCCATACCTGTCTCTGACATGGCTGCTATCTTTTTCTTTGCTCCAAGACCAATTTCTAAACTGGTGACACTACTAATAGTAAAACAAGTCATTACAGAAACATGCAACTGCCACCACCAACTGGCAGATTTGTATCTCATTCTCTCCTATCCACCCAGTAATATTAGATCACACTGAAAAGTTATTTTAAGTTGCTTGAACAATACTTTCAAACTGAGGTGATGTACGGAGTTGCTCTGGATTCACAAAGTACTGAATGAAGACGTATAGGACCACCAATATCAGCAGGAGGATCCCAACAACAGCGGATGCAACGGCATTGAAGAAAAACCTATATACACACAAAGATTATACTCAGCATATGGAACTATACAATTGCCCAGAGAGATGCTGCAATGTGCCATTAATCTAAGAGAAACAGTGGATTGATAGAAATCTTTTTCCTTGTTTCTGTCTAACATGCTTCTCTTTGCAAGCAAAATGATGTGCCATTTTTCCTGCCTAATGCAGAAGAGTCTATGTAACATGTCTACACTGAAGATCACACAAATAACTGCTCTGTCACACTTGTTGGTATTTGGAAGCTGAGCTGTGTCAACTTTCAAACACCTGACTGCAGTTTGAGAGACATTTAACATCCCTACAGCAGGGATGAGAAAAGTATGGTCCAAGGGCCACATGCTTCCCCAAAGCTATTTTTGTGGCTCCCAGGGACTTTCCACTCTGTAATTATTTGTGTGAAAAACAGATCTATGGGGGTGCATGGGGGACAATTTCACAATTTGCAGTTCAGAAAATGGTTTCTTCTGAGCTTAAAATCCTGAGGGTAGAAAGGAGGTGAAATTTCTCCCCAGTATGCATGGTGATGGGAAGAAGGAGGCATTTCATATATATCTTTTTTTATTCAAATTTCCACAGTGCAATCAAGAACAAAAGCCATATATATATATATATATATATATATATATATGCATATTTACATACAAACAGTTAGATACAAATCCAGCTGCCAGATAGTTCTTTTCTTCCTAAATTAAAATAAATACATTAAATATCTGTTGCTTCTCAACTTTTATAAGCTGAATTGTTATCTCAGATAAGTAGGGAAGAAAGCATGTTGAATAAAAACTTCAAAAAATAAATTAAAATGGGTAGGCATGATTAGGTCAGTGGAGTACTACCTGCCAGAATCTGGGGCAGGACCATGTGCAACCCCCAGACCTCAACAGTTGCTCACTCCTGCTCTATAGCAATGGCTTTTTTTCTCCTTCCTGCTCCTGCTGCTACTATTGTTATTATCTCACCTTTTCACCAGATTGAGACATATACCAAGTTCCAGAGGACGCTGGAGTTCCTTAGAAACTTATCAGAGGTTTCTCAAGGAGAGAAAACATTACTCTAAGATACCCAGAGAACTTTGTTATTGGCTTGCATATACATTCATGTTGTTAAATGAAACAAGTTTTCTTAATGACTACAAAATTTTTCCCCTATAGTTATGAAAGCACATGGACTGGAGAGTGTATTTTAAATAATTTTCTAGATACTCTTGAGTGCGACCTCCTGATTTGGCCTTGGCTTTGATTTCCTGCTATGCTTTTAAAAAAACAAAAAACTTATTACTTTTAACACAAACACAGACAATGTGATTCAATGTGATTAAACACACAATACTAAAACACTTATCAAAAACTAAAACACAAAACACTAGCTATCTAAAACACAAGGGGCTCTGACCCCCAATCCCCCCAGCCAACTGTAATGAAAAAGAAAAAGAAAAATGTATTATTCTATCATCACACATCCACTAGAATTACTAGGAAGCATAATCATATTGTTAGGTTTCTTATTGCACAAAAAGTCATAAACAGTTTCCAATTTTTCAAAAAATTCTTCAGTGGGTTTATTCTTTAAAACCCACATTAGCTTGGGAACCTTAATCCATTCTTCTATCATCAGTCCTTCAGTCTAGGTTTGAGCAAACTGTGGTTCTCAGACATTGAAGTAAGTGCTCTGCTAAACTTTTGAAATGACATTTTTTTGTGTAAAAGTAGTCTCTATCAAGTGTGTGTGTGAGAGAGAGACAGAGATTTAAAAACCCTTTTTGTGCCATTTTTCCACCTGTGCATATACATTATGAATTAGCTATTGTTCAAGAAGAGCTGACTTAGAATAGTCTTGTTGAGTAATACATATTAAAGAACATATTTTACTTTTTCATTGTATGACATTCCAGTAACTCTTTTCTACAGTTGTATATATAGTGCTTTGGAGCTGTATTCACACACACCCCTTTAACTTTTCCACATTTTGTTGCATTAAAACCTGGAACTGAAAAGGCTTCAATTGGCATTGTTACCACCTGATTTACACCAGATGCTCTACGCTGTGAAGGTGCAAAGCATTTTTTCCTGTGGCACTGAAATTCAGTAAACAAGAACCAACTAGCACATAATCCCTCTTTACTATCTGCCTTCCATATGCCTAGAAGAACCTTTGACTAGTCTGGATTACGTTTCACTTTGTTTGCTTTCATTCTTTCCATTACTGATACTTGGCAGTAATTTAGAATAACAGCTTCTATGAAGTTAGAGGAAAAAGAGCAAGAGAGGGTTTTGTGACATCAGCATACTGTAGCACCAAACCTCCAGATTCCAAACAACTTCCCCTACTTCCCTCATGATTTCTTGGCTGCCATGAAGGACATGAAATCCTGTACTAGTCTTGACAGCATGGCCTCATCATGGATGTTGAAGTTTCTCAGCACAGTATGCCCAGGGGGGCTCCAGAAAAATCACTTATTACAGTGAGTGTGATTTAATCATAAGACTATTTAATCATTTACCATATTGTTTCACTTTAATCACACCTTTTTTGCTCTTTTTATAAAAGAACAAGAAGTAATTAAAGTAATTAAATTAAAGTAATTAAATTAAATTAAAGTAATTAAAGCTGCCATCCAGAATGCGGAGAGGGCGCTCATTAACAGACTGTTCATCACCAGTCCCCTAAATGATCTGCAGGTCAGATAAATGGTTCCTCTGGCATTCATAGTAAAAAGATCCATTCAATTGTTTAAAGCAATAACCTAGCACAGTGGTCCTCTGGGCCAAAATGGACAAAATGAGGAAGGAGAGGATGTATTCTCACCCTCTGCCCTCCACTGCACTCCTCTATAGACAGCAAACATTTCCCAAGCTAATTACTGTTAGCTTACCAGTAATTTCTGCTTCCAACGCAATTATTAAGCCAATTGCAATGGTGGTCGAAGTCAGCAATACATTTATTGCAGGTACTACAGTGTTTAGTTTTGGGCCCTCTGGGAAGAAAAATACATGGAATAAAATCCAAGTCTCATTGGACTGCATTTATCAGAGCATTTGAGGATTAACTGCATGAGCTGTTGTTGGAAGGAGGATTATGTACTCATACAACATATATGGCTAACATAAAACTCTCCACTGGCATCACATGCACTCTTAAGGACTTGTCAGAAAATTTACCAGAATCAAAGTAGTGAAATATATATGAGTGGTAGATTAGGCTTCTTCTCATGATCATTTAAACTCTTTCCAGACAGCATAGGAGACCACACACCATTGATATAGACCAAAAGTCTCCATGTAGGAGGTCAGGAGTGCACCAGTAGTTGCAAACTGGTTAACTCTTTAAATAATTCAGTTGTAGTCAAATGAGATGATGGTGGTTTCACACTAGCTTAGCGAACTGAAGTTGGGCATGTCTTGTTAGTACGATGACATTGACCACAACTTTAGAAATATCACAGAATGGGTTGGCAAGCTAAGCAGCAACCCTCCATTTTGCAAACTTTAGTGAGCTTCTAGTTATGCTCAAAAAATTCCTTTTTTCTTAGAGGAAGCAGCAATTCCTTAACATGCTCATATTGGCTACAATACTGATTAATCTCCCATCTAACCACCTTCCCCAGACCACCTTCTCTCAGCTGCAGGCCTGGAAACCCAGCTGTTTCCTGTTTGGTGGAGAGCAGTGGGAGCAGCACATAAGCATCTAGCTATTTTCCTTTAGCTGGATGGACAAGAACAGGCATCTACAGAGATTCCTGCAGATAATATTATTGCACTGCATTTAGTTGCAGGAAAACAGTCAGACACTTTTCCACCTCTTCCTTCACTCTTAACCAGTTGGGATATGGCTGAGTTTGTGAGAATCAAAATGTGGGGTTAGGAGAGAGAAGTTTGGTCATTGTGGATCAGTAGTTAATTCTGACCTCTGTGACAAATAAAAAAGTGAATTGCAAAGGTGTAAGTTTGATTCATAGCCCATAATTCACTAAATAAAAGCATGTCAGCCAGTAATTGGCACTTCTGAGCCCCAGAGGAATTTGGTTTACACTTCTCTGTATATTCTAGTGAGGTGTATGTACCTTCTGGATGAATCTGTTATGAGAAACCTCTGAAAATGGGGGTCCTCCTCCACTTTTCATGACCCTCTCAAAACTCCCTGCTGTTGCCAACGTTATGTCAACCTAACACCCACCTCCAGTCCTAAGAGTACAATTACAAAACATGTTAAGGACCAATAAACAAGAGACGAAAATAAAAAAAATGCTCAAATCCTGAAAAGCACTGGAAAATCAAAATTACATGTCAGAGCTGTATTAGTCATATTTAAGTAAGGATGGAATCAAACCAGACCAAGAGTTTACAACATCATTAAGAAGGTGTTGGTGGTACACCTGCTAAGTAGCTGTATTATTTACAAGCATGTCATTTTAGCATATACATTTGCTGTGCTATTATGTGAAAAACTTACACATCCGCTTCACAGAGATAGCAGTGCTGGTTCTGAATAACATGTCTGCATTTGCTTCGATCAAAAATAGGCATGGGGTTATTATAATTCTTCTTAGCCAGTATGTTTTGATCTGCTGGATCGATAGTGACTGCAACAAGATGAGTTATTAAGTGATGCACAAAAATTATGCCAATCACCTGCACATAATGAAGTTAAGGAACAAGAACCAGACTGGAACCAGACTGGATCACTCCTATGTTTGTTACATTAGACTGGTTGACAAAACACAGGACTTTATTGTACAAATGAGCTAACCATAAGAACAAGAACCTTCTTTCTTACTAGCCTTTTCTGTATGCCACAATTATTGTTTAATATTGTTAAAAGCTAGTTTGGTCATATACATGCACACACATGCACATGTGCGCACACATACACAAAGAACAGGTCACAGTTACTACATTTATTTTACAGCATTTTCAGAGAACAGATACATATGAAAAGTCAACGTTATGAGCGTTGGATCCTGCAAAGATAATAAAGGTGGCAGGAGGATTTCTAAGTCCTCAGAAACTATCCTACACTGAGGAGAAGCCACAGATCAAAGTCAAACACAGCTATGTAATTCAGTAATTCAGTATTCCGATCAATATGACTAGCGCAGTGGAGCCAAATACATAACTGCTACTCTTTCTAGGTGGATTTGCTGACTCGTGGAATGGGGTAAGAATACTTTAAACACCATACCTTCTGAAACAATTATTACAGTTATATTAAATTAATATAATGTATGAAAAATGGTGAAATGTTAAATATACTGGAAATATACCTGCATTCTTCATGAGATATGAAATACCTCACGAGATTATACATGAGATGAATAATGCCTTATATAAAAATGTATAGCACACATTTCTAGAAATGAACCACAAATGCCCTGTCTCATTGCTAATTATATCTTATAAGAAGAGAAATTGTTCCTTATAGGAACACGTATAATAAACTATGTAAAGTCTGTGAAGAGAATGCACTTACTCTGTGAAATGTCTATGTGAAATAATGTACCTCCACAAGGAGTATGTAGCTGCATAAGCTGATAGTTGTACATAATAAATATGTAAATAACTATAAAGCTGCATGTTTATTTCCCTGGCAATACAAATTTTCTGAGAGTTCAAAAGTTTAAGGTTATTCATAAAAGGAATGCCAACGTTGAGCTGGCTACCACAGAATACTGTTTGCAACTATGGAAATCCAGATGGCCAAAAAGAAGAAAAAGAAGGAATTCTACCTAGAAACAGTAATGGATCAGACAAGGAACCATTGGTCTCCTAAAAGGATGGGGTGAAGAAGCCATACCTGTTTCAGTGTCAGGTAAGCGGGTATGGAATGCAGTCACATGCATCTCAAATCTTATGGCACAAGAAATTCATATGCAATTTTAGTTTTACCACTATCTTTCAAATAAAAGGGTTAAAGGATACAGCATAGGCAACATACTTCCATTCATTTGGGAGAAGAGGTATGTAGATACTGAAGCCTACTATAGTCAAGTATGAATAAAGCAACAGGGTGACAAGTTGGAATGAGTGGAGTGGTAAAGACCAGCCATTTACTCTAGAATGCAGTGGTGCTACTATGAGGTCATTTAGCTGTTCAGGCCCTGTCTGCCTCAGCCTCTTGTCATAGCAGGTCATCTGCAGGAAAGAACCCAGAATCACAAGTTATAGTTTTTGTGCTTTTCAGACTTGGGGAAAAACTACTGATGAAATCTACACAACTAACACAGAGTTACTATACTGGTCCTGTAACTAACCAGCCACTAAGGCTCATTCCACTCTTTTGTTTATGTCCCCAAATGGTTATGCATGGCCTCTAAGCCATTAAACAATATGCTTTACCAATATTCACTGAAAGTGAAGAAGGGCGACAATATTTGAGAGCTTCTCACATCAAGCCCCTGCTCCTGGTGGAATCTAATGTAGTTGGAGTGGAACATAAAAAGCAAAAAGGTGCTTTGGACATTTATCAGGAAGGCCACTTCTTATCTGCAGAGAAGGAGAGATACCCAGGCTTGGATTATGTCTTATCACTGACTAGAGAAAGCAAAGCGTTGTGTGAGACTAAAAGCTTCTTCTAATGTCCCCACTTCCCTGCAGTTCTTCCCCAATTCTTCACAATAGCTGAGCTACAGGATAAAAGCAAAGAAAGAGTAAGTCCACACAGGAAAAGAAAAATCATCCCCCCCCCAAAAAAAGAAAGAAAGAAAAAGAAAAGAAAAGAAAAGAAAAAGAAAAAATTCCAAAGACTGGAAGGAAGTTGAGAAAGAGTGGCACAAGACTGTTAGGGGAAAAAGAAAGAAAGAAAGAAAGAAAGAAAGAAAGAAAGAAAGAAAGAAAGAAAGAAAGAAATGCAAAGGTTGACATCTCCTTCTTTACAGAAAAGAACGGACCTTCATAGTAAATGACCAGACTGATATTCTCTGCTGTGAAAGAGCTATGGGTCTTAGAATCATAGAATTGGGAGAGACCACAAGGGCCATCAAGTCCAACTCCCTGTCATGCAGGAAATACATAATCAAAGCACTCCCAACAGATGGCCATCCAGGCTCTTTTTAAAAACCTCCAAAGAAGCAGACTCCACCACACTCCAAGGCAGTGGACTCCACTGATGAATTGCTCTTTCTGTCAGGAATTTCTTCCTAATGTTTAGATAGAATGTCTTGTTCTTTAGTTTGAAGCCATTGCTCTATGCCCTCGTCTCTGCAGCAGCAGAAAACAAGCTTGCTCCATCTTCATACATCTTCAAACAAGCTTGCTCCATATGGCATCCCTTCAAATATTTAAACCTGGCTATAATGTCACCTCTTAACCTTCTCTTTTCCAGGCTAAACATACATAGCTCCCTAAGCCATTCCTCACAGGACATAGTTTCCAGGTCTTGTACTATTTTAGTCACTCTTTTCTGGAAACATTCCAGTTTGTCAATACCCTTCTTGAATTGTGGTGCCCAGAACTGGATACAGTACACCAGGTGAGGTCTAACCAAAGCAGAAGAGAGTGGTACTATTACTTCCCTTGACCTAGACAATATACTTCTGTTACTAAAGCCTAGAATTACATTGGCTTTTTTAGCTGATACATCACACTGCTGACTCATGTTCAGTTTGTGGTCAATCAAGAATCCTAGATCTCCTTCACAGTAGTAGCAGTATAAATTTATTGATTAGTCAATTGACTATATCAAAGGAAACAGCATCAAATATTATAAAATACAATAACATGAGATAGGTAAAATACAGTAATGTAAGATAAAATAGGCTAAAATAAGGTAAGATAATGATAAAATATGATTGGATAAGATAATATAAAAATAAGAGAGTAAGATAGAAGACTATAAGAAAATATCAAAGCTTATAATTGGTTATCATGTGATAAGATGAAAAATAATAAAATACAAAACCAGTATGTATTTAGATTAATTCCTCACCTTGTATGCAACCCCAATATGTTCTATAAATCATTTTCTCAGTTGAACAGCCCTAACTATAAACTTACCAGTTCTGGTGACTACACATGGGTTTGTGCCCTGAAGTAAATACGAGAATTGTTTATTATGGTCACAATATACTTCTGTCAAGTAGTGTCTGTAGGTACTGGGCCCTTACTGGAGCGTGTAATTGACAGTTAAAGAGGACATGCACAATGTCTTCTATTTCAGATGCTCCACAAACATTTTCTCTCAAAGTATGGCACTTGGTGGACTCATCCCTATTTAACCATAGAATCTAACTGCTTAAATCTTGTTCTAGTAAATGTTATCCTCTGGTATTGAGTCAAAGTCATTGTCAGGTACTTTTCTATTTGGAAAGACATTTTATTTTTGGCCAGTCATTTCAACAACCTGATGTTTGTAAGTAACTCAATATTGACTTGGGCATTCACATCTAAAACTCTTTGTTTATGGTTTATGGCCTATGGCCTGATGTCCTGCTGAAAATAGATATTGTATTGCAAAGCCAATGTGTGAGAGGGTTCGGAGAAGCCAGTTAATGTATAAGGTTGGACGAAGTGTTCTCATCTGTTCTTCCAGGTCCTTTTGGTAGTTTATTAGATTCCATTGAAAGAATCTTCCATCAATACTTGAAAGCTTTGGTTACTGCTAGACTGCAGATGGAGTGAATGCCTGTTTCAGCTCTTACTGCTGCTGCAGGTATATTACTGTTGGTCCCCAGAATTGTTCTTAAGAAGCATATTTGATTTTGTTTGAGGAAGGGAGCCTTTGATAGGCCTTACAATTCAGCACCATATGTTAGTACTTGTACAATTGTTGCCTTGTGAACCTTTAAAATGGAAAGCAGAGAACTTGAGTGATTATAACTAAGTAATTTAGTTAACATTTTAGAGTTTATTGTGGTCTTTATAGAACTTTGTTTGAAGTGGTTGACCCAAGGCCCTATATCTGTAAAAACCACCCTGAAATATGAGCAAAAAATCTATGTGTTCTATAGGTTCCTTATCCAAGTGCCAGTTGTGTTTGACTCGTCTTTTTCCAAAAATCACCAGTTAGGATTTGGATTTATTGATATTCAATGAATTAATGGCACAGTAGGCACCAAACTGCCCGACTAATCTTCTCAGGCCTACTTGGGAATATGCCATTAGAACCATGTCATCTGCATACAAAAGGATGTTGATATGTCTGTTAAGGATCTTTAGCATGTGAACATCTGCAAACCAGAAGAATCCTGAAATGTCATTAACATGAAGATTAAACAATATTGAGGCCAAGATGCACCCTTGTCTAATACCTTTGTAAGTGGATATGCTCCATGTGAGAGAGCCATTGACTCCAGTATGGATTTCCAGGATGCATTTGTGCTGAGGGCCTTTACCAGATATAAAAGTATAGGTTCCATGTTCAACTTGGCCAACTTCTTCCATAAGATGCTTCTATTTATGGAGTCAAATGATGCACTAAGCTCTATAAAGGATGTGAACAGGTGTTTGCCATCTGTTGCATATTTGCTGATAAGATGGTGTAGCACAAAGCAGTTATCTATTGTTGAGTGCCCAAGTCTGAAACCAGCCTGTTCTTCCAGTAATATGTTCTTCTCAACCGCCCAATTCCCTATTTTTCTCAAGAAATGTTTTGCATACATCTTAGCTGTTATATCAATAAGCCTTATGGTTCTATAATTTTTAGAGTCTTCCTTGTCTCCTTTGTAGGAACTATGATGGACAGTAGGCATCCTACTGGAATATAGCCAATGTTGTCTATATAAACAGTCCTGCCAGCAATGGAGCCCACCAGTCAGTATGTGTCCTAAAAAGTTTTAGGGGAAAGAAATCTTCATCAGGTGCCTTATTGGATTTCAGTGATTGAATAATGTGTTTAATTTCTGACACTGACACTGGTGGCCAAGGAGGGAGGTTAACAAGTGTCAGAGGCTCAGTAGATATCCTTCCTGGAAGATCCTGCTTCAAATTGGCAAATAATATAGTATAGAAATGCTTCCAAACTGAAGCTGGGATTATCCAGTAATAGCTTGCACTCCTTCAACATGCCAGATATAATATCCCAAAATTTTGCTGACTTTTCTAGCTCAGACCAAACTGTAGCTGTGTATCGAGCCTTCTTTGTGGCTATTAGCTCCCTGTAATTACATATAAGCTTTAGCATCTTAGTATGATTGGTGTAGGGTTTTTTTTTCACCAAATGCATAGCTGCTTTTAGGATTTTTTTTGAGCATGAGCATTCAAGGTCAAACCAATCAGATCAAGTGGGCAGATGATTCCTAACTGGTAATTTATATATTAAACAGTTTTTTTATGTGGAACACAGATTGGCATACCCAGTAAAAATTCCATTTGGGTCTAAAGCTGATGTAAAAACTATTTTCACCCAGGATGAGGTGAAACTGGAAATGGCCTTGGTGTCCACCTTAGACCATTTAAACCTCCTTGCTTTACTTCAAGGTTAGCGAGTAGCCTCTTATCTTGTGGTATGGATAGTCTTAGACCTAAGCTGGCATAGATGTTAAGCGCAACTGGTTGATGGCCACTGTCCTCTCTCACGTAAACTTGAATATTTGAGAATAAGTCGGTTTTATCTGTTGAGACACATATATAATCCAAGACACTGCTAACATTCCCAGCATGGAAAGTAAAAGGATATATGACACAATTGTGTTTGCCTCCTAGGATATAAAGATTACATGTGTATGTCAAAGAGATCAATCTGGAGCAGCCATGTTCCTTTTAGACTCTCTGGAATGCCAAGGTGGGTCATTTAATCAATAGTCCTCCGGTATAATGCCCAAATGGGTATAATCATGCAAGGAAGCCCTTGTCCTAGTATTAAAGTCTCTCAGTAAGATTACAGTGGCTTTGGGGTGTTCTAAATTTATCTCTAGCACTGACTTTTCTAATTGCACCCAGAGGTCATGTAAGAAGAAGGGGGACGAGTAGCAGCACAAATTCAGATGATTTGTATTTAAAATGAATGGCTAGGAGATAGAAAAGGTCTCCTCTGAGGGCCAACTGCTTCCCTTGCCAGCCCAATTCTGCCTTAGCAAATATGCATAGTCTGCCTGAAGCCTGCCCTTTTAACTTGAACTTACATGCTAGTGTGGATAAGGATCTAAAGCTTGGTAAGTAAGCTTCTTCATCACCAGTGGCTTTGAGTGCTATAATATCAAACTTGGACAGGAACTCAAACAGACCTCCATTTGACATTCTGTTCTTCCATCTGGCTATATTCCATGTTAAAAGCCTAATAAAACTTCTTTGTTTATTGTTAGAAGGGGTAGCTGGCAATATGGTGAAGTCTGTAATTGAATGATGTAGTTCATGCAGTCATTCTGCAGTCAGAATGAGATCCAAAGTTCCTTCAGTGTCTGGGAGGGCACACTGATTGAAATTTGCCCTGGCATGTATGGGATAAGATAAGTTTTGTACTGGCTTGCTTATAAAGTGATGCAGCGATGTATTTAAGTCTTTTACTCCAAGTCTCAAGCCAAATTTCTGGTCCTTGAAGATACATTCAAGTCAAGTTTAGGAGCCAACTTTATACTCCAACCTATATTCCAGAATTTTTCAACAGAGTCAAATAAAATCATTTTTAACAATTTAGGCAGAGTTGTCCCTCCAACATTTGCAATTTTGCCATCTTCAGTTTTGGGGACTAGGATCCTTCTTACTCCCCATTCCTGAAGCTAGAGGCTTTTGTGCCAATGGGCATAAAAGAGTCTGCAGCTTCAGAAGTGGAGATTAGGGTCCTTTTTACTCCCCATTACTGAAGCTTCAAAAGTTTTAGAAGGATTAATCGTTCCTCTTCAAGCCTGTTGCCTAACACATTTGCTGTTCCCCTCTGAGAAATGCACTCTTCACCCTAGGAGTAAGTCTTTGTTTTCTGCTCTTAGGAAAAGTTTTAGAAGGCTCCTCTGATATGCAGCAGGGACAGGCTGTTGAGTAGACCTCAAGCCCGCCTCAAGCCCATTGCCTAACCTATTTGTTCTTCCTGAGAAATGTGCCCACACTTTAGGCTTGAGACAGATTGTCATGTGACTAGTAGACAAAAAGAGATGGAAGCGCTGCTCGAAGTTGTAAGATTTCCGGATGAATGTGTTACGTTACTGAACCAAGGGCAGCAAGTCAGTCACTAAAAATATACAAGTCCTGAGTTGACTTGAATCAGTACATCATTTATTGCTGAGTCAAGTCACTGAAGCGACTTAAGTCTGACATGAATCTGAGTCAGTCAAACTCAAGTCTACATCACTGGAGTTATGACCATTGCCAAATTGTTGTTTCTTGTCTATATCAGCAGCCATAGAAATTGTCTCAGCCTTATGCAGTGGTCTTCTTTCTGCCTCAGGGACTGCCTTTATCATAATTCCCTCTAACTCCTGGAACAAAAGTTTGCCAAAATTTCTGGAGAAGGTGCCAGTTATTGCATGAGTTAGATTGTAATTATCCAACCCATATTCCTAGTGTGGTCTACTGCCTAGCTCTAGTTGTGGTTACCAGGATTTTTGGTAACCAAAAACTTTTAGGCAGTCAAAGCCTTCCTCTTGTCTGTCAAAAACATCCAACTTTTTGTTCTTTGATGTTGCTAAAAAGTATTATATTGTTTTGAGAGCAGACAGGATGGAGAGATTGGGTCTGCCCCAGGGGACTCTGTGTTGTTAATCTGCATGCCTGAATTCCACATGGAAGAAGAAGGGGCAAAGATGCCAACAAGTTCTTTCTCTAGATAGTGGCAGTTGCCTTGGATAGCTGGTAAAACCAGGTCAATCATTGGTTTGGCTGCTTTACATGCTGCCACTAGGCTCTCTCTCAGATCATCCAGTCTTTTAATAATGTCAGCCTGTTCCAAGTCTGATAAGAAACTGAAAGAGTTAAGAGTTAATCAGGTTTCCTTCCATTTACACACTGTCTAGTTGTAGGAAGCACAAGTTGTTTGCCTGGGCTATTATCCCTCAAGGGCAGAGCTAATAATAGGTTCCGAATTGTCACATTTATTCTTTAAGGTGACAATACTCTCTGGGCCAGACTGGTTTAGGTGTTGGCTAGGTTCCTCTGAGCAAAACATGTGTATTGGGAAAACTGAAAATTACAAAAAAGGCTTCATTTTAAACAACATACTAGGGATTGTGGGCCACCTGAATTTAAGTAAAATTCGCTCACAGCCTGTACTAGGTGGAAGCAAGTCAATTAGCTGCCTTTTGCAACATAATACTTGACTTCAAGATAAAATAATTACTCTTTTTCATCCCAATAGTCCTCTGTTAACTGTTGTTTAATATTTGTAAGGTGATTTGATTAGACTGTAAGTGATAATTATAGTTTAAATGCCCTTCTCCTTTAGTTATATAACTGCTAGGTATTTGTTTCTCATTTCTCTCCACGTGTATGGCCAGCTGTCTCTACTTGTTACTCTCTTCTTTGTTGCAAAAATAAGGGTAAAGTTGTCTATGGCTTCCCTGCTGACAGCTTTTATGGTACACTGTATAGGAGGTCTGTGTTTTAGCAGTATTGTCATTTGGTTGATTCTCAAGCTTTGTAAAGGCCTCTTTTAAAGAGTCTACTTTATTTTTAATTGTGGACAACTGCTCAAAGATAGAGATTAACAGTTTGTGCTGTTAACAGGCTTTGTCTGGTTAAGAAGTCAGTTATGTTGTCATCCTTTAAGTTTATCAAGTTTATATTTACATTCCCATCCTGCAACAGCTATTCAGCTGCTGAGCAATAGCAGCAGTCTGCTTGGATGGGGATGGGGGGGCAGTAACCTCCTCCATAAAAGAAGAAAGATCTATGAGTTTTTGGCTTTCAATCTCTGCTTGTAAATCCCACTCTAGCGCATCATGTGTATCAGAGAGATTGGAGTAGGTTAGATAACTTATAAGAGGTGACTGCCTGCTTGTTAGGTAATTGTTGACTTTCAGCTGTTTCACGGGCTTGGAGTAACTTGTGTTGCAGAATGTAAACATTGTCTCTTGTTTCTTTTCCCTATAGTAACCATACACATCCTGGAGTTTATCTCTTTTCTTTCTAAACATCCTGATAAGCCAGCACAAGGTTGTCACATTGAATGGCTAAATATAAAATAAAATGGGCTGGTATTTAAAACAATAGATTATGTTAAAGAGTGATAAAAAGATAAAATATAAACTTTTGGAAGAGCTTTTTACAGCAGCTGCTGCCTCATAGCCATACTGCCTCCCACCTCCAGATCTCTTTCACATGCTCCATGGTCAAGCTAGGTGCCACCCATTCTATATTTGTGCATTTCATTTTTTCTGCCTAAGTGTAGTACTTTACATTTCTCCCTATTGAAGTTCATTTTGTTAGTTTTGGCCCAGCTCTTAATCTGTTAAGGTCATTTTGAATTCTGATCCTGTCTTCTGGGGTATACTATTATGCGAATGCCATGGCGTGGATTTGTGATTGGATTACTTTAAGAGATAAGAGAACGTTAATGATTGAAGGAGCAAATATGAGGTTTGGCTTCCATGCTTATTTGTGGTATGGCAAGGAGAAGATAGATAAAGATTTCAATAATCACTTTCTACGTAAATCTTTAATTCGAATATGTAAAAAATAAAAAGAAACAAACATATACTACAATACCTCAATGGATATCTCCGCAAGAGGCCTTTTATGGAAAATGGATAGACAAAGGTCGAGATTGGATCAGATATAAAGACCACATTGTGATACAGAGATCAGGAGCGATCAGAATAAGAACCCGGGAAGAACTTGAACAAGATGGGTGGAAATTGAATAGGTTCCCGTACTTACAGTTAAAAGAAAGATTTATTATGGATCAAAAATTGGAAGGAATCACACCACGAAAATCTTATAATGAACTATAAGCTATTATATTTTTGAAAACCAAACAAAAGATTTCATAGTTTTATAAACATTTTTGGCCAGAAATATGGAGGATGAAAACATAAAAGATGTTATGATAGTCTGGGCAAGAAATTTCCAGCATGAGATCTCTTTGGAAAATTGGGAATTGGCATGGAAGAAGCTCTTAAGAAGCTGTTAAGAAAAACATTCCTGCCAGGTGCTATGAAGTACAACCCACTGCTTGCCAGAAGTCCATCTTTATGAAACCGCAGACCATGTTCCAGGAAGCCAAACCATTCCTGGCAACATCATCAGCAGAGCCAGTTGTTCATGTCCACAATTTTTCTCTCTGTTCCTGGGCTGTGTCCTTCAACTTGGAGGAGAAATGAAATGATAACCTGGGCATTGAGGTCCTTCAACTTCCTACCCAGAACATCATAATCTCTAATGATCTTCTGAAGGCTGTACCTTGCAGTGTCTTTGGTTCCCATGTGGACCAAAAGGAAGGGATAACAGTCAGTGGGCTTGATGAGTTTTGTCAGCCGCTCCATTACATCATAGATCTTTGCCCCGGGGAACAGCACACCTCTCAAGACATCCTGTCAGGTCCAGAATTCACTGTTTCTGTTCCTCTCAGCAGGGGGTCCCCTACCACCACTACATATCTCCTCTGAGGATTGGCAGGGGCCAATGCATGTTCCAAGGTGTACTGCATATTCTCTGAGGACTGACACTGTTGCTCTTGTCCCTGTTCCTCATCCTCACTGATAAAGTTTCAAATCCATTCTGTAGATCCAAACTCACAGAAAGATCTCTGGTCTGTTCTACTTCTATGTGTCACCTTTCTCCAAATGTCTACCTCCTGTGTTGGAAATGGGCCTCCTCCTCAGAAACATCCCCTGTGTCTTCCTCATCCAGGACAGTCTGCTCCAAGAAAACCTCATGCGTCCTAATATGCTGAAGAGTAGATAAACAGGTCACGTTGAATCTTCTCTTTCAGCGCTCAGAGAAGAATGCAACAGGTGACAGTGGCAAATATAAACAACCTCTGTAGAAGAATGGCATTCGGTCTGAGGGCCTAGAAGAAGAAATTTGGTCTAGACTGTCAATGTAAAAGTGGAAAGGACACTCTACGGATCTCCTCCAATGGTGTTTTTGTGGTAAAGTACAATGAGCAGTAACGCTTAGGTTGAGGACAAAGGAGCAATCTCACCTTGCAAAGGCAGTAATCAATCAATTTTATTATCAATCAATAATTTTATTACAATTATAGACCAGCATGAGAAAGCAAGTAAAACAACTAGGAAAGAGCTAAGGATCATGGCAGTTAAAGAAGATTTTAGTCTCACTTATCCCTTGCCTTGGCAGCAACAGGACATAACCCAACCGATAAGGTTCCTTTAGTATAAACAGATAATAAGAAAGATAGAGGTACCCATGAGAAATGATTATGGTTAAAAATTAAAGCCTATTTATTCCAACATTAAATTTTGAAAATTCATATTAGAAATGAAATAAATCTATTTGACTTGCAGCAAAATCCTATACATATCTATTCAGCAGAATGTCAACAGCATTTACTTTGAAGTTTATGAATTCAGGATTTCAGCCTTAGTTCTGAAGAAGAACTAAGAGACAAAGAAGATAATTTTAAAGAAGAAGAAATATGGGCAACCTGCAGCCCCAAAATGCTCTCCCAGTGTCTTGCTGGAGCCCAGGAAATGACGCCTACTTTCTTCCTTGGATCTTATGATCAGCCATAAAGGTGAGTGGTGGGGGAAGACAGTTCTTCCTGTGCTGCTTGTAACAAAACATCCAACATTTCACGAATGAAAAGTGGGACATGTGATGTCAATGTCAGAGTGGGGTCAAGAAAGTGTGGCCAGGCAACAAGAAGGCAAAAGTTATTAATGTGGAAGAACATGTAAATTTACTTCTTAAAGCAGAGCACTTGACTTCATGTACTGAGTTTAGGAAAATTTGGGGGGGGGGAATCCAACTGAGCCTTCTGGGAAGAGCAAGACTCCATCCCCTCCTCTCTTCTTCCTCCTGTTAACTGGGTGCAAACTATGTTTGCACCTTGACATCAGTTTGTAACAATTCAATAAATTGCACATGAAATACCAATGTTTGAGGAGGAGACAAAAAGAGACATTTTTAACAGGGGCGGAGAAAGTGAGACAGGAAAGAATTAACTGGGTCTGTCCCTGCTAAACCAGAATCCTTGGAGAATATGGTTTTAGGAATATCAGAATGGTAATCTTGAGGGGAGTGGGTAGGCTTTAACCACCGCCCTCCACTTGCAATTCTGTTGAAACTAAGATCATTGCGTCCCTGCTATGAATGTGGGCAGAGGTAGGGAACAGTTATTTGAATCAAGATCTCTGAGGCTTTAATCTCACACCAGTGCAGACAAAATTGCTATTCCTCTGCTCTGAACTGCAGTGGTAAAATGGTAGTCTGGATTGCTGTTGGGGAGAATGACTCTGTCCTGATTTTAGTCTATACCGGTCAACTTCACCTGTATACTAAGGTCAAGGGAAGTGTGTGTGCATGTCGTATATGTCTGAACTTAAGAATGATCAAGTGAAAACTAAATCAAATCTCTTAACTAAACCAATTTAGAAACAGAAGTGCTCCTGTCAATTCTGCCAGTCTCCTAAAGATGCTTAACCTCTTAACAAAGTAGGCATTATACAACTACATCCTGTTCAACAGAAGCAGGAAATATGTCATCATGCCTGCTTCTTGTGCTGATGTAAGCTTCACAGGAGGAGCTAAAAGTGGTTGCTCTTGTCAACATTCGTTTGCACAAGATATCTTATGTCCCTGGTCAACAAGTTATTGCTGCTGTTGATGAGAGGAGACATATTTTAACTGACCAGGGGCTGAAGGATCATCAGCACTGACTGTACCTGCTTTTTCCACACAAATCTGCTTTAATTCCTTTCCTTCTAGCCTATGTGAAGAACAATTCTACCCTTATGTCCCTCATCTTTTTATTACTGTTCATTCAAGATACAGAAGGGTGAATTAGTTCTGGCAGAATTTCTGTTGCTATTTGTAGTGAAAAGATAGGTGACCAGGTACAAAAGAGGAAAGAGGTCCTGTGGCATGTGGGGGAGGGAGTCTGAGCCCATCTAAAATGATCTGGAAAATTAGACCATCAAGATCCCTAGGTAGCTGAATCTCCTCAGGAATTGTCAGGATCCATGGCTCCTGTCATATGTAGTGGCAAGAAGTGTTTTAGGAACTCTCAGGGTCTAATATAAAGGACAGGAAATATGTTCCTGTCCCAAGAATGAAAAAAAGGTAAACAAATGTAGTTCTGGGAAATGACTAAAATGTGGGGTGATGTTCCACTTATGATCTCCTCCAATCACAGCTTTGTGTGCCTAAAATTTGTATGTGTGGGTATAAAGCATGAGCACCATGTGCTACTACAAATACAAATAAATTGGATTGCAAGTTATCCACTGAAACTTCCTAGGGATAACAAAGACTGCCTATGCATACTTATTTGGGAGTGAGCTATACTGCACACATGGAGGGCACTCCTACATACGTGTTGTGCTCACAAGAGTCTTCAAATTTAAGGACTGAAACATAACAATTGTGAAAGGTACCCCCCACACAATTACATGCAAGTAGGCAAGATTAATAACAAACTGCCTGCCAGTGTTGAGCAACCTCACCTTAAAAACATCTTTTGTACCATTAATACTTGAGTAGAAGTGGGAATTTGAGTAAGTCTGGTTTAAATGATGATCTAGACTTGCTGAAATTCCCCTTTTACATAGATATAAAAATCGTACGAGACCTGTCCTCTTTTGTACCTAGCTACCTAGCAGGGACTATACACAAGACTCCAGAAATTCTAAAAAGCACTCATAGGATTAAGAAAATAGCATAATAGTATGCCTAGATCTGCCACTCCAGACAAGGCATAGAAATTTTTAGAAGTTCAAAGATTACAGCTGAATTACTGTTTTTAAGAAAAATACCTTCTGTACTTCTGAGGAAGCAGTTGGTCAGTCCTGTGCATTTCAGTCAGAAGTAAGTCATTGTACAGAAAAGGACATCAACAGCATATTCCCAAAACAACCTCTTTGTGTGTTTACTGTACTCAAAAGAAATAGTGAAAAGCAGCACAGTACGAACATCTAGTTTATGGAAGTGAAAAAAGAGCACATTACTAGGAGTAGGGATGCATAACAAATTTTGGGAACATTCACAACCTACCCCTTTGCGTATAGCAGCAGAAATTATAATGATAATCCGCACAGCAACCCAGAAACATTCCTTTGTGAGAACATTCTCCTATTCCAGCTTCATGTCTGCAGGAGGAGAGTTAATTAAAAGAGTGGGATGAGTGCAAAATTGAGGGTGGTACAGGAGCAGAAAAATTAACACAAAATCACTTTCTGAGAAGCATTTTTCCTGTTTCAGTAACAGTCCACAGAGGGAAAGCAAAGCAAATGGCTAAATTCATGAATTATCAAAAGAGTTGCATTTATAGCACAGAAAGGTTATGTTTATGCTTCATTATGTTACCATTGTAATGAAATGTGAGTATACCGTTGTTGTTAGGGTTAATTACAAGTTACAGAATTAATATCAAGTAACTCATATTTGTAATAAGTTTATATCCAGGTGATGAGGTTTGTTGCTCCCTCGTAAGGAGGCATCATGTAAGGTGGATTAATTGCCATTTCCTACATGAGTCCAAAGCCTTAAACACAAGAGACATCCTGGTGAAGCTGCAATTGCTCAGAAAAACCACAAGTGAGAGCCAGAGGGGACAGACCTAGCAAAGAGAAAGGGCCAGAAAGGCCTTCCTAAAAGGCAGCCTATCACAAAATTTAGAAATCTAGGTCCCAAAGATGCTTCAGAGATGCATGGGCAGTCAGATGTGATCATTCAAATAGGTTGTCAATAACATATAGCGAAAACAACAAATGGGAGGTGAGGAAACTGTAAATAAAGTGGTTGTCGGCAGAGAGAGGGAATTATTCCCACAACAGTATGGACACATGGTTAATCATGCCCTTTCTCTTGGTCTGGTCTTCCCACATTTGAGATGATTTCAATATGAGAATTCCCCTTTGAGACCATAAAGGACCATTATGTAGGCATGGAGCACATGGCCTCCCAGGTGGCTTTCCCTTGACAAAATCAGCAACATACACACATACATATGCAACCAAGAAAGTGAATGAGAGGTTCATTATGTAGAGGAACAGAAGGAAAAAGAACAATTGGTTGTCCGCTATTCACAAATATTCAGGTGTGGTTTTATAAACATCCCTGATAAAGACAATGCAGCAACTTGAAAATAGCCCACTAAGCTTTCACCGTCTACCAGCTTTGGCGGTGATGCTGCAAATCCTGCACTGCAGCATCCTTTTCCTGCACGGTCATATTCTAGGCCGCAAGAACAGTGTTACTGATGCCTTATTTCCTTCACAAATGGACCACTTTCAGGAGCTTACAGGGTACTGCGCTAAGCCAGTCAGAATGCAGTGGAAACTTGGTGAGTGGTAGAGGCCTATTAAGCCATCAGTTCAGCCCTTGCTTCACAATACAAGATTCAGCTGTGGCAAGTGTGTAAAAGAGTTCTGGGAATCCAGGTTAATTGTGATTTGAATCAGAACTGGTCCACCAAAGAGAACATGCCATGCAATTTGCAGTATGTTTGAGGAGATTCAGAGTAAATAACAGAATCATCATATTGGCTCTGGCCTTTCAAGTGAAGGCCAAAAGCTGAGCTGGCCTGATTCAATAAGTGACAAGAATCAGAAAGACACTGGTGAATTGGATCAAGATCACCTCTGCCCCACTAAAAAGATAGCCAATTGCTCCTGCCATATTGGAAGCTACTTTGTGGTGGTTTTAAAGCACATTCTTAGTGAGGAAGTGATTAAAGGTACAGGGCACTATAAGACACTTTTTTCTAGGAAACAATACCATTAGATACTGGCATTTATATTGCAACTGCAATGTGGTCATCTGTTGTTTTCTCCTGTCAGGTTGGAGCTAGGTTGTCTACCTCAAGCAGGGTATTGCTCTGCAGTCTTTCCATTATCTTCTAGAACCAGCGGCCAGCTCCATCTTTGGGACCCAGCTGAGTATTAAGAGCTGAGGCACCATGGTGTGTTGAAAAAAGACAGACACAGTGGGGACACCAATGTTAGTCACCTGGTCACATGCTACAATGGCTACAATACAAGGGCTTCTTATATATCTCAGGATATTGACTTAGTAGACATATAGCTGAGTTAAATGTAGCAATATCTAGAGCAGATTTAGTACTGGCTACATCCCCTATCCTATCGATCATATGGTCAGAAATGTTGGAGGAGTGGCTGGATTGGGCATTGTCTGAGTAAGACTGACAGTAGTGAGAAGTTAACAGGGAAATCAAAATATGATTTCTGCTGGGAGATGGGACATATATTCTACATGTGGAAATCTATACAACTGCCCCAGTCTTCACTAAGATGGCAAGGTGCATCCTTTGATAGAAGGCTCTACCTAGTTTCTCAGGCATCTACAGCAAGGCCTGTCTGACATCTTGGAAGAAGTGAGCTAAATGTATGTTGTTTCTTTCCCCTGGCACATGATGCATGTTTAGAAAATCGTAAACTAAGCTGTTCAAGTGAGTATGAGGCACCTGGAGGGTGAAGGGGAACACGTCAACCTACATTTCATTGCCAGCCAATTGGGAGGATGCAGGAAGTATTGTCCCTTCAATTCTGTAGGATTTTAGCCCATTAAAAGTTGACCAGCAGGAGTGAGATGAAGTAGGGAATGTTCCTTCAGCTTTTCCTTAAGGTGAGCAGGAACTGAAAGACATGAATCAGAAAACTGGTTGATACAATGCCTGGAACCAGTATGATGTTACCTATATGGAAGGTCAGTTGGGAAGGCATCTCCAAAGGTCTTCCCTGATAACAGGACATCCATGGTGTCCTTTTGTGACTTTTATACTCAATTAATGATATCTGTCTTCAATTAGGTATACAAACAGGGCTGGTGTATAGAAACATTCTCATTCTATTCAACGGCTCATTGTTGGCCCTGCGAATCTGATATAAAAATGGTTTGTAGGCAGTGAGGCTAATATGCCCTCCCTTTTCTTTATATTTCTGCCCTTAAATTTTAAAAACCTAAGAAAGAAGTGTAATAGTAAGGCTCTCCCTCACTGTTACAAGGATAAAACAGATATCTGGTTCACCAAGTAGTTCTATACACATGAACCACTACCACTTAACAAACAATCACCTGTATATGCAAAATAAGATTTTGGCAAGACACATCTATGGCTGTAATGTTTATACTGCCATGTTTGCTGCCAAGAAGAGACAGGATATAGTGTCGTTTCTAAGAAAATATAATGAGCCCCACATGCATGCTCTCCAAATGTATCCCTGTTATTTCTTCTACTTAAAAAGCTAGGTTATACCATGCCTGGTCTAAATACAGAGTTTCAAGTAAAAAAATACACTTTCGGGAGAATTACTCCCTTCAAACTCACCTCCCTGATGTTCAACATGTTTTTCGGTTTGACCACACCCGTCTGCCTCTCCCTCTGTTCACAGGCCGGAGAAAGATAGGCTTGGTTAAGGTCCAGAACTCCAGCAGGACCTTCCCTCCTGTGGGTTTAAAAAACTCCAGCGTCTCAGGCAAAAGGCCTTTTTTTAAAACTGCAGTATAATCAGAGATACAAAATAATGTTTATAGAGTTTATGTTGACATAATCTTTACCAACCTTTAGAAAAGTTTTACTTTCTTTTTAATAGAGTAACTTCCTTTGCAGCTATGGAAACTGTTCCCACCCCAACACACACTGTTTTGCAAACCAGGATTTCTCCTGGGTCCTAGAAGAAGTAAGTCAGGTATCCCCTTTTCTGTCATTGGCCACAGTTTGGTTTGCAAAGTGTTATGATAAAACACCACTCAGTTCAAACATTAAAGCAACCAAGAACATCAACATAAATGAATTGCATAATAGAAAAAAGCAGAAAATACTTACATCTTATTATAGCTCAGTTGCTCAAGTCCTTGGGGCTTCTCTAATACGAAGGCAAACATGAGTAGAAAGCTGTTTCTTCTATGGCACAAACTTTCTAGAACTAAACTCCTGGAAGAGACCAATGATTTCAGTAGCTGTCAGCTTCCCTTTCTCCTTCGATAACAGCTTTGATAAGCGGATACTAGGAAGTATTAATGATGTGAACATTTTCACCTGATAATTTTTGCAGCTCAAAAAGGCACAGGAAAAGGTGATGTTATTTTTCTTATCACTTGGCAACCTAAATAGTCATAGAGAGCTTTAGTAGTTTGGACCCTTAGAGTATTTACTAATTTTAATGCTTTCATTGCGAGTTTAGAGGCGGGCTCCTTTTTGTAGAATAAAATGTATAGTCAGCCTTCCATATTTGCGAGTTTCACTTTTGTGGATTTGATTATTCATGGATTATTTGCTGTCACCTCTGCTGTCTCCTTATGCCATTTTTAATAGGGACTGCAAGCCTTGTGAGACTGAGAAACTGAAAATGAGACTTGTTAAGTCCTTATTAAAAATGGTGTGGGGCAGCAGTGGAGGTGGCTGTAATCCCCACCAGCCACCTACTTCTGCCTTGTGAAGGAACTCTGATGCCTCAAAGGAATCCATGGTGGGTTGAATATGGTGATCATACTTCTTTTTGTACTAAATATGATATGGGAGGGCCTAGTGTTATTCACCGCTTTTCCACTTTCACAGGGTCCTGTGCCCCTAACTCTAGGGAATGAGGAGAGATGACTGTACTTGTTTCTGCAAATGTTCCTGAGGTTGGTAAATGAGTGTAATGAGCGTTGAAAACAGTCTTCTCCTCTTGCACCACGACATGATGTGTAAGAATGTGCTTTGGAGTTTTTCCCCCATTTTCTTTCATTGTTGGATTTAAATTATATTTGTATTTTTTTCCACAAAATTTACATTCACCTTTAGTTAATTCTGAATTCATGCATTAATTTTTCAAATTTTATTTCATTTATTGGGATTTTTTTCAATCAGTATATATTCTTCTGCCTATAACTTTGATGTTCTATATTTTTATTTATTTATATTTCACTGTTTTTATATGTATTTATTATTTTATTTATTTTAGGAGTTCTTTCACTTTCCATGTTAATTATGTTTGTTAACTGCATAGATCAGAAGATTTCAAACTGGTGTGCACCTGTAAGAAAATGAAGAGTTGGTACTTACATGAACGATCATTCTGGGATGACAGGAGGAGCAATCCACAATGCCTGGGTTTGATCCTTGTGGCAGCCTGATGCAGTCCTTGAGCTTTATGTTGAAAACCGTTAAACCGGCTCCTGTCCCTCTCCCGGCAGTTTCCTTCCCCAGCGTACCTATACTACCATCTCAGCCCCCCTATGCCTATTATTCTCTGTTCTAGTGGTGGGTGTGGATTGCTCCTCCTGTCATCCCAGAATGATCATTCATGTAAGTACCAACTCTTCATTCTCGGGCTGACAGGAGGATCAATCCACGACGCCTGGGATTTTCCCAAGCTGACACCTGGGTGAGCCTTTCAACTAAACCACAGCCTGCAGCACCCGACGGCTGAACGCTGCCTGGGCAGACTTACACTTGTCTAACTTATTGTCGGGGCACGGGCCCGGCTGGGCCCACCGGTGCCCCTGAGGCCGCTACGGAAGCGGCGGTGGACGCGACGGAGGCCCCGGAGGATCCTGCGGGGCCCGCGGCAGCCGAGGGACCTTGCCCGAAGGTCGGGGGGGAGGCTGCCGCTGCCGGAGCCCGCCCAGGCACCGCAGAAGCCACGGCAGCCGACAGGCCTTGCCTGGAGGCCGCCGCAGCTGACAGGCCTGGTCCGGAGGCCGTGGGGGAGGCTGCTGGGCCGGGAATCACTTACCGCGAGACCGCAGGTCTGGATCCGTTGCCGACGGGGCGGAGGCCGGCTCGCCGGGGAGGGCGGGTCCCGGGCCTGCTCCTGGGGCTCCTCCCACCCGCGGCCCCGATCCGCCGGAGGCTGAAGCCTCCGCCTCTCCCGCCCATGGCCCTGATCCGCCGGAGGCCAAGGCTTCCGCCCGCGGTCCCGATCCAGAGGAGACTGATGTCTCTGCCCCGCCTCCTACTTTCCAGCAGCGACGTTAGGCCAAGGAGGCCGTCTGCCAATCCCGGCAGCTGCTGGAGAGGAGGCGGCGGGCAGAGAGCTCCCAGCTGTGAGGCCCAGCACAGCTGCGAGTCCTCAGAGGCGCAGCCACACCGGATTGGCCGGCGCCTGGCTCGGAGGGCTATTTGAGTCGGGCGCCGGGCGGGAGGAGGCACGGAGCAACAACCGTCGGTCTACCATGGTCCTGCTGTCCGTGCCTCGTCCTGCCCGCGCCTGAGTTCAGCCTTGCCGCTTGCCTTGGTGAAGTAACCAACCTTTTGTTTCTTTACCACTGTTTGTTCCCGGGGTGGTGCAACCCTTTGTTTATGTTAAAGACTGTATAAGCGCTGCCTGCATTAAGGACAGTTTGCTGTGTTACTGGCTGCATTAAAGCTCTGCTCCACCACCCGGCTCTCCTGCCTCCGCCTGTCCTCCGTCCTGCACTGACACTTATAGTGTTTAATAAAGGTGGTAGCTTCTTTCCACCCAGCTGCACTGCACGCATCCTCCAGCGAGCATGTTGAATCATATGCCACTGATGTGGCCACAGACCGAGTTGAATGTGGCCACACATTAGCTGGTCTCGGATGTTTTGAGTAATCATAACATAAGAATATGCAATTCTTTATCCATACTGCAATGACTGTTTTGCTTGCACGTTGCCCCAGCGTTTTCAGTTGGTATGATAATAGCAAGGCTTCTGATTTTCTGAACTCCTTTGTTCTACGTATGTAAGCCTTTACTGCCCTTCTAACATATAATGTATGCCACTTCCTCTCAAGAGGATGGGTCAGCTTCGGGCAAAAGGTTGGTAAATGAATGAGTTGTGTCTGTGAGAATGATGACAAACTCTTGGGTTTAAAGGAAGGGTCAAATCCCAATGTCAACTTATCCTGGTCAAAAATGCACAGGTTTGCATTGATTGATAATGCAGCTAATTCTGATACTCTTCTAGCAGATGTAATAGCTAGGAGAAAAGCAGTCTTTAAAGATAACAGTCTCAACGATGCCTCTTTCAGAGGTTCAAATGGTGGCGCTGTTAGAGCATTTAGCACTAGATTTAAGTCCCAAGATGGGAACCTATGTACTGTTGGGAATGACGACAATGTCGCCCCTCTTAGGAAATGCTTAGTATGTGGATGTCTTGTGAAGGATTCCCCATCTTCTGTTAGAACTGCTGACAACGCTGCCACTTGCCTCTTCAATGTATTTGGTCTAAGACCCTTATCCAGACCATCCTGTAGAAACTGTAACAGCTGTGCCACAGTCACTTCTGTCATATTAAAGCCTTTCTCTCAACACCATTTTCTGAAAGTATTTAATGTTCTACCATATATTTTCTGTGTTGACTCTCTACGGGATCCCAGGATAGTTTTCACTACATTCTCCGTGTAGCCATGCTGAGTCAGGAGTCGCCTCTCAATCTCCAAGCTGCCAGACTCAACCACTTCAGGTCTGGGTGGTGCACTGGCCCTTGGATCAACAAATCCAACCTCAGAGGTAACCTCCACAGAGGACCCTGAGCCAACTGCAGAAGCAGAGGGAACCACGGTCTCCTCGGCCAGAATGGAGCTATCAATATCACTGAGGCCTTTTCCATTCGAATCTTTGCCAGCACTCTTTGAACAATTTGTATTGGTGGAAATGTGTAATGAGTCCCTGGGGGCCACGGCGCTGAAAGCGCATCGTACACCTCGGCACCTCTGTCGCCACACATAGAGAAATATCTTCTTAATTTTATATTCTGTCCAGAAGCGAACAAATCTACTAGTAAAGGACCAAAAATGCTGTCTATTTGTTGGAACACTTCCACGTTCAGGGACCATTGCCCCGGATGCAGAGCATCCCGGCTCAAGTAATCCGCTTGAATGTTCAGGTCTCCTTTCAGGTGTACTGCTGTTAGTGACAGCACATTCACCTCAACCCATTTGAACAAACGAGTGGACTCCATCACAAGGGGAACCGAATGTAATCCCCCTTGTTTGCATATGTAGGCTTTTGCTGTCATGTTGTCGGTGAACACCTTTACATGTTTGCCCTTCACGTGGTGCATGCATTTTTGTAAAGCTAGGTGAACCGCTTTCAGCTCCAAGTAGTTGATGTTGAATCGTCTGTCAGCTGCCGACCACCGGCCCTGCACCGACTGACTGCTGCAGTGGGCTCCCCAACCTAAAAGGCTTGCATCTGTTGTTATATGCACTGGATTTCGGATCTGTAATAGAACTCCTGAGGCCACGTTCCGCAATTGCAGCCACCAGGACATGCCTGATCGAATGTGCTGCAGGATCTCCACTTTGTAATGCTTTTTCCTTGCCACTGCAAACTGATGACTCATTAGCAACTGCTGTAACGGTTTCAAATGAAAACTGCTCCACTGGACCAACTGTGTTGTTGATACCAGCAGTCCCAGCACTTTTGCTAACTGCATTAAGTCCATGGAGCTGCTCCTCATTAACATGCAAACTGCTTGGCGTACCTTCTCTACCCTTTTGGAGGAGAGGTACATCCTTCCTTTTACTGTATTTATTCGCGCCCCTAAATGATTCAAGTCCACTGTTGGGCTCAACATACTCTTTTTTAAGTTGAGCAGGAACCCATATTCCGTCAACACCTGTATAGTCATATTCAAGTCTTCTTCTAACTTGGCCTTCGAGTGTGCCTTTAACAAGATGTCGTCCAGGTACGGATACAATTGTAACCCCTGCAATCTCAGAAAGGCTATCAATGGCACCAGGACCTTCGTAAATACTCTTGGTGCTGACGCCAGGCCAAATGGCAAGGCTCTGAATTGGTAGTGCTTGTCCTGGTAATTGAACCTCAAGTATCTCCTGTCAATCTCCCGCATAGGTATATGCAAATATGCCTCTCTTAAGTCTATCGGCGCCATGTAATCTCCTAACACCAGATTCTCTTTGATTGTTTGTAATGTCTCCATTTTGAATTTTCGATACTCGACAAATTTGTTTAGATACTTGAGGTTCAACACCGGCCTGTGCTTGCCATTCGGCTTGGGAACTACAAAAAACACCGAGTATACTCCCATGTACCTTTGGACTCTTGGTACTTCCTCTATTGCTCCTATGTGCAACAGATGTGTTATTTCTTGGAGTACCACCTGCCTTTTGGCCTGTTCTTCTGGCACTGGTGATAGAAGAAATCTGTCTTTGGGTGTCTCTTGGAAAAATATTTTGTAACCTTGAGTTACCACATCCAATACCTAACGGTCTGTTGTTACTCGAGGCCATTTGAACCCGAAAGACAGAAGTCTTCCCCCCACCTTTTGATGTTTGTAGTCAATACTGTTGTTTCCCTCGCTTGGGATTACTCCCAAGCTTTCCTTGTCCTGGTTTGTTGTATTGGTATTGTTTGGAGAACTGAGATCTAGGTCTGTTCCAATGATAATGACCTGCTCTGTACTCTGAATTCCTTCCTGCATAACCATAAGACCTGCTGCCACAAAAGAAATAATTGAAATTTCTGTAATTCCTCTTGTCTGTCCTGTAATTCCTCCTCTTCTGGAGAGTGGGCATAGCTTGCTTTTTGTCTCTAGTTTCTACTAACACTTTTTCTAAGGCTTTTGCTCCGAACAGTAGGTCCCCCTGGAAAGCGACATAAGCCAAGTTATTACGTGACTTCTGGTCTGCTTCCCAATGGCGCAGCCATAAAGACCGCCTTGCCACCGTCAGCATATTTATATTTCTAGCTGTATAAGTTAGCTATAAGTTAGTATAAGTTATCTAAGCCAGCATCTGCTACATATTTAAGTACCTTCTGAATCCACTCCACTGCCTTCAATATGTCTTGTATATCAAGATCCTGGGTCTCCAGGATGTCCTGAGACCACAGTACTGCTGCCCTTGCGAACATGGAAGCGGCCATGGATGCTTTAATAAGTAGCAGATGCTGCTTCATGTGCTTTTCGTAGGGAGGATTCTGTCCTACGCTCACCCATCTCCTTCAGTTGGGTGTCCCCCTCTCTGGGGACAATGGCCCCCGAAACCAATCCTGCAATTGGGGCGTCCACAGGAGGGACTTTTAAGAACTTAACTTCCTCTTTTAGGAAGGAGTACAACTTAAAATTGGATGACAAACTTTTTCGCGTATTCCCTTGCGCATTCCACTCTGCCATAATACCATCCTTAAATATGTCAGGCAGAAGAAATTCCATATTTCTCACCTCCTTTCTCCTAATTACTGAAGCCACTTTACATTCCTTATCTCCTTTCCCTATGGCTTCCTTATCACTGTCCAATCTAATGTTTGAAGCACCCTTCTTAAAATTCCTTTAAAGAAGTTGGCTTCAAACATCCTATCCGTCTCAGGTCCATCGTCTTCCTCCATATCAGAATATTGACCTTCACTTCCTTCCATAATCATCAACTCGTCTTGATCTATTTCCCCATCACTGATCTCTTCCTTCTCTATTACCAGTTTTCCAGTTTCTGTATGCTGATGTGAAATGGCCTTTTTTGCTAATGATTTTTCATTGGAAGCACCAGCCTTGTCTTTATGCAATCTGCCTAACCCACTGCTTGTAGTTGGTCTGGCATCCTGTTCAACTCTCCTTCTCTTTGATTGTCTTTCTTGGTCATCCATGCGCTCTGGGTCATCACTTGCTGCCTGTTTTCGTGCAAGTCTTTGGTTATTTACTGATTGACTGTTATCTTGTCTTATTAACTCATTCTGCTCTCAGAATTCATCAGTCTGTGCATGGCCATTTGCTCATTTAAATCATTTAATTCATTTGCAGTATAAGTAATTGGCAGACACTGAGGCACCAGTACTGACTGGAGTTGTGCTGCCACAGCTTCCTTCACCATTTACTGTATACCAATTTTTAACTCATGCAGAGTGTTTTGCCTCTGCATCCCCAGGTCACCCCTCTGTACCTCCATAGGGCTGTGTTGTGATCCTGGGCTAGGCTGCGGTGCACTCGCTAGCCAGCTTTGCAGAAATTGCCTCATATCTACCGGGCAGGACATGTAATCATGTCTCTGTACAGGTAGTTCGGCTGTACTGCTCTCTGCTCCTACCGCCATGTTGGTTGTATGAATGGCTGCAGCTATGTTAGAGGCGGAGTTAGAGGATACGCACGGTGCCACACTCAACATGGCGTCGCCTGCCTTAGAGAGACTCACTGTTCCCCTTGGCGCCATTTTAGAATCCTTAATTCCAAGATGGTGCCCAGAACTCTTGTCGGTGAGTCCGTTCGCACCCGCTTTCACCTTTGTGCTACTTTTCATTACTTTGTCCTGTTTTTTCATCTTTTTCTCCACTTTCTTGTCCTTCTTCAACTCCGAAGGCCCTTTAGTGGCAGTTATTTTTATTTCTTCTGCCTCACTTTCACTGGAGGTCAGAAAGATCTTACAGAGTTCCACAGTGCGTTCTCCTTCATTGGGGCGCTGCGAACTTACTTTCTGCCCCTTTGCTCCATTCACCTCATCCTGTAGTGGCCTTACAGTGGTCTTCTGGATGGAATTTTTATTCACAGTGTCTGAGCCCAAGTCACTGGAGCTTCGGCACACTTCATCTGCCAGGGCCAATTTTTCAACCAGGGATCTCTCAGATGCCTTTTTTTTTTTTCCAAACAGCAATCTTCCTGTAATTCTCCACCTCACAGCTAACTCTAGCACTGTATTCTCTAATTTGCTGGAGAGGGAGCGAAACGCATCTTACTGCATGCAGGAGAAATAAAAAACTGCTGGGAGAGGGACAGGAGCTGGTTTAACAGTTTTCAACATAAAGCTCGAGGACGGCTCCTGCGTCAGGCTGGCATGAGGGTCAAACCCAGGCATTGTGGATTGATCCTCCTGTCAGCCCGAGAATGTGTATGAACAAAACTCAAAATTAAAGTCTAAAATTTACATTATTTCTAAAAAAGGTGGTATTATGTGGAAGGCTTGAGCAAATAGGTAAGTTTTTAACATGCACAAAATATTGTAGTATATTGCATTTCAGAGGGAACAGTATTCTAAAAAGGGAGTGGCAGAAAACTAAGCACTCTGCTCCAAATGCTTGTCAGTTAGACCTCATGACACCAATAGGAGTGCCTCTCTAGATGACTTCAAGGACTGAATGGGTCTATAAGTGACAGGTAGTCTTTCAGATGACTAAGTACCAAGTTGTTTATGGTGTTGTAAACTAACAACAAAACCATAAAACTATCCCCAAAGCAAGGAGGTAGCCAGTGTTGTTCCTTATGTTCTGATAGTATGTTGCTCCATTCAGAAGCCTGGCTGAAAGATTCCACATCAGCTGTAGCTTCTAGACTAGCTTTAGAGGCTGCACTACATAGACACAGTGCAATAATCTAGAGATGAGATTACTAGTATAGCCAAACTATCTCTTTCCAAGAACCTCATCAATTGGTATGTCAGCTAAAATTGGTAAAAATCTAAGTCCCTGAAGTCCTTTGGCGACAAAGATGAATCCAGGAGTACCCCCATAGGCTGTGCAGCTGATCCTGCAGAAGTTGTGGTACCCCACTCAGAAGAGGTAGTCTAATTATTCCCCAGATGTGGGAACACTGCCTGGCAATGCTTCCATCTTGCTAGGTTTAAATGTCAGTTTTCTGGCCTTCATTAGTGCAACAGTTCATTAGGCACTGGTCCAGAACCTGCATGGCTGCACAAGATTCAAATGTAACAGAAAAATAGTTGGATGTCAGTGGATTTATACAAATTTTAAACAGCTTTGGGAGTAAGATGACACCCCAGAACACAGTTGCTGGGAGGACTGAAAAACAAATCCCCAGAGTTACTGTCTGGAACTGTTAGGACCCCTGAGCTGATCCAGATGGCTACCACAGTCCATGGTGTCAAAAACCATTAAGAAATAAAGCAAGAGACAATATGATTCCTCATGTCTTTTTTCCTCTTTCTCAACAAAACTCATCCACTAGTCAACCAAAATCTACTCAGTCCCAAATTCCAGTGTGCACCTAGAATGATATGAGAAATCCCTTCTAGTTTTAAAAAGTTTAAGGGGCTAAAAGGGATACCAGTGTTTCCATGTCTCCTAGTATCTTTTAAAGTCAAGAATTTTTAAAAAGGGAGGCTATCAGGGGCCATGGGGATCACACTGGGAACTACCTATGGACCACAGTCTATGTTTTGAATATCCACAGTTTCAATAATAGATAACATCCAAAAAGTGCTTTCAACTGTGTCATCACAACTCTTTCAAGTTTCATCACTCCAAAAGTAATTGCAAAGAGACAGTAGTTGTCAGTAAGCATGGGATCCAGAGTGGGTTTATATCTAAATAGAATAAAATTTGCAGGCTTTAAACTATTCTCTCATGATGTTCCAAATTTCAGGAAAACTGGACAAATTATTCTCATGTTAAGAGTGAATAAAAGGAGGTGAAATCCTGATAAATGATCTATTACTTCCTTTGGAAACAAACCCAACTGAATGCAAAAATGTTTTAAATTTTGAACTCATTTTGCAGCAATTGAAGTAAATTGAGGACAAAGGAAGAAGGGAGGGAGGGAGAAACTGGAACATTCAAAAAGCAGGTGGGAAGAAAGGGACAACAGAGGATTAATTAGAAATATCCCTTCTAAATCAGGACAGTTGGAAGGTATGCAACCCTATTTTCTGCTGCCTGTAACATGGATTTGGAATGTGTGGCCCTGAAGATGGTTGTTGATCTACATCTCTTATCATTCTTCACTATTGACTATGTTAGCTAAGGCTGATAGGAGTTGCAGGCCGTAAACACCTGAAGGGTCACATATTCCCTAAATCTGACCTACATCTTTGTAATTTTAAATTTACAGTCCACATTCTACACTGTCAGAGCATAATATTTGAGTATAATCTTCAAAGGAAGATCTGAAAAAGAATCACCATTTGAAAGATAATTTAAAATAAGGGTTGGAAGCATCCAGTGAACCATATATTACTTTCAATAACTGAGAAAGCTGATTTTTGCCACCTGTAACTCTAATTCTGGCAAAATATGGCAAGAAATTGTAAACAATCATGTACTTCACAAGTCCATCAAACTTTGGAAATTAAAAAAAAAAAAGACAAAGCGCACCCATATAAAGAAAAGAGAAATAATACCTTTTAAATTTATCAGAATTCAAAATGTTGGGTCAAAAATTCGTTGGATTAAGTAATTTGCCTACTGTCCTCTGCACTGAGAAAGACACAGACATGTGTATGTCTGCCTTCAGATTCCATACACTTTTCAGAGATTTTAGCAGTCCTTCTAGTCATCAGTCCTGCCAGCAGTGGAGACAGAGTGCCAATCCTTTATGTAGACGTAGATATTTAATGAGCAGTCAAGTCCTCTGCATCTAACAGACATTTTAGGGGCAGGGAAGGTGAGGTGGTATGAAAGAATATCGGTTAGGTGATGGGAGGTGTTCCGGTATTTGGTATTTCCAGATGCTGTGAAACAATACAATACCTGGTAAGTACATACTGGTCTGCAACTTTGCACAACAAAGCTGCTACAAGTGTTAAACTAACATAGAACATAACTGAATGTACCTATCTTTGTGAGGGGATGTTATGTGTTTTGGGGTGAGAGAGAGAGAGGATAGTAGAGCTTTCTCAATAGGGCAGCAGTTCATTTACATTAACAGTGCAATCATACAGGCATCGCCCAAGAGTAAGCCTCCTTAAATTAAGTGGAACTTACTCCAAGGAAAAGGCTTACAAGATTATAACCCATTTGACATCCTAAAAGGCAACAGGAATGCATCAAAGTCTTTATGGTAATCCTATTTTTCCCCAATTATATGTATCTGAACTAATTCTGTTTCATTTACTTCCTACAGCTGAAAGTGTTGTACATAATTTTCCCCACTCCCACTACTGTTTTTATTTTAACATTCCTGTAAGGTAGGTTGAAATGAGAAGCCGTGATTATGTCAAGGTGATTTATGGGGAAACCAGAATATTTATGAAACAGATATATACAGTATGTTGAGCAGACGATGTAGGTATGAACATAGAGCACATACAGTGATTTTTTTTTTTTTGAGTCTGACAGAAGGCTATCATTCTGAGCAGGATCTGGTTGATCTTACTTTAATGTATGGTATAAATTTTTTATAGTTATGCTAGACATAAACACAACATTTATCATTTAGGTCCTTTTCCTTTCGTTTCCTAAACATTGTACATACATCCAGAGATTTCTCTGCTTAAAATCCTACAGTTCTATTTGTACTTCCTCATTAATAACTTTTACATTTGACCACACTTTTTTGACTGCATTGTCATGTCACACAGCCACATGCCTTACAAATTCACGCAACTGTCCCTATTTTCATAGGTGAAATGTTGGAGGACATGGTTAATACTGGTTCTGGAGATATCTGACAGCTACAAATGAGATACATTTTGAAATCCAAGGAATTCAGGACATAAATATGACAAATCATAGCATAGGTTATAGAAAAAAACTAATATATTATTGCTGTTGCTGTTGTTATTAACAAGAAATCCCTTAAATATCTTTTCCTTGATTATAATTGTAGAACTCCCACATACCATACCATCCAGTCTATCCTTCTCACCACCACAATCTTCCAAAATTGACTGGATCTGGAGTTCACAACCTGTGACAAGATAATCTCCATCTGATCAGGAACTGTTGCTTCTATCTCTTTTTGGAATGTCCGGCTTATAAAAACTGGAGGAGTTGCTATGGCAACCAACTGACAAGGGGACATGTTACCTGAAGAACTTTATTTATGGGGTGATAACTCAAGAAATTTTGTAACAAATAAAAAGCTTTTACTTTCCTTATAACGGTTCCTATCACCATGAGGAGGAGCGTAGTACTGTCTGGTAGAAAGGAAATGCATGTTCAATTTCTCTTCCTTCCTTCCTTCCTTCCTTCGGCTCAAGGCCTGACAAATCATTCTTAAGTCACTGCTCAGGAACAACAGAGCAATTCTGTGCCAATACCTAAAGTCAGAGCCAAAGACTGAAGGGTTTTTCCTCTCTGGGCAGATCTCTATTTGGTGCTGCCATCTGAGGAAAGGAAGAGTTAACCCTTTGTTCCTCTCTTGTTGACCAAGAATTTGAGGGTGCTGGTGCTACTAACAGAGAAATATTTATTATAATAACATTTTTAAACAGCTTTTCCAAAACATACAAGGGTTTAAATCCAATGGTTAGTCCCAAATATGAGATATACATACATGTTGATTTACTATTTAGTAATCAATTCAGAGAGTCAGCTCTAGTTGGAACAAGGTCATAAATCCTAGTGATTTCAATATTGAAAGACAAAATTTAAAAAATTTTTTTTAAAAATTAAAAAAAAAAGTTATCAAAATTCAGAAGTTATCATATATTACATTAAGACAGCCTCCAATTAAATTACTAAAAACATGTGATGACCATATATAATAACACATCAGAACTTAGCTGATGCATTAAAATAACGTAATACACAATCAAATGCCCAGTTGTAAAAAAAAAAACCTGAACTGAGGTCCTACATTACAGAGTTATTGCGTTATTTCTCTTAGCTACTGTGGTTCTCTCCTATGGAATCCTAGGATTTGCAGTTTATGGAGGGGTATTTAAATTTTTCAGCCAGATAGCTCTTGTCCCTCACTACAGACCCCAGGATTTCATAGGAGATATATATATACATATACATATATAACCATGCCAGTTATAGTGGAGTTGTAGTGCTAAAACTGTGTAGTGTGAAATGGGTCCTGTGCTAACACCAGAATTGTATCTGTACTACATTACTATAGCACTTTGATACCTCTTTATCTGCCATGGTTGCATCCTATGGAATCCTGGGATTTGTAGTTTCATTAGATACTAGAATTCTCAGCAGACAGCTGCCATGCTATAGTGCAGGGAGGGCATTAGGTAATTCTAAGCATCTCATAACACCATTAATTCTAGGATTCTCCAGCATGGAGCCATGGCAGTTAATGTGGTAGCATACTGTTATAATTGTGGAATGTGGCTATACCCATAGTGGGCACCAATGGTAAGGTCTTTTGATATGTAAAGTGGAATTGAAGTCCACAAAGGCTTATGACAATGAAACTTCTTAGTCTTTAACAACGAGGGAAGACCTAGCAGTTTCTCTATAGCTGCTCTTCCAGTCTCTGAAGCTTTGCAAACAGGAGTTTGGCAAGAGAGGAAAACAGGAGTATTTTCTGTGGGTGTTTCATGGGGAAGCCCAGGGCCTCAAAGCACTGTGGTATTACTTGTATAGGATGACTTATTACAGCTGGGAGGTTGCTGCTGCTGTGACCTGCAGTACCCATGCTATATTGGCTTTCTTGCCTGAGGACATGGGGAGGAATTTCTGCAGCTAGTGCGGGCTGATTACCCTGCTGAAAAAGATGGTACAACAGCTTAAACCTGCATATCTATCTACACTTAAACTTGTTAGGATGGATACGCTTTTTGGGCAGAGTATATTCTCCTGGAATGGCAACAGAACTAGTCAACAGTGTGCAAGAAATGGGACCCTTGTGTGGGAGTAACCATGTCCTCTTGAGAGTTGTTATAAAAAGGAGGCCAAATGTAGCTGAATGCATACTTTTGATTTTAAGACAGTTGGTTTCTGAAAACCCAAGGAATACCATGTGAGATGCTATTTGAAGAGCTCAAAGGGAAGGGAGGTCATGATAGATGGGAGTTTCTTAATGGTGAGCTATTGAAGGCACAACTGAAAAAAAAATCCAGTAGAGGATATCTGAAGAACTCAGGGTGAATATATAAAGAATTTTCAGGCAAATTGAGAGATAAAAGCAAAATGGAAGGAAGAGGAACTCACCAAAGATAAAGGCAAACAAGCAGCCAGTATTACCAGGGAGAAAGTCAGAATAGTGAAAGCTCAAAATGAACTCAGACTTGCTAGAAAAAATAAAAATACAATGGGCCTTCCACTTATACAGGTTCAGTGCTCATGGATTTGATTATTTGTGGACTACTTTATTTATTTATTTATTTATTTATTTATTTATTTAAAAATCATACTCTTTTTCCCCCTTCCACAGGAAAAAAAAGTTCTCTCTAGAAATCTCTAATCTTCCAGCTCAGTTCTATGGTCCACTTCTGCCAGAAGAGGACCATAGAATTACCCTGGAGGATCTAGTAATTTCTAGAGAACACTTCTCTAGGCATTGATAGATATTCCAGCATGACTCTATGGCCCACTTCCAAGAGAAGCTGACCATAGAATTCAGCTGGAAGACCTAGAGATTCCTAGCGAAGTGTTCCCAGTTTTTTTAAAAAGACATTCGTGATTTTTATTTTTATTTGCATTTTTTTCTCCTTTCGAAGGGGGTCTTGTGCTTTTCTTCTCTTTTAGATCTCACAATTAGACCCAAAAAATGGTCTTAAAAATTGTTTCAGTTATGGTAAATCCCAAATGAGCAATAGAAAAACAAATAAAGAATAAATGAATTCCTCTAAGCCTGTCTAATAACAGTCCCTAAGAAAACAGGTCTTACACTTTTCCAGTATACTTCCTCTCCAGATTCCAGACAAACAGTTCTTTGTAGAGACCTACTGTCAAGTTTTTCTCCCAAAATTATTCTCCCACAGAGCAAGCCTCACATTTTGCCTGTTTATCTGATTTTGACTCCTTTCTTGGGTTACTTCTGTGGCCTACTTGTCTTTGCTTTGTCTTCTTTCTTCTTCACTTACTTCAATTTCAACTGTACTTCCAGCTCTCTTCTCACAGCTCCACAGCTTCAGCTCAGCTTCCAGTTTTAGCTTTCTGGAACTCTTACTTCTTCTTCGTGGTCTCTGTGCCTTCATAAACTAGGAGCTTTAGCGCCTGCGCGGTAGCGTTCGGAAACTTCTAGAGCTTGTTCGCTTGGCGGGAACCCCTCCCCCACGCCGGTACTGCGCATGCTCCTCCCGCCGAGCAACGGTCTCTCCTCAGTTCTTTCTCGTCCGCCGTCGCGTACGGAAGGTTCTTTGGTTTGTTCCTCTCACTTTTGTGCTTGGCCGGTCCGCGAGACTTAAGTCTTATTGTTGGGAACAGTCTCTGCGGGCGATAGACGAGACCTCCACTTCCAAGATGGCCGACAAGAAGACGACCACGCCATCAACGGTATCGGCGGCTGCCGTTCCGTCCACCTCGTCGGTATCGGGCTCGGTACCGGCGAAAACGCCGATCTCAGCGTTACCGAGGATCCCGAAGCTGTCGGCGGCTGCCAAGTCAGCGAAAGGATCCTCGACGGCGAGGAAGGCTGAGGCTCCCCTGACGGAGACGCCTGCAAAAAAGCGCCCTGCTCCGGACGGAGGCAAGGGCAAGGAGAAGGAGAAGAAGAAGAAGAAGAAGGAGAAGAAGCGCTCCCCGGCTGGGGACGTTCAACCTCCTACTCCTCCTCCTACTCAGCAGCCTTCCAAAGGGCGAGGCGAGTCCGTCGATCTCTCGGATGATGAGATCGAGGACGTTCCCCAACAGCGCCCTGACTCGCCTGTGGCAGACCCTCCAACCTTGGTGGAGGAGCGCCACCGCCCTCCTAGCCGTCGCAGGTCGGCCGACCTGCAGCAGAGAGAGCCCTCTGCTTCTCCGGAGCGGCGTTCGACCTCCTTCCGATCCCGGTCCCGCTCTTCCGAGCGTCCGGTGGCCTCGCCGCCTCCTAGGGAGACAAGAGAGGAACAACCTCGCTCGTCTGCCTCCAGATACACCTCGGCATCCTACGTGGCCAGGTACGCGAGGGAATCTGAATGGAGAGAGCGCCCGGCCTCTTATCGGTCACATTCGCCATCGTACCGGGATCGGTACCATCGTGGCCCGAGTCGCTGGGAGACCTTCCGGAGGTCCCGGTCACCTCGTCGACAGCGCGAATCGCGCTCGCCTAGAGGGGACGAGGCTCGGTACCGTCGACACCGAAGCCGATCTCCGTCGGACCGCCGCTCCTTCAGCCGCTCTCCCTCTCCTCGATATCATAGGGCGAGGGAGCCTTCACCTCGGTATCGGGCGATATCGCCACCTCCTAGGGTCATGGCAACGGCGACGCGCCCTACGGAGTCGGTGGTGACTGAGCGGGCTACGACGACGTCAGCCTGCCAGACTACCCCTGTCACCACTAAGAAGGTGAAGTCAGTGGTCAGCCAGCCCAAGCGGGACGCTGCTACTACCACCGCCCCGGCTGCAGAGAAGCCTAGGAAGGCAACACCTGTGGCGACTGCGAAGGAGCCGGAAAGCGAGCGGCGAGAGGACTCACCGACCTCAGAGTCGTACGACTCGAGTGCGGAATCAGAGGTGTCTGAGGCGGCCTCCCAGGAGTCTCCTCCGCTGGGATTCGGGGACCCGATCCCAGATTCTTCTCCAGAGGACGTCCACCAGTTCTCTGCGATGCTGCTCCGCATGGCTACTACCCTCGGCCTGAAGATCGCCGATGCGGAGCCGGAGGACGACGATCCAGTCTTCTCCGTCTTTGAAGGGAAGCAACCTGCCACGGCCCCGCTGCCTCTCCTGCCCCGGGTATCCAGACTGGTGAAGGCCGCCTGGGATAGGCCGGCCTCGGCTCAGCCGATACCGCAGCGGCTGGAACACCTCTACAGGGTGCAGAAGGATAACGCCGGTTATCTCTTTAATCACCCTGCACCGAACTCTGTGGTGGTCGAGTCGGCACAGACGAAAGGCTCCGGCAGGCAACACACCACCCCGCCGGAAAAAGAGGGCAGGAAGTTGGACGCTATGCAAGAAGGTTCTATTCCGCCGCCTCCTTGCAGATCAGGCTGTCCAACACTCAGGCTTGCCTCGCGGCATACCTGAAAAAGGTGCTCGATCGCCTGCAACCGGCGATGGAGGCGGTACCGGAGGACATCCGCCAAGCCTCCTCCGTGATCTTCAACGAGGCCATCTCCATCGCTCGGCAGCAGATGGCCTCCTCCAGGCACGCAGTGGAGATTGCCTCCCGGGTCATGGCGGGATCCATCGGCCTGCGCCGCCATGCTTGGCTGCGACCGGCCGACATCCAGGAGGACACCAGAAGGAGGATTGAAGATCTCCCCTTCGACGGTGAGGGCCTATTCAATTCGTCCACTGACGAAGCTTTGGACAATCTCGTTAAGGCGAGGCTGACCGCCAAGAAGATCGGGCTACAGCCAGCCACGCAAGCCCGCAGGGCCTCCACCTTCCGCCCATCCTGGCGACGATCTTCCACCTCGTCGTTCCAGCGTTCGGCCCAGTCTGGACAGTCGAGACCATCCTCCGGCTCATCGGCCAGACGCACGATTAGACGACGCCCGGCTTCGTCCAAGAAGTCCTCCTCCGAGACAAAGTCTCGGTTTTGACGTGCCTGGCAGGACCTACCAATACCCACTCTTCAGCCTACCATCAGCGCTCGGAGACCGACCGACTCTGGCTCGACATCTCGCGGAGTGGCAATGTGTCACTACGGACTCTTGGGTGCTTTCCATCATCCGTCTTGGCTACGCCATCGAGTTTCTCGATATTCCTCCTCGAGGCGCTTACTATTCCACGCCGTCGAGTCCGGCCCTCCTGGAAGAGATCCAGTCCCTCCTCCAGAAAGGGGCGATCGAGCAGCTCCCGCAAGAAGCCAAGACCACCGGCTTCTTCTCCAGGTACTTCACGGTACCGAAAGCCGACGGTACCCTCCGGCCGATCCTAGACCTCAGAGGGGTGAACTACTACATCCGCCCCAAAAGGTTCAAGATGGTCACGATACCGTCGATCCTGCCCTTCCTACATCGAGGGGACTGGTTCGCCTCCATCGATCTCCGAGACGCATACTTCCATATCGCCATTCGCCCGCAGCACAGATGGTACCTCCGCTTCGCGGTCGACGACACCTGTTACCAGTACAAGGTGCTGCCGTTCGGACTCTCGACTGCCCCAAGGGTCTTCACCAAGTGCATGGCCCCGGTGGTATCCTTCCTGCGGACGAAGGGTGCTTCTGTCTTCCCTTACCTCGACGATTGGCTGTTGGTGGCGTCCTGCAAACAGAGACTTTACCACGACGTCCACATGACGTTGTCACTCCTGACCCGCCTTGGTCTACGGGTGAATCCAAAGAAGTCCCACCTCGAGCCGGCGAGGATCTTGGACTTCATCGGGGCGACGCTCGACTCGACCTCCGCCAGGGCGTACCTACCAGAGTCTCGAGCCCAAACCCTGATCCGGGCCGCCGCTCACGCTCGTACGGCCCCGACGTTATCTGCGAGAAGCGTCCAGCAGCTCTTGGGCTACATGGCTGCGACCACCGCTGTGACATATCTCGCCAGGCTGAGAGCGAGACCTCTTCAACACTGGTTCGTCCGCATATTCGACCCCCTGCGAGACGAACAGACACTCCGACTGCAGCTGCCGGAAGACGTCCGCTCATCCCTCCGATGGTGGCAGTCGCGACGCAATCTCATGTCAGGGATGCCTTTCCAACAGCCGACACCGAAGGTGACGGTAACGACCGACGCCTCCCTGTATGGATGGAGTGCCCACTGCGGCGATCTCAGAGTCCGCGACAGATGGACCGACGACGAGACCGCTCTCCATATCAACGCGCTGGAGCTGCTCGCCGTCTTGAAAGCGCTACGGGCGTTCCGCCACGTCGTAGCGGGGCGGACGGTCCTGGTTCTGACAGACAATACCACCGCCGTCTGTTACATCAACAGACAAGGAGGGACTCACTCCACAACCCTGCTCAACATTGCACTCGACTTGTGGGAATGGTGCATTCGCCTGCATACGCATCCCGTGGCAGTTCACCTGGCCGGGCAGGAGAACACCACGGCAGACGCCCTCAGCAGGGACACCTCATCCCATCACGAATGGTCTCTCTCCGGAGAGGCGTTCAGACTGATTCGGGACCGCTGGGGCGAACCATCGATCGACCTCTTCGCGACCAGGGAAAACGCGAAGTGTCGCCGATTCTGTTCCAGAGCGGGCCACGATCGTGCCTCCATCGGGGACGCTTTCCAGTTTCCGTGGACCGGGGAACTCCTCTACGCGTTCCCGCCGTTCCCGCTGCTCGGCCGGACGATATCGAAGATCCTCGCCGACCGAGCCGACGCGATCCTGGTAGCCCCGTACTGGCCGAGGCAACATTGGTTCGCACCCCTGCTACAAGCCGCACGAGACGACCTGCTCCGGTTGCCACCGACACCGGACCTGCTCTCCCACTCCGGCGGCCGAGTCCTCCATCCGGACCTGCCACGCCTGGCCCTCCATGCCTGGAGGATATCGCACTAGACGATCCCGTGCTCGGTACCGTCCTCGTCGCGGCCAGGAAGGAATCCACCCGTCGCAACTATCAATATAAATGGCGATGCTTCCTGACCTTCGCTAACGAGAGGAGTGAGCCGGTATCGCCCGCGGGGCTCTCTACCGTCCTGCATTTCCTCCTGCACCTCCGGCAACAGGGGCTGGCGTTTCCATCCCTGAAGGTGTATCTCTCCGCGATCGTGGCATACCAACCGCCACGATCGGCTGCCTCGGCCTTCTTCAGGAACGATACCGTTAAGCGGTTCCTGAAAGGACTTCATCATCTCTACCCGCCGGTATCGCCGCCGCTACCGCCGTGGTCCCTCTCGCTGGTGCTCTCGCAGCTGACAAAGCCGCCCTTCGAGCCGATGGCGACCTCGGATGATAGGCTCCTGACCATGAAAACTGCCTTCTTGGTAGCGGTGACCTCAGCGAGGCGAGCGGGTGAGATCACAGCTCTTCAATCCGATGAGCCCTTCACGGTCTTCCACAGAGACAAGGTGGTCCTGAGACCTGACATCTCGTTCCTGCCTAAGGTGGTGTCCAGTTTCCATCTCAACCAGGACATCATCCTGCCTGCCTTCTTCCCGAACCCGACGACACCGTTGGAGCGGTCCCTCCACTCCCTGGACGTGCGTCGGGCCGTGGCCTTCTACATGGACAGGACTGCTTCCTTCCGACAGACGCCGCATCTCTTCGTTTGCTATGGGCGACGTCGGAAGGGCCTTAAAGTGTCCACCCAGCGCTTCTCCAAGTGGGTGGTACGGACTATTCAACTGGCGTATGAGCTCGCGAGGAAGCCTCCGCCAGTCCTGCTTCGAGCCCACTCCACCAGAGCGGTGGCTACTTCTGCGGCCCTCCTGCGAGGAGTTGACCTGCATGAACTCTGCCGTGTGGCGACCTGGTCCCAACCATCGACCTTCGTGCGCCACTACAGGCTCGACTGCCGGTCGCGCAGAGATGCCCGGTTTGGACGTGAGGTGTTGGCTTCCGTGCTGTAGGACCTGACCCGCCGTCCGAACGGTAAGCTACACAGTCTCCTAGTGTATGAAGGCACAGAGACCACGAAGAAGAAGAACAGGTTGCTTACCTGTAACTGTGGTTCTTCGAGTGGTCATCTGTGCCATCATACACACCCGCCCTTCCTCCCCTCTTTCTCAGGTCCCTGTAGGTTCTACGGCGGACGACAGAACTGAGGAGAGACCGTTGCTCGGCGGGAGGAGCATGCGCAGTACCGGCGTGGGGGAGGGGTTCCTGCCAAGCGAACAAGCTCTAGAAGTTTCCGAACGCTACCGTGCAGGCGCTAAAGCTCCTAGTGTATGATGGCACAGATGACCACTCGAAGAACCACAGTTACAGGTAAGCAACCTGTTCATTCCACCCCCACTCCATCACTTACATACAAAACATTACTTTCACTTTCTATTCTCTGCAGACCCTCTTTGTTTTACAAGATATTAAGCTCAGCTACTGAACATTAACCGCAAATATATCACTGTAACACAACAAAAAGGACTAGTAAACACATACAAATCAATAAAATAACATAAAGCACTGTACTGTCGCAACCTGGTGATAACAAAAAAATGATACGATGAGAAGACTAAAGCCCACTATAGGTAAAGAGGTAGTATAGGGGTGCCTAGCTATACTGAATGAATTCAATCCAGCAGGGCCTGATAAACTGCATGCAAAAGTACTAATACAGTAGCCCGCTGTATATGTGGGAGTTCCATTCCAGGAATCTCTGTGTAAAACAAAAAAGCAAGTATCACATCCCACTGTAGTCAATGGATGGAACATGTGAATGCTTGTGGCAGTACAACTGTGCACCTGCCATGTCCACTGACCTCACATTGATGTGTGGAGCTAGCACCAGTAGAGGGCATGCTGTATAATCTCATATATAATCTCAGAGCCATTGTCAATGACTTTTGAGAATTCTTGGAGAACAGGAGAGGTACTCCCAAACTGGAGGAAGGCGGTATTTTGCTTGTCTTTTAAAAAAATAAGAAAAAAGGATCCAAGCTTGAATGTCAATGACAGAAAAAATTCTAGAACATATTATTGTGATTATTAACACAGCATTATGTGTTTCCCCAAAACAAACCATGCCAGATTACTGAATCTTGTAGTTTTTTGTTACAAGATTAACCGATCAAGGAAATGTTCTAGATGTTGGAGGGTATTCAGATTTCAGTAAGAATTTTCAAAAGGTTTTGCATGATATTCTCACAGGCAAGCTGGTAAATGTGGACTAGACAATTCTACTGTTAAATGGGTTTGTAACTGGTTGACTGAATATAAAGAGTACTCACTAATGGTTCCTCTTTATTATGGTGAGAAGTGTCTAATGGGCTGTACATTGGATTCTGTCTCAGGTCTATTGTTGTTCAACATCTTCATAAATTATTTGGATGAAGGGATAGACGGTACACTTATCAAATTTGCAGATGACACTAAATTAGAAGGGGATAGTTAATTTTCCAAGAGCCAGTGTGGAGTAGTGGTTTGAATGTTGGACTATAACCCTGGAGAGGTGTTTGCCTTCTCTGTCCAGTGGGGTAGAATGCATCTTCTTACCATCCTTAGTCTTCACCACAATGGAGTTCAGTGTTGGATGCGTGAACAGGTAGTCAACATCTTGTTGGTGAATCTGGCACAGCAGCTCTAAGTGCCTAGGCATAGATGGTAAAGATGAAGGTTGTAACCATGCCTGTTACATAACATCCTCTAAGGCAGGCAGAAAGAGTATTGTCACTGGGGAAGGAGCCTGAGTATCAACTATCTGGAAAAATGAGTCTGACACTGGAGCTAGTAGAATAGAAGCATCAAGGCCAATGGATTTGGCCGTGTATAGAACAATATCAGTGAACTGTTTCAGTGAACTCAGGAGGTCCTTCAAGCATGGTATCCCCAAGTGCCATGGGAGGAGATGGTGTAGAGGGTCTTGGAGAACTCTGAGAGGAAGAGTTAGAGTCATAATCAGAAGATCTTGTTAACAATGATCATGGTCCCAGAGGATCAACAGTAGCCAGGTGTAAAGCTACTTGCTGCAGCATATCAGAGCAAGGGTTGATAGTACTGAAGATGGGAGCACTGAGGCAGAAGTAGATGCAGCCAAAAGAGAAACAGTAATGGGCATGGAGACGGAAAAGGTCTTGATACTGTTGCAGTAGTCCAAGGCGGAGGCAATGGAGGACCTGAGGCAATGGATGATAGTGAAACAATTCATGGTGCAGTGGAACCAGAGCAGTAAGTGGATAAACCTTCATGATGGGGTGCTGCCGACATTCCAACGATCGTGATTGGGAGCATTGCAACATATAAGAATAGGATTGACGGGTGTTCTTTGAGGTCAGGTCCATGGAGACAAAAAGCATGAAAGGGACCAAGAATAAGAGTGATGTTGACTCATCAACCTCCACGGTGATCAATACTGAAACTCACAAGAATGATACCGATCTCTGTATGATGGAAAATAGGCATGATATGACCTCAGAGGTTCCTGCCATAGGTGTTCTCATCAATATTAGCTGAGATATGACACCAATGTGAAAGGTGAGTATTCATGAACTCCATAATCCCTGTATAGTTGTCTGAAGGAAACATAGGATCACTCAAGATAAAAGGGAGAATGGTCCCAACTGTGAGGTCTTTGGCGACTTGGAGTCGGAAGTGGCGCTGGAAGAAAAGAGGCTGAAGAAGACTCCCTCTGACTGGCACTCCTTGGTACCAAAAGGTCAATTTGAATCAATGGCTTGGTCTTGATATCCACTTAAAGTACCAAAGGCAGTGAAACAAGGACTGAAGCAGGTAGTGATGGTGGCATCAACGATCCAGCAGATATTGTTGAGATCAAGGTCTATACTGAAGAAATTGCAGAAGGATCAGAGTGTTTAGTTTTCTTCTTCTTCAGCTTAATTTGTATCTCTGTTGAAGCTGACCTCCTGCTAGGATGACTCTTCTTTCCTGACTTGTCTTTGGTGTTGGAGTCAAAGAAGAATCACCTGCTACTGAAGGCATCACAGACTGCTTAGTAGAAGGGGGCTTCACTACTGGTATCGGAGGCAATGAAAATGGTTTCAATACTGAAGAGGGCATGCTTGGGACTGACTCCATCAATGTTGAAGTTGGTCTGAAGGTTTTTTCCCCCGAAGCCTCCCTGGGCCTTGCTACTATAGTGGAGGCAGCCTGCAGCCTGCTCCAGCACTCTCAATGACCTCTTCCAGCAGTAGAATTTAAATCTCAGGAGTTGGTCTTGAGAGTTTGGGAGGTAAACTAGAGATTTTATATTGTCAAGTGTTATGTTCCTCTCCCAAACAATTAAGACATTCCATATGAGCATCTGACACAGAAACCTTCCAGCCACACAAAGAGCAGAATTTGAACAGAGAGGTAGAGGCCATTAGAGGAACAGGGTAGGGGGAAGGGAGAGGAGAAGGAGGGAAAAGCTGGGGTATAGAGGTTTTTTTAAAAAACTTTTACAGGTAGAAATAGGGTGAAGTGAAAAAAAAAAGACTAGTAAAACAGAAGCAGCAGGCTGGAATAAGAATAAATGAATCTACTCAACAATGGAACATAGCTGATAGATGTGTTGTTCAGTGGATGGAGAGAAACTGAGCGGAAGATAGCTTGGGCTGAATCATGTGCTGTATATAGGAGGAGATGGGGTTCCCACCAAGCTACTCAGCTCTGGAACATTCTGAAAGGATTTCTGTTTAGGCACAAAACCTACTGTGTGAGGCACAGAGACCAGAAGTAGTAACGGTACATTCTAGTCTGTATTGGTCAGATCTCACCTGGAATAGTGTGCTCAGTTCTATGGTCAAAACAGTTCAAGGATATTGATAAGGTGGAACGTATCCAAAAGAGGGTGACCGGGATGGCACAGCATCTAAAAACCAAGTCCTAGGAGTAACAGCTTAGGGAGCTGAATATGTTTACCTTGGAGTTGACTGAAACCAGATTTGATAGCTACCCTTAAATATCTGAAGAGATGCCATGTAGAAGATACAGCAAGATTCTTTTCTGTTGCTCCAGAGACTATGACATGAATCACTGTGTAACAGACCCTTATTTCTCAATAGATTGGTTTTGCAGTTCTAGCCTAATAAAGTGCCCTGAGACTATCACTTAGCCCCCACTTCACCCTTTGAACATCACCTTTGTGTCAAAAACTAGGGTCTTAAGTGTTCCCTGAGAACCAGATAGGTTTCTTAATGTTAGTGTATTCTTCTTTAGTATCAGTGACTTTAGACAACTCAGGCTAACTCAGTAGTTATAAAAGAAACTATAATTATGGTAACATTAAAAATAAAGTATCTTTATAAAGTACAGTGTTGTTACATTAACCAGTTCAAACTTCTGACAGTCTATGCCAATAATTCCCAGTCTTAGACACCTGTTCTCTGTGCCTTTTCCTCAGCTGCTTAAACACAACTCAGACATCTTCCCTGGCCAAGATCTCACAGAAGGCTCTCTTTCCAAATGGGTTGTCTGCCTTATATATAATTCCTCTCATCCATAAGACCCTCCCATGCACACCATTGTGCTGGGTTTCACTCCCAAAGCATTATTCCTGCTAATCAGCAACCCACCATCAAGTTGCACTTGCATTCCAAACAACTTCGCCACACAATAGATACTAATTGGAAGAAAAATTCTACCTAAGTATTAGGAAAACCTTTCTGACAATAAGAGCTATTTTGACACTTTGGATAGCCATCCCCAGGACTGCTTTTATTTCTGCATGGCAGTGGTTGGATTAGATGGCTTTTGTGGTCCCTTCCAAATTGACAATTCTGCCACAGAATCTTTGCTATTTTTGTGGTATACACGGCCTTCCTTCACATGCTACATTTGGGAGGCCTCCACTAGAAATGTCCTCTGCTATTTCGCTATTCTCAGACCTCCTTTAGAGGTTGTAAGATGTTGAACTTAAAAAGTAGGTCTGTAATGGCAGCATTTAGGCATTATGCTCCCAAGGCTTCTAGATAAGGCTTCTAGATAAAAAACAAAACAAAACAAAAAGACCCCAACACCTTGAATGGGGCTTGGAAATGTCTAAGCATCTGAGTGCAATAGTGTCTTCACAAGAACTGAAACAGGTTTGGCTGGATGAAGAGAGAGTTATCAGACATGTCATATACTCTTAATAACCAGAAATGTTTTGTAAATTACTTTTAATAGCACCAAAATACACTTTGGAAGATTGGGAGCACAAACATCTGAGTTCCTGGAAATAAAGGAATTGCATCAGCCTGACTTTTTTAATTAATTGATTTGGAAGAGGATGTGTGTGTGCCAAGTTGACTTCCAGAATGTTTTGCTTCACTTAGACAATCTGCAGGGGCCTTTCTTAGATTGCAGTTTCCATAAGAACCAGTTAGTGCAGTCAATGATGAAGGATGATGGGAGATACAGGCCAACATCTGGAAGAACATGCATTTCCCCATCCAAATTTCAAACTGTAATAAGCACTTATTCAGAAAAAAAATCCCACTTTTAAAGGGACATAACAGCCTACTTTGTGATTCTTCTCCAACATGCATTTTGGATGACAAGGCACCTTAACAATACTACTTGATGCTTGCAGTGAGTGAATTGGTGGGTTCAATCAGAATGATTTGAAATTCAGCTCTAAACTCCTCTTGGCATTATTTTTTTTAAAAAAATTATTAAAATTTTCAATAAAAAAAAAACAAAAACCCTCCCCGCTTCCAGACATCAATTTTCCCAGTTGAATCTGAGTTTAACATTTCATTCCATATAAACATTCAGTTCCATACATATTTTACAACAATCATAAACTGTTACTTTTAGCTTATATTTTACTATTTACATTTTATCTTTTATCACCTCATTTTGTCTTCCTTCTTTCTCACAGCTTTCTTTCTTTCCCCCTATTTCATTCTTTTATCCAGTTCAATACCTCTTGCCATTCTCTTTCAAAGCCCTGGATTGGCTTATTTTTAAGTGAAAAAGTTAGCTTTTCTGTCGCTACCATATCCAGGACTTTGAATTTCCATTCTCTTATATCAATATATTTTCCTTCTTTCCAGTGTTGAGCATAAGTCAATCTTGCTGCAGTTATTATATATAACAATGTCTTTTGATGAAATCTTATTTCTCTTTGTTGCCCTAACATATTCAACAAATAAAGTTCAGGCTTCATTTCAAAATTAAAACCATACATTCTTTGAATTTCATTATGTATTTCTTTCCAAAACTTTTTTGCTATTTTGCAGGTCCACCACATATGAAAAAAAGATCCCTTTCTCATCACATTTCCAACATTTTCCATTCCCCTTTCCTGTTATTTTTTTCAGTTTTACAGGCGTCATATACCATCTATATAACATTTTATAAAAATTTTCTCTTAAATTCAAACTTGGTGTAAATTTTACATCTGTCTTCATCCATGTGTCCAACTCAATTGGATGTCCTATATTTTGAGTCCATCTAACCATGTTATTTTTAACAATTTCTGGTTCCATCTCTCTTTGTAACAATATTTTGTAAAATCTGGAAATTCTCTTTTTCTGGTCCCCTTTCATCAATACATCCAATTCATTTTCATTCCTTTCAAACCCATATAATTTTTGATCCATTTTAAATCTCTTTTATTTGTCCCCATGGGAACCAGTTAATTACATGGCCTTGCTCTTTTAATTCCTCTTCTGTACTCATTCTTAACTTTATACCATCCTTTTTCAATAGCTCTTGATATGTCAATAATTTCCCCTGCTTTGCGGGAGCAATATTAAATGCTTCTTGGAGTGAGGTCCACATCGGAAGTCCTCTATAAAATTTATGTTTTATTTGTATCCACACTTTCAATACAGACTTTTGGATACAATGATTGTTAAAGTCTTTATTCACCTTAACTTTGTTATAACATAAATATCCATGCCAACCAATTCTGTTTCCTATTCCTTTAACTTCTTTTATTGTTGTATTTTCCACTTGAATCCAATCTTTAATTGTTTCTAAGCAGCATGCTTGATAATACTCTTGGCATTATTATTTACATACATGCATGTGCGTGCACACACACAATTTAACAAAAAGAACTTAATAGTTCAATTAATAAGAAAACCATTTTGGCTTCCATCCTCCTAAGGTACTTAAAATAATTGGTTACCAGCTTACTCTTATTTTAAGCAACTGAGGAAAGCAAAAGCTGAAATGTTTTACTTGTTAATTGATATGTAGTTATTGAGATGTAATTTATGCAATTACATAAGAAAATTCATCTACCTATATTAATAAGCAAATTAATGGATTATGTCAGTATTATTTCTTATGCGTCTCTTCTCTCCTTCATGCTTTCATGCTACGCTTTGCATCTGTTTCCTCCACTTACCTTCATCTCCAATCTCAGTGCTCACCTTGCATCATTGGCTCTGATGTTGCCCCATTCTCAGACATACTTCCTCAATCATGTTTTCTTCAGTCTGCCTCTCCCCATCTCATAACACAGACCGTTGAAAGGTATCTTTTCTAGCCACACATATACTATTCTCGTTCCTCATGTGTGCTGAATTACTAGCTTCCTGTTGCTCAAACAAACATTTTGTGCCATATTATCAGCTTTGCCACTTGGTATCACAGGCACAAAATTTAGTACTACTGATGAAGTAATAATCTTTGATAGACCTGTATCTAAAATTATAATTTTCATAAAGTATTAACGAACAAATTATGTATTAAAAAAACTAGAAGTACGAGTTTTATTATAATTTACCACATTAATGAACAACTGATTATTCTGTTTTATACATAATACTAATTGTTTAAAAACCATTCAATATCAAATTTCAAATACCTAATTTAAAAACTATAAACATTTTATCCTTTCCGCAGGTACAACTTCACACATATTCACAAAACATTTAAATAAACTAGACACTATGGAGCTGAGATTCTTTTAAAAAAAATTACTATGACTTTTTTTCTTAAAAAGATAAGATGATCTGGAATATCAACTTGTTTTCTTTTAATTTAGACATCTTCAAAGGGAACAACTTGGGGAAGACAATCATAGTTTTGAAACTTGTATTACCACTGAAAAATATTTTTGATGAGTTTTTAAGTGGCTATAGATATAAACAAAATATAAAACTTTTAATGATTGACAGCATGATAAACAGCTGGTTACTATTTTTGAATAATTAAGGTTTCTTAAATACGTAATTTGCTTCCGCCTCAGATTTATAGTACATATCCTTAAAATACTATTATGAGATGGTACAAAAACCATGATATATTTACTATCCAAGTAAAATTTACAAATATATGCATAAGCATTATTGTACAGCAATCATACAAAAAGAGGATAAACCGAAATGCATACTGTTTCATCAAACTCAATAAAACATTATACAGTTTAAAAAAATTAAAATTAAATACTGTATATGAAAAATCAGTTATTAGCATTTGGAGGTTCTGGAGACTGAAGAAATTCATAAGGATCATGGACCATGTCTTGCTGTTCTCCTACACTTAGGTGAGAAGGGCTTCCTGTAGAAAAAAGGGAGATAAAATTGTTAAAACATATTACTAAGTAGATATTTTGAAAAACCTAACTTTTCCATAGGTATACTGGTTTTGATCAATATTTTCCAATCATATTCAGGAAATGACAAATTTTCATTAAATTTACAGCAAAAAATACTATCAAATTTCCCTCATTATATTAAGCCAAACCTTCTGGCATATTAAAGTACAGCTTGTTCAGTTCTGCTTTTCCCTCTCTCTACAAACAGGTAAACAAGCCAGAAAAGGCAATTTCATCTGATATCCAAACCCAGAATGATGGCTGACTGAGCCCAAACAAAGGAGGACTATAAGCTAATTTTAAATCAAGCTTGTTAACTAACAAATTCCATCTTGTTTGTCTGCAATGAACATGACCCTGGGATTATAAATCATGTTAAATAATTCCCATCTGATTTGTTTACTTGCTCATGCAAAGGAAAAAGCCGATGGATTGTGTGTACCAGCACACATTATTCACCTTATGATTTCATAAGCCTTTTCATTATGTGCAAATGTGCCAATGAACCACAGGGTCTGCTTACTATTTTCTGTAGGGAAAGGACCTTTGGTATGGAGGCCCAAGAAATCTGGAATTAACTCTCTGACAAAATGTATTAAAGCATTTTGCTTCTAACATGAATATCATGACTCAAGAATCCAGCAGTAATCTGGACATATATTCTCAGAAACCAGGAGAGGAGAAACAATGCTTACGCATCTCTTGAAAACTCAAAACTCCTGGACTTAAACTACTGGAGATCTTTGAATGTAACGTAAGAAGGAAACATAAGCCCAGACTTTAGATCAGGTGGTAATACTGTTTAATCAGATTTACCTAGATGATGTTGATCTCTTTCAGATGCGTTAGAGAGGGAACTGAGGTTGGAAGAAGGCCTAGATCCTACTCTGTCAGTCTGTGCCTCATGAAGATCCTGTAGTAATTTTGTTGTTTCATCAAAATGTAAATGATTTTCATCATGATCAAGCTCCTTCTTTACTTTACCTGAAATAAATAATAGTTTTGGATGAAATATTTAACAGGAGGACTATTGTTATACTATCCCGTCATTTTTTGTTTTATGCTAAAACTGAATAAAGGCAAAATGCTCCTAAAGAGGTGCTCTAATTTTACCTAACAGTTTGAAAGATACTCACTTTACATGACAATTTAGAAAAGCACATTCAGATTTCAGATTTCAAGGAAATGAAGAAGACAACAATCATTTCTTACAAACAAAATCACATATACTCCAAAATGTCTATATGAAAGGTGTACTAGACTGCCAATAGGTTAATGACTTTGATACTTGTACACAAACTTTGAGTGATGTGCTAAGATCCCAGCAATGCTCACGTGGTGGGTCAAAACAAATTTGAGAACCACTGTATTATACATGAACTACTAAATAATATTTTCAGTACTCAAGTAGGTAATAGCACCTACCCAATGAACTCAGCACAGATATATCAAGAGACACATCTGAATATGGTTTCATGGATAAAAAATCCAAAACAGAGCTAGTATTGTCTCCAATGGCTTCTCCAACCTGAACAGAAAGAAAAAAGAAGATAATGTTGGCAACATAATGTAATAAGGGAATCATTTGCTTAGTAATGCTTTCTGTGGCTATCAAAGAACTGCATGGATGATTAGAAATAGATCTTCCTAGTTCCAATCTGATATTTCTCTGTTATATTCACAATATAGGTTCTATTCCAAGATAATTTTTTTCAAGATAAAAATTAAGTCTCTTTGAGATGACTATCACATATCTTGAGAATAAAGAATAGTGAATGCAATGATTTCAGCTTTTAATATCTAGGCACATATCACTTGACCACATGATTTACTATGATTATTTATATCCTGCCTTATTCCCAAAGTCCAGACTCAAGGCAGATTTATTTAAAGCACTTCTATCCCACTCTCTACTTGAAAATGTTCTTGAAGTGTTTTGGAGATCTTTTTTTTTTTTAAAAAAAAAGACACATAACAATCTCTGTTTGCCAAGTTTTACTGTCCTAAAAAGGGAACAATATGAAAAAAAAAACTAATGGGAGGAGAGGACAGAGGAAAATCAAGCTAGTATAGACATTATTTATTAATTTTTCAGTTCTTGTAACAATCAGCTGAGAAAAAAATAAGAAGTATAAACGGTACAACTCATCTTACCACACTTTGCTTGGGGGCATCTGGACAGGCATTGCGCAATTTGTGTTCTTCTTTTATGAGGACTGGTGGAACCTAAATTATCAACACACATTTAAACAGCAATTGACAACCAATTATTCACTTTTCCTATGGGACCCTCATCACTCATCACTGAAGTCACAGTAAGAGAATGTCTTACCTACCACAAGGTACACTATGGATTCTTTTTCCTATGTTATGTAACTATTAATCAAGAAACAGAGTTTCCTTTGATGTGTAGGCATAAAATACTATACTTACCCCTCAATAAATTTTAATGTTTTGGAAAAATTTATGTAATTCATGAGTTACACAAATGTTTATAACCTTTTTTTATTATAGGTATTTTATACTACTCTTCAAACATTGTACAACAAAAACACATTATGAAATAGAAAAAAAGGTGATTTTTTAAAAAAATGAAATATAACTTACTTTGACTTCATCTGGAGGCTTCACTGGAATGTTTCTCCTCTGAAAATTAAATATATATATATACATATATACATATACATATATATATATATATACATATACACACACACATACACGCATATATAAAATAAATAATATTTTTCCTGAATATGTGTTTGTTCTTCACAGTTACATGCAACAATCAAATGACATTTTATTAAGCATAAATGGTAATCTTTTAAACTGCAGAAATGGGTTATAAAGTTTTAAACTGTAGCATTTCAATAGTGTTTATTTCTAATGACATTAACTTTTATTGCTTTTTCCATTTTCTTTGAGTTGGCATAATACAGTATTAGCAAAATCCTTCTGAATACAAATGTAAAGTTTTTATTTTCTTTTGGCTGATGTTATTGCTGTCTGGGGAAAACCTATCTGCAGTAAGGCCACATCTAGACAATACACAAGGTAGAGGACCATTCTGCCCTGCTGAGGGAATCTGCCCTGATTAAGGTGTTAAAAGCTTAAAGAGTACTCCTCTATCTAAATCCTCATCTGAGGTGGCTTTCCTGTCCTATGCCTTCCCCCAGTGAGGACAATGCAGGCACTTCCAATCAGGGTGGTGGCAATACATGAGGGAATGCAGGCTAGTCTACAGAGTACAAATCTTGGAAAGCAGCCTCTATGGGCTGGATATGGTATTAGGGCAGGAAGATGCCCATCACCATCTCATGGAATTGGACTTTTTTTTAAAGGGGGAGGGGTACTTACATTTGATAATCCATAATCCATTTTGGGTCATATGGACATGCACTCTTGAATATGTCAACATGGTTTCTCTCCATCAGCAACTGACAACCTTACTTCCATATTTTATTTATTAGAACATGGCTTCTTATACACTTTTAGTCTTTATATCTACCACAGGACCTCCCTCCCATTCCTCACCCTGTGAAATGAACAGAGACTCTTGGAAGTCTCTGTGTGTTTCAGACAGGAGAACAGGCCTACCTACCCAAGTTAAAATGTGTCCTTACATGTGTTTCAGACACATGTAGACACACAATTAACTTGGATAGACAGGCCCATTCTGCTGCATGAATTATGTGATTGCCATTACCCAAGATGGCAACATCAGGCCTTGCTGAGTTAGCCCCTAGGCTATGAGATGGTGTCCAGCTGAAGAACTACTTGTGAGCTTCCTAGGTGAGCAGTCTGAATCCAGATCTCCCTGCTAGTCTGGCATTTGGTACCCTAGACCACAACAGTAATCTTTCTTCTGTCTGACTAGAAGAACCCATTTTTGCCCTCAAAATAAGCTTTCTACATTTACTCATTCATGACTTGCTATTAATATTTTAGCCATCTTAGAAAATGCAGTAGATTGGACAAATCCACACAATTCAAGTGTGCTCCTACACAGGCCTAAACACAAACACATGCACACTGTCCATTTATTTTATAGGGTTTATGGTATATTTCCAAGGATGCAGAGCTCCAGTTCACTCATACCTCACTAAAATCAGTGGAACTTACTGTGCCATTGACTGAGAGAGCAGGAATAGAAAGAATATTAACATAGGTAAGAAGGGGGGGGGGAAGAGAGAAAGAGGCTTTCTGAGTGTCTGAAAACCTCAGTGAGAGGAATCCTCCTCAAGTCCCTTTCTCATTTTCCCCACATCTTCAAATAAACTCAAGGACCACTCCTGCCCACTCCCTGACTCCAGACTCACCTATTTCCTGTCCCTCCAAACTTGGGGGGGGCACTGAGGAGGTTCACTGGAGGTTGTGTTTTGATAACAATGTCTGCATCACTGTGAGCCAGCTAACAGAATACAGGTAGTGAGGCCACAGCTTCCCTGATTCTTGACTGACTTCCTGCCTCACCCTCCTGATGCCATGGGGGAACCAAAACATCACAGAAAACCAAAATCCTTGCCTGTTTCTCCCCTGCTTCCCTCCTCCTGCAATGGTGCACAAGGATGAGTCAAGAGAGAATCATGGAAGGCAACAGCTTTTCTGGCTCCTTTTCCTAATCAAGGGGTAGGCTGTTGGTAGTCAAGAGTGGACTGTGGAAGGCCATATAGCTCAATGTACCCTTCCAGGTTCCATACCCCCACAACACCCTCCTGACCCCCCAATAGGTTTTTTTAAAAAAGATGACTGGCAGCAGAGTAAATTGATGAAGTTATTCATTCTTCTTTGTGGAAATGAACAATTTAACACAGTAAAAACCAAAGACAAAGTATGCTCTTTCTATTCTGAAAGTTTATGCATATATACATTTACCTGCACTCATAAGGGCAGCTTTTCTCACCCCCCACCACCTGATCTCCTTCAAATCTCTTCTGTACAGCATCTTGATACAGAAGCACTGGTCCTCCTGAGACTCGCTGACCACTCTAGATTTGTCAAGGCCACATTTCGTGAGATAGTACACAGATGCAAGTGATAAACAAAAACCAACCACCAAACAAAAAAGACTGAAGTTTTAAGAATATATTGAGAGAGAGAACATTAAACCCACAGTACCTATGTTTAGGGGGCCTAAATATCTTAAAAGCACCAGCCCCTGTCTCATCTTGGAAGCTGAGCAGCATCCGCCTTGCTTAGTACTTGGATGGGAGGCCGCCTACGAATACCAGATGCTGTTGGCTATACTTCAGAGGAAGGAACTGACAAAACCACCTCTGAATATTCCGTGCTGAAGAAAACCTTATAAAATTCATAGGGTCACCATAAGACAGCAGATGACTTGAAGGCACATACATATCACACACACCACGTTGAGGAGGTGTCTGCATAATATAGACTTACCTGTTTTAGCTGACAAATGATTTTAGAATGATCTCCACCAGTGATCTGATCTAGCAGGTCATCCACTATTTTTTTACTGTAACTTCCAGAATCTTTCACAAATTCCTGCAAACTACAAGAAATTAAGATGTAAAAACCACACATTTACTGAACTACATACATTTCTACAGAAATGTATGTAGTTCAAAATGCAGGGGTTGCATTACAGGAATCCCCACATAAAATTTGAAACTACATTTACACTAGCTTTCAAATAAACTGCTCTCTTTTGTATGTCTTCAGAATTACGTATCTGTGATGGTACTGTGGTCTGCAACACTTGTGAAGCATCTATGCATTCAATGTTGCCTTATAACATACTTACCTTAAGGCACACTGAATTCCAGTTTCATCTCCATATGCTGAATACATCAGTTCCATTTCATCTGCTTTGAGATCATGAAAGATAGAGTGGTTCTGCATAGAAAGTGCTGTATTAGCACTTGAAAGAAATGTAACTGCAAATATAAGAAAAATGGTATTTGGAATCCATTTTTACCCAAAATAAAAAAAAGCTTCATTTCTTAGGTGTCATTCACTGATACACGTATACATAAATAGCAGGCATAGTGTACAAATTTAATCAGATTTGCAAAGGTCCACAATCTGACCCATGGAGCAATCTGAGATGCTCCCTCCCTGTAGCTCTGGTCCTTGTGGTATGGGGAAGGCAAGGGAGAATAAAAGCTTGTGCACTTATCTAGTACTTTGACAGCTAGCTGAACATTAGCTTTGGAACTTACACTTCATTTTGCCTTCGTCTTCCCTGTGTGGGAAAGCTCAAAGAGCAGCAAAAGGAAGCGTACACTTGCTTCAAGCCATCAGCTGAATCTCAAAAGCAGAACACAGCTGACTTAATTAGACTCTGCATCAGGACTGACTGGGTCCCCAGTCAATACAGCTGGACGCCCAATGACATCATGACATATGTCCATTCTCTTGACATCAGAAGCATGTCCCCATTGCTTAACATCATTCAGCCCACAGAGGGTCTGGAGTACGGGCATCCCTTTGCTACAACAAGATTTTCAACTCTCAATGTACAATACTTGATGACTAGCATCATGAATGAAGTAGTACTGGTCAAGCATCATAGACAGGACCAAAATGATGACATAGTTCTGATGATTAGCTTAAAGCTCTCTTGCACAAAGTCCAGTTTAACAAGCAGAGATGTGAACAAGCTTTTTATGTAGCCCATCTAACCCAAATATACTTCTAATCAGCCATAGTTACCTGATTCAGAATAAACCTGAAAATGTAACTTTGGATTGTAGTTAATTGCCCTGGTTTGTTCTGAATCTGGCAACCATAGTTTTGTAGTCAGAAAAACATGGGGAAATATAATTATCTTCTTGGTTTGATTGTTCATGTCACAAGGGAAGAGGAAAGGGCTACAGGCACAGGCAAAAGGCTCACTTACAGCTCAGTATAATATTATATAAAATATGATCAATTGAAGCAGTCAACCAATTCACTTAACAACATGGTTTTTAATGGATCCAGACATTCAGCTATGAATCAAATCCTAAAAACATCTGAAGTTAAACTGACACATTCCTTTCTTTCTTTACAACTGAATCAAAGTTCTAATGTATTGCCATAGATTACAGTATGAAGTTTTTACTCTTCACAGTATCAAAGTTATTTAATTCAAAGATGTTTAATACATGAGTACCTTTGTGTCTTCTTTCATCTTTAAAGCCCAGTGCTGTGAAACTGGGCAATAATTTGCTTGACAGGGAACTCAGATCCACTGGATGGGTTTCTTCCTCTATTTTAAATTTAAAATATATAATAGTTTCCTAAGTATAATAACCAGTGAAAACATTCAGGTATGGTATCTGAATCACAATAATAATTTCTCTACAATTGTTCTGATTTCATACATAACGTATATGTACAAACAGTTAGTAGAATCAAAGTTCCTGTGTGACGCTCAAAGAGGGCTTTTTTTTTTTTTTTTTGCATTTTCATCAGTAATGATAAAATACTATTTCACTACAGTGCTTTGAAGATTTGGGCGTTTAGTCTATCTGCAGGCAACAGCAAAGCTGAGGAGGGTGCAGACTAAATTGCCACAACCAATGCCTCTGTCTAACCATGCTCTAAACCCACACTAGTTGTATCACAGGTTGACCATCCACTTTTTAATTAAGTAGACGAAAGTTTGGCTATATAAATAGACAAGTTATTTCTGCTTAGTCAGAGTTTAGAGGGATGGCAGTCATTTAATCAGCAGCAAGATTCCTTTTTCAGACTAAAACTTCCTTGAAAATGCAAATTAATTTTGAAGCTATAGCCTTGTACTCACTGCTAGCTTCCATGAATGTTAGTAATAGCTCTGTGTTGTAACTAAACACATGTTGTCAAAAAGTTCTCAGGGTACACATCTAATTGTTTTGCTCTTAATTCATACAGTGTGCCTCCTTGTGGTGTGACCTTAGCATACATGAATCCAAGGTTGTGCAAAGCGTCGTGTCCTTTATTGTCAACGGATGCAAATGTGCCTGCACTGCCACAGATGTGCACACATCATGTCCGTTGAAGATAATGGGATGCGAGCATTCATTTTTTTTTTAACACGGGGTTCCTGGAACTGAACACCCACATATATGAAGAGCACACTGTACTTAACAATATATGCCATTACAGGCTATGAATTTCAAAGAAAGATATCTATTTGGAACATTTAAATTAAGAAGACTATATTATATTAAAATGAAAATTTGCTCACTTATTAACACAACAAATTTTAAAATTAAACATGGCCACATGAGCAATAACAGCACAGTTACCACTTTACATAAAGCTTATTATAAAGATTATTAATGCCTATCAGAGCAATTACCTTCTGCTTCTGGGTCAGATGGATTAAGTACACTGAACAGCAAAGACCCATCACCATTCTTTTTCAGATAACCTATCTGTACTTAAATAGACATAAACAAATACACATTATTCTCAGGGATTCTGATAAATGGTGAATATCCACCAAAGTCAAAAGTTCATGCTGAGACTATGCATCAATACTGCTAGACATGTAGTTACCAGCTTCCATGTGTATTGTGACTGGAAGTGGCAGACTGCCTCTTTGACAGCATGTTCTACAGAAAATAAGTGTTTCCTTCATCCCATCTCCAAACCTTTATTTGTAGAATTAGGAACATCTGAAGACAACTCATTTCTTTATACTTATGCCTTACTCAAAGGATAGGCAGCCTTTTTCACCCATAGGATGAACTGCAGAGAGGAAGATGGCAACAATAGTGAGCCTACAGACAAAGTTAGATAAACTCATCTCTTCCTTTCTTTCCATTTTTCTCCAGCAGATCCCTGAGAAGGGACAGACAGCCCTCACAAAGTCTGAAATTATCACCTGTAGGAGGATTTTAAATTTAGTTTGTGTGCTGCAAAAAATCATGCTGGTGGCAGCACATTACTCACTTTGCTCTACACAGTCAGAGCCATATCATTTATTGATATAGTTAACACTAAACATTTAACTAACAGACGAGCAGGTAAGTAAACTAACTAATTAGGCTCATTTCTACTTGAAGCCGTGAAAATGGGCAGGCTAAATTCCAGAATAAAAATAAAGCAGTTGTATCATTTTAGTGGCATTTAAAATATGGCAGAAGGGTGACCCCAGATCACCCATGCTTTTAAATTAGGATTATCTAATGTTTTATACTGCGTTTAGCAGATATCCATCCTTACATTTATCTTCAGATGTCTCTAGTCCTATCATATTGGAGAACCCAACCAACACAGAAATATTATCATAAAATGGTACCTAGTTTACGATGCCTCCAGGGAGATGTTCATTACAGTAGAGACTAGGAACATGTCCTAGATAACAACTTCTACAATATATTCAAACTTGGGCCTCAATAAGTTGTCAAGGATTTACTGCAAATGCTCTGGAGACTTAGCTTCTATGAAGTAGCCGCACAAGAAATATTAACATTCCATTACTGTAGTAGTAGCTATGAAAAATGCTTATTAATCTCATCCAAAATGTTCATGAGCATTAGATTTTAAAGAAATGTCAACACACTGGCAATCTGAATTAAGTGGCAAGACCTTGCTGTTTGGGAGACATCGACTGATCCGATCTCGTGCTTCATCTGCTGCATGTTCCACCAAAGCTAGGACATGTTCTTCAGCTGTGCTGTCTGTCAGACTGCATGCATTTCCTTCTGGTTCAAATATACAACTACAATGAAGTACAAATGGTCAAAACTTATGAAACTAAATGCATTTTTTTCCAAATAATTCTTAGGCAATAGGTATTTATGACTTCTGGCTAAAAGTGGTCATTCTCTAGCATGAACTAGCATTTCTTGTTATTACTGACGTCAATAATGCCTGTAACATTTTATATCCATGCCACGAATAGATAGTGTATCCAATGAAAAAAAACATTTTTTATATTTATTGCATAAATTTCATATCCATGAAAAATAAGTGTTTAGTTCTTTCATTTTCCAATGCAAACTTTTCACTTTACTGGATCAGACAAAGATCCAATCAGTCTAACATTCTGTCCCTGGGAGCACAAGCAGATTAAGAAGGTGGTGGCAATCTCCTGTATAGCTAAGCTGTTTGCTTATTTTATTTCTTTATTTCTTTCATTTATATGCTGCTTTTCTCCTGGCAAGGGACGCAAGGTGGTCAACAAAAAAATTAAAATAAAATAAAACATAATTTAAAATCATCACATTAAAACTATTACATTTTTAAAAATATAAAATCACTTAGAAGCATTAGAAATTTTTTAAAAAGCAAAGTGGCAATTTTAATGCATAAAGCCTTTCAGTCCTTGATACTACAGCACATGAAGGACAAGCTCTTCCCATCTGTTCCTAAAATCATTCTTGGAAGACCTCCTGAATGTCTCCACATACTGAAATTTAGCAGGTGACTACCTGTAGGTAGAATATATCAGTGGCAGCCTACCCCTCCCCCAGGCACCAAAAAAACTTTTTATTCTCTCAAGCTTTCAAGTCTGTGCCAATTTTACTTCCTACTTGCATCCAGAGGGGTTGTCAGAGGGGTGGAATCTGGCTTCTATAATCCCTGAAGCTCTGTACCTTAGGCTACAAATTTCAGAATAGTCCCATCCAATCCTTCACAAACTCTGTACTGTAGGATGTCACTGTTTATTCACTTACTGTGATTTATTTCTCTCTTTGCACAAAACACAAATGATTTGGATATATCGTGTTTAATAAGGTGTTTAATTGTTGGGAAACTGTCCTTACAGTGCAATTGTATGAATGTTTACTCAGAAGTAATGCCAAGCAAATTAAGTGTGTCTAGGATTACAACCTTATTCAGCACTGTATTCTTACAAAAAAAAAAAAGGAAATCAAAACATATGTTTGTTTCAGTTAAAAAATGAGAAAAACAAAGCATCACCATAAACCACATATTTAGATGTAAACAACTTCTTTAATCATAGAATCATAGAAATGTAGAGTTGGAAGAGACCACAGGGGCCATCCAGTCCAACCCCCTGCCATGCAGGAACACCCTCAAGGCACTCCCGACAGATGGCCATCAAGCCTCTGCTTAAAAACCTCCAAGGAAGGAGCCTCCACTACACTCCAAGGCAGCACATTCCACTACCGGACAGCCCTGACTGTCAGGAAGTTCTTCCTGAGGTTCAGGTGGAATCTCCTTTCCTGCAGCTTGAATCCATTGCTCCTTGTCCTGGTCTCTGGAGCAGGACAAAAATCATATTCTGTGTTGAAATACAACAAATTCTGCTTACAACAGCAGTTATGTCTTCCTAGCCTAGAATATCCACCAAGAGTAGAACACTGAATATTTTTAGCTTGCACTTTTAGTTCACTCTGACTGAACACTGTTCCAAGCTAATGTCCACTGAACCTGCTTGTACTCCCTAGAACATGCACCCAGTCATTCTGGAATGCAAAGGAATTCTGCTACAAGTTACAAAAGTTCCTTGGCAAATAATTATATACTCATGGCTTCCCTGAAATAAAAAACAATGCTCTAATTCCTAAGGTTAAGGTACTAATTTAATTTGCAGTTAAGAGGCACAGAAGAGCAAAGCATTCCACCCAATTTTACCTAATAACTTCTTTATTTGGCTTTTTGGATTTCTTGGTAGTTTCAACATGCACAGGAACAACTTCAGGCACAGGTTCCTCAACAGCTGGATCTTCATCACCCAAAAGAGCTGCCTGCTGAGAAAAATCCATGTCCTGCATAAACGACATGCTGCGCTTCAAAGCTAACAGCCGTTCCTAGAATTAGAAAGGACAGAGCAGCAGGGACTTTACACCTTTCCCTCATAGCCAAGATGCTATGATGATGGGATGGGATGGGAATGGCCATGGCTTTGCGCCTAAGAGCTACATCTTCAATGATGATGCAACATGATTTAGTCATGGCAGCATGACATCAGAATATCTGCACGTTACCTAGGAAAGAAACCTTGACACAGCCACCTACCTGAAGGTGGAACTTACCACAGTCTTCACATATCCCATGTTACCAGCAATAGCTTGTAACATAAATCCATTCTTTTAAAAAATGCTTTATATTTTCATAGTATTAAACATTGATCCCGTAATCCATCTTCTACCTGATGTGTTCCCTGTTTTATGTGAATATTTCCATTATACTTTTGCCTTTTTTTTTTAAAGAAAAAAAGATAGATGAGGCGTTGGGGGAAGAGAGGGTTTGTGTTCTGCTCAAAGAAGAGTTATGAGAATTCTTCTATATCCTTCATAAAAACACAAAACATTTGAACATACAATTTTTAAAACCTAAGGTAAAATTGTTCCTATAGATCACTCTTTATGGAATGATGACAAAAAAGAAATGTATATATTTACATCTATTCATTTATAAGGCAATCTAAGAAAGTTCAATAAAGTAACACAGCAAAGTTCATTTCCTGATTCAAAGTTTCTGTTCAAAGTCTGCAACTTGTAATCACATTTCACAGTAGGGCTATTTGCCTCAAATGGAGAATATTTTACAATGGAAATAGCAACAACTCTTTCAGGGCTATGTGAATGCCCTGTTTCTGCAGGAGGCAGACTGCAATACCTAACAAAAATTCAGCTTCTTAAGAATTCCAGATCTTACTTTAAAAAGCAAGGTTAGAGCACTAAGCATTGTAAATACGTGTTTGAAAGAGTACAGATAATGCCAAAGGATCTAAAATAATCGGTAAGATTCCTAGCAGTGATGGGGTATGGTTTTAATACCCCAAATACTACAGCTCCTGCTTTCTATCCTACTTTTAACTAGTGGAGGTTACATACAAAGAAGAAATATTCTGCAATTGTGCTTTAGCTGCATAAATTTATATGGGCTGAGGATTCAATTTTTCTTAAAAGGAATTTCTTTTTAAAGCACAGGACATAAATGTTCTTGAACATACTAGTCATAATGAAAAATATTAAAACCACAGATAGATGGATGAAATAATGCTTCACAATAATTTAAAGTACATTTTTGGTCTTATGTTATCTTTCAAAGCTCCCTTACTTTGCTCATCATTTTAAAGCCTGTATGGAGGATCTTTTTGGCCAGTTTATAGTACACAGTGTCTGGTCTGTTGTATGTCATTGCGTTGTCACACATCAGTTTAAAATCTGCCTGGAAAACACAAACAACAAGTACTATCATGTTTCACAAGCCTTTGTATTTAAAGTTCATTTCACAGCCAGACCACAATAAATACAGCAGAATGTACAGCAAAATGAAAGTCATAAATAAATGATCTCATAGATAATCTGTGAAGGTTTCTGTCCCATTGTCCCCTGTGATACACAAAGGAAGCCAGAAAAACTTAGTTCAAATTGTTGTTGTGCCCTGACTTAACTCTTCCAAATTACAGTTATCTACAGAATGACTTGTAGTCTAACATAAGGAAATGGCTGGTTAACCTTCTCCTAAGAAGTTTAGTGTTAGCAGTTAGTAAATAAATTAAGTTGTATATCTGCTTTTCAACTAATCCACTGGAGACTGTAGGCTGGGGGAAAATCTTTCCTCTCAGAAAACTTGCATGTTGCATGCTAATTTTCAATAGGCATAGCATTTCTCATGAACAAGTATTCAAATCAAGTATTACATCACTACTACTTCATATTTTTACCAATTTGTATGAACTAGACCGTAATATGGAATATCAGAGGAACTAAATAATTTCTACAGTACTACAGCAAATCTCCACAATTTATAATCTATTAAACTGAACTCAGTCCATCAGTGATACAAAGTAAAAACAAGGAAATGCTGACATATTGAATAGCCTTAATTTTAATGCTGTAGTAACAGGATGGCTCCTACTTCTATACAATGAACAAACAGTTTCACAGCCTTTTTACTGAGTATGTAAATAAGCAACTCACTCGTGAGTTTCTAAATATTTACTAAGTCTTTTATTCATTCACCTTGAATTCTGTGACTGACTTGTACTCGTTTGCTGCAATTTTTTCCTTCATTGTGCCAAAATCCATAGGATGTTTTATTATCATGGAATATCCAGGAGCAATGGCATCTGTGACTGGAAAAGCGAAAAATCCATGAGGGTCTTTCCTAAAAATAAGAACACATATATTTAACATTATTATTACTTCTTATTACTACTATTTTATTTTTAAAATGCATTTATTAGTAAACAAAAAAGGCACCATACAGCATAAGAAACTATAATCTATAAGCGAATACAAAAATTTGAATTAAAAACTGATTACAAAAAATATCCAGAATCATACTTTGGGGAAGGTCTGTTTAAACATGTAGATTTTAAGCAAATACCTCAAAAATAACATGGCAATTGCTTGTCTGGTCTTAATAGTGAGAAAATTGCACAAAGCAAATAATGTGATATTAAATTCATTATCCAGGTAATCCTGGAACACATAAAGGAAAACAAGACACTATAAAAATGTCGTGCTGTGATGACTGCAATGACCAGATAGGTACATAAAAGTTAAGGCAACATATCCTGATACTAATTTTTAAAATGATTTTATGTACCAACAACAAAACCTAAAGCTGGCTAGGTAGCAAACAGGTGCTAAAAATACATCACTCCACTCCACAGTTTTGCCACTGCATTCTGTACTAACTGCAGCTCCTGGATCAAGCCCTAAAGATTGTCTCACATAGATCACATTACAATAGTAAAGTCTAGAATGACCAATGTCTGAACCAGTTTGGTCAAGCTACATTCAACATAAGAACAACTATAGTTTTCATTTAAGTCAGAGTAGGAAAACTACAGTAGCTCTTGAGTTCACTTGGGTCTTCAGTGGCAAAGATACATTGAGGAGCACTCCCAGACTAGGTATCAGTCCAAGACTTCCACGGCCACAACTGATCTAGATGTCATAGAGAAATAATACTATGTATGCCATATATGTTTTGTTATATTCTGGATTAAGTTTGCCATTTTTATTTTTTTAAAAAGTCATGTTATGGCAATTAAAGAACATTAGCAGACAAAGAATTTGGAAAAACTGATAGTAGAGCTTGAAGTAGTCAGTAAACTTGATTAAGAAACAACAGCCACATTTCCACATCACTCTAAGCCAGGGATCCTAGTTTATTAAACTCCAGTGTGTACAAGTTGAGGAGAGTACGCACACAAACCATTGCTCTTACTACTTGGAAATTGGATAAAGAAACTATATATGATAGTTCAATATTATATTCAAACCTGAGATTATGATATTCTACTTTGATACTCTATTACAAGAAATATTTTTTCACATGTAGCAATGCAAATTAGATTTTGTATAATAAAAACAATAACTATATTTGGGAACAGTAATCTGCAACTAATGTCTGAAATTAATACAGAGAGTTTCAGGCTTCATTCCAATATTTGCTGCATTAACAATTAGCCTAAGACACACTTATACTTATCCAATACACCTTACCTGGGAGTAAATGTCAATGAATTCAAGTAGGGCTTAGTTCTCAGAGACATATGTAAATGTGACATTCAGAAAATTCTGAATGCTGAAAATAGGACATTCAGTATAATTTGATCCAAAACTATACATATACAGAACTGCAACAGTTTATGTTTGGGGAATCAGCATCCTTTCTGTGCATCTACCTTTAACTATCTTAAACATAATGAGGTAGATGTTAAATTCTTAAACTGAGGTTTTGGTTTTCCTTATAGGTGTCCTCTAAGTATGACATTCAGACTTACCTTTGTAACTGACGAAGGAAATGTTCCAATAATTGTTGGATTGGTGTGCTTTCATTTTCTGCTATAATTCAACATAAAAAGTTGCTGATTACTTCATTGATAGTGCTTGTCAGTTACATATCAAAGCTGAAAAACTATAAAGTATTCAGTTATCACTGTTCATGCTTCTGTACATAGGAGTGTAACACATTTTATTTTTACAGTTGGCTCTTATGAAAATGAAAGGTGAAAATTAAAACTAATACAAGACTAATATATGTTAATACCTATATGAGGGACCTAAATATACTCAGAGTACCAGATCCTGAGACAGGAGAAGTTCCAGCAGACAGGAGGAGGGCAAATGTCATCCTCATCTTCAAGAAGGGGAAAAAAGAGGACCCTAATAATTATCACCCAGTAAGCCTGACATCAATTCCAGGAAAGATCCTAGAGCAGATCATTAAACAGTCAGTTTGTAATTACTTAGAAAGCAATGCCATAATCACTAAAGGCCAGCATGGATTTCTCAGAAATAAGTCATGCCAGACTAATCTTATCTCTTTTTATGATAGGGATACAAGCTTGATAGATGAAGGGAATGCTGTAGATGTAGCATATCTTGACCTTCCCCATGACATTCTTGCAAAGAAGCTAGTAAAATGCGGGCTGGACAGGGCTGTTAGGTGGATTTGTAACTGGTTGACTGATCACACCCAAAGGGTGATCACCAATGGCTGCTTTTCATCCTGGAGAGAAGTGATTACTGGGGTGCCACAGAGTTCTGCCTTGGGCCCAGTGCTATTCAACATCTTCATCAATGATTTGGATGAAGGAGTGGAGGGCATGCTGATCAAATCTGCAGATGATACCAAACTGGGAGGGGTTGCTAATATGCCAGAGGATAGGATCAAATTTCAAAATGCCCTTGACAGATTAGAGAGCTGGGCCAAAGTTAACAAAATTAATTTCAATAGAGAGAAATGTAGGGTCCTTCACTTAGGCAGAAAAAATGAAAGTCACAAGTATAGGATGGGGGACATGTGGCTGGACAGCAGTATGTGTGAAAAGAATCTAGGAGTCTTGGTAGATCACAGGCTGAATATGAGTCAGCAGTGTGATGTGGCAGCCATGAAAGCCAACGCAATTCTTGGTTGCATCAATAGGAGCATGGTGTCTAGATCGAGGGAGGTAATGGTACCACTCTATTCTACATTGGTTCGGCTTCATTTGGAATACTGTGTCCAGTTCTGGGCACCTCAATTCAAGAAGCTGGAACGTGTCCAGAGGAGGGTGATCAAAACGGTGAAGGGTCTGGAAGCCATGCCCTATGAAGAATTCCTTAAGGAGCTGGGTATGTTTAGTCTGCAGAGGAGAAAGTTAAGAAGGGACATGATAGCCATGATTAAATATTTGAAGGGATGTCATGTTGAGGAGGGAGCAGGCTTGTCCTGTACCGCTCCAGAGACCAGAACAAGGAACAATGGATTCAAGCTGCAGGAAAGGAGATTCCACTAAAACCTCAGGAAGAACTTCCTGATGGTCAGAGCTATCTGGCAGTGGAATATGCTGCCTCAGAGTGTGGTGAAGTCTCCTTCTTTGGAGGTTTTTAAGCAGAGGCTGGATGGCCATCTGTTGGGAATGCTTTGATGGGTGTTCCTGCATAGCAGGGGGTTGGACTCGATGGCCCCTGGGGTCTCTTCCAACTCTATGATTCTATGATTCCTTTCTGATATTGGGAGCTAAGCAGGGTCAGCTTTGGTTAGTATTTGGATGGGAGACTGCAAACAAATACTGGATGCTGTAGGGTATATTTCAGAGAAAGGAACTGGCAAAACCACCTCTGAGTATTCTTTTAAAAAATAAAAACCTATGAAATTCATGGGTTCACCATAAGTTGACATTATTATGAATTAATTGTCTCCTGAAGAAACAATAGTGGCACTCATTGATTTAAAAGCTGCATTCTATGGGTATTGATATGAATATGTTAAAATGTATAATGGTCCTTTATTTGGATACATCCTTGCAAGTCAGAATTGATGAGGATACTTATCAGAGTTGATACCTGTTACAAAAGGAGTAAAAGAAGGATATTTACTTGTTTCTCTTCTTTTCAATCTATTTATAAACGATGTAGTTGAGTTCTTAAAAGGTGATCAATATTTTCCAGTCAAAATTGGAAGTAAGAAACATTAGATTTTCCTGTATGTAGATGATGCTATTCTGATTTCTTATACTCAATTAGGCCTGTGTAGATTGCTGAACCAGTTTAATTTATACTGCAAGAATGAACTTCTTTCCATCAATTACCAAAACACACAAGTTATCGTATTTGATAAATACAAAAAAATAAAAATAAAAATAAAAAATCTATAGATTAAGTGATGGGAATAAATTGGAGCAAGTTTTCTCTTGGTGTGGTGTTTCAGTGGACTATAAATGATCTTCACAGGTTCAATCAAGTACCTTGTTAGCTGAAAGTAAATGGATTACTATTACTTTATCATACAAAAGGGGGCAATATGATTCAGCCCACTTGAGAACTTAAGAGCAAGATTTTGCCAAAACTGTTATATGTAGAGCTATTGTGGGCTTTGGCCAATTTAGACATATTAGAAAGAGCACAAAATAAATTTTTGCGTAGACTTGTGGCAGTCCCTGCTTCAACTAAACTAGCATTGCTCTGTGCAGAATAAGATGTAACATCAATTAAAACAGAGACTCTCAGATTAGCCCTGCTCTTCTGGTTAAAAGAAACCAGAATGGTTGACTAAAGAAATCTCAGCTGAGCTAAGTGTTAAGAGAAACATGTACAGGAAATGGAAGAAGGGGGAAACCACCAAAGAAAAATTTAAGCAAGTAGCCAGGAGATGTAGAGAGGTCAGAAAGGCTAAAGCACAGAATGAACTTAGGCTGGCCAGAAACATTAAAAACAATAAAAAGGACTTTTTTAAATATGTCCGCAGCAAAAGGAAAAAGAAGGAGACGATAGGGTTGCTGCACAGAGTAGATGGCGAACTACTAACAGGGGGAAGAGAAAAGGCGGAACTACTTAACACCTTCTTTGCCTCTGTTTTTTCCCCAGAAGGATACAAGCATTCAACCTGGCGGCTGGGGAGCAGGTGAGGAAGCAGGGGAAATGAGGCACATAATAGGTAGAGAGGTGGTACAGGGATACCTGGCCACACTGGATGAATTCAAGTCTCCAGGGCCAGATGAATTGCATCCAAGGATATTAAAAGAGCTGGCAGAGGTCATTTCGGAACCGCTTGCTATAATCTTTGTGAAATCTTGGAGGATAGGAGAAGTTCCAGCAGACTGGAGGAGGGCGAATGTTGCCCCCATTTTCAAGAAGGGAAAAAAAGAGGACCCAAATAATTATCGCCCAGTCAGCCTGACATCAGTACCCGGAAAAATCCTGGAGCAGATAATTAAGCAGTCAGTTTCTAATTACTTAGAAAGCAATGCGGTAATCACAACAAGTCAACATGGATTTCTCAAAAATAAGTCATGCCAGACTAATCTTATCTCTTTTTATGATAGAGTTACTAGCTTGACAGATGAAGAGAATGCTGTGGATGTAGCATATCTCGATTTCAGTAAGGCCTTTGACAAAGTTCCCCATGACATTCTTGCAAAGAAGCTAGTAAAATGTGGGCTGGACAAAGCTACTGTCAGGTGGATCTGTAACTGGTTGAGTGACTGTTCCCAAAGGGGGTTCACCAATGGCTGCTTTTCACCCTGGAGAGAAGTGACTAGCAGGGTGCCACAGGGTTCTGTCCTGGGCCCTGTGCTGTTCAATACCTTCATCAAAGACTTGGATGAAGGAATAGAGGGCATGCTCATCAAATTTGCAGATGACACCAAATTGGGAGGGGTTGCTAATAGGTCAGAGGACAGGATCAAAATTCAAAATGACCTGGACAGATTGGAGAGCTGGGCCAAGGCTAACAAAATGAATTTCAACAGAGAAAAATGTAAGTTCCTACACTTAGGTAGAAAAAATGGAATACAGAAATATAGGATGGGGGACATGTGGCTGGACAGCAGTACGTGTGAAAGAGATCTAGGAGTCTTGGTAGATCACAGGCTGAACATGAGTCAGCAGTGTGATGCGGCAGCCAAGAAAGCCAATGCAATTCTCGGTTGCATCAATAGGAGTATGGGTCTAGATCGAGGGAGGTACTGGTACTACTCTACTCTGCTTTGGTTAGACCTCATCTTGAATACTGTGTCCAGTTCTGGGCACCCCAATTCAAGAAGGACATGGTCAAGCTGGAGCAATTCCAGAGGAGGGCGATCAAAATGGTAAGGGACCTGGAAGCCATGCCCTACGAGGATAGACTTAGAGAGCTGGGTATGTTTAGTCTGCAGAAGAGAAGGTTAAGAGGGGACATGATAACCATGTTTAAATATTTGAAGGGATGCCATGTAGAGGAGGGAGTGGGCTTGTTTTCTGCTACTCCAGAGACCAGAACAAGGAGCAATGGATTCAAGCTGCAGGAAAGGAGATTCCACTTGAACTTCAGGAAGAACTTCCTGACGGTCAGGGCTGTCCGGCAGTGGAATAAGCTGCCTCCGAGTGTAGTGGAGTCTCCTTTGTAGGAGGTTTTTAAGCAGAGGCTGGATGGCCATCTGTTGGGAGTGCTTTGGGGGTGTTCCTGCATGGCAGGGGGTTGGACTGGATGGCCCCTGTGGGCTCTTCCAACTCTACATTTCCATGATTCTATGAAAAATCATTTTTAAGCATCCATCTGAGCTTCTTTTGCCGACTCTCAAAGAGTCGGGCTCAAATTCATGAAAGTATAAAATGCAACTGGTTGCCACAAATTTGGGCTTTCTGGTCTTCTTTCTTTAGACTCAAAGGTATGATAAAGCGAAAGTATTAATACTCTAAACATTTAAGGATACTGAGATTCAGTCTCAGGTGACTGAGATTAAATCCTGCCAATTCAATAATTTTTTTTGTTTTTTTCATTCCACTGTATTTATCTCTTCTAAGTTACCTGATGGACCTTCCAAATATTAAAATTGGGTTAGATTAAATGTTCTTCCATTGGCAGTTCAGATGAGAGTGTACCTATGAAGCGAAGCGTATGTGGTTGCAACTCTATCTCAACAGAAGATTTAACTGCTTGAATGCCCTATTTATAATGATCTTAGGAATAATTATATTTTTCCTTTACTTAAGTGAAGTTCCTCTTTTGTGAAGATCTGTTTTCTGTTATCAGATCCTGTGAGATATTATCCTTTGAACATCCAAATTTCTTGTTAAGGCCTTACAATTATGTGCTATAAAGTGTAAGAGGAGTACGGAAAGTGATTCATCTATTGTAGACTAACTATTACATGTAAATTAATTTATTTGACTTTTTCCTTTTCCTTTTTCTATATTCATGTATAATAGTTGGTTGCTAAAATACAATAAACTGACTGACTGAAGAAACAATAAGGACCAAGAGCAAATGAAGAATCTGAAAACACTACTGGTGCTGGATGTCAAATACACTTCTGACTGATCTTGTACAAGTACATTATTTTTGTTACTCACCAGGCTGAGTTCTACAGGCTCTGACAGGACGATCTGAGGGTGGCTCAACCTCTACTTTCTTTCCAGGATCAAAGTCATCCATTTCACCTTCAGTATCACATTGCTCCTTCTCTCTTTTCCTTTTCTTCTCTTCCTGACATTAAAAATGGGGAATGGAGCAATGTGAAAAAGATCAGAACTGCATACATATACAAAACTTTCTGCCTGCATATATTCTATTGATACTGTTTTATGTTTTAAGTGACTTTAATTATGTTAAGAAAGTGGAATGAAATTTCTTTGAAATAAACATGTGGTTGTTTTTTAAAAAAAGAATTCAACAACAAAGAAGCAAGTTTCACATAGTTCAATCAGATTTATCTCAAACTATATGTGCAAAAGGATGTAACTTTAGGGCCAAACTAGATGAAACAGAGATTCCATTATTGAAACCTCCCTCTCAATCATTTCATGTTTCTCTAAAGCTAGTTTTGGGATCCCTGAATTGCACTAGAAGTGCAACACTGTGTGAGACAGGCTAATCTAGAAAATCTTCCATTATTTTATTCTTCTATGCTTGAATTTACTTTATGTTTAAATCATTACTTTATGTTTAAATTAAGTGTCATCGTAAGCCACTGAGAATGCAATTTTGGGGAGAAGGCAAGACAGAAATAAAATGAAACAACAAAAATAAATAAACCTCTACTGTACTATCTTCCTCATTGTAAACCATACCTCTTAAATCCATAAAGGAAAACTTAAGAATGCCAGAACTTTTTCTGTAACAGGGCACACAAATGGGCAGTTAAGTGTGTGTTGAATTGTACGAGAAAAAAGGGAAGGAGCATTAAGCCACCCTCCTACATCATCATGATCTCAGAATCCTTTGCTCCATCTACTGGCCAGGGGACTATGAGTTATTGGGTTGTTACAGGTTTTGAAGTTCATATATAAGTGTAAATGGTTATTACAATCTATTGTAAGTTTCAGTGCGTTGTAATGATTTGCGTGTTGGATTAGGACCCTGAGAGACCAGGGTTTAAATTGAAGCTCAGCTATGGAAAAGCACTGAGTGGCCCTGGACAAACCACATTCTCTCATCCTAGGACAGCGGCAAACCTCCTCAGAATAAATCTTGCCAACATTCCCCCAACCCTAGGATAGGGTCACTGTAAATAAGAGTTGATTCGAAGGCACTTAGCAACAAATAAGTTTCCTGAAGGAAATACAGAACTCCAATTACTATGTTTCAATCACAGCAACAATCAGTTCCATTGTTTAGAAAAAATATTTTCCATAAAGGCCAAGCAAGGCCTAGTGTTATGAACTTAAGCATCTTTACATGATAGAATTTACCAGAGGAGAGCTGAAAATTAATGGCATCTGGTTGTCCAGACATGTAAGAAAATTAATGCAACATATGAAATTATGCTACAGAACAGTACTACCAATATACAGAACATCTATTAGGCTGATTTTTCACACAAAAATGAATTCTTTGAAATCCTGATGCTTACAGCTAACAAAAAGTTTAATAAAATACTTTTTTAAAGACTTGGCTGACCACTTCAAATAAATAAGAAAATGGGTAATAAACAAACAAGCCACTGTTATAATTGTTTACCTTTCTCTTCCGCCTCTCCTCCTCATCCAGATGTTTTTCTTTCTCTTTATCAGATTTCTTCTTCTTCTTCTTCTTTTTCTCCTTATGTCGCTCTCTCTCATGATCTGATCTGTCATCATAATAACTGGAATCATGCCCTGATCCTGAAAGCTCTGTCACTTCACTACCTCCAACTTTCAGTACCAGCTTCAATGGCTTCTCTAAGGGTTTATCCACATAATCTAATCAGAAACAAACAAACAGCATGAAAAGAATAAATTGCACACAGACACTCAATTCAGGCTTAATAAACTATCTGCCCTTGTTTTCTTTGCACAAAACATAAGACAAATATCTGTGCTCAGGCTGACTCTTCAGAAGTAAGCCTAAAGCACTGGGACAGATAGAAGTGGCAAGAAATGAAGTTCTTTGCCATACTAAGAACCTAAAAAGAGTATACCTTAAAGTCCAAGTGGTAGCTACCCTAGAGTTCTTTAAAAATGCAAATGGTGAATTGCTTATCTTGTAATAAAAATATAGAATGTGTCTTTAAGCTTAGCCCCTATACCTAAGGAGTGACCAATATAACCTCAGATTTAAAAAGGGAATCCAAGGGAATGAAAGAAATTACAATCAGTCAATTTCTGTTCTGGTTAAATTGGTGGAAAACACCATTAAAGGTAAATGTCTTAATAAAAGCACCATACTTCTTCTGTAGAAACTCTCAGAGATTAGACACAGTGGCTCCAAAATAATATCTGCAAGCTCTTCCAGGATCAGTGATGTAATTCAACTGACCTAGAAACTATGAACAGGTATACCTCAGTTCATAAAGTTGATGTGTTCCTACATGTTACTTCTTTAACAGAAAATCTGGTACTAGAGGTAGAAATAACATGAAAAGAATAGGGAAAGGTTCATGCACCGTGAAAAAAGAGCAGTTCAATATGCTTCTGCAAACTTTTCATCCAAAACTACAATATGCACATGTGAAATGAAACAACCCAATTAGGTAAGACTTGCATAAGTAAAGAAAAACATTTTGAACTCTCCAGAAATCATTGGAAAGCTTCATCCAGAATGCACGGGATTATTTTTTGTCTCTTCCATTTGCCCTTCTTCTTATGATTTCTTATGATGAGGGGTTGGACATGATTGAGGATCATACAGGATTTTTTTAGGGAGGCTGCAAGTATACTGCCCTCCCTGTTGTTCAGGAGTCTCTCTTTCTAAACTGGTTGAGGTGATGTTGGAAGAACTCAGGACAGTGGTTCTGAGGGACTGCAGTCTCTGTGCTGAAGATGTCTATTGACTTCGAGTTCAAGATATGATCTTTACTATGAAAACCCATGGTGAATGTCTCAGTTTGTCATCAGATCAACACAAGAAGCAGAGCATACAACTGATTTGGTAATAACAGCTCCTTTGAGCTGTGAACAAGCAGTCTGAAGGGGAACAGGACACCAAAAATCTTCACTGTCATGGACAAATCATTACTGGGAGAGATTCGGAGTTTTGTTGTCACTGTTGCCAAAGTTAAATTTCTATCTGGGGGCAGAAACATGGTAATACAGAAGGGGGAGTGGAGGGTACAAGAATTTTCCAAAGACTCTTAACAGCAGGCTAAAAGGCTGTCACAAGCACATGAAAGGCTAGTTGGGCACGGTTTCTTTTGTGACAATTCTGCATCAGCTTAAGATAACTTGTAGTAGGCCATAAACAGAAAAGGTCTTTGGGCATGTGGTGCACCACAGGTTGCCCATCCATGTGATAAGCAGTTTACAATCTGTATTTTTGCCTAGTTATGGGACTAAATCTACCTTAGTAAATCTTTATAGAGAGATACATAGGGGAGTGCGATCCTGTTCATTCTAATTAGCAAACTTCAATCATGAGATGGGTAATGGATGCCCTGTTTCTGTCTGGTGGGCCAATTTCAGAGAGCAACGGTGCATCACTATTCTTTGGCTCCCTGGGAATTTAGTTTCAGGACCCCAAAAGGTAGCATCTTGTTCCCCATATGATTTAACACCCATAACATGCCACAGGGAATGTCTGTTCATGGATTTTATGCAAAGTTGCATTAGGATATTGTGGACATGCAGTTCTGTTACCCCATGACATCTGAGTCAGGTGAGACCACTGAAATTCTGTATTAGTTTTAGGACCACAGATGTGATAGCAGGGTGGGTCTGGGAAAGAGGAACAAATAATGATGTTTCTGTTTCTTTCCTGTTATTTTGGACTTTTCCTGTCAAGCTAAAATTCAAGGTAAAAATTTAGTCTCATCAGGTGTTCATTATATTTCTTTCATTGTTGTAAACCATTCCAGACTAGTTTATGTGAAAAAAAAAATCCAATGCAATAAAATAAATTGCACACAAAATTATGTGTGTGGGTGCATTTTTCTGGAGAGGAGTTTACAGCTTTTTGTCAGTTAGGTCTCTGACCCAAAAAAGGGTAAAAACACTGTTTTAGTGTATCATCAGCTTCCAATCTGTAGAATTTCCTGCTAGCTGATGTTAGATACGCATCCTCTGCATCCACTAGGGTTTGGTTCCAGGAACCCGCCTGGATACCAAAATTCACGGATGTGCAAGTCTATTATGTACAGTTGGTAGTTGTTGTTGTGTGTCTTCAAGTCATTTCTGAATTATGGTGACCTATCACAAGGTTTTATGTGGCTGAGAGTGTGCAATGTGCCCAAGATCACCCAGTAGCCTTTCACTGCTGAATGGGGACTTGAACTCTGGTCTCCAAGACTGCAGTCCAGTGCTCAAACCACTACACCATGCTAGCTATCTTATGTTCAACAGAGTGGTAAAATGAGAAAATCAAAGTTTAGTTTTTGGATTTTTTGGGGGGGAGGAAAGGGATATTTTTCAAGCTGTGGTTGATTTAATTCGTAGACACAGAATCTACGGATATGGAGGGTTGACTATATTACACCAAAGTTGCCTTCTTCTAGAGCCAGTGATTTTTACTTAAAGATGCCTTGCCTAGTTGAGAGACCAATCATGCTTTTACTAGCACACTTGTTGATTTCTGAACAGTATTTCAGTTTCTTTTACTGAACTTGGTTTGAGACTTTTTTTTGGATCTTTTTTTTTAAAGTCCAGCAGTTTATAAAAACTGTAAACAAATACGGGAAAGAGATTAAGTTGCCAGGCCTCCTCTGCCTATCTGGCATCAAGGGAGTATTGAAAACGCTCCCTTCCCTCGACTTTCCCCACAGCCACGCTCACATCCCATCCATTCCTTGGGGCCGTTGGGGGGGCGCAGGGGAGGGGACTTCAAAGGCAGACAGCAGGGAGAAAGAGAGCAGCGCAACACCCTCAACCCGTGAGCGCTTTCGATGCTTTAAACCACCGCTGCCAACTCGTCCAACCGGCGAGTGAGGCCACCCGGCAGCGGGAGGACAAGAGGGTGCTGGGGGTGTTCAGACGGTCTTTTCCTGGCGCGTACACTCGGCTACCGAAGCCGCTGTCGCTACCCATAAGAAGCGAGACGTTCCCCGCCCCGCCGCGTTGGCCAACGGGAGGCCGTGGGGCTGAAGAGAAGGAAGGGCCTCCGGTGAGAGCCGCCCCCCGCCCCGCCCCGCCCCAGCGGAGCTCTCCAGAGCCGGAGGAGGAGGAGGAGGAGGAGGAGGAGCGCGGGCGACTCAGCGACCCCAACGCGCGCTCGGAGGGCGAGGAACTTCTCCACAGCCGCCGCCGCCGCCGCCTCCCTCCCGTTTCCCCCCTCAGTCGCTCTCTCTCTCCCCGCCCCGCCCGCTCTGGCCGCCCCAACCCACCGTCATAGGCGGCGGCGCCGGCGCCAGCGGCGGTGACCGTCGGGGCGGAAGTCGACCTCCACTCCGCTTTCTCCGCCTTGTGCTTCTTGTGCTTCTTCCCCATGATTGTAATAACAGCGGCAACAATGGCAATCGTCGCCTCCCGAAACCCTCCCGGACGCAGCCCCACCCCCGAGAGTCAGGGCATGGCCGGAAGCGGCGCCAGCGAGACCGAGCACTTCCGGGGCCGCGACGGGGCGCGGCTTCCTGCGAGGGGAAGGGCGGGAATGTTCATTTCTGCAGGAGCGGGTTAAGGAGGCGGCTCGCGGGTGAGTCTGAGGGGGTGTCTGTGTGGGCGGGATCCCCCCGAGGGGCAAACCCCCCTTCCTTTTCGGATAAAATCCCTCCTCCCCGCGGGGGACAGCGGCTGGTTTTTGGTGCCTCGGGGACTGACAGGTAGGGATGCCAAGCGTCCCTTATTTCATAGGAGGCCAAACAGCTTGCCCCTTATAAGACTCACAGATGCCCCTTATCATAAGGGACGCCCACTATGTGGGGGTTAGAAAGCTTTTACATTGATATAAACTGGACGAGATTCTAAAAAAAAAAAGAAAAGTATTTTGAGGCGCGGGCTCTTCATGAAGACAAATGTAATTTATCAGTCGGACAGTAAGTTAATCTTACATGGCTGCGTTAACTGAAATAATATGGTTGCCCCTCTGCATTTGCGCGCTTGACTTTCTCGGATTCAGAGGCTGGGTGGCCATCTGTCGGGAGTGCCTTGAGGGTGTTCCTGCATGGCAGGGGGTTGGACTGGATGGCCCCTGTGGTCTCTTCCAACTCTACATTTCTATGATTCTATGATTACAGTATTTGCGAGTTTCCTCAACCACTGTCTCCCCAGCTCCAGACTTTTCCCTCTCCTGGACTCTGAACAGGCTGTGCAGCCCTTTAAAAACCTGCCTCTGACCCTCCTCTTTCCCCACTAAGGACAGCTTGCAGCCCAGTTTCTCAACACCACAACCCTCTTGGGATGTCTCCCTGAAACCCAAGGACGGAGATGGACGAGAGAGGAAGTACAGGGCCCCCATACTGACTTCTGCCTCCCCTTTCCCTGACTTGGTTTGCATGCTGTGCGCCCTTTTTCCCCACCATGCCTTGGCCCCCTTCCAACACACACACACACATTTTGATGTTTGTGATTTTTCCACTTTTCAGGGGTCCTACATCCCTAACCCTAGCAAACGTGGAGAGCCAACTGTTTGGTATTTGGATAGAACACAAACTTTTTAGTAGCCAGTTCTTTGTCATAAACCTACATGTTATGAAATTTTGACACTCCCTTATTGCAATTTTGAAAACCGAGCAGCACTACTGACAAGTTTTGCTTGGCATAAGCTTTCAGAATCTTCAAATTCCTTCATTAGATGCAAGATGTTGAAGTCTACAAATGCTTCAGCCAAACAAAACTTGTTAGTTTTTAGGGAACCACAGCATTTTTGTGGTTCGAGTTTCAACAGATTATGATGACTACTCCACTCTGCTGGTGTTTACGTACCAGCATGAAAAAAAATAGTTCTCAAAATTAGGGATGGGCCAACCGAATCTTTGGATCCTCGAATCCTCGCCAAGGATTTGAGATTCATGGATCCGAATCCCTGCGCCAAAATAGGCAAACTGAATCTTTTGAATCCACCAACCAAAAATTAGTTCTTTTTAAAAAATTGGTGCCTCTGGGGCTTGCCAAAGGTCTGATTGTCCAGAAGGCCCCTAGGTGCGTGAAAATTGTGGCATAAAGCCACACATGAGCTCCAGAGGCCTGCTGTGGCTGCCTGTCCCCGCGTCTGCCTCCCTCTGCAAGGTAATAATCTCTGTTCTTTTGACTTGAGACTGGAGAGTCTCAATCTCAGTCCTTAGATTGGGAACCATTGAGACTAGACTAGAGACTTGACTTGAAAGTCTCTTTCAGGACTTGAGACTGGACTTGAGGGTAGAGAATTGAGACTAGATTAGAGGCTGTTTTTTTTTAAAGTGCCTTGTTGCAGGACTTGAGACTAGAATTGAGATTGGACTTGAGGCTGCTGGATTTTGTTTTTAAAGTGCCTTGTTCCAGGACTTGATTGGAGACTGCAGGGTGCAGAATTGAGGCTGGACTAGAGGCTGGTGTATTTTTTTTTTAAGTGCCTTCCTTGTTGCAGGACTTGAGATTTGACTTGAGACCGCAGGGTTAAGAATTGAGACTGGACTTGAGGCTTGACTTGAAATCTTCTTGTGCCTGTCACATAACCTGCAACAAGTGTCAACCCAGGAGATGGCATCATCTCGAGCATCCTCCAACATCTGGAGCTACTTCCAAATTACATGTAATAAGAATTATGCCCATTGCACTCTGTGTTCTGCAAATATGTCCACAGGGAAAGGTTCACATACTACTTCAGCCATGTGGGAACACATCAGAACCCAACATTCACCCCAGTTTCAAGAATTGAAAGGTAGAAGTGCACCATCCTCCTTTGGCTTGCCCTTTGGAATCACACCCGGTGAAACACAGGACAGCATCTTCTTTCCAGCCGACTCTGAAAGCATTCATGTATACCACTCAAAGCCATCACAAGTTTGGTTGATGAAATGATCTGCAAAGATAACCAGCCATCGCCCATAGTGGAAGGTAAAGGTTTCAGAAAGTTGATAAGCTGCCGTGAGCCACGGTGCAGCATCCCAAACAGGAAACACTTTGCCCAGAAGGTGATCCCAGAGATGTATGAAGAGGAAAAAAGAAAAGTGGAGAATCTTTTAGAGAACACTGACTTTGTTGCACCGTCAGCTGACATGTGGACCTCAACAAGTTGTGACAATTACCTCAGTTTGACAGTTCATAGATGACAACTTTGAGTACCATCACTTGTGCTTAGAATGCATTCCCTTTGCAGAGGTTTCCTATACAGCATCTGTGATAGAAGCTTTCATCACCACCACTATGAAAGAATGGAATCTCTTGCACAAAGTTCTGTGTGTAATGAGAGACAATGGGCCAAATATGGTTGCAGCTTTGGAATGCAGTATCTTTGACCATTTGTTCTGCCTTGCTCACACCTTTCAGTTATTTGTCAAAGATAGCTTACTGAACAAGACTGAAATTAAGACGATCATGTCTACCTGCTGGAGTATTGTGGAACATTTCAAGCACTTCTCTAAAGCCATGAAAGTGTTATGAGCTTCTCAAGCCAAGCTAGGTGCGAAACTCCATTGGTTGATACAAGATGAACTGACTAGATGGAATTCTCAGCATCACATGTTCAGTCGTCTCGTGGAACAAAAGCAAGCTGTTTTACTATCTGCTTCAGAGTTGAATTTCTTGGTGGATCTGACTGCTTGACAATGGACCACTATAGAAGAAGTGATACAACTCCTAGATGTATTTGATAGAGCAACATTTGTGGACAGTTCCATTGAAGTGACCATCTCAGAAATAATTCCTTTAGTGAATAGCACTGCTTTTACTCTCCAAAATTTCAAATCAATGTTAGGTTCTGTCCAAGGTTTCTGAAATGACTTGCTGACATCTCTGAAGAGGCGCTATCAGTCTGTGGAGACGAAAAAACTGTATGGTCTTGGAACTCTCCTGGATCCTCGCTTCAAAGCCAGTGTCTTTTTGATCAAAGAGTACCTTGATCAAGTGAAATCAACACTGGCCATGGAAATTTCTGATCTTTGTTTGCAAGCAGATATCACTGAGCTGCAGTCATCACAAGAAAATCAAAGAGACACCACTCCAATGTTGTCAAGTGAAGTAGAAGGAGTTCGTAGCATGTGGAGTCACTATGCTCAATTGATGATCCCATCTAACAGCAGTGAGGACAGTTGCACTTTGTCTCCTAAAGATGCCTACTTGTCAGAACCACTGCTTCCGTCATCTGTGGACATCTTCAAGTATTGGACGGACAACCAAATATATCCCAATTTGAGGAAACTGTCCAAAAAGTTCCTAATCACACTACCATCAACAGTAATGTCAGAAGGACTCTTCAGCATATCAGGTGTTGTAGCTGATAAAAAAATGCAGTAGGCTAGACCCAGAGTAAGTTAGAATGCTGATGTTTTTGAACAAAAATCTGCATTAAAGTTTTCAGCTATTTTGTTTGTTTGTTTGTTTACATTGCCCTGAAACAGTTCAGGCGGGAACTTGTACAAATTTAAAAGTAACTTGTTTTTGATTGTTCTTAATTCTGTAGAAAGAATCAAGACTCAGGAGTTATGTACTTCATGTAGTAGATGAACATGTCAATTGCATTTGTATCTTCTTAATAAGAAGTATGTGTATGTTTTCTTGAAAGTGAAAACTATTATTTAATTTGCTTTTCATTAAACAAAGATGTCAAATTCTGCTTCAAAAACACTTTTCAGCAGAAGTGCTTTCTTTCCCTTGCTTTTTAAACCCTTTTTTAAAAAAAGGATTCAAAAGATTCGAGATTTGTGAGTTTCATGGATTCCCAGAACCTTCCAGGGATTTGGATTTGGATTTGGATTCAGAAAATTCTGGATTCATCCCATCCCTACTCAAAATTCTTTTGCACTCAGGTGAACCACAAGTAGTCTCTAATTTGGAGCACTATTCAGTGGAAGCAACATCTGGGAGCTAATTTAATGAATATGCCTCAACTTTTCGCCTCTGTTATACATGAATGACTCTTTCGAAAATCAAAGTGCTGCTCTTGGAATTAAGTTGCAATCACAGAAGGGTATCATTTAAAAATGAGCGATAATTGGCTTATTTACAGCTATATGTAAAAGGAAAAACCACAGAAATAGAAAAAATATTATAAGTGACATAAACAACTATGCACTGATTATCATGATTTTCCTACATTACCGGGTCCTCAAGGGCTAGAATCTGAAAGACTGAACCCTGGGTGCTTGATGAGTCCTTCATGAATCCATATGGATGATCATGCATTTCTTATTTTCCCACATATACTTGAGCCCTTGTGTGTTCATTTCTTAGAAAATGAATATTTCTGCTTACCAGCCAATAATGTACTTGTTTACTTTCCTTCCTTGAAAAATGCTTCTTGTCTGACAACAATCAGTCTGTACATCTTGAAATTTAGAGGCACTTACGGACTGATATTTCTGAGTGAATGTGTACAGGAACCCCCACTTTGTTCAGTGAAAACTGACTTCTAGATAACTGTAAGATTGTACTCTTAGCTTTCAGGTACAGTGTCTTGTTTAGTATCTTGTTTACGTACAGAGAACGAAAGCTGACATAAATCTACAGTTGAAAGGATACATGGACTGCCAACCCACAGATTTAGAATTGTGTTCCTATAGTCTATAAGAGCTCTAATTTACTTGAGAATTAAAATGCTTTCATTGTTTTAGAAACAATCCGAAATATATACATGTGCAGGTTTGTGCATGTGTGTGTGTGTATCTCAAAAGGGAAAACTTAAGTTAAATTTGTATCTTGCTTGATAACTGAAGTAGTCTTGGTTAAAATTTATTCACTCTGCATAAAGTCATGGCCCAGACCATTAGGACATAAACATAATGAGATGCAGAACATCTTCTCTGTTGTATTAGAGGTTCTCTTTTTCCTCCCTCTTTCAGCAGTACAACATTCTCTGATTCCTAGTACTCTTAATTCTCCCTCTCCTATATTTCTCAGTTCTGTTTGCTTTCTTCTACCTTATTCCAAGAAGCTGTGGAAGTACTGCCTTATACAGATACAAATGTATATTTACAGTTGGCAGTAATAGCTTTGTGTAGATCCCTGAAGATTCTGAGGGAGGAGGAGATCTAACAAATTTCTCTGTACAGTCCTCCTTTTACATTTGTGGGTTTGACCTTTGTGAATTTGATTTTTCATGAGATGGCAGCTTGTCTCCCCCCTGTTCTCCCACTCTCATTCCCCAGTCTTTTCCCTGAACATGTGTCCTTTCTTTCCACACACTCGGGCAAAAGGCAAACAAATGGGCAGGGGCAGCCCTATGTGCATAGAAGGTGTGTGCATGCCTTCTCTGAGTGTGTGGCTGCTACCAATCACTTGCCCTTTGCCAAGGCTTCTGGAAAGAAAGCACCGTGGCTGGACAAAACACAAGTGAATGGAGGTGGGGAGGTACATATGTGCTTTCTCTGGGTGTGGGGCTGCCCCCCATTTGCTTGTCATTTGCCCAGGCACCAAATCTGTTTGGAGAATGTGTGTATATTTTAAAAAGTTTATCAAGTGCCAAATACCACGTACACATCATCTTATATAAGTTTTCTTTCAAATCATAATTTAAAGTAAATTTTAAGTCTTTTGTCAACATCTTTTCCAATTGATCTATTCAAATTGGGTGACCCACATTTTGAGCCCATTTAATCCTACATTCTTTGGCTGCAATCCTGTGCACTTTTATTGGGATCATAGAGTTGACCTATTTATAATTCAAGTGCAGTTCCAGTTCCATCCAATTAACCATTGTGGATAAATGTTCATATCTAGAAAAGCTAGGAAGACTTAGTCTCTCCAAAAAAAGCATATCATACTCTTTTTTTTTTTTTTTTTACTGAGTGGAGACCTATAGATAAAGGCATCCAGATACATTAAGGGAAACTTTCTTTGACCAAACATCTTTTTCTTTCTGGAATAGTAGCTGATATAATTCTTGAGCATCTGTTCTGTTCAGAAAGGCAAGAAGAGGGATTATTGCTGCTGCTGCTTCACCCTCCCCTTTGGCATCAGTGCCGGCAGACAGTTGCCTCAGTCTTCACAGTCGCCTGATAAAGCCACAGGTAAGAACGGCTGTGTCACTTTTCTTCTTCCCTTCCCCCTCACATCTAGATTGTTAGGGTGATGATCTCCTTATTGGGAAAACAATATATGTCTATACAGTAGAGTCCCAGTTATCCGACGCTTGGTAATCCGACACTCCGGATTAACCGGCGTCGCGACGGCCTGGGGCATGGCTGTGGACATTTCCGTGCCCCAGACACGCCCCAACACGCCCCCAGGCCCGCCCCGACACGCCCCCAAAATGGCGGCAGCCACGGGAGTCCGGGTAATCTGACCTTTTCAGTTATCCGATGCTGCAGCCGCCCGTTTGCGTCGGATAACTGGGACTCTAGTGTATTGTGCTGTTATTCTTCTATTGTTTTAATATGTTCTTTTAATATACTGCATAAGGATATGCTGTGTTTTGACTTATGGAAATTTGGTTTTTGCTGTGGTTTCATGCTAAAGCAATAAAATTAAACTGAACTGCAATACAAAGCCATTTCTAAAGCTTCCATCAGTCTTATTTGCTTTTTACAATACCCTAGTTTCTGAAAATTAAACTTCCTGTATATGAAGTTTGAACAAGGCAGTATGTACACAACTACTGTGTTTCCATTACTTTTCTTGCAGTTCTTCTTGTCTAAATGTACCTTGTTATATTTGCTCTGACGTGTCTGATAAACAGATAAGGCCAGGGTAGAAAGTATTTCAGCTGTTCTTGAAGAATGAGAAACTGCCAAGTATTTGAAAATATAATGACTTTTCCTGCTATTTTTACCAATTAGATTTCTATAAAATGGATGAAACTGCAACTGATTTAAAACAGGCTCTTCAAAATGACTGTGAAACCCTGCATGTACATGTAGAAGTTCATCAGAAATCAGACAGGTTGGTTTTGTGCCCCAAGTGTCTCTTATACACAGCACTTCTCCTGGTCATTCTCACAACACAGGGTCATGTGTGGCAAGGGCAGAAATTATTGATCCCAAAAGGTGACAGAACAGGATGGAACTCAATGTATATGTCTCACCACAGGATATGACAATTTCAGAGAAAGCAATCCGCTATTCACAAGGAAGTTATTATAGTGGATGCAGTTGAGAAATAGTGAAACTGTTTTATACAGTTCATTAGTCTATATAAGTCTTGGACCCTCCAAAGTTGCAGCCAGAAATCTTCTTAAACTGGCTGAGATTTCTTTTGGTTGAAGACGGTAGGAGCTCAACCTATGAACTGTATGCAAAGAATCTGCTTTCCCTCCTCTCTCATTCTTAAAGTTAAGGAAATTATCTTTTTGAGAAGACAAGTTGGTGTATGTGTTTTGTTTTGTATATAGAAAGTAATTAATGGATTTCTTAACTTTGGCTACTGATAGACTGCTTTCTAATATAATGAAAATTAGCACCTCAGGTTTAGCCATGTGAAGCTTACTTTTTTAAAAAAAAAAGTTTATTCTTCCATATACACTTTAGATGTGAACATCTTGATTATACTTTTGAAGGATCCTGTAATGGGGATTATTGGGGTTCCTACTTAGGTGTACTTTCTTTGTGTGACTGACAAAAAATGATATTGGGTCTTTCCTAACAATTATTATTTTCTTTTTCATCCTAATCAGCACTGCAAAGAAAGAAGATATCAAATCAAGTGTCCTGAAAGTACTAAATAGACATAATGTTGTCTTTGGTGATTACAAATGGACGGAGTTTGATGACCATTTCCTAACAAACAATGTGCATTCCATTGCAATTGTAGATACAGAACTAAAGCTGAAGGAAAGACAGGTATGATTAATTTCTTACATTATTCAAGACTCTTTTTGAAGACAAAATGTTTTTATTTTGATTGTGAATGATATATAATCTAATCATAAATTCATAAGCTGGGAATCATGGAAAATGCTGAGATGTTTCCAGAAAAAGATAGACTGTAACTTATGGCTAATTTACTAATGCAGTAGAACAGGGTCATAAAATACCTTGAGGATTGGGTATGTTTTTTAATGTTTTTGATGTAATTAGTATATTATTGTTATTCGCTGCCTCGATCCATGGGGGGAGGTGGGATAGAAATAAATTTTATTATTATTATTATTACCACTACTACTACATGATAAAAATGATGTATTACCTATTACGTATTACCTATTACTGTTGTTCATGAAGGATCACATTTTTTGAAAGCTCTTCACATGAACAACACCTTGTAAACAGTAATCTATCATAATAGAGAAAGTGGATGCAACTATGCTGATTTTTTACTTGCAAGGAATACTTCCCAGGGGGCAAAATTGAAGAAGAAAACAAAAAAAACCCCTGTATTCCCCAGCTACAGTCTGATGTCATATTTGCATACTACCTTATTCTGTTGGAAATTTAGACTAGGCATGATTTGCTATAATTTATGTCAAGTTTAGTTTGATTATTAGTACTTCAAAAACAACCTATAACATGTTACTGAAACTGGGAAAAATTGTCTTTCATAAGTAATATAAAAAACTTCACTTAAAACATGTTCCAAAATTATTTACTACTGGATGGTTGACAATGCAATTCTGTATATGTCTACTCAGAATTAAGTCACACTGATTTCAGTAGGAGATAACATATTTCCTGGTAAGTCTAATTTATTTTTCCTTCTTCACTGCAGCCTATTAGCCTCCATAAGTGCAGCCTTTCAATCCATATTTTTCATCTCAGTGAAGAAGGACCTAGTGCTGAAAATCTAGAAGCAGAGGATGAGAATATTGTTGCAGCTAATCACTGGATATTACCTACAGGTATTTTTGTTTTGGTTATAACTTAAACTGGTCCCTGCAAAATTTAGAAGCATGTTCAGATTAAGGCAAGTGGAATTTTTCTGTCAAAAGGTATTTGAATATAGTTTGGATATTTATGTGGGCACGAGCACCTTTAGATAAGAATTGTGAGTGAAAATAAGAGGCAGATTGAAAATTGAGCATGAACACTGTTCCAAAGTGAGAAATATCCCCACAAGGACAAGAAAATGTGCTGTAGTAGGTGTGACTTTTCAGTTGTGCTTCTGTGAAACTGAAGTGTTTTTAAGTCCTGGTAAGAATGTTGAGCTTAAAGCTTCTGCAATAAAATCTGTAAAAATGCAGAAGACTTAAAAAAAATTAACTTTTGTAGATTGTGCTTCATGAATTGTATTGACAAATGGAACCATTTCAGAAGGAGTTTGCTGCCCTACTGCTGAATATTATAGTTTAACATGTATAGCTTTATAGAATTACAGAAGTTTATATTTGAAGTAATATGTAATACTTATGTTTTACAGTTGAGTTCCATGGTTTGTGGGACAGCCTTATTTATGATGCTCAAATAAAATCCAACGTAAGTAGAAAGTATGTATTAAATATTAAATTCTGGTCAGCTGACCATACAAATCTACTGGCAGTGCCCTCTTGTTCCCCATTTGTGACATAGTTTAAGTAGAAGTGGAGGCCTGTGACTCCCTGGCCGAGCTGACAGAGCTGGTGTCGGAGTTGGTGTTGGAATCGCCCAGACTTCTGGTTCTGGGCAACTTCAATATCCCATTTGAGACCAGTTTGACAGATGCAGCTTGGGAGTTCATGGCATCGATGACAAACATAGGCCTATCCCAATTAGCCTCTGGACCAACACATTCTGCAGGTCATACCCTTGATGTGGTCTTTAGTACGGAACAGGCACAGCCGTGGGTGGAGATAACAAATGCTACCACCTTGTCACGGACGGATCATTTCCTGGTCAGGGTTAGACTAATGGTTGCTATCCGCCCCTGCAGGGGTGGTGGACCTATTAGAATAGTCCGCCCTCGAAGGTTAATGGAACCTATTGGATTCCAGAAAGCCCTCGAGGGTCTTATGGTTGGTATCGCCGGTGATCCTGTCGAAGCCCTGGTTAATACCTGGAATTGTGATCTTACCAGGGCTATCGACACGATTGCTCCCAAGCGTCCTTTCCAGCCTGCTGCAAACCGCAATCCTTGGTATACAGTAGAACTTAGGAATATGAAGCAGGCTGGACAACGACTAGAGCACAACTGGCGGAAATCTCGACTCTTATCTGGCAGGACACGCTATAGAGAATTCCTTCATTCCTATAGAGTGGCAATAGATGCAGTGAAGAAAACTTTCTTCTCTGCACGTATTGCGTCTGCGACTTCTCGTCCAGCAGAGCTGTTCAGGGTGGTAAGGGATCTGACTCAGCTACCCACTCCCCTGAACTCGTTGTTAGAACCTAACGTAGCTTGCTGTGATGCCTTGAATAATCATTTCGCAGATAAAATCTCTCAGATAAGAGCCGACTTGGATGCCGGTGTTATAGCAGAGGCTACAAATGGAGCGTCCGGCGACCCCGTGAACAGGATTATACTGGATCAGTTTCAGTCAGTGAGTACCGAGGACATAGACAAGCTCCTTGGAAAGGTGAGAAGGACAACTTGCCCTCTTGATCCCTGCCCTTCATGGCTGGTCGTCCAGGGAGGAGTTGCAATTAAGACCCATTGAAGACATATTATTAATGCATCCTTCAGGGAGGGCAATTTTCCAGCTTGTTTAAAAGAAGCAATTATACGTCCGCTTCTAAAAAAGCCCTCCCTAGATCCCCTGGATATGAATAATTACAGACCAGTTTCCCATCTTCCATTTTTAAGCAAGGTGATCGAGAGGGCTGTTGCCCTTCAGCTCCAAGCTGTCTTGGATGAAACAGATTATCTAGATCTATTTCAAACTGGCTTCAGGGCAGGATATGGAGTCGAGACTGCCATGGTCGCCTTAGTGGATGATCTACGCCTAGGTATCGACAGGGGAAGTAACCCTGCTGGTACTCTTGGACCTCTCAGCGGCTTTCGATACCATAGACCGTGGTATCCTTCTGGAACGCCTGAGAGGGCTGGGGATCGGGGGCATGGCACTTAAGTGGTTCCGGTCCTATCTCTCAGGTAGATACCAGATGGTGATGCTTGGGGACAGCTACTCCTCGAAAAAGGAGCTTAAATCTGGCGTCCCTCAGGGCGCCGTCCTGTCCCCAATGCTATTTAACATCTACATGAGACCGCTGGGAGAGATCATCAGGAGGCATGGAGCAAGGTGCTATCAGTATGCTGATAACACCCAGATATATCTCTCCATGCCTCGGAAAATAGCATCAACTAAAGATGGCATCTCGCCTCTAAATGAATGCCTGGAAGCAGTAATGGACTGGATGAGGAAAAACAGACTGAAGCTGAATCCAGATAAGATGGAGGTACTCGCTGTTAAAGGCCCTAGCCCAGGTATGGAGGTTTGTCAACCAATTCTAGACGGGGTCAAACTTCCCCTGAAAGACTGTGTCTGCAGCTTGGGGGTGCTCTTGGATTCGCCACTTCAGATGACAGCTCAAATTGATGCGACAGCCAGAAGTGCCTGCTATCAGCTTCGGCTGATACGCCAGCTGCGCCCCTTCCTGGACTTGGAACACCTAAAAACAGTTGTACATGCGCTGGTAACTTCATGGCTTGACTTCTGCAATGTGCTCTACATAGGGCTACCCATGTGCTTAGTCTGGAAACTTCAATTAATTCAGAACATGGCAGCCAGGTTGGTCACCGGAAGATCTAAAACTGACCCTATAACACCTATTCTGAAGTCTTTACACTGGCTGCCTATTAGTTTCCGGGCACAGTACAAGGTGTTGGTTTTTACCTTTAAAGCTCTTCATGGCTAGGGGCCAGCCTACCTGTGGGATCGCCTTCTCCCATATAATCCGCCCCGCACACTAAGGTCCTCTGAGAGGAATTTACTGCAGCCAGTCAGAACTAGTTTGGCTGTGGTTACCCAGAGGACCTTTTCTTCTGTCGCTCCCAAGTTATGGAATGGCCTGCCGGAAGAGACCCGGCACATTACCAGTCTTGACTGCTTTAAAAAAGCAGTCAAGACTGTTCTCTTCCGACAGGCCTTCCCAGACTAGTGTTCCACCACCTCTCATCAATTGTCCTTTTGTTTTTAATTTTGTTTTAATCTGTTTTAATAATTAATGTGTTTTAGGGGGATAGAAGGGTTGGTGGGTGGGGAGGATGGGGTACATTTTAATGTTTTAATGTATTTATATATTCCTGTAATGCTGCCTCAATCACTGGGAGAGGCGGGATAAAAGTAAATTTTATTATTATTATTATTATTATTATTAATAATAATAATAATAATAGAAATGGAAATAAGGATTTTACAGAAGTAGAAAGAGAGGATTCTGCAGCTTGGCTGATGTTCCACAGGGGGCTTTGAAGCAGCAAGGAAAAAAGAGCTACTTCTACCATTACCACTTTCTGGAACAAAATTTTTCCTTTCCTATTGCATGATAATTAATGTAGCCAGCCTAGTTTATTGTGATGTTACTTATTACTACTGTTGTGAATGATCACAGTGCTTAACTTGTAAACATTTCAAATTCAGATATTTTTGTTACACACAAGAATGTCTTTATGTTATGTGGCCAGTTGTTTCCATTACTTACTTTTCCCCTTTTATCCTGTGTGTATGATACACACATATTTCTGGAGTTATTTCCTCTTAAGGAATTCTTGCAGTAAGGTGGAAAATATGTGTATTTTAGAGATTTCTGGTCCCATCTTCAAGATGGAAGATGCAATTCAGTGGAACTCTGCTGAATCATGCCATCCAATAGTGTGTTCTTTGATAGAGGGAGCCCCCTCTGTCAGCAAGGATTACCTGATCCACAGACAACTGAAGAGTCCTTGGAGTTTCACCAGATTGCAGTCTGTGTGAGTGGCTGCTCAGGGACAGAGCAGTGGGACTGTAGTAGCAAAATGAAGCAAGGAAAATGGCCCCTGTTGGAATGCTGGGGGAGGGGAGGGTGGATTTTCCTTTCCCATAATAGACATTGCATCTTGACTGGGATCCTTTATTTAAAAAAGTATTTTAACAAAAGGAGAAAAAGGAGAAATAAGGAGCCAACATTAGTACCACTAAGTTGAGTCCCTTGGTTTTGTTTCCCTTTCCCTAATGTGGATTTAGATGTAAAGAGATGGCACACAATTTCTCTCTCCAGTCAAATGATGTAATAAAACTAACTATATATGAAAATAATGGAGTCAAGATGTGGTGATAGTGAATGTTTTCTTTGAGTGATTTTGATCAAAAATCTATTTGGGACTTTTGCAACTCAAAATTGAATTAATTAATGATTGAACTTTTAAAACAGCACTTAACTGAGTTATTTGTTGATGAGATATAGTCCCTGGCTCCATCTACTGGACACTGTTGGAATTAACTGTGAAAAAGCTACAATTGGAATTTAATTTATTGAAAGATAACCCTTCCAAATATTATTTTTTCTTTCTCTTCAATTGACTTTGGTGTTCTGCTTTCTTAAAAATGGACTAGCAATTTCAGCAAGAGGAAGTACCAGCATACTTTTTTGATTTTTTAAAGGAGTTTAAAGAATTTAAAGCACAATTGAGAAGGTACGATGAAATAAAAAATATCTTGGATAGGAATTTTGGTGATTCCAGGAATGTGAAGCAAGTGAAAGAAGAAATCTTAGAGGAAAAATTAGAGATGAATAAATTTGTGTGTGATTTAAAACCTGACATTGAAATCAAAGAATGCAGGATTCAGCTAGCACCTTTTTTAGAGGAAGAATATCAAGCTAGAATAAGGATCCTTCTTGAACAGACAACAATGAAAGGAACAGATCTAGCTGGTTAGTTCAAAGGACTTGTAATAAGGAAAAATGTGGATGTTAATTCAGAACAAAAATGTAAAGATGGCTTTGGAAAGAATAACTTTGAAAAAAAATGGAAAAATGTGGTTGGATTTTCTTTTTATTAATTTAAATCTATAAGGAAGGTCTTTGTTGTTAAAAGGTTTTGATTTGGAATTACTGTGTGGATTTTGTTTTAATTTTATGATATCCAGGACATTAATTTGACACGATACTAACATTAGGGAGAGGGAAACTATTGATGAGAATGTTCTATACAGATAACAAAAAAGAAGTGGAGAGAGAAGATCAAGAGAAATGAACTGTATGAAGGGAGAAATTATTTAAAAATTAATATTTTATGATTTTTAATAATATAGGGAAAGAGATTAAGGATAAGATAGGTATAAGACAGTAGTTTATTAATATAGAAAAACTATTATTTAGTAATAGCTGCTAATATAGGGCTTAAATATGACTAATGCTGGGTGTATCATCGGTTGGAGACTAATATATGTGTATGTTTCAGTGTATTATGGTTTGGTTTTGATTTTTGTAGGGAATGTTTTTCTCTTTATGTTGTCTTTTTTGTGTTTTATGTTTTATTATAATATTTTATTATAAATTTATTATTGTTTATTAATTTATTAAAATATTAATAAATAGAGAAAATATGTATATTTGAGGGACAATGTGGACTGAATGGCTAATATGTATGACAACTGGCCATTGTGCACATTCCACAGACATTATGGAGCTTGCACACACAAGCTCTCTTGAAGAAGAAACTGTAGATTTCGCAGGCGTTCCCTAATCTCTCCATAGACTTTAGGGAAAGTGCTTATCTCAGTGGCATTTTTTAATTATCTGGGAAATGTGTACTCTCTACAGTTCTAAGGGAATGTACTTATCTGGACAGGATTTTGTATATGTAGGAGATAATATGCTTTATTTCAAGACAGATTAAACAACATATATTTGTTAACAGAGCTGTACACTGCTCACTGGTATGCTCCGGTTAGCATACTCAGTCTCTCTCTCATAGAATCATAGAGTTGGAAGAGACCACAGGGGCCATTGAGTCCAACCCCCTGCTATGCAGGAACACCCATCAAAGCATTCCCAACAGATGGCCATCCAGCCTCTGCTTAAAAACCTCCAAAGAAGGAGACTCCACCACACTCTGAGGCAGCATATTTCACTGCCGGACAGCTCTGACCATCAGGAAGTTCTTCCTGGGGTTCAGGTGGATTCTCTCTCTGTCTGTCTTTCTCTCTCTTTAAAATCACAATAATGAATGGAAGCTGCACCTGTGACTAGAATTGGTTGCCAGATAGAATGTGAGAATGTATACAGGAGCTTGCAATCAGCTAGTTATGGTGAACAGCTGTTTGTGATGAAGGCATGTTTATAGGTTGTGCTTTGTTTGTTCTATTAATTATTATTCCTCTGTAATAACAACTAACTTCCTGTACTGTCAAAGCTGTGGAGTTTTTTCTCTCTGGACATCTCATTGTGTTCTGTCCAATAACACCTACTAGGTATAAGATTGGGCAAGTTGAGCATCTACTGTTACTTTTGATCACTTAGCATATGGTACACCATTTTTTATTTTATAATTACTTTATCTTGGGATTCATGAATTTATAGAGAATACATCATTCTCATGTGGGCGATGTCACTTTAAGTTTCCTAAATATATTGCTTTAGTTAGGGAAGGCTGATTTAGGATCAAACAGAATGCTGTCTCCTTTTATCTTGAGGGCCGAAGAAACTTTAGCGTATGACTAGTCAGAAATTCTTGTCATGATTCTGGTTATCTCTCTGTAGCACAACTGTAAGAAAGATTTGCTAATAACTAATATGCCTTAAGAGTTTCATGGCTTGGATGTTTGGGCACCAAACATTTTGAAGACATTTTGAAGTCTGGCTTGTTTACAGTATTTTTCATTAAAAAAAATGTCTTCATTCACAGTAAGAGAAAACTGATCATGAATCAAGTGGATTATTTACCCATCAATTCCTTGGTTGCTTCTGCTGTATTCTAGTACTGTATAGTTGTTGCTTTTCACATATTTTTTGCCATCATAAAAGGATGCAAAAATTATTTGATGAAACTGGACAAGCCTATTATTATGTGAAACTTTATCACTTTCTTCACTTTTCTCTTTGTCCAATTAGCTATTGGATTATGTGACTACTACATTACTGTTCTCTGACAGAAATGTTGACAGCAACTTGATATCATGGAACAGAGTTGTTCTACTGCACGGTAAAATTGTCATTGTAACTGAGTCATAGTTTAGCAGAAAAAGTTTGACTAACTCTGCAGTCCTATGTATTACTCACCATTCACGTTGTACTTTGTAGTATTTGGATGTGCTTTGCATACAGTATCTTTAATAATCATTGTAGCAACATTATATGGCAGGTTTGCAGCCTGCAAGCTGTTTTTACAGCTCACCAGACCTTTGTGGTGCTCTCCAACCCCAAAAAACCTTTAAAACAAAACCCCCCAAAACCAAACCCTCCCTTGTTTTTCCATTCCTGGAGGCTTCAAAGAGTGATGAGTTTTATATATTTGGCATCAGCAACACCTCGACAAAGTCTTGATAACATTAAAACATCAAACTAGAAATAGACATCTGGAAGGTCCAGAGGCAAATATTTCAGACATAATTTGAAATGGAGAGGGTTCATTGGCCAAATATTCACCCTTGGCAGTCACGTAGGGATGTGGGGGCAGGGGGGCGATTCACCCCGGACGGCAGTGTTTTGGGGGCATCCCGGCCTGTAGCTGTGCCCCCACACCCCCTGGCCACACCCCCACGCACTGCAGCCATGCCCCTGCACACAGTGGCCCTGCCCCTTGCATCATGCCACCCCCCCCCAAGCTCCAGCACTGGCCCTTGGACTTTGCAGCATGTACACATAGCTTGCTGCTGCTGTTTTCCTGACTGCCCCTCTGGGTGCAGCCACTGTTAACTTGTGTTTACAATTAATATGTAGTTTGGTCCAGAATAATTTTAAAATGTGTGATCTGGCGTAGCTAGGGCTGTTAACAATGTATGATATGGGCAAAAATACAATGATTATTTTGTGGCTAAATTGAACATGTGTTTTAAAGTAAGTGAATAGACATGTCACATTGGGTAGAAGCAGGTAGCTTAGATTGGATCCTAGCTTCTGATAAGCAGATGTGATATGTATTTACATACATGTAATTTAGTTGTTTAATAGTTAATGTGTACTGTATTTTGATTGTAGGTCCTCCAGGAACTGGTAAAACCTCTTTATGTAAAGCACTGGCTCAGAAGCTGACAATTAGACTTTCACATAGGTAATTTAGATTAAAGTTGTGGTGTATCAGACTTTCACGTAGATAATTTAGATTAATGTGGTATATTAAAAATTGAGAGCCAGCATGGTATATTTGAGCGTTGGATTACAACCTTGAAGACCATAATTTGATTCACCATGATTCGCCATTGAAGCGCACTAGGTGGCCTTGGGTTCATTGCACACTCTTAGCCTCAGAAAGCCTAGTAATAGGTTTGCCTTAGAGTAACCATAAGTTGGAAACAACCTGAAGGCACGCAAAAATATTAAAAATTACAATAGTGTCTAGTCACCAAGCCAGCTTGGCATTTTTGCAATACAAGGGAATTATTGTGTTGTTCACCTCCCATGCATTTAAATGAGGTTCGCAGAGGAGAGTTTTCCAGTGACTTGTTTCTTGCATGTGTTCCATCCCTGCAATGTGAATACCAGGATGTGAGGCATTAAAAATAACTGCACCCAGGATCCTATAGGTGATGTACGCTGGCATAAGCCTTGGTATTGGCAGTATATACCTTGAGAGACATTGCAGAAGAAGGTATCCTGCACCTCCTTGTATACCTTTTCTCTCAGCTGCACAAAGTCTCCACTTTGCAGCTTTGTCTCCAAGCCACTGCTCAGCTATGGTATACTGCTGGGTGCGTTTTGGCTGTCCTCACATACCTGAGGAAGAATAAGTAGTTTTTCACAGTGGGTGGAGGCTGCTCCTTTTTCTCCAGGAGTGCAAGGGCAGCTAGAAAATGCCTGCACACATCCCTGCAGCTGAGCTCTACTTGGGAGATAGTCACATATACAATCTGTTGAGCTCTTATTTTTCAGCTAGGGAAGAAGTAGGAATGAAAAAGCAGTCTTTTCCTAAACTACAGTGTACTTGTTGGATCTAGGTAACTTGTGTTTAAATTGGAAATAAAATTAATTTGTGACTTTTCATAAGTGTAAGAACTCGAACATTGAACCTTTTAAAAACTTAATAACAAATAATTATTTTGGGTTAGACAAAAAACTAGGGGAAGACCACAGTATAGCCTCAAATATGCCCTAATTCAACCATGTCAATTTTAGTAAGTTAAATTTACTTAATACTTACACTGAAGTGAAAAGAGTTTAACGTTGCTTGAGTCATGTTGTATGAATTCAGGTCCTAATGCCAGGATACTATTCTGGAATTTTTCATTTTTATATTAATGATATTATTTGAATATCAGTAGAATTCATAATAATTCCTTGTTTTCACTGAGATAATTTAATTAAAATTTTAGGTACCGCTATGGACAGCTGATAGAAATAAATAGTCACAGCCTCTTCTCTAAGTGGTTTTCTGAGGTAAGAGTTTATATAATTTTCTCATAAATTCTCTTCGGGGTTTAGTGATGCATCTAATGTTTATTGCCCATGTACATATTAAAGACACTGTAGATGTCAATTTGCTGGGTTTTTATAATCTGTTTTACGGGGTGTTTTTTTTTACCTCTTGGTGTAAAGAGTAACTAGGATACAGACAAGATGAAATCATGATACAGAGAAAATAGCAGTCTCTATTGCAGCCCTTTTGAAAAGATAGTGCAAATAATTAAGATTGTTCAAGTTTAGAGTTACCTCAGGCAACAGGGCATAGTTAGAAGAAGCAAATACAGCAACTGTAGAGGCCTAAATATCTGTGATGAATGTCTTGCTGTTGTTTAGCACAAGAACCCTGACCATTTTTCTGATCATTTTTCTGTAAACCCCTGCAACTCTAACAGATCTGCATTATGCAGTATGCTTGTAGCATAGCTTCTCAGCCTCAGTCATTTCATCTGCAATATGGAGTATATTATTGTGTAGGGTAAATTTACAAAGTTGTTATGATAATAGTTAATAGAATAAATTTGAAGCATTTGAACACCTGGAAGCACAACACAAGTGCTAAGTACTATTGAGTTGACAAGTTGACAAGCTTGCATTTATTTACCTTTAAGGCCTTTCCGCACTACACTGTTATAGTTCTATTATTCCCCATTCAACATGCTATGGAATCCTGAGATTAGCAGTTTTGGAAGGGGCATCAGGATTCTCAGCCAGAGATCTCTTTGGCCTCAGTAAACTACAAACCCTAGAATTCCACAGGATATTGAAAGTAGAATGTGTAACAGTGTAGTGTGGAAAGGCCCATACTGTTACAGGTCACAGTTGTTGGTATTCTGGTTCATAGTGTGGTCCAGTTGCCATTACTGTTTGTCTTTCTTTCCTTCCCATGTGCCTCCATGACATCAGTTACTGTCCCATGCAAGTTTACCCTAGATACCTGCCCGTGATTTATTCTGGTGTGCAGCTGCTTATAAACCTTCCATAACATAACCCTGTATAGCACAAGGCAATATTAGTGAGAGAGCAATATTCCTAGCACTCACATCCTTCCTTCTGCTGTAAAAAGCCATGGTGGTGATGCTTTGAACTTGAGGATACTGAATATCCTTTACTTTATATGTCTGCTCTTACACCTATAACCTGTTTTGCAGGGAAGTATGCAGAAATTCTTACACACAATTGGATTCAGGTTTTTGCTACTGTTTTTTATGTAAGGATCTATGGAGTGTGGTACAACACTGGCATTAGAAGAAGGGTATAACAGGATCAATCTGCCCTCTAATAAAAGCACACAAAAGAACCTATCTTTAAAACATTGAGGATTAATGTACTAGAAACTGCTGACAGTGAGTTGGTGAATCTGCTCTGGCTTTGGACTAAAGTCCAAACATGCTAAGTCCAGTTTCCAAAATAAGTTCTATTCATTTGAAGTTTAAGCTAAAATGAAGATTGGATTCGCTACCCCACTGGCCCAGAAACTACCACTATACTACACATCAACTCTGCTCAAGATTCCTTGTTAATCAGATTGCTGATTCTTCCCAGAGCAGTGGGGCTGTGAAGATCAATACACATCTACACATCCAATGTGGATTGCTGAGAATCAATCCCCTCAAGTTTCTGAGAAGAAGGTTTGATTTGTGCCTTAGGTTCCTATGTCTGCCTAGAACTTTGTGCCATTTTTTGAGCAGCCTTATTCACAATCTGAGAGCCATTAGAGTAAAGAAAGGACTTCATGATGAATGGGAGTTTCTTAAAAGTGAGACATTAAAGGCACAATTGAGAACTGTGCCAATAAGGAGGGAAATGGCAGGTTTCTAAAGAAACTGGAATGGTTGACAAAAGAACTGTCAACTGAGTTAAGTGTTAAAAGAAACATATACAGGAAATGGAAGAATAGTGAAACCACGAAAGAGGAATTCAAGCAAATAGCCAGGATATGTAGGGAGAAGGTCAGAAAAGCTAAAGTGCAAAATGAGCTCAGGCTTGCCAGAGACATTAAGAACAATAAAGGGCTTTTAAGATATGTCTCAGCAAAAGGAAAAACAAGGAAATGATAGGGTTGCTGCATGGAGAAGATGGCCAGTTACTAATAGGGGGAAGACAGAAGGCAGAACTACTCAACATCTTCTTTACCTCAGTTTTCTCCCAAAAGGATAGAAGTACTCAACCTGGTGGCTGGGGAGCAGGTGAGGAAGAGGGGGAAAATGCAGCACAGAATAGATAGAGAAGTCGTACAGGAATATCTGGCTAAACTAGATGAATTCAAATCTCCAGGGCCAGATGAATTACATCCAAGAATACTAAAAGAACTGGCAGGAGTCATTTCTGAACCATTCGCAATAATCTTTGAGAACTCTTGGAGAACAGGAGAAGTCCTAGCAGACTGGAGAAGGGCAAATGTCGTCCTTACCTTCAAGAAGGGAAAAAAAGAGGACCCAAATAATTATCGCCCGGTCAGCCTGACCGGGTCAGCCTGACATCAATACCAAAAAAGAACCTAGAGCAGATCATTAAGCAGTCAGTTTGTAATTACTCAGAAAGGAATGCTGTAATCACTAAAAGTCAACATGGATTTCTCAGACTAATCTTATCTTCTTTTTATGACAGGATTACAAGCTTTATAGATGAAGAGAATGCTATAGACATAGCATATCTTGATTTCAGTAAGGTCTTTGACAACATCCCCCATGACATTCTTGCAAAGAAGCTAGTAAAATGCAGGCTGGGCAGGGCTACTGTTAGGTGGAATTGTAATTGGTTGACCGACTGCACCCAAAGGGTGTTCACCAATGGCTGCTTTTCATCCTAGAGAGAAGTGACTAGTGGGGTGCCTCAAGGTTTTGTCCTGGACTCAGTGCTATTCAACATCTTCATCAATGACTCGGATGAAGCATGCTGATCAAATTTGCAGATGACAGCAAATTGGGAGGGGTTGCTGATACCCCAGAGGACAGGATCAAATTTCAAAATGCCCTTGACAGATTGGAGAGCTGGGCCAAAGCTAACAGAATGAATTTCAACAGAGAGAAATCTATGGTTCTACACTTAGGCAGAAAAAATGGAATGCACAAATATAGGATGGGGGATGCGTGGCTGGATAGCAGTACATGTGAAGGGGATCTAGGAGTGTTGGTAGAGTCAGCAATGTGATGCAGCAGCCGAGAAAGCCAACGCGATTCTTGGTTGCATTAATAGGAGTATGGTGCCTAGATCGAGGGAGGTAATAGTACCACTCTATTCTGCTTTGGTTAGACCTTATTTGGAATACTGTGTCCAGTTCTGGGCTCCTCAATTCAAGAAGGATATCAACAAGCTGGAACATGTCCAGAGGAGGACGACCAAAATGTTGAATGGTCTGGAAGCCATGCCCTATGAAGAGCGCCTTAGGGAGCTGGGTACGTTTAGTCTGCAGAAGAGAAGGTTAAGAGGGGACATGATAGCCATGTTTAAATATTTGAAGGGATGTCATATTGAGAAGGGAGTGGGCTTGTTTTCCACTGCTCCAGAGACTTGGACAAAGAGCAACGGATTCAAGCTGCAGGAAAGGAGATTCTACCTGAACCTCAGGAAGAACTTCCTGATGGTCAGAGCTGTCTGGCAGTGGAATATGCTGCCTCTGAGTGTAGTGGAGTCTCCTTCTTTGGAGGTTTTTAAGCAGAGGCTGGATGGCCATCTCTTGGGAATGCTTTGATGTGTATTTCTGCATAGCAGGGAGTTGGACTGGATGGCCCTTGTGGTCTCTTTCAACTCTGTGATGCTATGAAAATAAATAACTCAGTATGTGCAGTTTGATTGTTGCTGTTGGCAATTGTGGTAACACCAAATACATATACTTTCCCACCTTAAAGTAATTGTTACTGACCAAAGAGAATCAAGAAGTGCTGAATTATACATCTGATTAATATGAAGAGTACAAAAAAATATTCATTTATATACATCTGTTTTTCCCCTAGAGTGGCAAACTTGTAACTAAAATGTTCCAGAAGATTCAAGCATTAATTGATGACAGAGATGCTCTTGTATTTGTATTGATTGATGAGGTATGACTGTTATACTTCTTGAAGTGAAGAAGTGACTGCAGTACAAGCTATTTGTGAGGTATCTTGGGAATAGAATGCCTGTGATACTGATTTTAAACAGGAGGCAGCTAAAGCTCTCTGGCTGTTTGAGTTGGAGGAAAAACACCACTTGAGATGATTGTGTACAGCATTTTACACAGTAGTCATAATGCAATGAAGAAAGATCCAAATTAGACTAACGTAGTAATCTATAACACTGTGTCTTTGTAATGAGCACGACTGAATAGAAAATGTATTTTACAATAAACAGTGCTTTCTATATCAGGCCTTAGAAGATTCAGAACAGGATATTCTAATCAACTCTAAAAAAAACTGATCAAAATTTAGGGACTGTATTATGGTCTATCTACAATTCCACAATATCCAAGGCCCTTTTCACACGCAGGGAGCCAAAACGGGGCGGCGCACACAGGGGCGGAGATTACCTGCGTGCGGTTTTCTCCGCCCCTGCTCTGTCCCTGCGGGGAGCGCGGCTCCGCTGCTCCACACGCCGCTGAATTTCGGCGGCGTTCGGCAGCACCCAAAATGGCGGCTGGCGGCTTCCGGCGGCACTCCGCCAATCAGGGCAGCGTGCCAGCCGGAAGCCCGCCCCCGGGCAGATCTGCAGAGATGCACTAATGCGTCTCTGCAGATTCACACCGGGAGCAGCTGCGGATTAGTGCGGGCGAGTTTCATAAAAACCACCTGGGAAGGTGGTTTTTAAAAAACTCGCAGCACCACCCTTGCGGCTGCACTCGAGCGGCACTAGAGCGGTTGGAGGTGTGGAGCCTCACCTTTTCCAACCGCACTAGATCACCCGGCGGTGTGAACGACCTCCGTCTCCCATCGTCTGGAGGTGGAGTTTTACCTCCGTGTGGAAATGGCCCAAGTCTGCAGTTAAAAGAATGACAGCATCCTTATCTCATGCTCCCTGCTGACATCATTCTTTTTCATCTCCTAAGTCCATGCATGCAGCCGTCATGCTGATGTCACAAATCAAAAAAGCTTTAACTTGGGATGGCAACACTTATTCCATGGTATTAGTTTTGCCAATACCATGCTATCTTGTCATTGGACTGGCTATATTCCTAGAGGCTGACTTCAAAAGTGGGCAAAGACCACCAGTTAAAGAACTCTTTAGTGCCCAGTATTTTAAGGGTCACAAAAGTTTTGTTCAGAACCTGAGAAAATGGATTGGTCAACATGTAAAAACTAAGTGAAGATCTTCACTAACATGTCTTTATAGGCCAAAATTCACACACTCTGAGTTTCTTTTTTTCTACTCATTCTAAAAATGTAAACTATACAAAAGGGCTATAGAAACAATAAACAATGAAATTTTGAGAGAAAAATAGGGATGCAGAATTATTGTCACTGCACAAAGAGTGGCATGTTTATACTGAGATCTGAGAAAAAGTGGTAACAGTTTTCTTTTCACCACCGGATATGAAGAAATTTATTATACCTCCCCATTATCAATATAATCAGGGATCTGCAAGCAGACTTTATTTCTGACTGTACACATACATCTGTGTCTATACGAGACAATAGTTTTGTTGGATGTTTGGAAAAGCAGCTGCTACATGTGTACCAACAATGTCCCCCATGTGCTCTGCCATCTCCTCCTTACCTAGTTCTTCTGGCTCTGGTTAAAGACATGCTGACCTTTACATAAAGGGTGGGTGCTGATGGCAGCAGAGATATCCAAAGCAAATGGGAAGGGTGGTGTGGCAACAGTGGGCAAGGGGAACACAGTGGGCAATGTGGATAGGTACAGTGGGGCCTTATTGGTAGAAGAAGAGGTGCAGTTTGCCACTCCTTGTGTCTGTCACTTGAGGAAGCCCCTCACTCTGTGCAATGGGAGGGCCAGGATTGATCCAAACAGCAAAGCTTTTCTGATTGACAAGATAATCATATTAATGTAATACATTTTTAAAAAATTATTTTCTTTCTTCAGTTACAATGTAGTTTTTAGTGAGAGAGGTTGCAAATGACAAATTATTTAACAGAGTTGTCAGTATTCTAATTATCACAATTTTCTGTCAAAAATAATCTTTTTGAAAGAGCCAGTACTTGTTTTGCAGGTGGAAAGTCTCACAGCTGCTCGCAGTGCTTTTCGAGCAGGTACTGAGCCTTCTGATGCTATCCGTGTTGTAAATGCAGTACTGACACAAATTGATCAGATCAAAAGGTAACTATTGTTATAGTTTCTTGTGAAAAAAAAGGAAAATTGTCTAAATGCAATTAGAGGAAACAAAGTGTTCCCACTTTGCAAAAGAAATATTTGAAAATATCTTGTTCTGAAACAAAAACTTCTTTTTTGTTGTCTCTGTGCCCTCACACAATGGGTCTTTGCACCTGTGCAGAAGCTCCTATTGGAAATTTCTAGAGGTAAGTAGCACCGTGTACTGTTGCACTCTGCCACCGCCCATAATTTCATTGGCACCACCTACCTTGCCAGGACCAACATCCTCTCACTCTTGAGATCAACTTCTGCCATTAGTGTCCAGGGCCATCTTGTCTCCACCTTTGGAGGACATCAAAGAGTTTGCTGACATCCTCCTAAGGATGGCGAAGGAGATGGTCTAGATATCTCTGGTCCTCCGCAACCTGTACAGGACCCAGTGTTCAAGTATATTCATACCCAGGTTACTTCTGCTATACCCATACCATTTCTTCCAGTTCTCCAAGCATGAAGCAGCCTCCTTTCCACCAGCTTCTCATTGCCAAGCTACTTAGCTCTAGAAATTTCCAACAAGAACTTCTGTGCAGGTACGAAGATCCATTGTGTGAAGGCACAGATGACCACTTGAAGAACTACAGTTACAGGTAAACACCTTGTCCATCTATAATCCCATCAGATAGATGTCATTCTTATTGGAAGATGGGGAGGTATATACTCTTTGTGCAAGATTTCTTTTTTATTAGTATTAGTATTGGTATTATTAAAGAGTTTTCAAAGTACAATTAAAATTACAGATAAGCTAGAAAAAGAAGAAAGAAAAGTAGGATATAAAAAGCAATATATGCAATAAGAAAATGTGGCTTCCAAATTTCTTTTGGGTGGTTATAGATACACATCTAGTCAGGTATTTTTCCTGTTTAGTTTTTTTCATAATATCTTAAATTTCTCTTACCATCATAGAAATATTCATAATCTGTGTCTGATGTTCTGTTATCTTATGTTTACCGAAATATTCATCTTCTTTTCCCAAAGAGATCTATTGATGTTTATATAAAGAGGAATAATAGCAGTGGAACAGTTTTGTACACATATATTATGTGTTATTACAGCACCTCTCTCATGTAATTTCATTATCACTTCTTTTTTCCCCTCAATCTATATGACAACTATTTCTCTGGTTTATTTACAAATATAAAATTCTTTGGCTTTATGTATTTCATTTTCCCCTCCATTTCCTTTACCATTAACATAGATAACTGACTCTGCAAAATCTTAATTTGATTGGTGATAGCAATCTTTAATGGACATTTTTAAAACTCATTTTCTTTTCTTTTTCTGTCATCCAAAATAAATGGAATTCTTCTTCGTGGTCTCTGTGCCTCACACATTGGGATCTTCGCGCATGTGCGGTAGCGTTCGGAAAGTTCAGAGCTAAGCAGCTTGGTGGGAACCTCTCCCCTTGCTCGTACTGAGCATGCTCAGCCCGCCAAGCTAATGGTCCCTCCTCAGTTTTCTTTCATTCGCCAGCGTGTTCGCAGCGAATGGAAGGTTCTCCAGCTTTAGCAGCTTCTTGGTGGTGTTTTCTTTGTTTCTTCTTCGTTTCTTTTTCGTACTTCTTTTCATGATAATCTCTCCTATATTCTTATGTCTTCTTTGTTTAAACTTTGCGTTTCCTGTGGTCGTAGAGTTGCCCTCTCCAACGGGCACTCCGAGTGCCTTTTTTGCCTTGGGGAAGCCTATAATGTACGGGCCTGCCCTGTTTGTAAAGAATTTGTGGCGCAGACCCTGAGGAATAGGTCGTCCAGGCTGAAGTCCCACTGTTGGGAACAGTTTTTAAAAATCAAGGAGCAGGCAGCTGAAAATACCACCCTCTTTACTTGCATGGCTTCCCGTTCCTCGTTGGCGGTGTGACCATCGACCACACCCTCGTCGGTATCGATGGTTGTGATACAGACAGTAACAGTACCAGACTTGGTGCCGTCCTCTTTGCCTCCGGTCTCCACCTTGCCACGTATTCTGAAGCTTTCCAGGATGCCAATTACCTCTTCGTCATCAGGGGATGCCCCTGCGGGCTTTCAGGCGGCTCGGCCCCCCAAACCTCTTACAGCGGCCCAGCAGAAGCAGCCCTCTTCTTTGGATCCTTCGACAAAGGATAAGAAGAAGAAGAAAAAGAAGCCTAGGTCACCTTCTCTGTGACCAACCTGTCCGCCAATGCCCCCTCCAACATAACCTGTGATGGATACAGTTGAGGAGGAGGGCCCTCCGGTTATACTTGCGGAGCATGACTATCCACAGCTCCCAGTGGTCGTATTACCAGCCCTGGATGACCCTTCGGCACCATCTGATCCGCCTGTACTGTCCGTGCTGGCCGTGCTGCACGGTCACCCTCAACATGGGATGGACTGTCTGGATACCTCTTTGGAGACCCCTCGGGCCCCGTCTCAACACATGGCATCTTCCCGTGACTGTGCTCACCATAGTGCAGCATGCTCTCTGGTCTGTGCTGACAGACATCGATCCCCGCGGCGGCGGGAGGCCACCTCCAATCATGGCAGGTCCCGGACGAGGATCGATTCGCCGTTCTCATTGGCTTCCTACATCGCATGGTACGGCCATGAGCATTTGTGGCAGGAGCACCCGCGGTCATACTATTCATATTCCCCTGCCTTTAGAGACTGGTACCATGCAGAAGTCTGTCACTGGTCCCCATATCGCTGTCGATCTCGATCTCCGTCGTCGGGCTCCCGGCACTGTCCTGCATCCCAGTACCGTCAGTCTCCGTCCCAGTCAAGATCTCAATCCCCCTACTACTGTAGGAGATCTAGAGACCGCACGCAACGCTACAGGCCTGTGTCGCCACCTCCCCGGGTTATGGCTACTATCTCTAGGCTGACCACAGAGGTTCCTCAATCCCTCCAGCAGTTGATGACGGCGCCGATCAGCGCCCAATTCCTGCTGTTCTGCTGATACCATCATCTACGGCACCGCCGCCAACTCTCCTACCATCGGTACCGTCTTCTTTACCATTGGCGGTCACCGTTCCACCTCCGCCAACCACTGCATTGGTGCCTCAGTTGCCTCCGGCCCAAGGGCCGCCTTCGCACTCTTCGAGGTCATATGAGTCAGACTCAGACTCTGGTGACTCCACACCTGACTCGCATGTGTCTCCCCCACTGGCTTTTGGGGAGACCACACCGGACTCGGTGCCTGAGGATGTAGAGCAGTTTTCCGACATCCTTCTTTGCATGGCCAGTGCCCTCGGCCTCGATGTTTCTGGACCGGCTCTGACAGTGCAGGATCCGGTATTCCATTATGTGGACACGCGCCCACCATCTGTGGCACCAATACTGTTCCTGCCAGTCTTGCAGGAGGTATTGAAACATCCTTGGGCCCAGTTGGCCTCCTTGCAGTCGATACCTCGTCACCTAGAGCACCGGTACAGGACCCAAAAGAAGGATGTCGACTTTTTATTCAACCATCTGGTTCCCAATTTGATCGTAGTCGAATCCTCCCAGACCAAGGGTGGTAAGAGGGCACACACCACCCCGCCTGATCAAGAGGACCATAGGCTGGACTCCTTTGGGAGACGATTTTATTCGGCATCCTCTCTGATTGCAAGGATTTCAAACACCAGGCCTGCCTCGCTACTTACCAACGCAACATTTGGGACAGATTCTATCCTCTGCTGGCCCATCTGCTGGATGATCATCGGACAAGCATGATCCAATTTTATAATGAATCGGTAGCGCTGTCCAATCAGCAGATTCTGTTCTCCCGGCATGCGGTCAAGGGAGCAGCCCGAGTGATGGTGGGTGCGGTCTCCCTTCAGCGATCCGCCTGGCTACGGTCTGCAGGACTCCAAGAGGACAGTAGGAAGCGCATTGAAGATCTGCCCTTCAATGGACAGGGACTATTCCATTCTGCAATGGACGACGCGATGGACCACCTTGTAAAGGTGCATCTCACGGCGAAATGGATGGGGATCCACCAAACGCCGCAGTCCCGTTGCAGTTTCGCTTCCCGCTCTTCTTGGCATCGATCGTCCTGCACCTACCAATCTCGTTCACCGCGCCAGACATCAGCTCGGTCCTCGTTACCGTCTTCTGCCCACAGAACCCTGCGGAGATGTCAGCCTTCTTCTAAGAAGTCTTCGTTCACGACGAAGTCGAGGTTTTGACTTCCCCCGCAGGTAGCCACCACATCCACTCTTCCGCCTGCCTACCAGCTTGGTCGAACACCCGGGTTTGGCCCAACATCTCAGCAAATGGCGTCACATCATCACAGACTCTTGGGTTCTCTTCATTGTCCGTCTTGGTTATGCCATAGAATTTCAAAATATACCACCTCAAGGCGTCTACTATTCCACCCCGGCCAACCCGGCTTGCTGGAGGAGATACAGTCCCTACTGCAGAAAGGGGCCATAGAGCAGGTCCCGTCCTCAGCCAGTACCACCAGCTTCTTTTCCCAGTACTTCACGGTACCAAAATCGGATGGTACCTTGCGACTGATCCTGGACCTCAAGGGGGTGAATTCATACATTCTCCCCCGAAGATTCAAGATGGTCACTCTATCCTCCATCCTGCCCTTCCTGCGATGTCGGGACTGGTTTGCCTCTATCGACCTACGAGACGCCTACTTCCATATCGCAATTCAGCCCCACCACAGGAGGTACCTGCAATTCGCGGTCAATGGCGTCTGCTACCAGTACAAGGTGCTGCCATTTGGCCTGTCCGCCACGGCCAAGGTCTTCACCAAATGCATGGCCCCAGTGGTATCATATCTCCAAACGAAATGCATTATGGTATACCCCTACCTAGGCTGGCTGTTGGTGGCACCCTGCAAACAGAAGCTATATGAGGACATCCATCTCACGCTGTCTCTTTTATCCCGCCTTGGCCTCAGGGTGAACCCAAAGAAGTCACACCTCAAACCAACCTGAGTTTTGGACTTCGTCGGAGCCACTCTAGACTCTGTTTCAGCCAAGGCCTTCCTTCCATTGAAGTGGGCCCGCACTCTGCGCCGAGCTGCTACTGCTGTCCTCCACGCCCCTGTGGTCTCAGTGAGGAAGATCCAGCAACTGCTCGGCTACATGGCAGCGACGACATCAGTCACCTACTTCTCCCATCTCCGTGGCCATCCACTGCAGCACTGGTTCATCGGTGTTCAACCCTCTACTGGACGACCAGTGCCGCCTCCTTCGGATCCCTCGGCAGGTGTGCTGCTCTCTTCTGTGGTGGCTCTCCCTCTGGCACCTCTTGTTGGGAATGCCGTTCATCGAGCCATGTCCTCGGGTCACGGTGACAACAGACACTTCACTCTATGGATGGGGAACACATTGTGGCAATCTAAGGGTGCAAGGGCACTGGATCAGCCTAGAGACTCGCCTTCACATCAGTGCCCTGGAACTCCTCGCCATCTTGAAGGTGCTACAGGCTTTCCACAATCTTATTGTTGGCCGCATGGTGCAGATCCTCTCAGACAACACGATGGCCGTGTGTTATGTGAACAGGCAAGGAGATACCCAATCTACCACCCTCCTCAACATAGCCCTTTGCCTCTGGGACTGGTGAGTACTGCGCCACATTCACCCCATCGCCGTCCACCTGGCAGGCTGGGAGAATGTCACAGTGGACACCCTCAGCAGAGACAACTCGTGTCACCATGAGTGGTCCCTCTCTGAGACCGCATTTCGGGCAGTAGTGGCCTGATGGGGTCAGCCGTCCATCGACCTGTTCGCCAGCAGTCGGAACAGGAAGTGCTCCCGGTACTGCTCGAGGGCTGGCCTGGGTCGGGACTCTCTCGGTGATGCCTTTCAGTTCCAGTGGGACAAGGAGCTGCTGTACGCGTTCCCGCTGTTCCCGCTTCTGGGTCAAGTGGTTGCCAAGCTCCTCTCCGACTGTGCCAACGCCATCCTGGTGGCCCCGTATTGGCCGAAGCAGGCCCCTCTTTGAGGCCGCTCGAGGCTGGGCTCTCAAGCTTCCAGCGGTACCGGACCTTCTCTCCCACTCGGACAGTCTCATGCTGCATCCAGACCTGCCACTCCTGTCTCTCCATGCATGGCGGATAATCCCTTAGATGTTCCAGCTATACGGGATGTCCTCACTGCGGCCAGGAAGGAGTCTACATGGAGATCTTACTGTTACAAGTTGCAGAGGTTCGTGGCCTTTGCGGTTGCTCATCATGAACCGGTGTCACTTGTCGCCCTACCTACCATGCTGCACTTCCTTCTGCACCTTCGGGAACAGGGACTGGCTTTTTCATCTTTGAGAGTCTACCTTGTGGCCATCATCGCCTACCAGCCACGTGGTTCCGTCTCGGCAGCGCTCTTTCGGGACACTACCCTTAAACAATTCGTTAAGGGGCTACAGCATCTTTATCCACCGGTATCTCCACCGCTTCTGCCTTGGTCATTGTCCTTGGTGCTCTCGCAGCTGATGTGACCGCGCTTTGAGCCTATGGCTACCTCTCAGGACAGGCTCCTGACCATGAAGACAGCGTTCCTTGTCACTGTCACCTCGGCCAGGCGAGCGAGTGAGCTGACTGTGCTGTGGTCCAACGAGCCCTTCCTTGTCTTCCACTGGGACAAGGTGATCCTGCGTCCAGACATCTTCTTCCTGCCTAAGGTTGTCTCTGATTTCCACCTCAACCAGAACGTCATCCTTCCTACTTTTGATCTGGACCCGACTACGCCTCTGAAGTGATCTCTCCACTAGCTCGACACCCGTTGGGCTTGGCCTTCTACATTCATCGGACTTCGTCCTTTTGCCAGATTCCCCACCTGTTTGTTTGCTATGGTGGTCGTTGAAAGAGCCAGAAGGTATCCACCCAGAGATTCTCCAAATGGGTGGCTCAGACCATTCTGCTGGCATATGAACTGGCTAAGCAGCTTCCGCCAGTTTTGCTCCATGCCCATTCCACTATAGCTGTGACCTCTTCAGAAGCTCTCCTTCAAGGGGTGGACCTGCAGGAGCTGTGTCGTGTTGGCTACCTGGACACGACCTTTGACCTTTGTGCGCCACTACTGATTGGACTGCCGAGCTCGACGGGATGCCCGCTTTGGTCGTGCGGTGTTGTCTTCCGTTCTCTAGGACCTGACCCACCATCCGCTGGTAAGCTTCACAGTCTTCCATTGTGGGAGGCACAGAGACCACGAAGAAGAAGAACAGGTTGCTTACCTGTAACTGTGGTTCTTCGAGTGGTCATCTGTGCCCTCACACACGCCCACCCAGCCTTCTCCTCTTCAGGTCCTGCTATGGCGGACTCCAAAACTGAGGAGGGACTGTTAGCTTGGTGGGCTGAACATGCTCAGTACGAACAAGGGGAGGGGTTCCCGCCAAGCAGCTTAGCTCTAGAACTTTCTGAACACTACCGTGCATGCGCGAAGATCCCAATGTGCGAGGGCACAGATGACCACTCGAAGAACCACAGTTATAGGTAAGCAACCTGTACTTTTCTCTTAACTCTTTCTTTTCAGTTCAGAATTATGCTGGATGAAACATCCTCTCATTAATGCTTTACTCATATCCCAAACCACTTTAATAAAATTATTTCAATTTATTTCTACAATTGTCAACCACCTTTTCATTCTTTACCAAAGTTTCATTCACTCTCCATCTAAAATTAGGTTCTTTCTTTTTAGAAGTTAAAACTCCGTGGGTTATGATCTGGAAGAGTCCTTGGTAATATGTCAGCTTTACGAATTCTCGTAATCAAAGTCTTAGAAACCCAGATCATATCAATTCTCAAAAAAGATCTATGTCTTTCAAAAAAATAAGTATATCCTTTTGCATCACCATGTTTTTATCTCCAAATTGTTCATTAAATTAAAAAAAAACTTGGTAGTTTGCTTTGTGAGACCTTAATATTTTATTCAGATATTCTGTCTTTTGGGGGAGATACCACCCCATTCCAATTTCCCAAAAGGCATTAATTTCATAAGAAAGATCAATCAACTTGTCCCAAACCCCTTATAAACTGTTACCTTTTCCTCATTCAGTGCATAGCTCCCACTACCAAAGTCTTAACCTCTTGCATATAAATCTGCACCCCAATATATTTACCCTGATCATCAACTATTATCAATTCAGGACATAGTTGAGGATTTATGTAGAAAACAGCTCCATTTTTCTTTTTAAATCCTGCAGAAATGAATTTTTCCCTTGATTTTAAAAAAATCAAATATTTTGCATCCTATTTTCTAATATATGTTTCTTGGAAACAACTTATGTCTTAAGTTTTTTTTTTTTAATAATGAAATACTTTTTTCTCTTTTATTGAGAATTAATTCTGTTTAAATTCCATGTAAGACATTTGTAATTCATAATCAAACAGATAACTCAGAGAAGTCTGCCCCTCCTGCAGCCAGTGTGGAAAAATACTCATCCTTTCCCATTTCCATTTGATTTTTTTGATCTTCATTTATTTTCACATCTGACCTCTCTTCCTCTTGCATTTCTTCCAAGTCCCCTTAAGTCTTTACAAAAATTCCCTCACTTTCTGTAAAGAATTCAGTCAAAATCTTTGTTGTTTAAAAGTGGAGATCACTCTTTCCAACTTACCCCATCTAAATGGCATCTTTTTCTATTCCAATCTGTCAGATAGCCATAATTTTTTTCTCTTATACAGTGTTCTGAGAGGAATCTCTTTAAGTACTATCACATCTTTGCCATCTATCTCCATTCTGTTATAAAAATGTTGCTGCAAAACTTCATCTCTGATCTTTTTTATAACAAAATAGACAACTACATCTCTTTGGACGTTTTTTGCTCTTGCAAATCGAGAATTAACTCTGTAGACTCTGTCAATCACAAATTCCATCTCATCTAGTTCTTTTTCCAGCAAAGTTTGGGAACAGGCTATTTTTTTCTCTAGCATCTTGCATAGAATCCTACAAATCAACCTTTATCTCAAACAATATTCTTTTTTTCTCAATTTTAATAATTCTAAATTATCCAATTCTTTCTTCCTCTTTCTGTTTATAGTTTCAGTTTCATCTTCCAACATTTGCACTTTGTCTTTAATTTGCTGTACTTCCTCTGTCAATTGTCCCACTGATTCCTTAATTTCTTTAAGCTGTCTTCTAAAATCCTGTTTCAATTGTTGTTTCATTTTTGACAGATCCTGTCTCCTCCATTTCATTTCCACAAGAGGATTCTGAAGCCTTTTTGATAAACTTGCTGTTTCTGAGGGTAAATCTGCAGATCCCTCTCCTTGCCTCTTTCACCTATCTTTCACCTTTGGACTATTAATCATTTTATCTTTCACCTTTGGACTATTACTCATTTTAAAGACAAGAAGGGGAAAGAAAGCAAATACAAATCCAACATTTACAGGGTTAAAAACAAAATTCCAGTCTATCAGATTTTTCTAACTGTCTTTGGTCCTTCTCCTTGTGCACTAGATGGCAGTGTTACACCATAAACATCCCACTACTTATCTGTAAAAGCAATATAGTCACTCTAATTTTGTTATTTTGTTACTTCCAAGTAAACAACCAGCTTTTCCCATGGCAGTCTCAGTTTTGCCAAATTAATTTCAAAGTCCTCAAAAACACATTCACCAACAAATAAAAAAAAAAAGGAAAAAGCATTTTTAAAAAAGCATTAAAAATACGGTGTCCTTTATTCACTTTAAATCCTTATTAAATCAGCATCTTGTTAAACCTTTTGCTTTTAAAATAAAATCGTCCAAAAAGGTGTCTTCAATAACTCTCTCTTATTTATTTGAAGAAGGCAAACTCACTGAAGTTCTTAATATTACTGCTAATCCAAAAGTCTCTTTAATTATAATTCAGATCTTATTGAGAAGATTAAGAATGTGGGGCTTTTAGCAGTTCCATTGTCTGTAAAGATGGCACACTTTTCATGGGCCAGTTTTTAATCCAAGCTCCCCCCTCATTCTGCACACAACTGCCACAATTTCATTGGTTTATGTGTGAGTACCAGGGTCTCTGGTCACACATGGGCAAGCCCTTGCACTCCCTTTCTCTGGGGAGAGTTTTCACTGGCCAGTTCATGCTTCCAGCAAGATTTCATTTAAAGAGAGTCTTATTCATTTGATCCAGACTCAGATGGGCAATTTGGGTTGTGCAGGCAGCAGGCAGTGTTTTTTGGAATCCTCTAGACTTTAGCTGTCGCCTTTAAAACAAAGGAAATATATTGCTATTTTTTATGGTTCCAAAGAGAAATTTTAAAATGTGGTTGGGAAATTTTTAGATGTAGTCCTTGGTTTTAATCAATAGTCACAGAAACAGACATTTAATTAAAATCATACCAATTTATGTGTTTAAAGGTATCCTAATGTTGTTATCTTGACTACTTCAAATATAACGGAGAAAATTGACATGGCCTTTGTGGATCGAGCAGATATCAAGCAGTACATTGGGCCTCCTTCTGCTGCAGCGATATTCAAAATCTATCTTTCTTGCTTGGAAGAACTAATGAAGGTAAACACTGCAGGAATGAGTAGTCATATTATACCTAACTATGGCAATATCACTGCAGATCATTCCCATAACTACATTAAAAAGAAGAAGCGCTGACCAAGATTCTTTGTCAGAGGCTTTGCTGACAAAGAACTTTAACCCTCTGGTGCTTGCAAGGCTAGAACTGGGGATTCTTACCAAGTTCAGAATAGAGAATTCAGAATCCAGATTACAAGGAAAGAAGGTTTATTTTAGATGGCTAATCAAAGCAAGTTGTCTTTAGGAAAGCTCTCTGTTTCAAAGTGAACAGTTTTGTTCAGTGGAGAAAGTTAGGGAGAATTCTCAGAGATTATGAAATTATTTAATTTTCTTTAATTATAAAAATGTTTCTGTCTTGCTTTTACCTCCTAGTGAGGGCCCTCAAGAACAGAGTGGAAAAAAAAAAGAACAGGGTTTAAAAAGACATTGGAATTAAAAAGTACATTAAAAAGTAAAACTAAACACATTTTTCCTCTGTGCCTAAAAGTAATCAGGGCTGTATCTAGATTTGATAGTGGGACATGTAGCAAAGCCTCTGAAGATGGATATTGTCCTGCAAGTAGGTTCAGATGTGGATAGGAAGTCTAACCACTAGATGTGGAAATGAAGTTAGTGGATTACAAAGGTACGTGAACCAACAGCATGATGCCAATTGTCTCAAATTGCATTATCAGATGTACAGTGTCTTAGCCATAGGAAGTAATACTTCTGCTCTGAACAGTATTAGTCAAGCCACATCTGGAGTACTGTGTCCATTTCTAGGTCCCATGTTTTAAAAATATTCACAAACTTGAATATCAATATGTATATAATAGAAAAAATATTCCAAAAGGGCAAAGAAACTATTAAAAGACATCCTGTGTTGTATAAATTGTTTTTACTTGTTAGCTAACTAAAGAGATTTGGTGGGTAGTACTATTAAAAATTTCATAAAATGGCTTATATGCTTAGTTCTTATAATGATACTGTATTTTAATATTGATATATGCCTTGAATATTAAAAAAAAAAGTGTACGAAAAGAACTGCTGAACAATTAATCAAAAAACCTTAAAGCAAGAAGCTTAGCTATAAATCAGCTAAGACAGGGATGGATTAGATTTCAGTTATTTGAATGAAAATAGGAGAGGACAAAGGGGGAGAGGCTTCTCAGGGGTTCACCTAACAAAATGCCTTTCTTTGCCTTAGTTTTCCTCCAGAAGAACAAGCTGACACTGTAGAGGTTATATGGTATATTTTTTCTCTATGACTCCAGGAGACTGGGGGATGGGTTATGTAGTAAGGATTGGGAAATGGTTGTTTACCTTACAGGAGGCTGTACGTGATCAACTGATGCCTGACTTCTATCGCATTGGGTAGCTTTATAAAAGTTTCCCAGCACATGGGCTTTACAATAGTGACTTGGCAACCTTGGCAAATTATATTAAAATGTATAAGCTCATGGCTTAGGGCTCCCATTCCCTTCAGATTCTAGTCTGTCAAAGTGAGAGATAGAAATGGATTTCTTTCCCTAGATAAAGTTGGATCCTTGACTCACCAGGCCTGGTCTTCTAATTTTTCCTAGAGTTACTGGGGAAGGAAAGTCCCTTTTACTCTCATTTGGTGGAGGTATATAAGTTGAGACTGTGCAGCTATTTGTTAAGAATATTGTGGTTTTGTGTCTTGTGTGAGAAAAGGTTTGCATTATATGACATCCAAGGTATCCTCCAATTCTGTGATTCTGTATAGTTTTTTTTTTCAGAGTAGCAGTACATTTTGAACTTAATATATTTTTATATTTTTTTTCCTTCTGAAGTGCCAAATAATATATCCTCGACAACAGCTGTTGACGCTCCGTGAACTAGAAATGATTGGTTATTTAGAAAATGATGTGTCAAAATTAAGTCTCATATTAAAAACAATTTCAAGGTAGGATTTCTGGGTTTTATTTCCCTATCTATTTTATCTTTACATATACAACACAGGTTGTGATTCTTCAAACATTTGGTTGTTCTCTATGTAAGCATTCACCTGCTTGTGTGTAGGGGCTATTTGATTGTGTGGTTGTAGACATCAGTCCTGCCTCTAATGTGTCAGCGTAGGATTCCAGACCTTCACAGGTTGAGCACAACCTAAGTGACAAAGTTGGATTCCTAGTCACAGAAGGTCTGTGTGGAGACAACAGACAGAACCTGGCTTTGCTTTTTCCTTGCTCAGACTGGAATGGCAGCATTCCCCCCAGTTGGTCAAGATACCTTACCACTCCATTTATGGCTCTGGCTTTCCCCAAAACACAACCCTTGTGTAACTGAGGCAAACCTTTTCAGTTATTCATTAAAACTCCCTTAATGATTTATGGTAGCATGGTTCTAGATGGTTATAACGACTGAGAATCATTCAGTTTAGACCAACTTTATAAGAAAATATAATATAATATTTAATGTTGTTTTAATAAAGGTTATATTTTCTTATAACAAAACAACAACAATAAGGTATTGATTGTACAAATGTGTCCACATTCAAACCAATCTTTAGAATACCTTTAAACAGTTTCTTCTCACTTTATAACATCACAAAGGCACAGGTCTCTCTCTCTAACACACACAGAGCCCTCTGGCTTCCCTCTTTGCCAAAGGCTGTGTCCCCAAATCAAGGCCACTCTCTCAGACCATATTTAACAGTCAGGCTTCTTTTCTGCCCTTTTAGTCTTTCTCTGAGAAACACCCCACCCATTCAACTATCCTCAATTGAATTAATCCTTCTCCGTGAACCTGACAATTTGACTCTTCCGGAAAACTAACTCTCTCTCTCTTCCCCCCCTAACCATACTGGAGTGCTTGCTATAAATACGTTCTCTTCAGCCCTCCACCCCGCCTGAGTGAGTTTTCTACCACTCAGGATACCACTTCCTCTGTACTCTGTCCCAGTCTGTAACTGGGTTGAGCAAGTTCTGGTACAGACATTTGCACTCAGTGTTTAAGATTTGGAATACTGACCTGGCATGCATGATGTTGAAGGATCAGGGATACATGCACACTCAGATCCCCTTAACACAGTCTTCCCCTGCATACAAATAAGCAAATGCCTACCTAAGGTTTGTGTGTTTTCAGAACCATGACCAAAGTGAGAAGTCATGTTTTATTGTGTCTTGATGGATTACATATGACACTTACATAGCTAGATATCAGCAGCTTTAGAAAACAAGAACCATATAATATTATTTCTAGCAAGAGAACAAATAACTCATTGTGTTGGTTTTAAGTTAGAGAATTACTATTGTAATTTATTAAAAGGATTGAAAATGGAAACATTTTTGTTCTTTAGCTGTGCCTAAAACTGGAAGCAAAGCTTTCCTATAACTTCTTGGGTAAATGAAATTTCTGTGTGAGGCTGAACACTGTATACTAGCAGTGAAAATCTTGTGACTTTCCAGTTGTTAGTCTACAGATGTCGTCATCCCTAACATTGGATGTGCCTTACCAGAGCCTCCTGTTTCTTCCAGCATCCCATGTTCTCTTTCTAGTTTCCAAATCTTGCAAGCCCTCCAACCAGGGGATTGCCTGTCATCGTTGCATCTTCAGGATGCATATCTTTACATTCCCATCATCACCAGTTCCTGCACTTTGCATGCAAGAGATATTTCCAGTACAAGGCTCTCCCTTCAGGCTTTATCAGACCTCATGGTGTTTACCAAGTTCACCAACACAGCAGCAGGTCCAATAGGAGGTACAAATCAACTCATTTGAAATGTGGTGCTAGAGGAGAGTTCTACAGGTGTGGTGGACTGCTAAAAAGACAAATCATTGGGTTCTAGAACAAATCAAGCCTGAAGTCTTCCAAGAAACCAAGATGAATAAACTGAAACTTGTATTTTGGACATATGACAAGGCATGACTCCCTGCAAAAAAAAAAAAAAAATGCTTGGGAGGGTAGAGTGCAGTAAGAAAAGAGGATGACCACATTACAGATGGGAAGAAGGGAAGACTCCACCAAGGGAACCACGACCTTGAGTCTGCAAGACCTGATGACAAGGTGACCTGGAGGTGTCTCATTCAAAGGGTCACCATAAGTTGAAGTCAACTTGATGGCAATTAACAAAACAAATACACCTAAACTGAATGCAAATATCAGATGAAGAGGGACTGCTGTTTCTGGACAAGGTTTAGAACCCTTATAGGGCTAGAAAGGAATTATATTTGAAATCTGGGAGAGCTGCTTCCTGCCAGAGTTACCAGAACTGAGATAGAAGGACCAATGATCTGAATCATATAAGGCGACTTCCTTTCTTCTTGCAATTTCCTAGTGTCATGCTGGCATGGCTCCATAACATGGTTCAGGAAGATGAATACTTGTTGATGATGTTATACTTTCCAGTATTGTATGCAACAAGCATGTTGTAGGGATGGAAGAATGTATTCGATCTGCTTAGTGAATGTATAACCATGTATGTCATTATGTTATTACCACAGAATTTGCTGTATGTATGCATTGTATGTATGCATTGCAACTTGATTGTCAATACTTTTGTTATGATGTCTTGTCTTTTGCTGTATGCTTTGCACGTCCTAGCCAGTGTTGTAGGTCCTACTATGCATCAATTAGGTCTAGTTAGTACTTGCTGTTAATCACATTTAATGGGGTTATTATATACCTTGATTGATTGCATCCATATTATATTATGTATAGGTATCACTCCTTGCATAAGAACCTAGAGCATAAGAAGTGCCTTGGTATGTTGCACCAAGGCAGGTAGTTTTGATACTGTAAGTTGCTAATGTATGAGTTGTACTTGTTCCTGGGAAACAGGGGCCAGGCAGTGAAATTGTGATGTGTTGTGAAGGGATAATGGGATACAAACAATTAGGAGAACAAGGCTGTGCTGTCAAGGATGCTGGGATAAGCTGGGAAACTAAAGGCAATAAACGGAGCAGTTACTTGAAGATGCTTTGATGGGTAGCCAGATGCCAAATTAGCTTTCAAAGGTTGTTTTATGATCTAGCCCAAGACCAGAGATGTCCAGTGGAGAAGCTTTATTTCAGCTGGTACTAAAGAGAAACAAGGTGCTGGGCTGGGGAGGTTTGGTATCAAGCCAGGCAGAAAGAACAGGCAATAAAGGAGAGCAAAGGAGATAGCAATGAAGGAATGTAAACAAACCAAAGGGAGCCTGAGCTGGATCAGGATGACTGATGAATTAATGAGACGTGAATTCTACCATCAGTGTAATGAGCACTGAATAATTATCAATTGAATCTGTATAAGCTTTGTTGGGCTGATGCACCTCTACTTCCCACAACAAAGAATGCTTCTGTTCATGTGCAGCTTCATGTTCTGAGTGTTCTCCCTGGGAAGCAGATTAGAGCACCTAGTCAGTAAATATAGTTGAGAAACTAGTTATTTACTCTTTGTAGGACTGAGGGCTAACAAAGACTTAATCTGAGTATCACAATTCAATAGCTGATTTTGCCCAAATATAATATGTTACAGAAATTATTGCTTTGCTATTCATTGCTCACATTGCACAGCTAAACTTGCTTATGTGTTTCTGTTTCTGAAGATAATCCTAATACTTTATTATATGGTTTGGTTTGTAGGAAAAGTGAAGGACTCAGTGGCCGTGTCTTAAGGAAACTTCCTTTTCTAGCCCATGCACTTTATATTCAAGTAAGTTTTTTGTTGTTTTACGTGTGTGTGTCTGTGAGAGAGAATCTCCTGTTACTACAGGGGTGGGCAGCAAGTGAACTTTCTGGTTTTCCTACACCTTCCTTGCCTCTAACTGCAAACTTATACTAGTTTAACTTTGGCACCAGCAGTAGGCATGTCTACACAGAACCTTCACATAAGCAACATCCATGATCTAGCTTCGATCAGGTTTTGAGAATTGTTTAATAATGTAAATATTGCCCTTGAATTTCCTTTATTTTAATGGAATTTATGCATTCACTTTAAGTAATGGGATCAGTTCTCTTTTTTCATATAATAGACTTGACACATAGTATAACATTATTCTAACATTTGTTTTATTTTTACCTTTGCTTCTAGTCACCTAGTGTTACAATGACAGTCTTCCTTCAAGCTCTGTCGCTTGCAGTAGACAAGCAATTTGAAGAAAGAACAAAGCTTTCAGATTGTGTTTGACACTTCTATTCCTTCTCTATAATGTTTTAGTGTACATATTAATTACCTTGTTCACATGACTGTATTGCTTTTTCTGCATGAATGCTGGGACTTCATAATAAGAATGATGAGTTTCTAACAAAGAGAACAATTCAGAGGAAGTCTGTTTTTGTGTACTTTAAACATTATATATGTATATGTATATTCAGGAGGTTTACTTGGGCTTGATTGTTGTAATACAGCTTTTTTTAAAAAAAGAATACTAAAGTTATAAGTAAATCTTTTTGTCACTTATTTGTGATAACCTTAATGTGTTTCATGAAGCATACTTTTGTACACCTGTAATCTGTATCCTTTTATGGAGTTTTTCTGAATCTAGATTATTGTGAAGTCAATAATTCTGATCTTCGGTTAAAAAAAATAGCTGGCATATATAACTGTTATTCTCTTTATTATGCTTAAGTAGCTAATCATTACTACTGAGGAAGAATCATCCCTGAATAATAAAACGAAATCAACCATAAACTGAAAAAGAGAACATTCCTCTATGCCATGCTGTCTAACACACTGCAGATTCTTCATATAGACAGGAGGGCTAGTAGATTTTTTTTTGGGGGGGGGAGAAAAAGTAACTTTACTGATTTATTTGCAAGCTTGCTAGTATGTTTAGTTGAACTACTATGGTGAGTAGCCCCTGACAAACGAATGGGTAAATGAGAAAGCAGCTGCTGCCTAAGTCTGGCTCCCTTGCTATTTCTGTTCATACATTGGACATTAGGATGGACCAAGTTTACTCTCTGATTTTTGTTTGCTAACTTAGAGATTATCAGGCCATGACTTTGTGCCCTCAGCTATGGACACAAGATTTTCAGGGTTATTCAGATTATTTGCAGAGCAACTTGAAACAACTGAGATCATATCTACTGTTCAGCAAGGTTCACACTTGGTTCAAAAGAGGAAAATATCTTTTTGTATCAGATGTTGTTTCTGTTGTAATCTGCTGTAATTCAGTTATTCTGGAGGGATCCCAGTGAAGGCAAAGGCCACTCCACTTCTTGGCCATGGGGGTACCAGGAACAAAAGGCAATTAAGGACAGGTGATAAAAATTCAACTCCCATTTATTTTCAACTCCATTTAGAGGGAAATATTCCCATCGGAATACTAAACAGTACACAAAAAAGGTGCAGGCATTCCAATTGGAAGGGAATAAAGTTCAGATAAATTTATTCTGTAAAATTTCCAAAGTTTTCCAAGTATTATTGTCTAACCCCCAGATTTCCATAGCATAACACATCTAAGCAACCACTTTACTACTACTTTTTTTTTAGATAGATTCAATCCACTGACCACCCTGGTTGAAATAAAATTTCATCAGTGTTCTTAACATTTGCTCAGCTTTCAGCTTCACTATCTCTGTTTTATTTTCCTTAGTATATTTCCTTATGATGTGGCTTAATTTGAAACGTTGGTCTATGGCGCTATACCCACTTCTAAATCCTGCCTGTTCTTCATTTGCGAAATGCCTTTTTTTTAGCCAGTTGTTAATTTATGAAGTAAGCATTGAGCATATTGCTTTGAAGTGATGTCAAACAAACTGATTGGCTGATAATTTTGTGGATCATTCCCATCTCGTTCCTTGTAAATAGGAAACAGAATACACATTTTCCATCCACAAGGCATTAGTCTAGTACTGTTTATTTTGGTAAATAGGCCAGCAGGAATGGGGCACCACCATTTAACGTGTTCTTTAAAAGTTCTGGAGGAAGTGTATCTTCTCCCAGTGCTTTCTTAGATTTCAAGGATGTAATTAGAAACTTTATCTTTTTGCCAATGACTGGTTGCCACTCAGATTAGAAAAATCTTTAGCCATCCCAGTATCTTCCAAAAGGCTTGACTAACTGCAAAAATAAAATAAAATAAATCCATATGGAGGCAATGACTAAGGCTTCAGGTAGCAAGTTTACTGTTTTTAGGCCTCAGATAAGAAGTTCCCAGAATTTGTCTTCTTTCCATAATGTTATTGCAAGGTTCAGATCCTGCCAATGAGATTTTATGTGTTCAGCTTTCTTGTCTTTAAGCAGATTTTTATATTTCAGCCTATATTTAGTTAAATTTTCCACATTTTTTCCAGATAGGTTTTTGCAGGATTCCTTTAAATTTCCCCCCATGTCTCTTTTGTAGGCTGAATATTTTTATCTGTAGCTGTTACTAGACAAGGCCTAAATTCTGTGACCAGTTGTTGATAGATACCTAAATGATTCATTGATTTACCACAGAAAAGTTGGCACATACTTGCCAAACAAGTACTATGCCAAACAGTTATTATGTAATTCTCCTGGATAGTGCTACTCAATCGAATATACCACTTCAGCCCCTCTCCCCAATAATTCTCTTATTAAATTTGCTGTTTTAGTTAGTGCTACCTTTCAAGTATTGGTCCTAAGGACATTACTGAAAGGAAATAATCACTTTCTGCACATTCCAGAATTTCAGAAGTATTTCCTGAGGGGAACAACAAGGGCAGTTATGTGATTTAATGACACTTACCCCAAAACCATAGGACCCCATGAGGACCTATATCAGAACCTGCAATTAAAATGTAAAAATGGGGAATTAATTAACTCAAAATGTTGCAAGAGAAGGGGAAACTTCAGGATCTTTTCACCTTTGTTTACCAAGTCACTGCAAAAGAGACCAGTCAGAAAACTTAATTAACACAATTTAAATGTGTTTTATTGGGGAAAAATATACATACATGCACAAATAGACACACACAAGCAATCACACAAGGCTACCTGAAAAGGAAGGGAGGAAAATTGATAGACATAATTGAAAAGAGATTTTGGGGGATATTTACCATCTAGGGAGGAGCAGAGAAATGGTGATGGCCAAGCAAACCAACAAGGTGGTCCCCTGAAATTGAAGTGCTGTGTGAAGTATCCAAAATCGGGGTCCCTTTATACCACAAAATGTGCCCTGGAGGTGTGAATTTAACAAAGGATTTCCAGGGTGAACAAAAGAAATAGGATGGATTAATGGATCTAATGTGCGGTGATGATTTTTAATGTGTGGATGGCAAAAGGTTTTTATGGCAGTGTGATCAGACATCAGGAAAAGGCTTATAGGTGTGAGGATGGTGCAATTATAGATTTGTTTGAAATCTTCCTGTATTCCTGAACCAGAGTTATCAAACAAGCAAAAGCTCTTTGTTTGGATTTTCCAGCAAGTGGGTATCAGCTTAAGTTGATAGCCAGTTTTATGGCTTTGTCTGCCATAGGATATGCAAACCACAGAGGTTTTTGCTCTTCTTGGAAATGCCTTTGTTCACCCTGAAGAGCCATTAAGTTAGACTCAGCCATGCTCAGGGGATCATCTCTGACCTATTTTTTTCCCAGTCAGACTTCCTTCTCCACATGGCCTTACATTTATATGATTTCTATTTTATGCCAATTAAGCATACCTGCCAATTAATACATCTTGCCAATAAAACTGTCAGAGCAGTGGAGTGACAACACTGCCACCTCTTCGTTCAAGTAGGTATAAAAACATCTAGATACATCCACTGGGCTCTTGTGCATAGTGAATAGCTTCTGCTAGTATATACAGTCTAAAATTTAAATCTCTGCTGATTATATTGTTTATGGAAGTGCATGATGTTAAAAACACATCTTCCAGTTCTAGGCCTAATGTCTGCGGAAGACCCTCTGAAGCTGCTATGATTTGGTTGTCAGTATCCTCATATATTAAGAATAAATGCATGGGGAAAGTTCTGATTTATCTGTTCTAACAAAAATGTTACATCTCATGTCTTGGGAGTCACTAGCAGACCATCAGTAGGGGGGAAATAAACACTTCTACAGAAAAAGATATTCCCTGTACCTTTATTAATTTGTATTGGCAAAAGGTGGTTATTTTGCAAACCAAAATCCACCATCTGAGATTTTCCTGCCATTGTATTGAAATGGAGGATACCAGACCACCATTTCCTCAATCTTTCTTGAATTTCCTTTCAACTGGCTGATTAAATGCTTTATAACCCAGAAGAATGGTGAATTATGTTTGTGAGTCCAGGTTTCTGACAGGCAAACTATATCATATTTTTGAAGAGTTCCAATAAATTCCTTTCTGTCTCTTTATTTTTCCAGGCTGCCAGGTTCCAGGAAATTATATCAAATCCTCTTTGCTTTGTATTTGGTGAATTGCAATTTCTGGAGAATGATTTGAAAGGTTCAAAGTTAGTCCTTTCACAATTCTCTTGGTTCTACAGTATTATTTTGAGTTACTGGAGGAGGATTTAATTGCTCTAGAGATATATTGGTGTCTTGACCTGGTCAGATAACATCCCATTTTGCATTTGAGGGCCAGTGTACTTGTTCTTAAGATTCTATCTGGTTGTTTGCATATGTAATGAAGCGAGGGGACTTCTAACTCTGATTCTTCTATTTCCGTCCACTCCAGTTACCATTTCTAAACTGCCTTTCCTTTTCTCTCTGTAATGCAGGTGGTAGAGGGTTAGGATGCTATTAACAGGATTTATTTTGGGGCTGTTTATGTTTAAATAGCAAGTCTTTATTGGTGAATCTATGGCCATTTCAACATGAGGCGAGGGAATCGCTCCGTGCCATTAGTTACCACTTCTTCTGGGTCCACAGTAATGTGGACTCTCTTTTAAGCCCTTCCGCAGGGCTCCTCCATTTGGTCCAGGGTGAATCAGAGCAGTGCGAGGTCTTAGATCCGCACTGCTCCAGCTGACAAAATGGCAGCTTCCGGTTGTTTCTGGGTCCGGACCAACTGCTGAAGCTCACTACACCTACAGCCCACCCTCAGCAGATCACAGGCTCGCATTGGTGCAAACCTGTGCATCTGCACAAGTAAGCAGGAATGCAATGGCATACTCTGAAAAATAAAAGACCGGTTTTCTTCTGTTCTTCAAAAAGCGTGCTGGAGGACCACTCGGGAGCGTTTCGGAGCGGACTGAGGTGCGGAACTAAGGTAAATAGTCTGGACCTAGTCCGCTCCAAGGTGCAGACGACCTCTGTGATAGAACGCACTGGCACGTTCTAATTCCCTCATGCGGAAAGGGCCTATGTAACAGGGACCAAAGTTTACACTGCAAATCAGGATCCTGAAATGTTATTTTTATGCCTTTTTGTTCATACTGCACCAGACATTTGCAGAAGACTGCATTGCTTATTCTAGAACAGCCCCCATAGTAGATTCATTTTCTACTAAATGTTCTTTGCGAATATCACTAATCTACCTCATTTCTTCACTGGCCAGTTCTGTATAACCACTTACAATTCATCTAAAAGATCTTTTATTCCCTATTTTTTTGGGGATGTATGAGATACTTCTTCATCCTGGTCTCTGTGCCTCACACATATGGGTTTTGTGCCTGCGCAGAGACCCATCTTGGAATTTCTAGAGCTGAGCAGTTTGGCAGAGACTCCACCCCTCTTGTGTACCACACGTCTCAGCCCACCATGCTGCTCCTCAGTTTCTTTCCATCCACTGACAAAGCAACATGCCTCAGTCATTGTCTGAGCACCTCTCCCTCCTTTAGTCTCTTTCGTTTATCTCTCTCTCATACTTAAAAAAACCTATTTTATACTTCTCTTTCTACTGCTCACCACCTTAAAAAAATTTATTTCCTTGTTTTCCTGCAGCCCTTCTTCTCTACCTCATGCCAGCCTCTGGTTTCTACCTCTCTCTTTAAAATCTGTTTCATGTGTACTAGGAGCGGGTGGGGAACCTGTCTGAGGCCCTTTCCGCAGCTTACCTTCTAACGCTGCTGGAGTGTGGGCCTTGCGTGAAAAGCCTGGGCAGACAGGCTCTTGCAAGCCTCCTGCTTCCCTGCTGCTTGGGCTCCGCAGCTCCTTCCTGCTTGTGCGAGAGCTCCACCCCTGAGAGAGCCCCTGCCCCTTCCTTCTGCAGTGCAGTCTGGGAGTTGTAGGCTGCACTGAGGAGAGGATGTGTGACAGGCCCGGCTCCAGGGGCTCCGCACTGCAGGTGAGTGCAGCCCAGGCCCATGAGCCTTGTGCAAGTGCAGCTTATTTTCAGCTAAAAGCCGAAAATAAGAAAATGTGTATTTGCTGCACTTGCGGGCCGTGAGCGTGGCGAAAATGGGAGCGTGTCATGCAGACCACTCCTGACATTTATGCGACGCTCAAGGGGTCCTTTCGCTTGTAAACTGCCATACAAAAAGGGCCTGTGATATCCAAAGCTTCATCTACTTTGTACTGCAATGTGTGGTAGAATATTCCCATTTTCCCCTTGTTTGGACAGAGGAGCAATATCTGAATGCTCATCTATAAACTCATCTTCCATCTGGAATCTTGAGTCAGAAAGAGTAATAAGAACAGAGGATGTGTTATCAGTAATAAAATCTGGCTTATTTTTACTGACTTAAGAATAAGTTTCAGAATTCATGTACCAGTCTTCCATAACATCATTTAGTTGGTTGATTACAATACTTATGGCTGACTTGGCTGCTTCTGGCTTATCGTTACAATGATGATCTTCCAAAGCAGCACCACCTTACTTTTCTTGGATAGAAAAAATTGCTCTACCAATCCAACTAATGTTTCAATAATACTTCTTAGGGCAGAAACTTACTTTTTCAGCATACCCATTCTATAATTTTTTCTCCTGGTGTTTGCTCAAATAAAAAACATTGATCATATAAAAGGCCCTGTAATGAGAGAATGTTTTGCTGTGTTGCTTCAGAATCAAGTTTACTAGTCTTTTTTTGTTTAAATATTTTTATTAAAAATACATTTAGTTAATATAGAACAACATATAAGGGAACAACACATCAACATATATACTAACTAAAAAACTAATTAACACACAAACTCCAACAACTCAAAAAGGAGTAAAAATTTGTTATAGTTCCTATAAGTTCAATCAATATCCACACATAAATTATCATTCTAACAATCTAACATTATAATTATATAAAATTATATTAAAATTTAAACTTCTTTTATACTTATAATTGCTTTACTAGTTTAAATATAAAATACTCACAAATTTAAAATAGTCTGTAATAATTCTAATTTTTTATTCAAAACTTAGTGTTGCATGTCTCCTTCCAACTTCTCTTAAATATGTTATAACTTCTCCCATTAATTCTTAAATTCCTTGAAAGAACTGTCTATAATTAACATTGTCAATTTATCCAGCTCAACCACATCTAGCAGTTTCATTAGCCAATCATCTTGAGATGGTATTGTGGATCTTTCCAATTCTGCACATACAGCATCCTCACCGCCATTTCATATATTACATATGTTTTTTCAAAAGTTCTTATTTATCTAGTCATCCATCAGTCCCAATAAGAGCAGCTCAGGTTTTAAACGAATTTTAGTCTTAAGAATGTCCTCCATCAAATGGTGTATCATTACCCAGAATTTCTTTGCTTTATCATAAGTCCACCACATAGGTAAAGTTCCCATCTGATTCATTCTATTTCCAACATTTTGAACAACATTTATACATTTTAGACAATTTTTCTGGAATCAAATATCATCTATAAATTATCTTATAAAGATTCTCTTTTAAATCATAACTTAAAGTAAATTTCAAACATTTTGTCCACATACTTTCCTATTGTTCCGTCTGAATCAAGTGACCCACATTTTGAACCCATTTAATCATGCATTTTTTTACTTGTTCTTCCTCTAATTTAAATTTCAACATTTTATACATCTTAGCTGGTAAATGTTCATCACCTTTACATAATTTATCCCCAAACTCTGTTTTTCCACATCATAATCAAAGCTTTTTAAAATCCATTTTAAATCTTTCACACAATTATCTATTTGAAAACCATCTTACCTCAAAGCCACCCGTACTCAATTCTTCATTTGTTTTCATTTTCACATGGTCTCCATCAATCTTAATTAAATCTTTGTATGTTGTCCATCCCACCAAAGCCACTACCTTTGTTTCTGTGGTGGTTGAATTGCATGCTTCTGTGAGGTGAGAGGCTATGCTGATGACAGCAGTGCTGCTGGTAGGGTTTCCCATTTCATTTGGGCTGATGAGCCAGACTAACAGTCATTTATGTATTACAATCCATAGATCCATCAAAAGACGAACTTGAGAATAAATCAAGACATATGCAAAAAATTTGAGAGGAGGAAATCAGAACAGTAAGACAATCATGCTGCTGGTAGGGTGTCCCATGTCATTCAGGCTGATGAATCAGACTAAATGTGTTAAACAGCTCTTGGGCAGCATCAATAGTGGGGTGTGACACTGGTGGTGGATCTTTCAGAGGCAAAGGCAATGGCACTATAGCTATCACTTGATAGTACTGCACAGAAGGAGGCACAGGAAACCCCTTGTGGATATTTTTTTTAACCTTGAAACCCCTATGAGGAGACAATCCAAAATGAGACAAAAGATAGTGCCAGAGGATGAAACACCCAGGTTGGATGGCACTCAACAAGCTACCAGGGAACAGCTAAGGAAAATTACGAGTAGTGCTGTGACTAATGATGCAACTGGACTCAAGCCAAAAAGATGTTCAGCTCCTGATGTGTTCAGAGGCAAAAAGGAAAGTCCAAAACTGCACAATACATATTATAGGAACATGGAATGTGAGAAACATGAATAAAAGGAAGCTAGACATAGTAAAACAAGAAATGGAATGTAGAAACATTGCAATACTTGGGGTGAATGAGCTAAGGTGGACAGGAATGGGGCATTTTGAGTCAGATAATTACACAGTGTTGTACTCAGGAAATGAAAATCTAAGAAAAAATGGGGTGGTATCTATAGTGAGGAAAGATGTAGCAAAAGCTATCAAAGGATACAATGCAAAGTCTGACTAAATCATCTCAATATGACTTCAGAGAAAACCAATCAATATAACCAGAAATCAAGTGTATGCTCCATGGCAGAAGATGAAGAAATTGAAAGATCCTATTTAGGAATGCAGAAAGAAATTGGTCACCGACCAAAGCAGGTTTTGTTAATCATACGTGATTGGAATGCAAAAGGAGGAAACAGAGCAGAAACAAAGACTGAAGGATAATTTGGCCTAGGGTCAAGAAATGAAATGGGAGAATGGATGACTGAAGTTTGCAACAGTTTGTTCATTGTAAACATATGCTTCAAGCAACCCAAGAAGACAATGTATATAAGGACATCACCTGATCACCGATATAGAAATCAAAGAGACTATATAAACCGAAGCAAAAGATGGAGAATGACTAATAGCAAAAGTTAGAGTAAAGCTAAAGAACACTAAACCAACCATAATGCTGAAATACAGACTAACGTCCCCATAGAATATAAAGATAATATGAAAAATAGATTTGCAATATTAAGCCTATTTGTCCAGGAGCCAGAAGAACTCTGGACTGAAGTTAGGGACATTGTCAGGGAGGAATGCAAAAAGACACTATCTGTAGCCAAGAAGAAATAGACGTTGCAATGGATGACAGATGAAACTCTTCAAGTAGTTAAGAACTGATGAGAAGCAAAACTAAAAAGTGACAGAAGCAGAATCAGAACCTAGAGTGCAATTGTTCAATGCCTTATGTGCAGGGACAAGGAGAACTTCATTTCATTTTGCTTTCAATTTCATTAACCATATTCATTGAAAGCTGTTTCTGTAAAATTTTTATCTCCTTTAATAACGTTGCATTAGCAAGTTCTTTAAAAAGTCCTTCCCCCTTTTTCTTGATTTCATTCAAAATCTCTTGTCATTGCATTTTTCTTTTCTTTTTTAGCTCAGCATCCAGGCAACTCCAAACTCAGTACCTTTATTCAAATTATCTTCAAAAAAGACTTCTGGTCAGAATGTCAGAGTACTGCATCAGATCCTGGGGAAGCTCTCCCTGGGAACCATGTGCTAAAGGTGACTGGAGCTGGTTTGGAACATTGGAAACTGGAAAAAAAAATCCCTTGTGGACAACAGATTCAGAGGACCCTCAGTGATAACAGCTCAATAAGTCCTTATAAAGGCTGTTGATGACACTACCCATATTTCAAAGAATATATGGATTCCATCAGATAGATGGAATTTAGCTGCCTAACAGCACTGGCAGTATGTCTGCCCAGGTCTCTTCCCATCTGCACAGCACCTCAGGGAGAAAACTAGCCCCCTTTGGTGTCTGGATCAAGGTTCTTGACCTATGTGGGGTCCTCTGGGTCTTCTGATTTTCTGCCCCACCACTGAGTTTGGAGATTCCCAAACCGTCTTGCCCCACCTCTCCCTTGCACACATTCTCCCACATGTCCTTCTCACTTTTTGGCCACTCGCTCAGATGCCTGGGTTAGGTGACCTTCTCTTTGGGCTGGACCTTAGGGGATTGCTGTCACCTCCTGTTTACTTCTCCAGTCTCCAGTAACCAGGAGTGGGTATGTACTTCTGGGGCCATCTCCTTCACTTTGGTTGCCTTTCACCACTGCTTCTTTCTCTTCTGGCCTTATCACCTGGGGTTCCCTTTGAATTTCTGCCTCCCTCTATTTGGTACCTGGGTATTATCTCACCCATTTTCTTTTGTGTTACTAGGCTTCACTATGCCAGCAAAAAAGGGCCAGAAGTCAGTGCCAAGTCTAGGTCCCAGAATGTGGGGGCAAGTTTTGGGCATTGCAAGTCTAGGTCATTGCTGGGGTCGTGAAAGAGTAGGGCCACCACCAGCAGCACCACTGAAGTGATGCAGTCGGGAGCAGGGAATTGTGAGCGAGGCAGCACAGCAATTCTGGAAGGCCTGTCCCAAACATTGGAAAAAGCTGGTAGAAAAAGTGGAGAGGCTGAAGTCTCAGGCAACAGCAGCAGGTCAGGCAACAAGCCAGCAGCACCAGGTGGAGATTACAGGCCAGCAACATACACCAAGGGAGGTCAAGCAGTGTCAGGAATGTAGTCCATCATCTAGCAGCAGTGCATTCATCACCTCCACTTCTGAGGAAGAGTCAGACAAGGAAGATAAGGCCAACAGGTGGAGGAGAAAGGGTATGAGCAAGAGGCGAAGGAAGCGCAGCTCCAGGGAGGAGTCAGATAGTGTGAGATCCTCAGGTTAGTCTTCTACTGAGACATCGTCTCTCAGCCTGGCACAGGTGATAAAATAAACAAAACAAACTGAATAACTCCCAGTTTGTTACTTACTTCCAGGCAGGAAGCACAGAGTGATAAATAAAGTCCAACAGGATTCCAAGGCAAGGGAGCGTCCAAGGTCAGTCCGAGTATTCATCAAGGTATCCAGCAGGATAGAAGGTCAGATAAGCTCTGACAACTCCTGGAGGGGAAGGATGTCAGCTATCTAGGTCTGAAGCCTAGCGCAGCTGTGGCTTGATTAATTGTTGCTGGTTATAAATTCTGAGAAAGCAATGCTGGGTCTCTCTTTGTTGTCTGTGCAATGCAAAGGGGGGGTACAGGTAAGTGTTCTTCTATGTCTGAAGAGATAGGGCTCTCTGCTGGAGCTGGACTGCCCCTGTTCTGTTTGTGGCACTGTAACCTCTTCCTGTACAGCAGGTCCTGGCATGCCCCCTATCTCAGGCTCTGGCATGCCCCCTGTCTCAGACTCTGAGTCAGAGTTCATGTTCTGGAAGCAGGGCATGACAGGAGAAGCAGGACAGAAGATATCACTGGTACCACGCTCCTGGTCTACCAGCCTGGGCTATCAAAAGAAGGACTAGGGAGTCACAACTGCCTGTTGGAGATAGACCAATAATCTCTCGATCCAGCCACTGCTCACTTACTTTGGATTTCTTTTAATGATTTGCTAAATCATCATATTCTAATATTGATTTCTGGACTAAGATGGGTAATGTATTTTGATCTGAGACTTTTCTATGTTGTGCCCAAGAAGAGACAATTTTGAAGTACTGAAAGAATGTAAAATAGACTGTTCAGTCCTTCTATGCAGTGCATTGTAATGCCCGTACTTTTAAAAATATTAAAAATAAATTTCAAAAATCTATCTTAATATTAAATATTACAATTACCAAAACACTAAAAATCTCTACAAACTCGCACCACAGTAAATTAAAACATTTCATAAACTTCACAGATAAAACAAGTTCAAGACTTTCTCGGCAATAACATTAGGTCAAAGATACATAGAGCACGACCAGTCTGATTAATAATTATGTCAAATCAGATGATTTCTCTGATTGGCAGACTTTTGTGTAGATAGACACGTCCTTCAGGATGGATTAATCAACTGTTGGTCACCATACTACCCCAAGTTCAGGAAGAATTGGCAAAAGTTCACATCAAAGTCTCAGTCAATCTCAGCCATTTCTCATTTTTTTCTCATCCCTTTTAACCTTTTGTCTGCATCCAGGTGATTCTCCCTTTATGACAAGTATAAACATCTGAGTTTGCAGCAAATACAGCTATGAAAATATAAACAAAATAAAATATTACAACAAGTGCCCCTCTGTGATAAGATTTTAGAAGAAACAATGTTGCTTCAGTTTCCAGCCTCAGGAATGTAACTCCTTTGAGCTAACTTCTGGATCATCTTTACCATACTCCTCTTTTTCTCTTCAGTGTTAATTAGGAAAGTGCAGCTATTCAGGTTCAGATTTTCCCAATGAAAAAAGTAACCTTATCAGCTGGTGGCAACACTCTTCTCGGATTACGCATCTCACAGGTTGGAAAAAGGAAGTTAATAAGGAAATAAAACATGTATCTGGCTATGCTGCCACCCTCCCTCCTGCTCCGATTCTTCTAGTAGTTGTAGTAGCAGCAGCAGCAGGCAGCCTAAGTACTCTGAAGTCACCAAGCCCCCTCTTATTTTAAGGCTACACAGGGTAAGCTCTGATTGGTATTTGAATGGGAGAATGCCAATATAGCTGCTGTAGGCTATATTTCAGGGGAAGGAACTGGTAATATCACCTCTGAGTATTGCTTACCTAAGAAAACCCTATAAAATTCATAGGGTTGGCATAAGTCAACGTGACCTGAAGGTACATAAACACGTAGCAGTAGTACTAGCTTGATGTAGTGGTTTGACGTTGGACTACAACCTTGGAGACCAGGTTTGATTTCCCACTTGGCCACATAAACCTGACTCTCAGCCCCAGAAAACCCCATGATAGGGTTGCCACAAATGGCTTGAAGGCACAACAACAGTTGAAGTAGATTTTTTTTCTGATTGTGGCCACTAGATGGCACATATGTACTCTGAAATGTTAGAGAACAGTTTGAGATTCTTAGCTGAGAATGTGGGCCCTATTTATTGCTGATGACTTTATTTTAGGTTGGTGGCTTTATTTTGATGTCTGCTCTCAAATGACTTATTTACTTCATTCTATACCACTACATTTTGTTAACACTTTAGAACAGAAAACTTTAAGTGCGTTCTACAGTTTTCTCTGACCATCTCAGTGAAATGTACAGACGATTCTTCATTAAGGTTTTAGAACATACCAAAGAAATTCCCTTCATACTTCATGAACTCTTAATTTTGCTCTCTCTCTTTTTAAAATCAACCTAATCCCTTATATATATGCATGCTACTTATCCCAGTGGCTTGCTCAAAAATAGTGATACAGTGCATTACCACTTGCTGTGATGTCAAATCCACAAGTGAATTAGAGTGCTGGGTGGCATCCTGGGAGACTACATTTTAAATAATCATGAGGCCAAACAGATAGCCGGCGAAACATTTTATTTTTCAGTTTTAAACTCTTTTGAGATTAAATTTTAGTGTACTGTTATTTCTTTCTTTCTATTTGGAGTATGAATCCAAAGCAAGACTCAGAAACCCAATGCTTTTTGTTTTTGGTTAACTATCATAGGAATCCCACAAATGGGATTGTTTCTAAATAAATTGGATTAACTTTGTAAGCTTTGCTTGTTGCTAACTGCTGTCAAGTGAATTTCAACTTATGGTGAACCTGCAAATGAGAGGCATCCATCACCTTGCAGACTCAAGGTCATGGCTTCCTTGATTGAATTTAATCATCCATATATTGGGCTACCTCTTTTCCTGTTGCCTATACACTCCCAAGCATTTTTTCTAGGGAATCATGTTGTTTCATTATATGCCCAAAGTAGGACAGCCTTAGTTTAGTCATCTTGGCTTCTGGGGGAACTCAAGCTTGATTTGCTCTAGTTTATTTTGTTATTTGTCTTTTTTTAGCAGTCTGTGGTATTTATAGAACTCTCCTCTAGCACCATGTTCCAAATGAGTTGATTTTCTTTCTATCAGCTTTCTTCACTGCCCAGCTTTCACAGCCATACATAGAGATCAGAAATATGGTGACCCTCCTGATTTTAATATTCAGTGTCAGATCTTTACACCTGAGGACTGTGTCTAGTTCCTTCATAGCTGCCCTCCTAAGTCCTTGTCTTCATGACATACCTTTGCATGTCAAGGTCTTGTATAGTAGGACTGTTTAAAAGGAGGAATCCTGCCAAATTTGTAATCAAATTTCTGCTCAAAGAAATGGGTGTAGGGATTTGGTGTTAGGCTGATTTATTTTAAAAGAAGGTGCCTATGGCTTTGTGGGTTTTCATCACAAATGTGCTGCCATATGAAGGTTTAGTTAAGAGAAGGGATGGAAGAAGAGGCAGGCAGTTTGGAAAGCAGCAGTGAGTTACAGACAGACAGATGCCTTAGGCAGAGGGGTTTGCATTCCCTGAGCATGGTCTTCTTCAAGTCCTGTTATTTGATTTTATCACACAACAACTGGGTGGCCAATTGAAGTAAGGAGGCAAAAGTACTTTTTCACTTTTCTTTGGATCCTGGGCTTGGTTCCTTAAGAAAAAAAATCCATTTGTGCTTTTTATAGGCACAGTTTAGGCTTTGGTTTAGGATGGTAACTTATAACTTTGAAAACTTTTTCATAGAATTCTGCCTGTTCCAAAAAAGAAACTCCCTCTTATGTCTTCTCCAATACCAGTGCTACTCCAAAGTGGTAGTCCCTGAACTAATGCCAGTCCCTGAGCCATTGCTGCTGGTCACTGTTGACTTTTCAGGGAAGAAAGAAAAAATTGTAGCCAATGGGTATAAATAGGGTGCTGGTACCTGACTTGTTGGGAAAAAATATAATTGCTAGTCCCCCACATCATTCCCCCACATTCCCCTATACCACATTTTTAATATTCATGTATTGAACTCAACACTTCTGGAATATATAATCCCTATTTTTCAACACAACAATCACGCAAAATGGCAAAAGATTACTGTTATTCTTGATATACTTTTCTCAATTATAATAAAAGAGAAATAATGTACCCTTCTATTCAAACCAGGATCCAGTAAAGCTTGGAACAGGTAACAGTCATAGTAAAAAGCAAAGCAAGGTAGCAATAATAAATGCCAAATGCAAGTATGACAAACTCCCATTCCTTTCCTTATCCCTTATGAAAATCATCACATCCTGCTATTTCATTCAGACAAGACAGGCAGATGGAATTACAAAGACCCTATACTAGCAAAAGGAACTAAGCATGGGCAACAAAGGGTGTTTTCAAAGCTCGAAACTGAGTCTCCAAGTGGAGAGTAGCTAAGTGAGTAGAAGGCAGATGGTGGCAAAGGCAGGAGGTTTGAGGAGACAGCAATTGCTGCCAGGTGCAGGTATGCTTTAAGCCAGAAGTGTGTAAAGTGGTCTTCCAGAAAACACTTTTGCAGCTGTGGAAGTCCCTGACCAGTCCTCCCAAACTCTTTAAACCCCTCTTACTTTTTAAAAAGTGTGTAATTTAAAGGTAAAAAAAATCACTCTAATTGTACCCAAAGCTCTCCAAGTGCACAAAAATCTGTCAGAACATCCTGTAATCCCAATAGAATACCCTCCATATCTTATTTTTGGTCCACATCCTTGTAAAAATGAATATCACCTGTGGTCACCTTCATGGCTGTGATAACAATGAAAGAAGAGGGTTTCTGGTACATTTTTTTGCCAAGTACAACACACTGGAAGTTGGAGGGGAACTAGCCCCCAGCCCCCATGCAGTTGCCCATCCTTATTTTAGACCTGTGTGTTTGCATATTCAGCAGGACAGTGACTAAGCCCTGCTACTTTATATTGGCTATAGGCAGAGAAGATGACTGGGAACTAACTGGGATAAAAAACAGTATATTCTTATGAGGCAGGCTCAGTTTGTATATTAGTGTGTAGGAGAATCAAAATTACAGTGGCAACAGGTGCTGCATGTTAGTTCCTATATGTATATAGCAACTTTAAAATATATGTGTGTGTGTGTGTGTGTGTATATATATATGTGTGTGTGTGTGTATTATATATATACACATATATACACATATATATTTGTAACATATATATAATATAATATAATATAATATAAATATTTGCTATATTTAAAATATATGCTCTTTTAACTGCTGTTATGTGTTTTTTAACTGGTGTTTTGTGTCTAATCTGTTGCTCTATTTTAATCTGTTGTTCCCTGCCTTGATCCATAGAGACGGGTAGATAAGAAATGTTGTTGTTGTTGTTGTTATTTAGGGCTCTTCAGGGCACTGTGATTGGGAAACCATTGGTAAAGTGTTTTTTGCAAATAGAAGACAGGTATCAGACATTCAACTCCTTTCTTCCTTCCTCCCTCTGGTATTTTTCATATAGTGATAAAAAAAAGCAAAGCAGGACTTTTTGCAGGTGCAATCTCTGTTCTTCTTCAGCTTTCCAAAGCAAAGTTGCTAACAATATTTTTAGGGGTGATCCAGTTGTGCTTATACTTTTTAAGAAAAACTCATTGTTTTAGAGAGTCATTGAATCTCTTAGAAGTAGACTGATTTCCCTATTCAGGAACAGGAAAGTCAGTGAAAAAGTACCACTATGTTAAATTTACATTAAAAAACTAAAGCAAAACAAAACAAAAAAATGTTGGTTATGATTATGTTGAAAGGCAACATTTATTTTAATTTCATTAATCTGAACTAATCATATTATATTATTTCACTAAAAACACAATCTAAATTCAGGTGAAAATTGTATTCATGATTTAACTCCTCCCCACCCATCCGCTCACCCATTTGTTCTGTGTCTTTAAGTCGTTTCTCATTTATGGCAACCCTAAAGGGAACTTATGACAAGGGTTTCTTGGTGGGATTAGTTCAGAGGGGCTTTTCCGTTGCTTTTTTCTAAGAGCTGAGAGAGTGTAACTTGCCCAGAATCATTCAGTAGGCTTCCATGGCTCAATAGGAATTTGAATCTGGTCTCCTAGAATCCTTATACAGTGCTCAAACCACTGCCCTGTGCTGGCTTCTCATGCCTATCCAGATCCCATCTCTAATTAGTCAGGTAATTACACAGTGTTCTACTCAGGAATTGAAAATCTAAGAAGAAATGGGGTGGCATTTGTAATGAGGAGTATAGCAAAGGCAGTCAAAAGACAACAATGCAAGTCTGAGCGATTCATATCAATAAGACTTCAGGGAAAACTGATTAGTATAACCATAACCCATGTCTATGCTCTGACTACAGAGACAGAAGAAGAAGAAATTGAAAAATTCTGTGCAGAAATCCAGGAGGAGATTGATCACACACCAAAATAGGACTGCTTATTAATCATAGGTGATCAGAATGCAAAAGTGGGAAACAGATTAGAACCAAAGACTGTAGGAAAATGTGGCCTATGATCAAGAAATGAAGTTGGAGAATTACTGATTGAATTTTGCAAGGCTTAGAGTTTGTTCATTGCAAACACATGCTTCAAGCAACTCAAGAAGTGACTGTATACATGGACATCACCTGGTGGCCAATACAGAAATCAAATAGGCTGCATAATTGGATGCAGAAAATGGAGAAGATCCATTCTCTCTGCAAAAACAAGACCAGGAGAAGATTGTTGTACCGATCATGAACTACTAATAGCAAAAATTCAAGTCGAGCTAAGGAAGAACACTAGACCAACCATCACGTTGATACGCAATCTAAAGAATGTTCCCATGGAATTTAAAGATAATATGAAAAATAGGTTTGCACTACTAAGCCTAATTGACCAAGAGTCAGAAGAACTTGGGGCTGAAGTCATTTTGGTCACCCTCCTCTGGACAAATTTGAGCTTGTCAATATCTTTCCTGAACTTTCCTGTTCAGAACTGGACACAGTACTGTAGGTGGTGTCCGACCAAAGCAGAATAGGTCAAGGTCTTCCCTTGACCTAGATACTGTATCCTATTGATGCCACCTGCATCACACTGCTGATTCCTTTTCAGCTTGTTATTTACTAAGACTCCTAGATCCTTTTCATATGTACTGTGGTCATGCAAGGTGTCACCCATCTTATATCTGTGCATTTCATTTTTTCTGCCCAAGTGTAGGAGTTTACATTTCTCTGTGTTGAAATTCATTCAAATTCAAATTCAACACTTGGGAGAAACAAATCACCAGGATAAGATGGCATACCAATGGAGCTGCTTCAAGCTACAGAGAAAGCTACAGAGAAAGAATCAACTCTAGTTCTAACTAAAATCTGTCAACAAATATGGAAAACAAGGCCCAGGAACTGAAAATGTTCAATATATGTTTTAATTCCCAAGAAAGAGAACACCAGGGATTGTAGTAACCACAGGACCATTGCATTAATTTCCCATGCAAGCAAAAGAATGCTCAAAATTCTACAACAAAGACTTCTGTACCATATCTGGAGCAAGAAATGCCAAATGTCCAAGTTGGGTTCAGGAAAGGAGGAGGCACTAGGGATCATATCGCAAACATACATTGGTTAATTGAGCACACTAAAGAATTTAAAAAGAAAACCAATCTGTGCTTCATAGATCACAGCAAAGCCTTTGATAGTGTAGATCATAAAAAATTATGGTTCACTTTTAAAGAAATGGGTGTGCCATAGCATTTGATTGTCCTGATGAGTAACCTGTATGCAGGACAAGAGGCTACTGTTAAGACAGAATATGGAGAAATGGAATGGTTTCCAGTTGGCAAGGGGATCAGGCAAAGTCATTCATTCCAAGACAAAGAGGTCCTTTAATATTCATTTCGCACTCTCACTTTATTTACTTATTCTCTGTGTAAAGAAAGAAATGTTTTGTCAAAGAGGTGGTATAGGAGGAGGTGTATGAGCATATTTAGTCTGCCAATGTTGTTTTGCGATATGATTGGCACTTAAGGCTGTTGCCAGTGACAGACAGCAGCAGCATCTTTGATTTTATTTTTTGCGCTCCCTCTGACCGTGCAGCTCAACAGCCCCATCCTGAAGACCAAACAGTGTACAACAGGAAAATCTTCATTCTCTTTATTCCAATAGGACAGTTGTTTGAATTGGCTCTATGAGTCTTGCTCCTGCTCTAATTCCAGCTCTAGCTCTATTATCTGTCTCTGCCAGTGGAACATTCTTCTTGCTTTAGCCTTCTACGCTCATGATTTTTACAAGATTGTTCTGTGGTACATTCTGTCCCTAGCAGCTGCTGTACAAGGGGATGGTTAATTTGAAGGATTTTGCATTTTTTGCATTGGATTGTGGTTTGACAAGTGGGAAACAGGTGAGAGAGTTATAGTTAGAAGTCTTGCCATTCTCATCTGTCTACCCGTTTTCACGATATCCAGGAACATGTAAAATTGAGGGAGGGCTTATCCAAATTGGTAATTTGCATTAGATCTGTCAGCTACAGTAAATGTCACTTTGGGCTGTCTTGCCCAAATAACAAATAAATAAAATGCAAGGTCTACTCTTCCCCATTAATTATTCCGCTGAGTGAGACCACCCCACCCAGACTAACACAAAAGAAGAAGAAGAAGTCTTCTGGCACCTGAAACTGAACAGGGAATCTTGATAATCTTTCTCCAATCCCCTTTTTCTCCTTCCACCTCCTCTCTCCTTCTAACCCTGCAAGGCAGTTTTGTAAAACACTGGGGAAGGAATGTCTCTTCCCTCATTCTCTTTCCTTCTCTCCACCTCTTCTGTGGCACATGTAGATGTTTGCAAGCTCACATGCATGCACGCGCACACACAGAGCACTGCAGATCCAACTTAAAACATGCAGGAGAGGAATAAGTGGATAAAAAAGAAGAAAGTTGGCAGATTAGAAAGTATCATTTTTTTAAAAAAAAAGCTGCACTGCTGTTAGGACCAGATAAACTTGGGAATGAAGGTGGAAAAGCCTGAAAACATCCTGGAATTACCAATGCATCATCTGGATCTTGGAAACAAAAGCAATAATTATAGGAATAAAAACTCTCTCTCTCTCTCTCTCTCGGCCTTCAAGTTGCCTTTTGATTTATGGCAACCCAATGAATTTCATAGGGTTTTCTTAGACAAAAAACACCTGAAGTTGGTTTTGCCAGTTCCTTCCTCTCAAATATAGGCTACAACACCTGGTTGTTGCTGGCATGCTAACCAGAGCTGACTCTGCTTAAGTTCTGAGGTCAGGCATGTTCTGATGCTTTTAGGGTATTTAGGGAAACCCCCCACAACCTCCCAATATATATGGTCAATCTGGATAAGGACTCAATTAAGACCCAAAGATGAAAGAAGCAGCAGTACTCCCTCAGGTTCTCAGAGTGCAGTGGGGAAATGGAGAATGAACGTAGGGGACACTTCAAATTATTTGCCTTTAGATTTAGGCCATTTCCATACTACACTGTCATAGCACTGTTATTCTACTTTCCAACCTCTTATGGAATCCTGGGGTTTGCAGTTTAGAATTTAGTTAGAATTCTAGAATGCAGTTAGAATTCTCAGCCAGAGAGCTCTTTGGCCTAAGTAAACTACAAACCCCAGAATATCTAGGATGTTGAAAGTGGAATAATGACACTATAACAGTGTGGTGTGGGCCTTAGAAAAACCAGCAATTACCTTTGTTTCCAATGGGGTCAAAATTTATTGTTTATGACACATAGTTTATAACACAGTGAGACTTCGAACTTTGATCTCTTTGATTCAACATTTTAATGATTACACAATATTAGTCCGGCTCCATTGTTTTTGCATGAATCAACCTTAAACTGTCATTCACTGGAAGTTTTTAAACATATTTGATGGTCAACTCTCAGGGACTCAGGGACTCCTATACTGGCAGGAGGTGGATTAGAAGGCCCTTGGCATCCATTCCAGCACAGTGATTCTGTCTTTCTATTGAGTGAACCTCCTGACAGAAAGGAAGCAAGTATAGAGGATTGACTCATGCCCAAAAAGATAGGAAGCCTCCAATGAGAGGAGATAATTCCGCTGCATCTTTTAATCTGGAAAAGGTCTGAAATGTCTCCATGCCTGACACAGAGATGTGGAAAAACAATCTATTCTCAGTGGAGATGATTTGTAAAGAGCCAAATGCAGACCAGTGATTTATGGAGAAAGCAGTGGGCAGATCCTTTGGGCTTTGTAGCCTTTAATTATTTTTCTTATGACACACTAGGCTGAAGAATGAATTTTCTGCAACTGTGCAGAAAATATACACAAGTAACAGTGGCTACAATCTTGTATGGCTCAGCATAGCGTCAGTGAAACACACTATGAAATTTCACTGGTTACCTAAACGAGACAATAATCATGGGGAAAAAAAAACACCTTCCTATTACTCCTTTTTATCTAAGCATTCCCTTAGTGCCAATAAGGAGAAAAGATTACTGCTAGCAGAAGCAGTCCAATCAATTCAGCCCTTTTAATATTCAGGTGTCCAGGTTCTGATGCGGCAACCGTTAGTGCAAGTATTTGTAGATTGCTACTTTCCAGATCCTAAACCAGCAGATTGCTTCAGTTCCTTTGCTCACAATTGTCTCTGGATATTTAGCCCCAATATGGGCATGCCTTCTTTTTCAGAAAGAAGAGTGTTCAAAAAATGCAAATGTAAACTGTAATGAAACATGTGTTCCCCCCACTGCTGCCCCAGGGAGCAAGGTGGAGGAATGACCAAGGAACTCAGTATGAACTGGAAGTATAGAAACATATAATCTTTTCAGAATTTTTGTTGCAATTTATCCTAGATTAAACCAAACTGAACCAAACCCCCACTCTTTCTATGGGAATAAAATGTTGCTGCTGGCACTGGGAAATGCCACTGAATAGTCCAGGACAATACAAAAGTCAGGTTGTTGTTGTTGTTGTTGTTGTTGTTGTTGTTTTTACTACAGCAACAAATACAACAGCCAACAGCACCCTGACAGATGTCAGCAAGGAGACAATAATTTTGTGCTGGCTATGGGTCAGCCAGATGCTTCTCTGATCCTGTCTGCTCCCCATGAAGCATGCAATGGCCATGGGGGGAGGAAAGGGCCTCAGAGGCTATGTAGTGATTCCAGGGCTGGTATATGGCTCAGCCTAGTGTAGTTTTGTATGCAGAAGAATTAACGCTATGCTGAGCCATACAAGATTGTAGCCACTGTTACTTGTGTATATTTTCTGCACAGTTGCATGAGAGATACTTTCACTCAGTTTTAATGTGAACTGCAAAAGTAACCTAGTCATGACATGTACTTTTTTTTTTTAACCTTTAGTTCACTCTTAGAGAATTTCTCAGGCATATGTACTGATCCAAAGTCCTCTGCTATGACCTCAACCTTAATCTGTTATCTTTAAAACCAAGCCACTGCTTCTTTGTGGCACCTAAGCTTTGTGCAGAAGGAAGGCACTTAGGACCAGCTTAGGCAACATGTTCAAATCCTTTGTGCATTTCATATTTCCAATGTTTGTTGAGGGGACCGTGTGATTAGGCTTACAATTATATCACACAAGGAGCGAAGTTCTTTCTGCCCACGTTTCAGCCCTTCCACTCCCAAGGGACTGTATTGACTGTAGTGATATGTTTGTGGAAGACTGAAGAGGAATTCAGTGACTCATCTGTCATATACCATCTTTTGTCACTGTCATCACCCCTACGTGTATTGGCTTGTTTTAAGGGCTGTTTGAATTAGTATCACAGGCCCACTGTACTCAACTTGAACTTTGTATATTCCTTAAGGAGGCCGCCAGAGCCATTTTGTACATGGTACAACTCTGATAGCATTACTATAAAGAGGTGTGCATCTGCTGTTGGGCTGTGCCAGTCTTGTTGCTAAGGTCTCTTCTCCCTCAGAACAGGAATCTTTTCCCTCTCTCAGAAGGGGGAGAGGAGGGAGACTACACCCTTTCCCAGTCTATAAGCATCACTGTAGCCTCTAGAAGCCAGTCTTGTTAGAGTATATATCCTCCATCTTTGGGGGTATTTCTTTTTCTCAGCAAGGAGAATGCCAGCACCTGGTCTAGGAACTTGAAAGACCATTGGCGCTCACTGGGAAATGAAATGAAAAACTTTTTTTGCTTTTATTTTTGTTACTACATCCTTTCCCACCTATTCACAATCAATAAAGCCATAGGTTGTACCATCAGTGGCTTTGTTTTACTTCAACGTACCCCTTGAATGAAATCTGAACAGGACATGAATGAATCAGGCCCTCCAGGTCATTACTTTGGCTCCAGGTGGGAAGTTTCCACTGGTATTCCACTAGAGCTGAACAGCAGTTTGAGGCAGGAAGAATCTTGCTGGGAACTTCATTTTCAATGCAAATGAACAAAGTAAAGCTTCCATACGGCAATGATTTTCAGTGAGGAAAGGAATGATGGGGATTTAAAAAAAAAGCAATGTCAACAATTTTAAATTGTAAATGGTTTTCCAGTTAATAGCAGTGTTTTGTTTTTATTTGTGTATTTATTTATTGCATTTATCTCATATTTCTTCCAGTGACCTCTGTGAGGAAAGGTTGGACAGAACCTAAATCCAAATAGAATATACATGATGTACATTAAGATTTGCACCTGGGAAAGACAGTGGATGATGCAATCCCATGTAATACCTGCATGAGTCGTTGGGTTGTGTAACCAGGGCAGGAAGGTTGCATCATACATCTAGCAAGGTTTGCTAGAGTTACATCAGAAATGTCTGTATATAAGGGGGTATATTCTAGCCAACTGCCCCTTTTGATGTCTGAAAGAGCGGCTGGAGGCTATCTTTGCATGCTGTTGAATGCTGAAACTCCATTGGAGCCCTGTATGTATTGTAACTCAAGAGTAAAGGCCTCCTGTTGGAAGATAACATTGCGTGGGAGTATTTTTTCCTGGCTTCAGGGCTTTGCTGCTAATGTTTATACTCTGCTGGGATGCTTCTAAGCTGTGTGAGTAAACTCTGCTGTATGCTGATTTTTCAAACACTTGACTCTGGTAAGCTGTTTTGCCAGGGTTCAGTGCTGGAGGGAAGTGCTACCAAGGTTTTTGTGTAGCTCCTATCATCCACTGTCCCTCTGACAACCTCATGGTGATATACATGGTTCTCCTTGTTCTCTTCACTATCCTCACAACAACCCTGTGAGGTAGATCAGGGTGAGAGAGAGTGACTGACCCAAGGTCATTCCATGAGAATTTGTTGCTCAATGGGGACGTGAACCAGTTTTAAGTTCTTATCCAGCATTCTGACCACTGCATATCACATTGGCTTTTGCAAAGGATTTCTTGATTCCTTTGCACTTGTGTACTTGTTAAAAAAACCTTCAGCACAGGGGGATGGAAGATTACACCAAAGATCATCAAGAAAAGTTGCAACGCTGAAACTGTACCAAATTCCAAATGAACCAGTGCAGACTCAGCACCAACTCTCTTAGCTGCAATTACCAAATATACTACTGCAAAAGGTGGTAAGATCTATTGACAGAGTTAATATTCAAAGAGCATTAGAGAAATCCCCTATATTGATGGCTATGAACTGTGAAAGCTAAATTTACTCTCCACCAGTTCAGAAGGAGTACTCCTCTGAATACCAGTTGTCCGTCCCTGCCTGTCAATTTCTGGAATCACATGGCTGTCTGTTTCTCTCTCTTGCTCTTCCACAGGCAGGTGAAAATGTTTCTATGCCAGTAAATTTTCAGGAATAGACTGCATGGACTTTTAATAATGTGCTGCTATATTAGTTTATATATATATATTTTCTAGTGGTTTTACTTTAAATACTTTTATTTTACAGATAGTTTAATCATATTTTAACAATAACATTTGTGTGTGTTTACTTATAGGTTTGCGTGTGTTTTTATCATTGTTTGCAGGATGTAACTCATTATAACATTGATTAAAATATGATTAATACTATTGTGAAATACTATTGGAAAAAGATGTTAGACTAGAGTGATTTTTGCTCTGATCCAGCCAGGGCCTTTACTGAGAGAAGGCATAGTGAGTGCTTGAAAAATGCAATATTAAATATGCAATATGAAAATTGTCAGTTTTACTACTTGTATTTGGTTCAATATTGTGTTTGAAAGCATGTTCTTGGATAATGGATATAATACTATATGCAGCATATTTTTGATTACGCATTTGGAAGCTCAAATGTCAAGAACTTTCTCCAGTTAACATGCAGTTAATTGATCTTAAAGGGCAGGGAAATGCATTAAATCTTAGAATATGAGAACACTTTTTGGGAGCGTTAAAAAGAAAAAAAGAAAGAAAATTAGCCTGGCAAGAAAGCAAGAGTCTTGATAGATACAGCCACTATATTTATTACTTTAAGGGCTTTTGTGTAGGAGTTTTGGTATTTATCCTCAGGGATATGAAATACTGGGTTGATGCCTATGGGAAACACAGAGATGGCTGTGTCCCCTCAAAAAAGAGCCAGAAGCCTTAACACTGTGGCCAATTGTTGTTGGATATCCGCTTGCAGATACACAAATTAAATGCAACATGTGGTAATATTTCTGAAGCTTTACATATACAGAACAGAACTTTTCCCATACTCAAACAACTATGACTGGAAGCTGGAAGCAAGTTGTGCCAAGACAGCGAGGCCGGATACTGTGTTATGGTTTAAATATTGGCCACAACTTTAATGCAAATACAGTCCTCCCTCCACATTTGTGGGTTTGTGGGTTCACAAATTGGATTATTTGCAAGGTGTGTGCACATTTTCCCTCCCTGAGCTCAGGCAAATGAGAAGGGTATGGGGGTGGGGAACACGGGGAGGGAAGGCACATGATGCATTCCTTTGCTTTTTGCTTGGGTATGGAGAAAGAAGACATATATATGCCTCCTCTCCCCAGGCTCCCCCCATCTAATTCCCTTGCCTTTTGGCCTGGTGCACATGCCTTCCTTCTCTGCACCTGGACAAAAGGCAAGGGAATGGGAGGGGGAGTCCTGGGCTCAGAGGAGGAAGGCATGCAGTATTTTGTATGGAAAAAATGATGTTTCTGACAGAGAAAATAATATTTCTGCACAGAAATAATTAATTTTATATAAATGCTAGATTTTATATATGAAATGTTATATAGGTGTTTGGTTAATTTTGGTATTAAATTATACCAGATTAACTGCTATCCTTTCATTAACTGTGTCATGACAGTGTTAAAAATGATCCTCTGTGAGAATCCCTTGGATGGATACATTTTCTTTAAAACACACTCAATGACAGTATCTTTAAGCATACTACAGAAATGGCATCCTCAATTACTAGACTGTATATGGGAAGGGGAAAGCCTTCTTTTTCTGCTGTTTCTTCCTCTTCTTTCCAAAATTGGGACTCAAACTGAATCTGAATCTTTTTAGTTAGTCCCAGCTAGAATAGACCAATTAAATAAACTGCTGGAAACTGAGTCAACACTTTTGTAAATTCTGTTAATTCAATGGGTCTATTCTGTCTGGCCCCTCCCTTAACTGCAGACCCCAGGATACCATAGGATGTTGAAAGTGGAATCATAGCGCTATAACAGTCTTGTGCAGAAATGGTCTTTGTTAACTTTGCCATTAACAAAGTTGAATTCCAGGTTACTCCAGATGACACAGAGGTCTCACATATCTGTGTATTAACACGTGAATATTAACCTCAATCCATGTTAACCTCAAAATATTCGAGATGGATTATCTTCTCCCCCTCATCAGTGTTCACCACACAGAGATTTCCTAGATCAGTGTACTAGTGTTAGTTTGATTCTCAGCATTTTAACTTTGGGTGTCCCATTGGCATCAATAAATCTTCCAGGTCTCTTTGTCATTCCTCCTCCCCCTCCTCCTCCTCCTCCTCCTCCTCCAGCATACAGATGTTTTCTCAGAACAGATGCAAGAAGGAGAACTGGGAAGGAGTAGAACAGGAGTAATAAGGGGATCCACAGGATTTATTCAGGTCAGTGGGACTTACAAAGTTAAAATGCTGAAATCAAGCTAACAACATCTCTCCTCTTCCTCTTCCTCTACACTAGTCCAGCTCTACAGAAGTATCTCAAATCAGTGCACTGAAAAACCTAGTATCTGGATGGTAATCCCAATCCATGTTAACCTCAGCCCGTGTTAACCCCCTCTCATCAGTTCACACCATTCAAGGTCTCCCAGATCAGTGTACTGAAAGCCCTAACACTGGATGCTGTCATTAACCCTAATCCATATTAAATCTAAATACCTGGAATTGAAATCCACTCCCTCTTTTCTTCTGTCTTTTCTCCTCCTCCTCCTACGCAGAGATATCCCAGATCAATGTACTGAAAAACAGTGATGTAGACTTGAGTCGACTGACTTGGGTTCAAGTCAGACTTATGTTGCTTCAGTGACTTGACTCGGACTCGACTCAGCAATAAATGATGCACTGACTCGACTCGACTTGTCTCAAGACTTGTATATTTTTAGTGATTGACTTGCTGCCCTTGATTCAGTAACTTAACATATTCATCCAGAAACCTTGCAACTTTGAACAATGCTTCCATCTCTTTTTCCTACTGGCCACATGGCAATCTGTTTCAAGCCCAAAGCGTGGCACACTTCTCAGAGGGGAACAGCAAATGGGTTAGGCAATGGACTTGAGGTAGACTTGAGGTCTGCTCTGCAGTCTGTCCCTGCTGCATCTTGGAGGAGCCTTATAATACTTTTTCTAAGAGCAGAAAACAAGACTCACCCCCAGAGTGCAGGGTGCATTTCTCAGAGGGAACAGCAGATCTTTAGGCAACAGGCTTGGGGAGGAAGGATCTTTCCTTCTAAAGCTTTTGAAGCCTCAGTAATGGAGAATAAGAAGGATCCTATTCCCAACTTCTGAAAAATCTTCCAGCTTTGGAAATGGGAAGTGAGAAGGGTTCTATTCTCCTGTTAGAAGCTGCAGATGGCAAAATCAGAAATGTGCAGGGCTGACTCTGTCAGGGTTAGCAGGAACTGGCTCCTCTGAGCATATGCAGAGTTCAAATAGTGAAGCACAGCTTCGCCGCAGCAGAGGTATTCAGTGAAGTAGGAATAAATTCCAGAGTCTCATTACGTTAGACTTAGAGGCAGATTTATTGCTGCATACTAAGATAAGGTGTTTGGCAAAACATTCCAGAAGCAATTAAGTAGGAAAAAACATCAGAAGATAAACAGGCAGTATCTCCCCTTACAAGCCATAAATTGTCAGCAGCATGACATGACCAACTAGGCAAACCTAACTGGTGACTTGTGAAGCCAAACCCCAGCCTTTTAAGTCTCACTGTCACCCTGAACAAGTGTGGTGACCAATCAACGTTCTGGCATTTGGCCTTCCCCAGTACACAAGTTATACTCATAACAATCCTGATAACCTTGCACCTGCTCATCTAGCCACATCACCTCTTTCTCTGTCATCCATTTAGAGGAAACCATGCCTGACTCCTCATAAATCCTTGACAGACTCTGCTTAAATTGTTAAAACTGACTTTATTAAACTCTGTCCAGATATTCTGGAATATAGGTTGGAGTATAAAGTTGGCTCCCAGACTTGAAACTTGATTTGAAAGTATCTTCAAGGACTTGAGGCTTGACTTGAGACTTGACTTGAGACTTGGGCCATTTCCGCATGGGGCGAGGGAATCGCCCCGTGCTGCTACCTACCGGGTCTCCGGTCCGGTCCAGGCTGCTCCAGAGCAGTGCGTGCTCGTCACTCCGCACTGCTCTGGTGTCGAAAATGGTGGCTTCCGGTTGGTCGAGGGTCTCGACCAACTGCTGAAGCTCGCCAGCCTAAAGCCTGTCCCCAGCAGATCGCAGGCTCACATTGGCGCAAGCCTGCAAATCTGCACAAGGGAGCAGGTTCGCACTGGTGCGCTCTGTGCTTTTGAAAAACTGAAAGAAACAGGTTTTTCAAAAGCATGCTGGATGACCACTTGGGGTCGTTCCAGAGCGGGCTGAGGTGCGGGTCTACATTAAGTGGTCCGGACCCAGTCTGCTCCCAGGTGCAGAAGTCCTCCCTGGAGGACAGACTGCACCCTTTCAAATACCCCGTGTGGAAATGGCCTTGGAGTAAAAGACCTAAATACATCACTGCTGCAAAACCCAATATCTCAGTTTTTACTCCAATCTATGTTAAGCCTAAAATCTTTGACATATAGGCTATCTCCATACTAGATTGTTATAGTGTATTACTCCACTTTCAACATTCTGTGGAATTCTGGAATTTGTAGTTTACTGAGGCCAAAGAGAATTCTAAATGCCCCTCCCTAAACTGCAAACCCCAGGATTCCATAGGATGTTGAAAGAGCACTATAACAGTCTAGTGTAGAAATGGTTATAATCTTTCCCCATTTACTTCCCTCCATCTCCACCTCAGTCACACTAGTTCACATCACTGTTTTTGCACTTCAATGTATTGAAATCTTTGGCATATAATTTTTTTTTTATTTTCTGCAGTTTTTTATAACTATGTATACATTATGAAAAACCATAAACATTTTTTTTTGTGTGTGTGGAAAGCTGCATTCTTTCCCCTTCATCTTGTCAGATTCCTGTGCAGTTCAAAAGTCCCTCCTCTACTTGGGAGCCACAATCAGGCTGGGTGGTGGAAAGGATGTTGCGGGTGGACCCAACAAGAGATGGTAGATGAGTAATGCTTGTGTTTATATTTATTTGTTTATGTGTGTTATGTGTTACCTGAGGGTGAGTTTTGTAACTCATTTTCAAAATGGGGGAAAGGACTAAACTATTTTTCTGGATATTCCAACTATTTCCCCCGTCTCTGGCTCTGTGAAAAGCCTCCTTCCTGTTCCAAGAGTGTGCCATAGACCTTATCCTTTTTCATTTTCCCATCCCCATATACTTCCTCTCAAATCTACTCCTTGTCCTCCCAACGCTTCAAGCACTTTGGACCTCCCTCCCCCAATATTTGCCTCCATTTCCAATATTTATCAACTGGATTAGTTTTCTATTCATTTTTGGCACTCACATTCAAATTTTAGTGCAGTCTCTTCTCAAGGAGCTTCTGCACATGTAAAGTTTGAAGCATACGCCTAAAAGAGCTCTTTTAAGAGCGCATCTGAAAATAGAAAGTGTAATTGGGATAGACTTGAGTATACAAACACATAGTTTCTGTTGAGGGTAAGTGCACTGCCAAATGTGAGGCTGAAAAAGAGTTATATAGCTATCAGGATGGCCAAAAAGACCATCTGTAGTTTAATAGGAAAAAGATCTGATGTCTACCATCAGTAACCAGTAGGAAAAGAGAAAGACTGCACTACAGATGGATTTACTCAATAAAGGAAGCCACAGCTCAGAGTTTGTAAGAGGCTGTCTTGCAGATGCCTCATTCATAGGGTCAACCATAAGTTGAAGCCAGTTTGACAGCACATAACAACAAACCTACAGTCTTGAGATTTGGGGATGAGTGCTTAAGTATTTTCAACTCCAGCAGTATTGTTTGCTGTTGTGTGTCTTCAGGTTGCTTTTGACTTACAATAATTCTAAGGCAAACCTACCACATGGCTTTCTTGGCAAGGTATGTTCAGAGGAAGGTTTGCCTTTGCTTCTCTTTGAGCAGATTCCCATGGTTGAGTGGAGATTTGAGTCCTGGTCTCCACAGTCACAGTCCAGTGCTCAAACCACTGTACCATGCCGGCTCTCTCAAATGTTTTCCCTACTGAAAATCAATTAATAAATATTTATTAAGTTGTTTGGACTTATCTGCTTAATAAATGGAACAGTTAGATATTTCTTTTGGCCTAGGGAAGCCATGAAAAAATTACTGAAACACTAAAGGAGCCATGAACCAAGAGAGTTTGGGAACTTCCAACTATGCTAATGATAGCACTGCTTCTGGTAAGGTCTCAGATGTCAGATAGGCTTTTTTTGAGAAGCCAGACTAAATGTCCCAAACATCTACTGGGCAACAGCAGTAGTGGGGATGACGCTGGCAGAGAATCTCTCAAAGAAAAGGGCAGTGGCACCATAACTTACCTGTTAATATCATAAAGAAGAAAGCATTGGTAAACCACTTTTGAATGTGTTTTTTTTGCATGTATAATACAAAGTCTGAGTGAATAATACCAATAAAACTTTATGGAAAACCTATGAAAACCCTATGGTGGGATGACCCAAAATGAAACAAGAGATAGTGCCAGAAACTGAGACTCCCAGGTCAGAGGGCACTCAGTGACCTACAGGGAAGAGTAGAAAACAAGTAAAAGTAGCACTGGAGCTAATGATGCAACTAGATTCCAACTGAAAGGACATTCAGCTGTTGACATGCTCAAAGGTGAAAAGAAAGCTTGTGGCTGCATAACACATCTAATAGGAACATAGAATGTGAGAAGTATAAATCATGGAAAGCTAGACATTGTAAAACAAGAAATGGAAGTAATGTGGACAGGAATGGGAGATTTTCAGCCAGATAGTTTCACTCTGTTTTACTCAGGAAATGAAGATCAAAGAAGAAATGGAGTGTCATTACTAATGAGGAGAGATTTAGCAAAAGTAGTCAGAGGGTATAATGCAAAGTCTGAGTGAATAATATCAATAAAACTATAGGGAAAACCTATCAATATAGCCATGATGGGTATGAAAGTTGGACAGTGAAGAAAGTTGAATGGAAGAGAATCAACTCATCTGTAATGTGGTGTTGGAGTGGAGTCCTACATGGACTGCCAGAAAGACAACTCAATGGGTCCAAGAGCAAATCAAGCCTGAGCTTTTCCTAGAAGCCAAAATGACTAAACTGAGACTGTCGTATTTGGACATATCATGAAAAGACAGGGCTCATTAGAAAAGGCAATCAGCCTTGGCAAGATAGAAGACAGTAGGAAAAGAGGAAGACAATATTACAGGTGGATATAGACTCAATCAAAGAAGCCACAGCCTTCTGTTGGCAAGACCCAAAGGGGCCTGTTGATATCAGGGACATCTGAAGATCACTGTAAGTCGAAGCTGTCTTGATGGCTGCTAACAACAACAAATTTTGAATAATTTATTTAAATAATTTAAATAATTTATTTAATAGAGATACACTTTCCTATTTAATGAGCTCTAAATGCAGCAGCAAATGGGGCAGTTTAGGCTGTTGTTTTATTCCTAGTGGATAGATGGGGCATTGAGGCAGAAAGAGTGACTTGCCCAAGTCCTCTGTTTTCATTGAGGATTTTTTTTAATCACTAACAGTTTTAATCTGCCTGCTGTCTTTCTGCTGGGAAACCAAGCTACCCTGGGAACCTATATACAATCAAAATTTCCTTCTGTAATGGTTTCTGTTTGGTTTGAGTCAGAGCTAAGTGCAGTAGGTTCTGTAATCACAGGCTTCAGTCCTATTTGCATTTGGATTAGTATCACTGGGTCTTAGTTAGTTGATTGTAGTTAATGTGTTTTAGGGGGTAGGTTTTAGATGGGTTGGTGGGTGGGGAGGATTGGTTATGTTTTAATGCTTTTATTGTATTTAATGTATTGTTGTAGTACCGCCTCAATCCATGGGGAGAGACGGGATTATAATAATAATAATAATAATAATAATAATAATAATAATAATAATAATAATAATAATAATAATTAATTACCTCAAAGTACACAGGCATAGGAACAAGTTGCAGGTGGGTCAGGGGCTAGCCTCCATATATGGCTTGAACCTTTTGGTTTGGTCATAATATATATTGGCATCAACCAAGATCTGTTTAATGCACAAAAAGAATGTACTAAAACACATACATAAAAAAATTCTAGAACATTATGGTTAGGAGAGATTTCCAAAAGATGGTTGCCACTTTAACATGATCTAAAATTGAACTTTGCCAAAGTTTACTAGAAACCAAGATGATTAAAATGAGGTTTCCATACTTTGGACAGATCATGAGATAACATGACACATTTGAAAAGAAAATAATTCTCAGTAAAATGAAATCTGTAGGAAGACCATGGCAATTTCCGCACAGGACTGTTATAGTGCTATTATTCCACTTTCAACATCCTATGGAATCCTGGCCTTTGCAGTTTAGGGAGGGGCTGGCTGGCCCCTTTCTAAACTGAAAAGGCCAGGATTCCATAGGATGTTGAAAGTGGAATAATAGCACTATAACAGTCTAGTGTGGAAATGGCCTGTATAACAGGTGAGCTGATTCATTCAAGGAAGCCATGGCCCTGAATCTGCAAAACCTGAGGAGGGCTATTGAGAACTGGGGATCTTGAACATCTATTATTCATTTCACCTTAAGTTGAAACTTAGCTGATAGCAAATAACAACAATCTGAACTCTACCGAATACACCCAAACTGTCATGGTGATATACAGCTGAGGGCTTCTGTCTTTTGCTGTTTTATCATTCCATTGACATAACAATGGATGAAAAAATCCTGTTAAACTCAAAATGCACTAGACTACTTTGAAAACTAATCTAAACTTACAATTTCACTTTTTAGATGTTTTCCTCTTTTTCTACCGTGAACGCTATAGACTATGACTTCTCTGTGTGCTTAGATTTTCCACATACCAATACAACACTTTACATCTGGCAGACTCATGGTAGGTAAATAAAGTTTCTTTTCAAAAGAGGTTGTACATTGTAGATCTACCTGAGTAATTGCACTAGATTTGCCTCTTTCCAGTCACGAAGACTACATAATGCAGTTACTTAAGCCATTTCCTCACTACACTGTGCTATTATTCCACTGTGCTATTATTCCACTTTCAACATCTTGTGGAATTCTGGGGTTTGTAGTTCACTGAGGCCAAGGAGCAATCTGGCTGAGAATTCTAAATGCCCCTTCCAAATTGCAAACCCCAGGATTCTGTAGGAGGTTGGAAGTGGAATAATAGCATTGTAACAGTGTACTGCAGAAATGGCCTTATTGAATTACAGGGAGCTTCCAGACTGACTCTTCTGAGAATACATAATTCTTACTCATTTTCACATTAAATCTAGGGGTGCACGATGTGCCCTGTTTTAATTCAGGAAAAAAAAAACCTTTCCAAAGGAGTTAGGCTACTCTTTCACTGTATTATACTGTCTATGAGCATTAACTTTTAAGATTATTTCAATCACTTGAATCCTGAATATTCAAAACCAAAAACATAAGCAGTGATTCTTAAGAACACATGATTTAAAATTAATTTAATTTAATCAGTTAGTTTAAAATTAATCAGTACTGAAACTTTGGATAATACACTACTAAGCATGACTTAGATGTGGCTCAGTTTGAACATTCATTTGAAGCATATTAAGATTGGAGCATAACTGATATAAGCATTATGGGGATGATGCATTCATCGTAGCTGTAATTTGCACAAAATCTATAAACAGATATTGGAAAAAGGTAACTAGTCTTGATACTGATTATTTGTTTGAGCTGGCACAACTGAGTGGCTTTCTCAAAAGTCTGTCCGATTTTTCCTTTAATTTCTTTGTTCTTTCTCTTATTTTGTTTGCTTGATTCACAAAGATGTTACAATGGTTACATGATACAGCAGTAGACGGAATGGTAGGAGAGGACCTGTAGATCAGAATTATAGTGGTAGAGTAAAATGTAATGGTTTAAAATTGATAAGACCATGATAGTCTGCATTAATACTATTACAATCCTATAATTATAATTTGCCTTTAAGAATATTTTGTACTGAACAGAACTAAGCAGGAGCTTAAAAGCTTGTGAATTGGAAACCAAATGCTTGCCTACCCCAAGAATAATGCATAAAATGGAAAAAGTTTACTTGATAGCTAAAGAAATGTTTCAAACTGAATAGATGCCATTTGAATAATGGGTGGGCAGCTGGACATTGACGCTGTGGTATTTTAGCATGTGCTTCATTTAACTATCTCATCCTGAGGCAATGCCAGAGAAAAATGAAGTCTCTGTGCAGAAGAACTCCCCCCCCAACTCTTAAGGATCCTTGTTGAATGAAGACTTTTTTGTCAAGACTATGCCGGTCCTCATTGTCAAGTCCTCTTTGCTCAATCTGGCCATCCTGTACTACAGTGGTTTTTCAAACTGGGCAGCAGAGAAGCTTTCTTTGGTTTCCTCAATAGGATGGTCAGTAATAGAGAATGGGCTTCTTGATTGCTTGCCAATCATTACTGCTCTTCCTCTGCAATGTGCAGCTGGAGGGAACTGCTTGTGAGAAAGCTAAGAAATATTGGTGGCTGATACGTTGGGTCATGGAAAAGATTTTAAAAATCAAGCTACATTTGACCCCAGATCTGTTTTTGTTAGGAATGATGGATGATAAAATCACTAAAGACTGTGTGACAGTTATTCAATACATGATGGCAGCCGTGAGAATCCTATATGCTAAGTACTAGAAGAATAGTACAACCTCCATCCCAAGAATGTGGCAGAAATGGATAAATGGACAACAGTAATAAGAGATAAATCCATTAATTAATTTAAGAAGCACTGGGAGCGGGTTATGTTATTTTTGTTGTGTACTGAAGTCAGACAAGCTATACTTGGATTTGATTGAAAACTGAATTTAGGACACTTTTAGTAGAACTATATTTTCTGTTTACCTTTTTCTTTTGCTTATCGTACATATTTGAATATATATTTATATATCTATGGTCATTTCCGCACTATGCTGTTATAGGGTGGTTATTCCACTTTCAACATCCTGTGGAATCCTGGGATTGTAGTTTACTGAGGCCCAAGAGCTGTCTGGCTGAGAATTCTAAACCCCCCCCCCCCACAAGTGGTAAACCTCAGGATTCCATAGGATATTGAAAGTGGAATAACAGCACCATAACAGTTTGGTGCATAAATGACCTATATTACTGATTATATCCTGAGTAGATATAATAAGAAAAGGATGATAAATCTGAGGCAGATGTTTAGGTATTTGTTTTTTATTAGATAGATTTTGCTAGCTGTTTTTTCCCCTGTTTTCCTTCTTTTTCTTGTGTTTCTGTTCTGTTAATGTTCAAATATTTAGCAATGTACTGTTTTTTTCCTTTCTTTCCATACTGTTTTATTCTGTATGATATGTGTTTTTTGTAATTTTAATAAAAATTGTTAATAAAAAAAATTCACTGAAACCATCTACAAATCCTGGACTGCCTAGCTGAGTGGAGATATGCATTTCTTTTTATAGCTGGGATTTAGACTGTTTAAATCAGACTGGAGTAGATATTAGATTTTGAAAATGCACTAAATCTTTCTAGAGAACATCCACCTCTACTCTGTTTTGCTGTCCTGTGGCAAGAAGAGAGACTTAAAGCCTTATCACTTTTAACTGTTATAATGTTATTATTCCACTTTAACTGCTTTGGCAACATTCTGTGGAATTCTTGAGTTTGTAGTTTATTGAGTCCCAAGAGCTGTCTAGCAGTGAATGCTCAATATTCCTCCCTAAACTGAAAATCTCAGGTTTCCATAGGATGTTGGCTTGGCAGTTAAAGTGGAATAATAGCACTATAACAGTGTAGTGTGATAAGGCCCAAAGAGAGATTTGTGCTGTCCTATTTACTGTCCCACAAAGATGAAGCCAGTCAGGAGTTACATCCCCAGATTGAGAGGGTGGGAAAGTTGAAAAATCATATTGGCTAAAATATTAAAAGTCTTAGGATCTGTACTTAGATTAATGTACCAAGATGGATATTATGGGCTTGATGAATCTGTGTGACACATGATCATACGAGCTTTCATCTTGATGATTTTTCTTTTCTCTTTTCTTTTCTGGTGTGGGGACATTATCTTGGTATATTCATTTACTGAAAACAATCTGATACAACTAAATAGCCAATATTACTCTCTAACATGGAAAGAAAAAGGACATTCTTTCATAAAAGGTATACTCCATGATCACAAAGGCCATTTCCGCAATAGGTTGATACATTGTAGCAGTGTCTCTCTCCCGTCTGCACGTTGAGCTGTTTTATCTTTGTAATTTTCCTCATGGTTCTGCATGTTTTCAGCTCCTAGAATGGTTCACTGCAGTTCACTGCAATGCAAAACTGCTGTATGTGAAAACCAGAAAAACTCTGATGTAAACCTGCCAAACCGGTTCTGCTTCCATTTTCACCTACATGCTGAAGCATAGCATTGATTCACATTGCAGAAGTAGCCAGCTATGGGTGTTCCCAGGCTGTCACTTCCGTCATTTCCATCCCTCTCTCTCTCGAAATACATGCTATTTGTAAGTTGTTCGCCGCCTCAATCCAATTGGAGAGGCGGGATATATATAAATAAATAAATAAATAAATAAATAAATAAAAGTAGTCAATGAAAATATTGCAAAAGTTCAAGATTTTCCATACCTTGACTCCATAATTAATCAAAATGCAGACTGCAGTCAAGAAATCAACAGAAGACTAGGACTTGGAAGGGCAGCTATGAAGGAACTAGACAAAATCATGAAGTATCAATATATCTGTTTCCTTAATGCTGAGCTGTAAATCTGCCTTCAAACTTCATCTGCATATCTTAAATAGTTGGTATTTCTTCCTCCAATTTTTATGTCTCCTTCCTCTGAGCCTAATTCTGCATTCACTGCAATATGTTCATCATACAAGTTAAACAGATAGAGTGATAAAATGCCTGAATACCTTGTTAATTGAAAATCATTTTGTTTCTCCTGAATTCTGTCCTAACAATAGCCTCTTGTCCTCTGTACAGGTTATGCACCAAGACAAATGTTGTGGCACATCCATTTCTTTAAGAGTGATACATAGTTTTTCATGATCTACATAATAAAAGGCTTTGCTATAAAACACAGGCTGATTTTCTTTTGAAATTCTTTGGTGTGCTCCATTATTCAATGTATGTTTGCAATATGATCTCAAGTGCCTCTTCCTTTCCTGAACCCAGCTTGGACATCTGGTAAAATAGTGAGTATTTCTCACTCCCTATATTGTATAAGTCTTTGTTGTAGAATTTGTTGTAGAATTTTGAATATGATTTTGCTTGCATGGGAAATCTATGCAATGGTCCTGCCCTCCTTTCTAAAGGATTGGAATTCATATTCAGCATTTCCAATCTGTTGGCCATTCTTTTGTTTTCCATATTTGCTGATAGCTTTTAGTTAGGACTACAGTAGATTCTGTCTCCATAAATTGAAGCAGGTCTCTTGGTATGCCATCTGTTCTTGGTGATTTATTTCTCCCCAGGGCTCTGAGTGCAGCTTTCACTTAACTTTCTAAAATCAGAGGTTTGTCTTCATGTGATTCTTCTTGAATGAGTGTGATAGCCTTTCATATCTTTTCATAGAATCATAGAGTTGGAACAGACCCCAGGGGCCATCCAATACAACCCCCTGCCATGCAGGAACACACATCAAAGCATTCCCAACATGGCCATCCAGGTTCTGCTTAAAAACCTCCAAAGAAGGAGACTCTATCACACTCCAAGGCAGCATATTCCACTGCCCGACAGCTCTGACCGTCAGGAAGTTCTTCCTGAATCTCCTTGGTGGAATCTCCTTTCCTGCAGCTTGAATCCATTGCTCCTTGTCCTAGCCTCTGGTGGAGCAGAAAGCGAGCCCACTCCCTCCTCAACATGACATCCCTTCAAATATTTAAACATGGCTATCATGTCCCCTGTTAACCTTCTCTTCTGCAACTAAACATACCCAGCTCCCTAAGCCGTTCTTCATAGGGCATGGCTTCCAGACACTTCACCATTTTGGTCACCCTCCTCTGGACATGTTCCAGCATGTTGATGTCCTTCTTGAATTGAGGTGCCCAGGACTGGACACAATGTTCCAAATGAGGCCTAACCAATGCAGAATAGAGTGGTACCATTACCTCCTTTGATCTGGACACCATACTTCTATTGATGCAACCAAGAATCATGTTCGCTTTCTTGGCTGCCACATCACACTGCTGACTCATGTTCAGCTTGTGATCTACCAAGACTTGTAGATCCCTTTCACATGTACTGCTATCCAGCCAAGCATCCCCTTTCCTGTATTTATGCATTTCATTTTTCTGCCTAAGTGTAGGACCTTACATTTGTCTCTGTTGAAATTCATTTTGTTAGCTCTGGCCCAGCTCTTCAATCTGTCAGGGTCATTTTGAAATTTGATCCTGTTCTCTGGGGTATTAGCAACCCCTCCCAATTTGATGTCATCTGCAAATTTGATCAGCATGCCCTCTACTCCTTCATCCAAGTCATTGATGAAGATGTTGAATAGCACTGGGCCCAGGATGGAACCTTGTGGCATCCCACTCGTCACTTCTCTGCAGGATGAAAAGCAGCCATTGGTGAGCACCCTTTGGGTTTGGTTGGTCAACCAATTCCAAATCCACCTAACAGTAGCCCTGTCCAGCCTGCATGTCACTAGCTTCTTTACAAGAATGTCATGGGGACATATATAGTTCTTTTGTGTATTGTTTCCATTGCCTTTTTATTTTCACTTGGTCATGTAATGTATTCCTCCCCTGGGTATAGAGCATCCCAACTCTTGGTATAAATTTACCTTTGATTTCTCAGATCTTGTGGAAGAGGTCTCTTATTCTTGCTTTCTTGTTGTCTGTCATCTATTTCTCTGCCCTGATTGTTCTAGTAGTTCTCCTTGTCCCTCTGCACAAGTTGTAGAAGAGTTACAATGAGGGTTCTGACTCTATTTCTTTCACCTTTTACTTTTGCTTCTTGTCTGTCCTTAACTACTTGAAGAGTTTCATCTGTCATCCATTGAGGCTTCTCTTTCTTTTTGGCTACAGACAGGATTTTTTTTTTATTCCTCCCTGACAATGTCCCTGGCTTCAGTCCAGAGTTCTTCTGGCTCTTGGTCAATTAGGTTTAGTAGTATAAATTTATTTTTTACATAATCTTTAATGATGGTTGGTTTACTGTTCTTCTTTAGCTTTACTCTAACTTTTGCTATTAGTACTTCATAGTCTGTGTCACAATCTGCTCCTGGTCTTGCCTTTCCAGAGAGAATGGAGCTTCTCTAACTTCTGCTTCCAATTATGTAGTCCATCTGATGTCCATATTGGCTGTTTCCCTCCTGCACCCCAGTTTCAGTTTCTTCTTCTTCTCCCTCTACAGATGGACCTTAAACTTGGATAAGGTTATATTGATGGGTTTCTCCTGTAGTCCTATTGACATGATTTAGTCAGACTTTGCATTTGCATCCTTTGACTTCTTTTGCTATGTTTCTCCTCACTATAAATGCCAACCCATTTCTTAGATTTTCATTTCCTAAATAAAATACTGTATAATTCTCTGTCTTACAATGTGCCATTCCTGTCCACTTTAGCTCACTCATACCAAGTATTGCAATGTTTATATGTTCCATTTCTTGTTTTACTATATCTAGATTCCCTTGATTCATGCTTCTTACATTCCATGTTCCTATAATATGTGTTGTGCAGCCTTTGACTTTCCTTTTGCCTCAGAGCACATCAGCAACTGAACACCCTTTCAGGTTGAGTCTAGTTGCATCATTAGCCACAGTGCTACTTATAATTTTCCTCTACTCTTCCCCAGTAGTTCATTGAGTGCCATCCAACCTGGGAGTTTCATCTTTTGGCATTATCTTTTGTTTCATTTTAGATTGTCTCATCATACAGTTTTCCTGGTAAATAATCTTCAAAAGGAGGGTTAGCACACCTCCTTCTGCACAGTGCTAAGAGGTGTTAGCTATGGTGTCACTGTTGTTGTCTCTGAGAGATCCTCTGGCAGTATTACCCCACACCCCCACTATTGCTGCTGCCCAGTAGCTGTTTGGCACATTTAGTCTGCCTCCTCAGCAAAAGCTCTTTTTCTATGGGAGAGCATACCAGTAGCACTGATGACATCAGTATAGCTTCTTGCCTCACAGGAGCATGCAATCCCACCAGCATGGAAAGGTAGTACAATTGATGGGATGTTATCATTATCCGTGGGGAAAAATTCCCTGACATCTGAACATTTGCTTTATACCCAGCCACTTTTTTTTTCTGTTTAGTCAGAAACAATCTCATAAAAGGAAGGAACTGTAACTGTGATTTAGGCATAAACTTTGATAACACTAGATATCCCTTTGTGATATCAAATAATTTGACCTTTCCATGGCACCCTGGCTCATGTATTTGCAAGGGTCCCCAGGAAACACAAACACAAGGAGCAGCCGTTTTATGGCAGGAATTCCAACTTCCCCTCTCTCAGGCGGGCACTTCAAAACCTTGGTTGTTGTTCCGGGATCTGGCTGATTTATTCCTTTCATCTCACAAGATGCCTGATTCACGCCCATAAATAACAAGACCATAATAAGTGCCCATCGATTGGCACTTGGGCTGCATGATTGATCTACCACGGATGTTTTGATCCACTTCTAAGCCTTTTGGTGCATTTCAAAGCTAACTTTGTTCTCAAAGTTTATGACATGGATCGCAGACACAATTTCTGTTATAAAAACCCCTAGTTCTGATAGTTGGGAGAGCCATCTTTTGAGTTTCACCCCGCTTTGCTGCCAGTCTGTATAGCGAGCTCCCCAAGGAATCTTACTAAGTCTCATTTTCTTCAGCTGTTCAGGACTACGTGATCAGGTGTCGTACTACCTATTCCTAAAATTCATTTCCATTTTCCTATTTCTTATTTAGTTAGTGGTGTGTTTGTCTTATTTGTTTACTTTTCAATAAAACATTAATTGGTTTACCCTGAATTTGTTTGGCTCACTGGTCTGACCCCGTATACATCGGGCAAAAGATCCTGCTGGGTTACCCTGCCTCTAGCTAGCCTTTGAGACTGCTCTAGTTAATTTCCCCAATAGTTGGATATTTGGGTGTCCCTCCCAGGACCCCCGAGATACAGGGTAACAGAACAGATTAAACACAGACAACCAAACCATAAGAAAACGATAATGACAAAAGAAAATGCTCAAAGCAATGCTGAAAAGCAATTTAGAGGGGGGGGATAATAAAGAGAAACATCCATTACAAGATCATGATAACACAGTCCAGCTCACTACCACACTGGGTCTCAACACAGAACCTGGGGGGGTGGGGTGGAATCACACATTACTACTGGATTTGAGCTCACTTATATTGATACCTAATTTGCTCTGTTGCTTTGAGTAATTAATTTATTACAAGGCTAATCATCTTGTATACCAATAATAACTTGGATGGCCACTGTCATGCTAGCTGTTCTCCGTCTGCATCTTTAGCAACTGTGCAGCAATAACTGCATATAATTCTTTTTCCTTGTATGGAGATAAATGATGATGATAAATAATGTTCACCTGTTTAAGTCCTAGGGATTAGATTCCTAATGTAGAGGCAAGGCTCAAAAGGTAGGCATTTACAGGCATTTCCCGTATATGACATTTAGATATAGTTCCTTAGGGCCTAGGAACATATCTCCAGTGAGGGTACTGTGCTGATGAGTAGAGATTCTATTTGTCTGCATACATAGAGAGAATGATCTATTTAATTTCTTTTTGACACCTAGCTATTTTGAAGCACAAGCAGCTGGAAAATAGCAACAGGATCAGGCATAACATGTGGCAACCCTATAGATGCCTATGTCATGGTGATTGAAATTTAATCTAAATCAATGGAACTGCTTTAAGACTGCACTGTGTTCTTAGGTGTGCTATGCAACTGATGAGATAGAAACTAACAATGAATTCAAGGAATTCTCATGATTAGCAATAATTCAGAATTGGCAATTTGAGCATTTCAAGTACAGGAAGCCCCTATCTTTTGATGCCCCATTATACAACTACTTGTTCTTTTGATATTTCCATATTAAGACAAGTTCCATTAATTCAATGGGGATTCTGCTGTTTCATCAATTCCTCTTGCCTATGGAGTTTTCCTTGAGACTGTTCACACATGTGCACTGCTTGGAAAGTGAGCTGAGAGGCAGGGAAAAGGCACCAAATCTAAAAGACTTTATAAGCAGCACACATGTGGAGAGACTTTGCAAGCAGCACACATGTGGTCGGTCCCAAATCAGCCTCCATAAATCCTTCATACTCCCTACAGTGCAGTACATGGGTTATGCTTTTCAACCAGTTCTGTTTTCTGACAACATTCTGATCCCTAACCTGTTGGGTAAGTGGAGGACACCTGTATGAAGTAGATTTGTAATCCCTGTTTCTCTGTGTATCTGATATTATTCACAGGTGCCTCAAAAATCATAGCATATATATGAGCATATTTACCTTCTTTTTGCCATCTTTGGGTCAGAAATTGTAATTTTGCATTTGTCCATCTCTGTTGACCTAATTTGAGAGGTGTTTTTCCCTTTTGCAGTCTGGTGCTATTGATCTCAAGGGCAGATGTTCAACCACCAGTGTCGTAGGAGAGAAAACATTCTCATTGCTTTCAAGGCCAGCTCCGGCATATACACACCAGACGGCCCTTCTTGGAAAAACAATAATCTCCCAAACAACACTAAATTAAAGCAAAACATCCATCTTACCCAAAAGAGGCAATTCCTCCTCCTTGTTTATATCTAGAAAAGAATCCTGTTTGAGGTCATGGAGATAATAGTAAGTATGAGTCTCTCAGCTCACTAGTATCTTCAAATTCAAAAGCATTTACTTCCTTCCTTGTAAGTTAATTTGTATCACTTACTCCTGTGAGATGGGTGGGTGCAGAAGCAGTAAATTTTGAGACTTTCTTGGGGTAAGAGTAAAAGTAGCTCTCTACGCCTACACTGAGTTACATTCCCAAGTAATCCTTGCACTACACACATCTTTACCCACAGTGCATTCATGTTCTTAACTAATTTAAGCTGGACACCTAACTTCTCAGAACAGGTTTTACCAACAGCTACATTTGTAAAAAAAAGATTGGTCCATGAGAACAATGCCAGGTGGAAGAAGTGTGCTAAGAAAGGAAGTAGCTGAACTGATCCAGGAAGAAGCTTTCTTGGAAAGTTGCTCCCAAATGGCCCATGGTATGAGAATATAATGGACAGTCCAAGCTATCAACCACTAAGTCCACTGATGCTTATATTAATATTCTGTATATTTTATTATACTGTATGTTTTTGTTATCCTGCTACATTATAAGGCAGTATAATAGTTGAGAAATAATATTTTATTTTTGTCTGGTAGTAAGCAGCACAACTCTAAGTGATTTCAACATTGCTGCATGCAGCTGTTTTCATGACATATGAGAATGTATTAGCCATAGTTCTGGTGTTTTTAAACAATATCTTACGTTACCTATGGGTTCTAGTTTTATTCATTTTCTGTTTGGGATTCCTCTGAAGCAGAAATTTCAGAGATATTCACCTGGAAAAATAGTGATGGAAAGAAGGGTGGGGTGATTGTGGCAGTAGAATAAAAATAGGAAGGGAGACAAAAAGAAATCCACTCCAGGAATGAGTTTGGCAGGAGAAACTTTTGTGGAAAGGAAGGGAGGAACAGACTAAATTTATGTATGTTGGAACATAAAAGTGCAGTTTTATTTTTGCCACTAGTATTAAAAATGACACAGGCAGATCTGGGCAGAGGCAGTTTTAAGCACTGTGCCCCCAGTACAGAGATAGTCTCAACAATAGACTAAACTTGCCATTTAAAGGCTAGCAGAATGTCAAGAATGACACTGTTCTTGTGTTTCTCATGACCTGGCAAAAGAGGAAAATTCAGCAAAAGGTGTTAGATGAATAATAATTCCTGCCTTTTAAGGAAAAGACCACAGCGTGGACATCCTAAAAAGGAACTTGATCCCTGAGTTCCATTAATTCAAGGAAATTGCTTGCCATTCTACTGAATTCTATTAATTCTAGGAAATCACTAGCCACACTTTTGTCTGGGCAGAGGGGTGGAACAGATGCTATTTTGGATAATGATAGGAAGCTATCTCCAGGATCACACTTATGAGACCTTATCTGAATTCATTTCAGTTTGGCTCCTTACTTGGTCATATTGTTTGAGGGCATTTGCTGGGAAAAAGATTAGAATTACAAGAGCTGGGCGAGCTTTGTAGTCAGTCTAGTCCAGTCCTCTGTTGTATGCAGGAAATTCATTTGGAACAAGTTAGTGCCTTGCCACTGTTTAAAGACCTTCACTAACAGAGAGCCTACCAGTTTCTGCTTCTATTTCTGAGCTGCACTTAATGAAGTTTCACTACCATCCAGCAGAAATCTACTTCACTGTAACTTAAGCCTGTTAGATCTAAGTCTGCCTTCTGGGCCAAGAGACAACAAAACTTACGTGATGCTTTGGCATGCCACACTGGTTTCCAAAAAGTTTATTAGAATTACAAACACAAACACTATGAGTTGAGTTGTTGTTGTTGTTGTTGTTGTTGTTGTGTGCCTTCAAGTCATTTCCAATTTATGGTGACCCTAAGGTGAATCTATCATAGGGTTTTCTGGGGCTGTCTGTGTGTGTGTGATGCACCTAAGATCATCCAGTGGGTTCCCATGGCTGAATGGGAAATTGATCTCTAAGATCACAGCCTAATGCTCAAACCACTACCCCACCCTGGCTCTCAACACTACTAATGCATAGATGAATATATATAAAAAGAGAAAGAAAGAGGAGGCAACATCCTTTTTTAAAAACTTTTTTGTTTATTAAACAGAAATATACAAAATACAACATGCAATGATAAAAACAATACAAAAAACTAAAGATACGTACAATACAAATAAAAAACAATATACAAAACTATAAAATAATTAAAAACAAAACAAAACAAAAAAACCTCTACCAACCAACTACAAAAACCTACAAATAGCTAAAAATTGGTTCCCACCCGTGCTGTAAACATCTCATATTAGTCAAGCAGTTGCACCTAACTAGTAAAGCCTTCATCCCTATTCTTAACTAAATCTTATCAATTTAATCTATAATGACTTATCAATTTATTCTATATTCTACACTAGTTCCAGCTAATAATCAATAATCAATTAGCAAGTAGCAATAATAAGCAATAAAAATAATAATAATAATCTTCTAAGTTAATTACCTAATAAAGATAAACTGTAATTACCTATCATCTTAATTTTTCACTTATTTAATTCACAAACACATAAGTCATTCTTAACTTATTCTATATTCTATCTTAATCATTCTTATCATTCTTACAGAATATATAAGAATATTGGTATATAGTATAGTTAGTACATTGATAATAGCATACTAGTATATTACAATCATGTAGGATCTTATTACACTTCTCATGCAATAGTAAATATTTAAACTTTAAAATTTAAGGTTAAATTGCCTAAATTCCGTCAGAAATCTAGCAAAATAATCAGGCACGTTATCTTCCTTAACTGAATCTTTCCTGATATGCATCATATATTTCAGAATTGGAGCAATAAGCATTTGATATAAAAGGAAAGAAAGGTCAATTTCTCTTTTCTTTCAACATTAGTATTGCATGGCCATGAATTGTTCAGTGTATTCTCTAACAAGACAGATTGTGTTCCAAAACATAGATAAGGACAATAGCTCTTGCACAAACTTTCTCAAGACAGTAGAGACTGCATATTGCCAACCAGCAAATAAGCTTACAAATTTCTTTAAAAACCAATCTTCATAATTGCAACCATAATGACCTTACCAATATGGTTAAGCAAAGTCCTATTCAAATATGTAACATAGGCCATATAGGTAAATCATAGTTCAAATATGAAAATCCGATTAACCAATCCAAATGAACCAGTACATTTAAAAAGAGAAGAAAAGAATCCATCTTCTAAGAGTCCAGATCAGAGTCCACAAATACAAAATTAGTTATAAAGCTAGTAATTATGTCCTTTAAAAATCTAAAACTCAATCCAACAGTAAAAATAAACAAACAAACAAGGTTGAGTTATTTCACTTGAAATGGTTGTCATTCCCAAGCTGATCAAAAAAGAGGTACTGTCCTTATAAATTCTCCATTTCATGAGAAGACTCTTTAACATTAGGAAAACAGTTTCCACTGCTGCAATCAAGGGCTTCTTGTATTTCTTAAACAACAAAACTAATAAAGTCAGTGTATCTAGTAACAAGAGGTCTGGACTAAGGCTAATGTAATGTCCTTATGGGTGGTGGTGAAAACTACTTGCCCTCTGGTTCCACCGAAGCATGTAATTACCTCCCAGTCCTCAAGCTCACCACTGCAGCCACTCTGTTCCCCGAGTGAACATCCAACAGGTCCCAATCATGGCTGACTCGGAGATTCTTCAAATCTTCTGTATAATGGAGGGTCCATAGTCTTGATGCCCCTCCTTGTCAGGCATGATACTTTGGGGTTCATGAGCTATTGATCACATGGTAGATGACTTCAGAGGAGGCAATATCTCAATACATCAAAAACCCATGAACGAACTTATAAGTTAAAAAACAAGAGGGAAAACAAAAAAGAAAAGAAAAAGAAAAAAAAAGAAAAACAAAAAAGAGATGATTCCTTCTTTTAGACTGTTTATAAATTGTTTTCCGTTCCAAGCCTATCAAAGAGAGAAATTTAATATTTAAATAAATAACCTTTAGGTAAATCACCTTAATGCTAGTAATACCATGGATTTCTAATTATTAGTAACTAGTTTAGTTAACCTATTATTCTCTCTAGTTAACAATATAATTATAAAGTTGCATCTATGCCATTTTATGTTTTCAAAGCCATTCCAACCGTAGATCATTCAATTTACCATCGTAATCCTCACCATAGCAATTTATTTTCCCCAAAGCTTCATCTTAAATTTTATTACCCACTTCACACAGATACCTCTTTTTCCTGATTTCTTCTGACATAGTTTAAAAATCCTGTTCAGATACTGTTCCCCTTTAATTTCACAAAATAAATCAACCTGCACATATGGCTCCAGAAAGTTACAGTCTTGAAATAACATCCTTATTTATTTGTTTTATGTTTTGCCTCTGTTCAATTTGCATAGAGATCTCAATTTGCACAGAGATCTCTTCTCCTCTCCATAAAAAATATCTCACTTTCATCAGCCATGTCTTCCTGGTTCTCAATCACCCCCAGAGCAATAATTCTCCGCTTGAAGTGTGCTTTTGTTATTTGTGATGTTCCTATTTCTTCAATTTCTTCAAGTCTGGATGTCTGCACTGCTTCCATATATGTTTGTAAATCTTCTTTTCTGTGTTTTAATCTCTTACGTCCTGTCTCAGTTCCTGGAATTCACACTTCACTATATGTATTATATATTTAAACTCTAGAGATAGTTTTTCTATTATCCCTTGTAGAAGAACCTTTATCTGTTCTGTAGAAACTTCCATTTTTCACTGGAACCAGCTATTATAGAGTTAACCATTCCCTTCTGTAGGCAGTGAATCTGTTGACAAGTTCTTTTCTCACATTTGATTTACTTTGTTTTACTTACTAGTGTCCAATATCTTTTTGCAAGTAAGCTACAGTTAAGTCTATTCAGAGAATAAATGCACTTAAATGTTTGATTCTTTATTCTTTTTTCATTTTCAAAAAACTCTTATTTTTAAAAATGTAAATATCCCAGTCTTATGAGGGAAAAAGACTTACTGGGCTCTTGATTGCAGAAAGGAAAGACCCCTCTGACCATCTTAATCAGAGAGATCTTCACATTAACGACTTCCAAGTTTGTTAAGATGTCTTTTTTTAAGAAATCAGGTTGACAGCATGAGAATGTCAGAGCTTACAATATAAATGGCTGCCTTTCATGCCAAGGGCAAGATGTTATTCTTCTGGTCCTTCCCTTTGGCAGTGCATTCAGTAAAATGTAAGTGCAAATAATGGGTATTCTGGACCCAAATGGATAAGCCTCTGCTCCCCCTTATCTGGGGAGGGGGCTAAGACTCCTCCCAGAGGTCCCTCTGGCCAGCAATTTAGTGTAAAGCCTCTCCTGGCTGATGTGCAGCCCCAGGAGTTTCTCTCTGTTCAGAGGTTTTCTCATCTTGGAAGCATCTTGAAGCTTCCTCACTTCTCCCAAAACTGGTCATCCTCACTGAACAATTGTCTCTCACGATCTCTGTTCCTCCTACATGATTCTGACCCCCTAGATGTAATCTACCTGTTCACATCATTAACTCTGTGTTTACCTGGAGGAGAGACTATATCCCTCAACTATGTTGTCCATTATCATATGACCCCCAATCATAGACAGTTTACCTGGAGGCCGGTATCACACTGGCTGTAATTTCATCCTATAACCTAGGAAAGAACAGAGTTAAAGCATACATGCAAGCACACAATGCTACAGGTTAGTTGTATTACCAGTTAGTATACATATACAGACATTCTCTCTTAACCTCCCACCAGTCATCTGCATGAGAGGGCATGCAAAGATGGAACTTCCAGACACACGTTTAAAGTCAAAGTCAAAGTCTTAGAGTGACAGCCTCCACCTGAGAAGTTTCTTGTTAGCTACCTAGACTATGGAGAGACACCAAAGAGCACCATGATCAGCTTGGAGAGTAAGGTGGTATCCCCATACACATGGCTTCAACTTGTCAAGTGCTTAACATTCCTTGTCTGGTCTGGATAAATTGGACTCCCTCACATAAAGCTTCTTACTGAGGAACAGAACAGGATGCAGAATGCCATCTGGACCCTCTTGGATCAGAACTGCTCCAATGTCTCTGTCAGAAGCATATGTACCCACAGCGAACAGATAGTCAAAGCTGGGCACCATCAACACTAGATTTGACATAGGGGTCTGTTTTAGTGGCTCAAACACTTCTGGACAGTCAGCTGTCCACCCCACTGGCTTAGGCTTCTTAGAACATGTCAGATCTGTTAAAGGTGCACCATTTGGCTGTTGTTGGACACAAACTTTCTGGCCAAGCCAAAGAAAGATTAAACCTGCTTTCTGGACCAGTGGGTTAGTCAGTTATGAATAGCTTCTACATTAGCTTGCAAAGGAATGATAGCTCCTTGACCCACTACATGGGCAAAGTAAGTAACTCAGTCAGATGCAAATTGGCCCTTCTTGGTCTTAACTGTCAGTCCAGCATCTCTGATGCACTGGAAGACAATCCCAAGATACTTTAGATGATTCCTCCTGGTGGTCTTTCAAGGGAAAGGTCCCAGAATGTTCACAGCTGCTATCACATCTATGATAGGAAGGGTTGGTGAAGCGTTTCAGTCTAATCTCTGCATTTCCTCATTCTCTGGCAGACCCCTATTGCTATACTCAATAATTTCCTTGCTCATCCCTTCCCAATAGAAGAACATTCTCAATCTGTCCTTAGTCCAGTTCACCCCATCATGTCCACTAGGGTGATCATTTGTTAGGCTCAGGAGCTTGACACTGTACTTGGTAGGAACCAGCAGCTGTATCTAAGCATGCCGGTCCTTCTTTATAGGCTTTCAACTAAGTCTCTTGGTATAGTAGTCCCTATCTATCACAATTCTAGACCACTTTGTCACTGAAGGAGACTAGATTTCTTTCTTTGCCATTTCTGTGACAGAACCTCTTGAACTTGCTCTGCACTTGGACTTCTCTCAGTGTTCTCTTCTTCCACTGAGACACCATTGAAGATTTCCTTAGCTTCTGTTTCGTTGGCTGCTGCTTGCTCTGGAATGTCAGCTGAGATACCAATCTCTGTTGTCTTGCAGTAGGACTCATTGCCACCACTATCTGCTCTACTGGTGTAGGTCCTTACTGTGAGTCTGCCATGTGCTGCACCACCTGAACCTGCTGCTTGCCCACTCTGGTCTCTTCCATGCCCCCACAGGGCAACATTGTGTCAGGTGCAGCAGATAGCTCTGAATGGAGTTCAAGTGGAGGCTGGCCACCAGGCTGGGCTGTAGATTTGTGCTTGCTCAGGGTATGGATGATCACAGAGTGCCATCTGACTGAGCTGACATGGAAGGGTAGGCTATCACCCAAGACTGTGGGTGTCACTGTACACTGCAAAGGTCTAGTAACATTTCCATCCCTTGTATTGAATAGAGACACATGTTCTTGGTAGTTGCTCAGGGAGCGGGGATGCTATGAAGGGTCTCGTTATAATTCTAATGTGGTCATTAACAAGGATTGGATCCAAATAGTAATGATGAATTGCTGAAAACTGAGCATCTGTATCCCTGTTAGTGACAACTTTCTTGGTCCCCACCAACACATGTCTTCTATAGCCAGGTACCATCTTGTGCTTGGGATTGACAGATGGCCCATTCCCAGGGTCATTGGAACTCAATGTTACCACCATTTGGATCAACTTCAACTTCTGTTTTCAGTCAGATTTAAGGTGCCCTTGCTCAGCACATGTGAAACATTTTGCATTGGCCTTATCTCCTGGCTGTTTCTGAGGTCTTAAAGAAGACTGTTGTGCAGATGTGGGCTGTTGTATGGGTTTGGGAGTGTCTGCTTTGTATGATAGGTTTTGAAATTTCTCTTTATGTGAGAAGTGAAACTCAGGCCTTGCTATATGGTGATTCCCTGTGTTTGCGTACAATTAGCAACTCCCATTGATTTCTAGGCAGCAGTCTACAGCTGCAATTGCCTCCTTCAGTGTTTTAGGGTATTCTCCCAGCACATGGCACACAATCTCAATGGGAGTATACCATAAGAACTGCCCCAATTCAATCAGGATGCAAACCTCCTTTGCTGTGGAGGCCTTTACTCCCTGTAACCACATGTCCAGTCCAGTCTTTGTTGAACTGCATGCACATGTCTTTGATAGGTGCTTTCAGCTTTCCAGGCCAGAGCACTGAGGTCCCTTTTTGCTGCTTCTGGCACAAGCCCCTGGCATTGTATTGCTAGTTCCACAAACTTGGTGAAGTCATTCATGTCCTTCAGTGATATGTTGGCTTTCACTGCCAATACGGTTGAGGTCAGAGCTGAAGTCAGAATTCTGGCATATTTTGAGCTGTAGGGACACCATACACAAGCTCGCTGGAAGCTCACAATAAAACCTCCAAAGTTATCACCATCTTTTAGGTGGGGTACCTTCTACATTAATCCACTTGGGAAGGTTATGGGGGGTTAGTACCAGAAGAGGTTCCTCTCACCTTAGCTCCACTGCCTTTTCTGGGAACCTGGAGCAGCTCAAATTTCTTCAAGTTTCTTGATCTCATTCTCTTGCTCTTTCAGGGTGAGCTCTAGGCAGCATGATTCCCCTGTCTTGCTTCTGCAAGTCAAACTAGACTAAAGCACTAAGCTGCTTAGGTGTAAAATCTTTTCTTAACAGCTGGTTAAGATTCCAGAATTTCCCAGAAATTAGCAGACTGCATTCTTATACCACAAAACAGTGGGTTGTGCCAAAGTTTCAGATGTCGCCTCACAGCTGGAGTCATTAGATCCAAGTTGACTGGTCACATCCTCATGATCAGAAGCCATATTGCCAAGAAAAGACTTACCACACCTTAGCTTCATACACTATTTTTGCGTCTCTATGCCCACAATGTGCCAAATTCCAATATAGAAAAGAAAATCACATGTTGGATGAATTGACTTAAGGTAGACTATATCATTTTCCTTTTCAGAAAAGAATTGAGAGAGAGAGTTGAATAGAATGTGAGGACAGGAAAGTGTAGAGATAGAGATCTTGAGCTAACCCTCTCCACAGCTCCACTTCTTCCAGTTCCCTGCCATGAGCCAACTAACAGCTCTCAGCTGGCAAAGCAAGGCCCAAGCTTGTGCTTCTTTACCTTCTTATGGCATGAGCTGTCCTCCTGCTGGAAGAGTGTACCACCTTTCCCCAGGGCAACATCTCCCCGCTCCAGGATCTAAGAGAAGAGAAAGAGAGAGATAAAGAGAGATCAAACCTGCTGCTAGCTGCCAGAGCAAGTCAAAGACAATCACAGTGGGCAGACTCAAAGTGTGAGTCTCCCTTTTCCCACTTAGCCAGGCAGGGGCCAAAAACCAGAAAGAGCTTTGTTTCCCTCCTGTTGCTTCAGGTGGAGGCAGCTCCTCCCTTCGGGCAGATGGCAGCTCTCTCTCCCCAAAGAAAAGTACCATAAAAGGACAACAAAGAGAAAAAACACACTCTCTTTCCCTAGCAGCAAGTCATGCACCCCTGCCTGTTCTTCCCACTTTAGGATCCAAGGGAAAGAACAAAATGAGAAAAAAAATTGGTATCCAGCTGACAAATGGTGCTGCTTGCTAGGCTAAACCAGGAAAAGTCACACACTTTTGCTGCTCCTCTTAGAGGACAGACAAAACAAAACCAAGCAAGAAGAAGCAATCACTAGCAGCTAAGCTCTCCTGCCAGTCTGAATAAAGGAAACCAGTCTCTGGTGTTGGCCATCTCTCCTCTTGCATGATAGTATTCCTCCACCCTAACTTGCCTCAGCATGAGATCTTTTGCAGGAGGAAAGAGTACCAGACTGTGGAACTGGCTTCTGAGAGGCAGGTCCTGTTATCACGGTTATGATATGTCTGGTGAGAGCACTAGATATCCTTTTGATATCAAATAATTTGGCCTTTGCTTGATCTTTCTCTGCTACCCTACTCCACGTGTTTGCAGAGGTCCACCGGACAAGCACGTATTGGGCGCGGCCATTAATGGTTGTACATTCCAAAACCCCATTCAGGCAGGCAACTTAAGCCTCTCTGATGCTTCAGGGAAAAACCTCCTTGCAAACCGACTTTGCTCAGTGTGAATCTTTACAAAGCTGCATGGCCAAGAGCCGAGCCATTCCTTTATGTTGGGCCATCAGCATACTGGCCATACTTTTGTCATCCAGCGCTAAGCTCATCATGTAAAACCTGACCTTTTCCAACTCCTTTGTCCAGCTCCAAATTTCCTTTCTTCTCACTGAGCATGGCATAGCCTGTAGGTAAACTCCACCCTATAAAAGGTCCCCACTTTTGGGAACACTTTGGAACACTTTGGACTTCTGTCCCGCCTTGCTATTGGTTTGTCCAGTGAACTCCCCTCAGCGAACCGCGCTGAGCTTCCTTCCCTGCAACCCCCGCTTCTCTCCAGGACTACGAGACCAGGTGTCGTATTACCCATTCCTCAAAGCTCTCTATTTCTATTTCTCAGTTAGCTAATGTGTGTCTTGTCTTTCGTGTTTCTTGTCTTCAATAAAATATTATTTGTTACTTTAAAACCTTGTCTAGCCGCTCTCTCACCCGATGCTGTATACATAGGGTTAAAGATCCTAGCTAAAGTTACCCTGCCTCTCGTTAGCTTAAGAGAGTGCTCGAGCTTAATTTCCCCATCATGTGCTTTTATTTGGTTATTTGGGTGCCCCTCCCAGGACCCCCAACTTACAGGGTAACAGTCCTACTTTTTTTTTTTATAGATTACCTTAAAGACTCAGGCATGGCACTTAGGTCCATGTCCATTCACTTGGATGGCACCTCATTTTTCCACAAAGCACCAAGGTTTGGGGACCCATGTAACTCTTTCCTGGTTAGGAGGGCAGTAGCAGGGTGAAAACAATTTGGGCCATAAAGGGATGATGTAAGGAGGCCCATTTCTTTTCAACTATTCAGAGGTTGGTCAGGCAACTCCCAACCATTTGCAGGTCTAACTATGAGGCAGTTCTGTTCAGATCAGTCTTTGCTACTGCATTTTATGGGGCCCTTAATGCTGGCAAACTAGTGGCTAACTCTCAGTGGGACTGATCAGATCAGGCATTAAGGATCAAGAACATTTCCTTTTTGGGTGACTCAGCATCTGCATTACACATTTCAAGGGTGACCAAGTGGATCAGGGCTCTGTGGGCAGGTTATGCACCCTTGCTGGCTATGGCCCTTGTCCAGTCTGTGCTCTGCAGAAGTTTTTGTGCCAGTGCCTTCTGGTGCCAGTCCCACTGTTTGTACACAAGGATTTCTCCCCTCTCACTAGGTTCCAATTTGTGGCCATGCTCTGGCTGGCCCTCACTAGATTGGGACTGCCAGTTACTGAGTTCATGACCTGTTGATTCAGGATCAGAGCAGCCACAGAAGCAGTGAGGTGTGTGCTTTCAGCAGGGACATAAAAAAGACTGGGAGGTGGCAATCCAGGGTATATGCTGATATGCTAGGTATATTTGTCCAGGGTTAAGGCTGAACATAGGCTAATGTGTTTTTCTGTTTTCAAGTAGGGCCAGCCAGATATGTTAGCTGGATTCCCAACCACAGTAGGAGCTCAGATAGGATGGAAGTCAGTGGATGGGAGGGCATGGTAACGTTTGTAGACTGCAGCTGCCATAGATTGGCAGAAGGAAATCTGGGGACTCTGGTCTGCCATTTGTAGCAGTGGCATGGGTTCTGGATCTGGGACTGCTGTTATTGGGGTATCCCCAGACATTGGTATGGTATGGGGTTCCCTTTGGGGACTCAGAGATGCAGGATGGAAGCAGTTGTGCACAGCTCCAGCAGGACACAACTCTCCCACATTCCCTGGCAGCTGGGTAAATCATCGGGGGATCCCCTCCTTGGGTGGGCTATTCCTACCACTCCAGCTGTTCCAGCAGCTGGTTGGAAGATCAGGCTCATTGATCAACAGGTGGATTGATCAATGCCTTGATCTGGACCCATGAATGTGCCAACCCCATTGCCAACTGTAGTCAATAAAGTTGTGAGACTGTCCATACTTTAATCTTGAAATGTCCAGTACTTACAAGTTATACAACAACTCCAAAATGTTTTAGGCAATTTTTCTCAGTTCTGTTTCTTTTTCTCTCTGATAATGTATCAATTTTGGGGTTTATGATGCCATTAAAATTTCCCAAAAGGATCCATTTATTATATGAAAATTTCAAAATCCTTTGAAGCAGTTTAGAAAAAAGCTTTATTTTCAGTTGGAGTATAAATGCTCACTGTTAAAATCTTTTGTCCATGAAATCTTACCATATAGCCCTCTAAATATTAAAAAGAAATATTCTGGACCCAATTTTACATTTGCATACATCACTACTTCTTTTATTTTTGTCCAACAATGATGTGAATTTATTACGTAATTTAGAATTTGCCAATGTATTATTTTTTTCTTAAATTAGTTTCTGGTAAACATATCAAATTCATTTTGTTTTTCCCAATATGAAAAATCTTTCTCCTTTTGGCTGCCAATTTCGCCCTTCTAATATTCCAGGAAAGAAAATTCAGAGCCATTTTTACTTTTCTTCATTTGAGTCAATGTCCACATCTGCCTGGGCCTGATCACTTTTCCCTTCTCTTCCTCCATTACTTGCTTCTTTAGTAATCTGACCTGGGGTCTATAGTTCTCTTTTGACTACTTTCTTCCTCTCTTCCTTAGTCTACTTTCTTCCTAAATTTTCTCCTCCAAAGTCTTTTTCTTATTTCATTGAGAATTCTCTTACCTTTGAAACTATACTTAGAGTAGATCTTCTCTGTCTATAATATAGAACCGTAGCTTCAATGTTCCCCCAACAAAAAGTATCCCATATTGCATCATCTTATTTGTCAGGAAAACATAATCTCTCCTCTTTCTCAGAATTTGAACTGGAAAATATTTAAAAATTATCATCTCTTCTCCTTCAATCCATAAATTATTTGAGAAATGTAGTTGCAGAATTTGCTGTCTCACCCTTCTTACAAAGTATCCAACCACATCTCTTGGAAAGTTCCTTTGTCTATCTGAGAATCAATCCAATACATCTTATCCACTTCCCTGGCAAATTCATTCATCTGTATCTCCAAAAAGTCTGAGAAGCTTCACATACTCTTGCACGGATATTCTCATTTTCGGTCACTGGAATGCCCTTTATTCTCAAGCATCTTTGTCTCTCTTTTTCAAAAGGCCCACTGCATCCAGATTTTTTCTTGATCAACAGTTAATTTCTCAGGGACTTCCACCAGTTTCTATTCCACCCCCCCATAATTTCCATTCTTTCATTCATCTGTTTCATCACATTACTTATCTCAGCCAAGGAAAGTCTTATCTGTTTCAGTTCCACTTTCAGATCTTATTGTCTGACTTATTTTCAGATCTTATTGTCTGACTTACATCAGCCTTCGTCTGAGACATTTCCTCCCTCATTCTCATCAATTCCAGCAACATCTGATTTGATTCTATCTCTCTGTACTGATCCCCCGAGGGTCTTCTTTCAGCTTGCACTGCTTTGTTTCTGCTGCTAATGCTGCCTTGGCTATTCTGCTGTTTTTATCTGCATGTTAATACTGGCTTAGTAGCTTGACAGCTGTCAAATTCAATCAGGAATTTCTAGGAAAACGTCCCTTTCTGCCACTAGAGGTCAGCACTCTTCAACAAAGTATCCACTCTAGCTCTCTCTCTTTTGCAGAAGGTTAGATGCAGATGCACCTGCAGTTCAACAAAGGTTCATTTCCTGTTTTTGTCTCATCCAATGTGGACTTAAATCTTATCAGGTTGCCATGATAAGTATTTATATTCATTTAAAAAATTTCTTTACAATCCTTGCTATTGTTTATGCACTGTTTCTTTAAATGTTGGCTCCTATTCTAGCTGCTGCCACTGATGTTGTCCCTGAAAAGTTAAATTTAAATTTACTTTTGGGCTCAGAAAATAAATCGAAAATAAAACAATAGCAAGGATTGTAAAGAAATTTTTTAAATGAATATAAATACTTATCATGGCAACCTGATAAGATTTAAGGCCACATTGGATGAGACAAAAACAGGAAATGAACCTTTGTCACTCACAACAACTTATAAATTCTAGAAGTTTTGTTTCTTCTGTCTTTGAGGATCCTTCTTATTTGAAGTAGCTTCATGCAAAGAGGTTAAGAAAATTGGATAGATGGATTTTGGCTGCCAATTAGCAGTGGCTGTGACACAATGAGGTCTCATGTCATGCCAAGTCCCTCCTGATCCACCCAGCCCTCTAGGAAGAAGATCCTGTGTGAAATCCTCTGAATTCATTGTCTCCAAACTGTCTTCATTCATTGCCCCTGAGGAGAACTTCTCTCAAGATTGATGTCACACTGTGCCATTCCAACCAAAAGTCATCTATTGGCAAATTCAGTCTTTCTGCTATGTTAAATGCAATTTTTTCTGTCTCCCCCACCACTGTCATTAATATTTGTCTCTGTAAGATCTTAATTTGATTAAGTAATTTCTAATCCTTTTTTCAGTTCCTCTTATTTTCTCTTAATCTCATTTTGTGAAACTTGAAATTTTTCCAGGCATTTCCTTTTAATTTCTGCACTATGTTGGATTAAACATCCTCTCATATATGCTTTACTCACATCCCAAATTATTACAATGTCCATGCCTTTTTCTAAATTGTTGTTTAAAAAGTTATCCTGTTTTTCTTTATAGTTTTTCACTATTCTTTCTTCTTGAAGGAGAGAATCATTTAGTCTCCAATAGTCTCAAAATATTTTTCCTTTCAAGGATAAAATACAGGATAGTGATCTGAGAAGATTACTACGTACCATGTCCACTTTGCACAATGTTTTTGATATCAAGAACATATCAGTTCTTGAGAATGATTTATGTTTCTCTGAAAAAAGTACAGTCTTTAGTGTTGCCACATTTAAATCTCCATGCCTGAACCATTTCTAGATTGCCTAACATCTTTAAAAAAAAACACTCCACCTCCCATAGGGAGTTTTCCTTGTCAAATGTTGATCTCTTTCTCTGAATATCTGTCCCGCTGAGGAGCAATAACTCCATTTCAGTTCCTCAGGATAATCAAGTTCTCTGAGGGGTAGTCCAGTAATTTCTCTACTAACTTTTCATAGAAGTCCACTTTGCTTTCTGTTTATGCATACACTCTAACAACCAGAATTTGCATACTGTCATTCTCAATTTGTACTCCTATATATCTACCCTTAGGATTTCCAAATCTCTACTCTGGTGCTAGGTTAGGGGTCACATATATAACTACTTCATTTTTTTTTCCTTGGCTGATGCTGCTGTAAATTCTTTGCTCAGTTTTGGACATTGCAAAAATTTTATATCTCTTTTTCTGACATGAGTTTCTTCTAAATAAACTAAGTCTTGCTTAGATTTTTTCAGCTAATGAAAAGTTTTGGATTTTTTTTACAAAGACTGTTCAGTCTTTTACTATTCCAAGTCACACATTTCAAATCCATATTAATTTTTGACTTTGGAGTAGTCTTGTTTCCACTGCATCTCTCATTTTATCCAAATTCTTATCCTTGTCCTTGGTTCCATCTTTGTTTAGATCCTGATCTTCCTCTGCTTTTTTCCCTTCATCCTCTTCTCCCATTTGTTCAAAATCTGTTTTTATAATTTTGCTTTAATGCTTTGGTCTTCTGTATTATATTAACTAACTAGTATATTTACCTAGCATTGTGCAGGATTTTATTTCCCTCTTAAGAACTCAGCAAACTGTCTTCTCCAGTACCTGTAGCTTTTCCCTCATATTCCTCAATGCAATTTGTATTCAGAGTTGTTAACATAGGTTGGGTTCCTGAGGGAATGCACTGTCCTTCTCCTTGCTGCTAGGCCTCATCTCCATAGCAACTGGCCTATTCCAGTACCTGTAACTTATCCCCATAGTTCCTAATCCAATCTGTATTCAGAGTTGTTAATATAACAGAGGTTTGGTTTCTGAGAGAATACACTGCCCCTCTTCTTGCTGCTGGGCCTTGTCTCCATAGCAACTGGCCTGAGGCCTAAGAGCTCTCTGGCTGAGAATACTAAAGGCCCCTCCCTGAACTGCCAACCCCAGGATTCCATAGAATCTTCACAGGCAGCCAATCATATGAGGTCTTCTTGCCTTGCTTCACATAGCCAATCGTTTGAGGTCTTCGCCTGCCTGAAGCAGACAAACAGACAAACTCACAAACATTGACTTTTATATAGCAGAAAAGTGCCTCTGCCCAAATTGAAACAAGATTCCTTTCAATTTCTCTCATCTAAGTGGAGTCCTATTCTTCCTCAATTTCTTGGTTAAAAAGTTGTAGTAACATCTTTTGCACAATATCTTTGTGGGTATCTTTTTAAAAATAACAATTTCCATAGCATCTGTTCTCATTCAGTTTTCAAAATGATGCAGCAGAGCTTGATCTCCAGTCTGTTTTTGCAGAAAGTATACTACTACATCTCTGGGTAGTCTTCTTTGTCTGATGCACATAAAGAGATTCTATAAGCCAGCTCTGTCTGATTCTCAGATTCTTCTTTCTCTATCTCCAACAAATCTGCTATTGCCTCTATCATTTGCTCCTGAATATTTTCATGTTTTCTGGTATTTATCTAAATAAAAGATAATTCTTTCATTCTCTTAATTCCATCAATGCCAATGTATCCAGATCTTATTCTCTTCCCTCCTCAACTTTATCCACTCCCCTCAAACGATTCTGCTTACTGCTCCATGTTCTTTGATTCACCTCACTTAATTCTGTGGTCATGTGGTAGATGGATTTTTAAACTGTCTCCATCTTGGATTTTATATCCTTCATCTCTTGTTTCATCTCTTGAAGTATATTTCCCCCTTTCTGTTTGATCTGACTTTCCATTTGCCTGATCTGCAGTGACATCTGAGTCATCTGTGACTTGAAAGTCGGAAGGTCAGCTGTAAATTTCTGAGCCATCTTCTGATGTTTTAATAGTTATATCCACTGACTCTCTTCTCTCTTGTCTTTCTCCTAATTTGCTAGTTCTGAGTCTGGTTTCCATATTGTGACTTCACTGTTCTGTTAGACAATGTCTTTAATATCACTTTCTTTAAACAGCATTAATTTTCCAATTAAAATAAAGTCTCTAATGCAATCGATTAATTCAATACCTCATTGAAAGTACTGTATTTTCTCAGCTACCTCTTAAAGTACTACATGGTGCTGTTCACTTAGTTTCACTTTAGCAGAAGGTACATTGCAAGTTGATTTTTTCCATGTCTTCTTTACTTTGTGCTTTTGCAAAGCAGGTGAATTCACAGGTGAACTCATGTAGAAGGCCATCTGGCAAGGTCACACTCCCCCCTTTCATCTGCAATCAGTCTCCTGTATGAAGAGAATTCCTTTTGCTAGAAGAGGTTTGGGGAGGGTCTTGATAATTCCCCTGCAACCCCTTTGATCTGACAGAGGAATTTCAACCAGGCCTCCTTGTTAAGAGTTGGGAAATTGCTGCCTGGTGCACTCTCCCACTGTGGTCCTTAGTCAGAGCTAAAGGAGATGAGACTGTCCTCTGCCATTGCTCCACTTGAAACCCCTCTGAGAAATAATTAAAGATATGAACCATTCAAGTTCTGTTTTCCATCACTAAGTAGTGTGCATTAAGTTATAAAAAGGGGATCTGTACTTCTTTGGGAGGACAGGAACTTTCTTCTGACAGACTACCTACAATCCTTTTCCTAAGTGAACTCATTGTTGACTTATGAGCATGCCCAGATAAGCAAGTAAGATAAGAAAATAAGAAGATCAGCTTAAGTGGGTTAACAGATCAGAGAGAGAGTGGTCAGCAATTTGTTTTCTTCCCAGCGTTAGTACCTCCAGATGCAACAGCAAATAATTGCCTAAGCATTTTTTTCTTCAGAATTCTCTGCCTGCCATCACTACAAATCATGCATAACTCATTCCAGGCCCAAATAATTTAATTAGTGATATCTTTCATTTTTCTTTTCCTCATATCCGTTGTTTTCTTTCTCTTTCACACCCACTCTAGAAGCCTGGTGAATTATAGGCTTTTGAAAATGCAAGCAACATTGAGGACGACCATTGTGATGGGTCTACAGGGAGGGAAAAAAAGCTACTAGACACAGAAGACTTTTTCCAAAGCTACACCAATGACAGGGAGACCCAGAAGAAAAAGGAATCTGTTAAGAAAGACATCCAGATGTCTGAATAAGCACAGCAGGGAAGACTTCTCCTCTCTATATGTATTTTGTCAAAATTATCCATTATCTGATAACATATTTGATAACCTGCTTCTTTTGAGCTCTGGTAGAGAGTTCCTTCAGCCCATGCAAATGTATCAGGAAGTTGTAGTATTTCTTACCTTATTTTCTAAGGTTAATTGAAATATCCAAATAACCAATCTGTTGCCTGGGTGTATAGCAATTCCTAGCAACAGGTACAATAATGTTATTCCCATCCTCATTCTTTTTAATTCTGTGATAACAGGACAATGACCCTTGACTTTCATGAGGGTTTGGGACACATAGCTCTCATGAAGGTAGAAAACAGAACATGAATAACTCCCCTTCTCCACCTGAGTAAGTGCTCCCCCTCGCATTCCCTTCTGGGCTCCGTCCTCCCATTCTCACTTGCTTTTTGTTTGGGCAGGTGTGGCTTCCTTTTCCGTGCCCAGGAAAAAGGCAACCAAAAGAGAGGGGCAGCCCTGCAAGCAGAGAAGGCACACATAAGCCTTTCCCCTCTATTTGCTTGCTGCAGAAAAGGAAAGCAGGGTGCCCAAGCAAAAGACAAGAGAATGGAGCAGGAAGGGGCATGTGCATAAACCTTTCCCCCTCCATTTGTTTGTCTTTTTCCCAGGTGTGGATAAAGAAGGCAGAGCACTTGGGCAAAAGGCAAGATAATGGAGGGGGAGGAGTGTGCACAAGCCTTCTGCCTCCCATTTGCTTGCCTTTTGCCAGGTCACAGAGAAGGAAGGCAGCATGCCTGGGCAAAAGGCAAGGGAATGGAGGGGGAAAATGGGGAGCAGGCAAGCAGGCAACTCACAAATAATCAAATTCACAAAGGTAAAACTTGTGAATGTTGAGGGAGCATGGTATTCCCTTCTTTCTCTCATTTTTTAAAAAAATATTTATATTGCATCAGTGAAATTGTACTTTTTCACTATAATTCTAAGATAATAAAAAAGATATTTTTAAAATACCAAGAGAAGAAAATGTGGCTGTCCTTCAAACCATGCTCCACATTTTAAAAAGCTTTAGAAGAGCCCTACAGCAGATCCAAGAAATCACTTCAAACCCAGAAAGAATGGGTTGGATGTATGCAGAAACAACAACTAGCAAACCCCCAAGGGCCTACATCACAAGATCTCATACATCTTTAGACCAACCTGGAAGAGCCCAGAATCAAAGATTTAGTATTCAAAAGAGGACTGAAACTGTCTGTCTGCTTGTCTGTCTCTTACTTTCCTAAAATGAATTCTGAGAATTGTTCTTGTGGAGTATTGCTTATACTTAATCTGTGTAGATAGAAAGTTTTTGTTTCCTGTATTCTTCCTCTATGTGTGTGTGTTTCTCTTAACCTTACCGATTCTGAGTGGGTGAAAACTGAGTTCTGCCAAAATTCAGGCTGCTGTTTCCTTCTCTCACAAGCTCAGAACAAGAGGAAGGAGTAAAATCTTGGATGGGATTTTTCATCTTCATTCTTGTATGAATTTTAGTATCATAGGCCATTTCGGTATTAGACTGTTATAGCGCTATTATTCCACTTTCAACATCCTGTGGAATCCTGGGGTTTGCATAGGATGTTGAAAGTGGAATAATACGCTATGACAACCTAGTGCCGAAATGGCCATAATGTAAAGTGCATTCAAACAACAAGCTAGTATTAACCTGAGTGTAATAAATGTCTCCCTTTTGACATAAACATAATTGCTGTTGTTATGTGACTTCAAGTTGTTTCTGAGTAACAGTGACCCCAAGGCAACCTTCTCATGGGGTTTTCTTGGCAATATTTGTTGAGAGGAGAGTTTGCCTTTGCCCTCCTGAGGCTTGACGTGTATGGCCATTTCCGCACTACACTCTTATAGCACAATTATTCCACTTTCAACATCCTATGGAATCCTGAGGTTTGCAGTTTTGGGAGGAGCGCCTGGCTCCTCCCGAAACTGCAAACCCCAGGATTCCATAGGATGTTGAAAGTGGAATTGTACCACGGTTATGATATGTCTGGTGAGAGCACTAGATATCCTTTTGATATCAAATAATTTGGCCTTGAATTGACCTCTCTCTGCCACCCTACTCCACGTGTTTGCAGAGGTCCCCGGGACAAGCACGTACGGGCTTGGCCGTTAATGGTTGTACATTCCAAAACCCCATTCAGGCAGGCAATTTAAGCCTCTCCATCGCTTTAGGGAAAAACCTCCTGGCAAACCGGCTCTGCTCGGCGTGCACACACAAAGCCACTCAGCCAAGAGCCAAGTCATTTCTTTATGTCAGGCTATTAACGAACTGACCACGCTATTGTCTTAAGAGCTAAACCCATCATGCAAAATCTGACCTTTTCCAACTCCTTTGTCCCACTCCAAATTTCCTTTGTTCTCACCGAACATAACATAGCCTGTAGGTAATCTCTACCCTATAAAAAGTTCCCACTTTTGGGACGTCTTCGGACTACTTTGGACTTCCATCTCGCCTTGCTGCCGGTTTGTCTAAGGAGCTCCCCTCAGCCAGCCACGCTGAGCTTTCTCTCCTGGAACCCCTTCTTTCTCTCCAGGACTACGAGACCAGGTGTCGTATTACCCATCCCTAAACTCTCTATTTTTGTTTCCAAGTTAGCTAGGGTGTGTGTTGTTTTATTTGCTGTTTATCTTTCAACAAAACTGTTATTTTTGTTACTTTAAAACTTGTCTGGCTACGCTCTCTGACCTGAAGCCATAGATATAGGGTACAAGATCCTTGCTAAAGTTACTCTGCCTCTTGTTTAGCTGAGAGAGCGCTCGAGTTAAATTTCCCCAACTTGTGTTTTTATTTGGTTATTTGGACGCCCCTCCCAGGTCCCCCAACGTACAGGGTAACAGAATAATCGTGCTATATGAGTGTAGTGCGGAAATGGCCTATGTCTTGCCCAACATCACCTAGTGGGCTTCCATGGGCTGAGCAAGGATTTGAACCCTGGTATCCCAGATTCCTAGTCCAACACCCACACCACTAAACCATGCTGGTTGAAGTGTAATTAACATAAGTTTTTGAAAAGCTCGTTAGTGTAAACATGGAATAGTGGATTCCCCCCCCCCCAAATCTCTTTAGATGATGCATAATAAACCCTTAAAAGCAACCAATTAAAATATCACATCAATGAATGACACTATCCTATGGAAAAAATTTCTCTTTGTACTCTTGTAGTTCTCCAGCATCATCTGCAAAAAAAAAAGAAAAAGAAAAAAGAAAAGAAGAAAAGAAAAGAAAAGGACTATCACAGTTTCTCAAAAGCAGCAGCAGCACTCAGACATGCCAAATATAAAAATAAACATTTGTGTTTCTATAGAAAGATTATAATCATAAAGGCAGTGTTGCTTTCAGTGGTAGAATGAGGTATGGAGGACATCTCCTAGTGTGTGTGGTGGTGTATAGCTGTCATTAGATGGAAAGTTTGAGGCCGGACAGCAAAGAGGAGGAGCGTGAGGTCCTGGCCTTAGCAATGAAGTGCAGGATGAGAAGCTTGAAGATGGTAGTTCTGTGAGGAAAACTTAGAAGGAGTCGGATTTCAGTGCTGGAGCCTGACTTGTAGGATTGCAGTGACTCACGGAGAGCCAGCCTGAGTGAGAGCTGCCTTTGTTCCACTTGCACTGAAGGCGGGCGGGGGGGGGGGCGGGGGGAGAACCCAAAAGCAGCAGCCGCCTTTGCCTTTTGCTTACTATATGCAGACAGCTGCTGCAGCAATCTCTCCCCCTGAAGACCTTGTTTTCCAAAATGTCTCCTAGGTAAGAATCCTGTCCCTCTTTTCTTCTGGTGGATTTGATCTGAACTCTTCATTTCTCTTTTCTTTTGCTTCCTTTCACTCTTTCACTTTTTTCTCCAGCCACTTGCAGCAGCCCTGGACTTTGCTCCTGTTACTTTTGGGTTCATCACTCCCTACTGGTCTACCAACTCAGGTCATAGAAGGTAAGAACCTCCCCCTTTCCCCCCTTTCCTGTTCTGGGGAGAGTGAGCAAAGGAATGGATCTTTACTCTGAATCTGTGTGTAAGCAGGAATTGTGCATTGGTCTGAGAATAAGAAGTGCAAAGTGATTTTTTGCTGGACAACTTGACAAGAATTACAGAAATTTCAGAAAAGTTAATGCTGTCATTCATTCTGGCACTTGAGGGAGTCTAGCGCAACTGCCAGCTGAATTGGAAAGACTGGCACTGCTCATTCTCTGGTGAGATGTCATAAAAGCAATAACACCAGGTCTGCTTGGTCTGGAACATGGAGAGCATTCCAAATGTATGTATGCAAGGGAAAGCCTTTGATGGAAATCTCCCTCTCTTTTTTTAAAAAATATTGACACACAAAATTTTCAATACTTGTCAGGTTTTATTTGAGTTGGTTTGGGTATGTGTGCTTGCCTCAAGACTTCGGAATGAGACAAGCTATCACTGTTGGAGAGCAAGTGTGGTCTAGTGGTTTGAATCCCTGCTCAGCCATGGAAACCACTGGGAGACCTTGAGCAAGTTATGCTCTGTCAGCCTCAGAGGAAGGCAAAGGCAACTTCCCTCTGAACAAATCTGTTCAGAAAACTCTGTGATAGTGTGGACCTAGGGTTGCTATAAGTCAGAAACAACTGGAAGGCACACTACAACATTAATCACAGTGCTAAATAAACAAGGATTGGTAGAAAGACAGAATTATGTCTGTGTGAAGCATCATGTCAGATAGCACAGGTTTTATCTTTAACCACCTTAAAAATTGTGCTTTCATGACCTATCTTCATCTATCCTCAGAGCACACAGGAACATATAGTGGGATCGTAGGAATTCATTTTTAACTTGATTGATCGATTAACTTGATATTATATATATAAGAGTATTGAAACCTTTTGGTCTTTTTTCCCTATATCTCTTAATGGAACTGGCAGTTGTAGCTATCACAAAGCAGAGCTGGAGAAAGGAGGCAAGAGAAAAGCCCTTTAACATGTCAGGCTCATACCGTGCTGAAGTGCCAGCCTAGTGAAATCTAAACTTCTCCCAAATTTAGTCTGATCCTTTAGCAAGCAGTAGACTATCTTTTACATGGCTAGCAAATCTAAGCTGCAGTTTAAGGGCAGAAAAAGGTTGATCATATTTTTGTCACATCAGCTACCTTCTCAGGATGAGGGTCATTTTAGTACCCAAACTTTTTACAGTTCTCTGAAATGATGCTGTCTTGGATAAAGTAATTTGGGAAGTGTTTAATATGTGGTCACAAATATGTTAGTGTCTAAATACTTACGTTCATTATTTACATACTGGTTGCACTTGTCAATACTTTTTATAATCAATAATTTCGTTGACCAATAAAGGCCATAAAATTGCAAAGAGAGATAAAATGGGCCTATTCTTTAAGGCTCAACTCTCAAATCTCAACATCTCTCATGATTACAAAGTGACCTTTACTTAATTCACCAGTAACAGATCCCTTAGCAGAAAGCTGACCATTAAAAAAAAAAGCTTCCTTGGTAGCATTGTACATAACCTTTTGATCCCCTTGGTTTATTTTTCCGCACTTTAACCCTGGGGCCACTGACTGCAGGGTTGGACCCCAGTGAAATACTTTTTCAGGCTTCAGAAGTTCCATCAAAGGAACGTCATTGTCCCTCAAATGTTTGTGGGGAATGGGAGAACACAGTCACTACCATCTACAACCAGCACCTATTGCCAGTCACCTACTCAAATTCCCTCTTTGACCAGCTCCCAGAGCTGCCACCCCCAACTGCAATATCACACAGATTCTTGGCATCTCACTAGGTGGCCATGTGGACCATCATTTGGCCTGGATTCCAACCTCCCTTTCTAAAAATAAAAAAATAAGTATCTAGTCCTTGTGGAAGCTGAGATATGGGGTAAAACATGGGCATCCTCTTCTGTCAAATTGTTCTGCAAGAAACAAGTCCACCTGAGAATTTCAGACATGAGGCAAATGAGAGAGAGTGGTGAGAGTGACAGAATGCAAGAAGCATTCTGTACTGCTTTCACAGATACTGCTTTCAAGCCAGGTGTCACTCACCCTATATTTGTTCATTTCATTTGTCCTGCCTAGATGTAGTTCTCTATATTTATTCTTGCTGAAACGTATTTTGTTAGCTTTGGCTCAGCTCTCCAATCTGTTAAGGACATTTTGAATTTAGTTCCTGTCTTTGGGGATTTGTTGCCCCTCCTAATTTGGTGTCATCTGCAAATTTAATAACCAGGGCTTCTATTCCCATTATGGAATAGATCCAGTCATGGATCCAAACAATTATGAAGAAAAGATAAACTCTTTTTTTGATGGACTAATTCCACATTTATTTGTCTTAGGAGTATGTTAAGAGCACTTGAAATGTTTACTCACACATGTGTCCAACTAAGTTAAATGTGCATAACAGAGGAATACCATTTCCTTCTACAGTGTAAACTCTATCAGAGAAACAAATCAGAAACTACAAAGGTGAAGATTTAGAAAGGGTTTCTGTGGTATTTTTATGGGTCTGTAGTTCTTTGCCATAAGTGAAAAACTGATGGCATAGAATAATGACCTGAAGAAAATACTATTGGAAGTGTCTGTATATGGCAAACATGTTGGTGCCATTTTTTTTCCATTTGTACTGTATTATGAGGGCACATACCTACTTTATATGATTTCTCTCTCCCTTTTAATCCTTACAGGAATCCTGTAAGGTAGATTTGTTCAGAGCTATTGGTGGTCCATAATGAAATAGAAGAAGATCTCATTATGTATTTGTAGCACAAATGCATCAGCATAGTTCCATCTTTGACTATTCCTTACTATATGATGTTGTGGCTTTCCCATCATTGTACTGTAGTTAGATTACTGTGGAATCAAATCTTTTCCTTGTTGGGAAAAATCCCTCAGTGGCTCCCAATATTGCTACTGTCTCAACTACTGTTTCTGTTGTGAATGTCTTGCTATGCTACAATTCTGACATTAGCTAGTCAGGTAGTCCTTTGCAGGTGTGCTTCCCCTCTCCTCTCCCACCTTATTCCTAAGCAGGATGAAGTCATTCCACTTTCACTGCTCAAGCAAGGAGGACATCTTGGTTCATAGGAGAAACCACTCTAATCTTTTTATTCCACTTCCCAGTAGGGTTTAAATTTTTTTATTTGCTATTTTTGAAACGGTTGTACAATTGTGCTACTGTGGGAATAAAAACAGTTTCAGGCAGTCAAAACTGCACAATTGGGGCAGCCTAGAAGCAAAATCAAATTAAATCAACTGTGTATGTGCTATGTATACCAGATACTTCTAATCCTGGGCAGGAAGGTGCATCAAGGAGAGAATTGACAATTGAGGAAATGTGCAGCACCAAAGCACTATTGCTGTGATCCTGTGAAAGCTATCAGTTCCATAATGATGTGCTTCCATTTGCAGAAACAATGCTGTTGGCGCGATACAACAGGCTAGTGTGATATTCTCCATAGTTAATTCCATGACTAAGCAGAAGTCTTCCTGTTCTAGGCCCACCACTTTAAACATTACTCGGTACTGGATCAGTTGTAACAAAAGTTGTATGACATGGGAGAAAAAAAGTAACAATTAATGTGCCTTATTTGCATCTTTATAATGCAAATAAGAGTAATTTATACAATTGGAAATGGCATTATATCCAAGTCAGGTGCGTAGATATGAGGAAATGATATATGGCAACCTTAGCCCTCCCTACTGTGTCATGTGTCCCTCAGCAGCCAATCTGGGCCAGCCAGGAGATAGTCAGGAGCCATTCTTGAAGGCAGAGGAGTTGGTGAAGAATTTGGAGAGCTGCTTAGCCAGATCATGGAGGTGGCGGTGCTGCTTCTGCTTCTGGTGGGGCTCTTCTTCTTCACCAGCTGAGACCACAGTAGGCTGATTGCCTTCCAGCCACTGCCATTTTTGTCAAGGATTTTGTGTTTTACCTGTGCCTTCTTCCAATGCTGCTCACCCACTCTACTCATCTCTTTTCTCTCAAGTCACAGGTGCTACTGTGCTCACCCACAGCTTCCTTTCCCTCACTTGGACCCGTCTTGTTCTTCCTTGCAGCAGACCAGCTAAAATCTTAATTTTTTTGCAGCACAGAATTTTATGTATCATTTTGTATGTCACTATTATTTTCTCTGAAATTCATCCAGTCTATAATGGGTTTGAAAAACAATTGACAAGTAATGAAATAGCCAAGAAGACAGATCCTGCCTCCTCTCCTGGATTGTTAGGCCTGTCAGGAATCTCTCCCTGTCGAGCTGCAGCCAGCAAGGGAGGAGAGAGGGCAGAAATACTTGGAGAATCCGAATATACCAAAACACCAGGAAAACACAAGTCGGGCCAGGTCAAGGTCCAGTCCAAAGGTTCAGGAGGCAGAGATCCGTCCAGAGGGTTTTAAGGGAGCAGGAGACACAAAGGTCGTGAGGGCATACTAATAATTTGCTGCAGGAAAGGAGCAGCCACGCCGGCAGACTTAAATAGCCCCTGTGAGCAGGTGCTGCTTGTTACTGTTTCTTCAGCCTAGTCCATGCAGCCTCCCTCTGAGCAGCCTGTTTCAGCCTTCTGCATGATTGAGAGCTGATGGGCACAGCTGGCTGCAACTCCTCTGCATTACTGCTGGTTCCCTCTCCCTCAAGAGCTGGCTGGGGCAACTCTGTCTCTGTTTGACCTTCCAGTGCAGGGAATGTTTGCAGGTTGACTTGCTCACTCCCTGGCTTGGCCCCATGCACAATCGGTTGTTCCTCAATCACCACAGCATCATCTAGCACAAGGCCTTGGTAACTTTTACTGCTCCCTGCTTTGCTCCCACCCACTTTGGCTCTCTTTAAACTCTTTGAACTTGCTCTGTCCTTAGCCTTTGTCCTCTGTTAAATAACAAACAAAACTTAACCCATTTTATGTGCTTTCCTGTCCTTCTCACTGATGCCTACAACACAGGACACAGTTCACACATTCTGCTTGTAGCTGTAAATGCAAGAAATACCACAAAAAGCAAAATGTTATCAGGCACGAATTCTGGATGATTATTGAAGTTGTTTAACCATATCTTTGGGACAGTCTTTTTAAGATGGAATGCCCCCCTTTTTTTCCCACATGAATTCCAGGCATGTACCATATATAAGCCACTGCAGAAGGTGGCAATATGCAACTTGAGGCCATTTAGATCTAACCTAATTTAAGATCATCTCATATTACATACCTGACTTTGTAGGGGGAGTGAAACCCATCTGGTAAACTATTCAACTGTCAAGACCCAACGGCCAGTCACAGACCCAGCCTCTATCTTTTGAGGACTCTATTTCAGTTGGTTGGTCTTCCTACAGCCAACCACTGCATTCAGGCACCAGCTCAGAGGTATATCCCCACTATACAGTTATAGCACTTTAATACAACTTGTACTGCCAAGGAATCCTTAGATTTGTAGTTTGATGATAGACTTGTCTGCTAGACAGCTCATACAGTGCTGTTGAGAGGAATGGGTTATTGCTCTCTAACAGAGAATTCTGAATATCTCATCAAATCACAAATGCGGGATCATGTGAAATGGAACGATGACAGCTAATATAGTATCAAAGCACTATAACTATGAAGTAGTTGACCCAGTCACACACAGTGCCACTTAACTTAGAGGCAGTTCTCTCCTTAATGGATTACAATTGTGCATGCTGCTGATATGTATGCTGCTACTCAGATCACCTCTCCTATGACTGCACTCAAATGCTTCATATAATCATTAAGTGGTGCTAGGGACAAGGCCAAGGACCACAGCTGCTTCTCCTGAGTGCCTTCCAGGCCTGCTTTGCTGCTCATGGTGTTCCATGAGAAAAAGATAGGTGGGGAAGGTGACATTTCTGCCTTGTAGACAGCGCACTTTTTTTTCCTTTTTCCTTCTTCCTAGTTAATGGGCCTGTTGCTCCTCCAGCTGGATTGTGGCAGGTATAGTAAAGGTCAGCAGAGATAGTAGCTGGGCAGAACATGTAAAATGGACTGCTGCTTACTTCTCCCTTCCTCCCTCTGGGCTCCCTCTTCCCACTAGGCAGTGGAGCTCAGCAGATGTGCACTGTACTGAAAATAGTCAGGAGTGGCTGGCAAAGCCTTCACTTATAGTAGCACCAAAGAACTTGGTGAGAGGGTTAATAACAGTGGCAGAGCTTGGAGTATATGTGGAGGGGTGGGTAGGTGGGAGGACAGCAGGGCCACAACACAGGGGCATGGCCACTGTGCACGGGGGCATGGCTGTGGTGTGTGTGGGCATGGTCAGGGCACGTGGGGGCATGGCTATGTGCCAAGACACCCCAAAAACATTGCTGCCTGGAGCGAACCGCCTCCATCACCTCCTGTCCCTATGTGACTGGGTAATGAGCCCTCAGACAGACCCAGCTCTTCTCCTGATCTGCAGTTGAGATAAAGTCTCAGCCTGCCTGCTGTTCAGGAGTAGACAACATGGTGACCATGAGAGGATGTACAGGAAGTGTCCATCACACACCTCATGGGCATCAGCTGACTGGGAACAAAAGCCAGCAAAAATGTAGACTCTGTGACACCAATACCATCATTTTCCTTCTCCTTCACAAAGAACCTGAGTTTTAAAAGCTAGCATAGTGTATTTTCTACCTCCTGGTTGATCTAATAAAGGTATCACTGTGATATTGGATTTTGTTTTATGGTCAAGGCAGTTACATGTGCCATTTTTTCTAAAATAAAGTTTAATCGTCACAGATTTAATAAGGATAACAATCCAAGGGATTTTGTGTCAACTCTGAAGCATCTCTACCATTAACCGGTTGAGTACTGCTAATGTCATAGAGGTGATGCACGAATGGTGTCAGAAAGACAGGAAATTACAGTGGATCTTGAAATGCCCTGGATCAGAGTTGTTGAAGGAACCACACAAAAGAGGCTGTGGAATGATGAAGAGATGGTGAAAAAGTGACAGAAGGCAAAGGAGAAATTGTGGGAGGGAGGAGAGGCTGAGGAGGAGAGAGGTGGGCAAAGAAGAGATCCTAGAAAAGGAAGCAGCAGCCAAGGAGACCAGGAAAAATAAATAAAGGAAAAGCAGCCTAGAAGGGGCAGAAAGATATGAACAAAGTGAGCCTAGGAAAGAAGGCTTGGAACATGGGAAGTTAGACAATTAAAAGAAAAACAAGGAGCAATCAGTATATACTCAAAATCAGTGAAATCTGGCATTCACTTGGGCTCATTAAATATAAAATGTTACCATTAGAAATACGGTCTGCACTCACCTGCTAAGTTGGTATATCCAGACAAGGCTTTAATCCTAGCTTAATTCTGCAGACAGAAAAAGAAAATTATTTTACTATCGCTGGTGGGATCCAGAGGGGTAAAAGCAAGGGTGGGTAACTTGCAGCTCTTGACCAAATTTGAAAACTGTTCTGCAAGCAACTGGTACAAATCTGTGGGCAACCATCTCTAACCTAGCTGTCCAGTGGGCAGGGAGGAAGAGGGAAGAAGAAAAGGAGGAGACTCTGCTCAGCATTGCCCCCGCTTTTCTTCATGGAGGTAATGGAGTCCTTGGATTAATCAACTCAAAGGCTCTGTCTCAGCTCCTCCATGGGTTATTCTTGCTCCAGTTTGGGTCCTCTTGAGGAACATGTGTACCTTTGGGAATTGGGAACACAAGCCTTACAAGCCCTCCATCATGGAACCAAGTTCGCTTAAAGGGCATGTCCACTGTGGTCACATGTTAGCTGTATTGGATTATCTCCATGTACACAATTGTGGAAGCTATGACTTTTTTTAATTTTATTTTTGGTTACTCACTGTATATACACACATTCACTTAATCATAGGGGCTGTAAAACAGATCAAATAGATAAATTTGTTCATTTTATTTTGGCCTTGTGCCACTCATGGGAACATTTGTGGACATTCACCTGTTCTGTCCTGAATTGGTTGTGCAATTAGCTGTATTGGTGGGAGAGTGATGCTAGCTCAAGGACTGCGGCTTCCCAAATCACCCAACTGAACAACACAGTGTCTGTGTGTGCAAATGGCAGAGAGTAGTCCACACTTGAGAGAGGGTGGTAGGATTTGCAGTCTGAAGCGGCCATATGACTTGAGGATGGCAGTTCCTAGATCTATATTCATGTGTCTTTTCCTATGTTGCTGTTGGACCTTCTGCTCCCACCAAATGGCAGTTAGCTTCTGTTTCTCTTCCTTGCACCATGAGATGCCTCTCTCTCTTTTTCCACATTTCAAGGGGCTATCCTCCATTCCTGTAAGCTTGGGTGGCAAATAATAGGTAAAGGAAAGTTGAAGAAAAGCAAATATTTGTATGTTTTCAGACTATAACTCATGAACAATGCAGCAGTACACATTTGAAACTTCACAAACGTCCACAGCACAAAGAAAAAAATGGCGCTGACCCTTCCTGACTGTCAGTACAAACAGTGGTGTGACATTCATCTGGTAGGACCAATTAAATGACTCACCTCTGATCCAACCTAGGTCAAACTTCTTCTCCCACCCCTTCTCTCACCCCAGTTTCATGGTAATCCCAATCTTGCCAGCAAGACTCTTTCTCTCTTCTAGTTCTTCAACAACACCACAGATTAAAATTGCTTTTCTTTTTTAATGTCTTGAAGCCCTCAGCCATGCAAAAGATCTAATTGCAAACTTAATTAGGGGTATCATCATGTGCTGTGCTGGGACTGAGTTTCAGGTAAGGCTGCACTATTTTCTCCATGCAATTCCAGCTCTTGACAATGACAGCAGCATGGATTCCTGATCCCTGCTTTAAGGGCCTCTAAACATTATTTTATGTTTTTTCATTCACAGTTGGCATCTTTAAGTCAGCCCCTCAGTACTTGTAATTTCATATTTTGTGTGCTATGTCATTCACACTACCCAGTGCAGCAGAGTCTCATCCTAATAGTATTGCCAGACAATCACAAAAACCTCCCCCATTTAGTATTCCTAATACCCTATTTGCTCAAGAGATTCCATACCTCTTTCCTTAAGTTACCCTTACAACAATGGTGTAAAGTAGGCCAGTATTACTGCCCCATGTTACAAATGTATACAGAATAAAAGCTTTGAGGTAATTGATTGTCCTCTACAAAAGATGTTGTCTTGATTCTGCAATCTCTGACTCAAGGCATGACAGAGCAGCATCCAACCCATCATCCATCCATGCCAGCAAGTACAGAACTGGCAGACTTCTCACATGGAAAAAATGAACTATGTGAAATATAATTTATACAAGAGTGACTAATTCTCCGCTTTGGTTGGTGGAAGAAAATAAATGCCCATAGTCACAGCAATGTTAAAAATAGTCTGTAGAATATTAAGTTCAGACATTTATCAACACTTTAAAGAGCATTCTTTTGCAAAAGTGCCACAGAGTGACATGGAGTTCTCTGGATTCACAACCCAGTGTTGCATTCCTCTGGAAATGCAGCATGTTTCTGTTTTCTGAGACTCTTGAAATGTGTTTGGCGATACCTCTGAAGGATTTTAACTCCCCAGTGTTTACAGTATGCCACATAGCATTCTGCCACCAAATGCCATGCAGAATTAATTTTCCTCTGAACAAGCTGGGGAAAAGGGAGAAGGCCTGTCAGACCACTGAGATCCCATGTCAGCTGTCAGAGTCTTGTGACTGTTGAGAGATATGAAAGATAGTAGTGTATCTCACAAGCAGAGCAATACTTGCAAGCAGGTGAATAACAACTAGCAGGATCTAGCAAAGAAATAAAGCAAGTTTAAACTTCTTTGTAAAAACATATGAAACCATTAAGTAGTATTATTTACAAACATTAAAGGTTTTTAAATATCTTGTGGTGAAAAGCTCTGTAACATGTCTTTAAACATGGACAGAGAGCGAGAGAGAGAGTGCTGCAAATGAGAAAAAAGGAGGAGCAAACTTCAATTGCAAGGAAAGAGAGGATGTGGTTAAAACCAGCATAGGGAAAATGACACGAATACATCTTTGTCTCAGCTCTTTTAGACACACAGAATGGCAGCCACTTAGTATGGGTATGCTAAGTTTTGCTACCTCTAGTTGTAGTGATTAAATTACAGTGATGTAGACTCGAATCAATTGACTCAGACTCAAGTCAGAGTTAAGTCACTTCAGAGACTCGACTTGGACTTGATTTGGCAAAAATTACACACTGACTCGACTCGAGACTTGCATAATTTTAACGACTGATTTGCTGCCCTTGGTTCAGTAAAATAACAAATTCATCCAGAAACCTTACAACTTACTGGTCACACGATCTGTCTCAAGCCAAAAGTGTGGACACATTTCTTAGAGGGAACAGCAAATGAGTTAGGCAATGGGCTTGGGGAAGAAGGATCCTTCTTTCTAAAGCTCTTGAAGCTTCAGTAATGGGGAATAAGAAGGATCTGATCTCTCACTTCTGAAAAAGTCTACAGCTTTGCAAATGCGAAGTAAGAAGGATGTTATTCCCACTTCCGAAGCTGCAGATGGCAAAATCACAAAAGTGGAGGGTCAACTATATTTAAATTGTTAAAACTGACTTTATTCAACTCCATGCAGAAATTCTATAATACAGATTGGGGTATAAAGTTGGGTCTCAGACTTGAGACTTGACTTGAAAGTATCTTTCAAGGACTTGAGACTTGACTTGAGACTTGAAGATAGAGACTTGAGACTTGACTTGAGATTTGGAGTAAAAGACTTAAATATATCACTGTTAAAATTGTTCAATGAAGCATATTATGACAAACCTAGGACTCTCATGCAGAAGGTTCTGCACTGGCTTGCAATGTCTTATTTCCCACCTATAAGGCCTCAAGCTCAGAATGAGATGAGACTACTTTCTTCTATGAAAAGGAAAAAGGTACTGTTCAAAGTACATTTTTAAAGAACAGATTTGCTATTCCATTTTCTTGGGAAGAGGTCCAAAATCCAATGTGGGGTAATGTCTTTATTAGAACCAACAGAAATGCCACAAAATTATGCAAACTTTTGAGTTTTCCAAAACTCACCTTCATATTAAGTGATATAAAAAGCAGTAAAATGAAAAAAGAAACAGAAACATAGCCTATTTAGTCCATATGTGAACTTGACAAACTAAATGAATTAGATGCAATTGTTTTATGCATCAGATCTAGCAATACATTCTAGCATACAAAAAATACAATCTAGCATACATACATCTAGCAATACATTCTAAGATTGAGAAGCAATCCTGTGTTCTCAATTTCTGAAAATATAAAAGTTGTTTGTCACTCAAATCAGCCTTTCGTATTCAGAGTTATTACTGAACTGCTGTGCTTGCTCCCCAACTATCTCAGACAGAATCATGTTGGTGCACATTGGTGAAGGGAGAGTTTTTAATAAATACTCCCACCAGTCCTGATTTGGCAAGGACTGCCCTGAAAAAATGTTGTCCCATTTTTTTCAGCTGCTTTTAAACATCTCATCCCCCCATGTCCTCTTCTAACTTTCTCTCTTTGTCCTGGTTTACATTAGTTGCTGTAAACTTAGGCCATTTCCGCACTAGACTGTTATAGTGCTATTATTCCACTTGCAACATTCTATGGAATCCTGGGGTTTGAAGTTGATGGCAAAAAGAAACTGCTATAAACTCTTCTAGCTAATCTGTTCTCCCTAGTTTGCTATCTTGACCACACTGTGATGTTGCTTGGCCACACGTGTCCCAATTTTCACCTGTGAAATTTTGGAAGGTATGACATAAACTCTTGGAATGTGCATAGCATCACCTCCAGAAGGCAACAGCTGTAGAAAGAGGGAGTGAGGGTTCCCTGCAGTGTTTCTTCTTCCTGTTGTCTGTCCTGGATTACACTGGATTGATAATTTCAGATTTCACTTCTTCCCACCCTTTTCCACCTTTCTTTTAATCATGTAGGCTCCATCTTTCTCCCTCTCCTAAATGTGCTGTTCGCTCTAATAAACATTCTTTTCACTGATGGCTATCTTCTGATGAAGCCCCATATAAGGGGGGGGAATGCAGTGCCTGGGGCCCTATGTTTTTGGTTCCCAAAGCCTCCAATCTTGTCCAATTTTTAACAAGTTGGTAGGGGGGAAAGCATTATTTTAAAAGAGCTCTTTAAAAAATACTGACATCATCTTAGAAGTGATTGTCACATCACTACCCCCCACAAAACCACGAAGCCACTATATATCATCTGAACCTGGAAGCAATTCATTTCTGGCTGTGTTGGGAGTATTCATGTGGCCTGCAAGAGGAAAAGGGCCTCCATGCTTTCTGCAATTGCTCATCTTAGTAGAGGTTAACTGCTCAGCTCATGAAAGAAATCTGAAATGTTGGACTATGAATATAAGTGCTTCAGAAAGTTAAGTTTTTTGGTCTGCTTGATTTTGTAACTAATCATAAATTAAAAAAAACTAAAACCAAAAGATTGGTCCAGGTTCATTACAAAAGGATGGTAAGTATACTTCTTAGGTAGCAATGGATATGTTACATCACATACTGTATCTGGGTTATTTCGGGCTTTTGGTTCTTTTTCTCTTCAAAGACTTTAAATCCTTTCCCATCAACATCTGTGTTTTATTATTGGCAAACCTACGCTGCAATTGCTGAGCAACAATCAAGAGTAAATATTTGTATTTTTTCCTTCAATCTGTGCACCCACATGGCAATGGTCAGGAGGCTGTTGACTTAAACTTTATACTCCTGACCCAGAGCTCTAATAAGTCAAAATGGCATTGTAATTTCTTCATCAGAAACATCAATCTCTGCTGCAGCACAAAGTATGCCATCACTTGAGGTGGGTGTCCAGGCACTGCCGCCACAGCTCCTTCTCAGTTCTTGCCAATGCCATGGCTCTTCTGTAGCTCAGTTCTTCAAAAGTGTACATATAAGAAATTCTTCTCCCACACAAGAACTTTGAAAGTTACTTTTAAACAGAATGAATATAATGACATGCTGAAGCCATCCATAGTTAAGCACCATATTGCATCTGCAGTTAAAAAAAAAAATCTTTGCCTGATAAAGGAATTTTGATTTTAAAAGGTACCACTGAGATTTTTGCACTTTAATGAGGTTGGTCTAATAAGGGTATTGTGTTAAGAAAGAGCCAAATGCCCAGATTGGGATATAAACTATCATTTTTATTTGCATTATAAGTCAACAGCATACTAACAGAACCAAAACATTCAAAGGTGATGAGGTGAAACCTAAGACTGCTAAATCAAACACACATGCCACTTATCTATAATCTGCTAAACCATCCTGTTTTCCTGGCTTGCGCCTGAGCCATAATGTGCCTGATTATAGCCTTGTGAAAGGGGCTGATGGACAAAACAGTTATCAAGTCTGCATAGTGGCTTGTCTAGGTTTGCCCCTTCCACCTCAAATGCCCTTCTCCCCTTTTTTGTATATGGGGTTTACCTCACTCACCTCAATTAGAGCCAGCTGTGACAAAAGTAGCAATCTTGGCTTGATTCATCCATGAAGACAATATTTGCAAAATCTCATTAAGCTATCCAAAAACCGATTAAGCCATTAGCTTAAGGCAAACTTAATTATATGAAGGTTTGGCAGACAATAAATTGGTTTCATATCAGAACAACAAGAGCTAACCAATAACCTAAGCAACAATACATCCCTAGGGAAGGTGAAAAACATGGTAGGATGGAATGAAAATATTACTTCCAGGTCTCTGAAAGTGAGCATCAGTTGCTTGGGAAGTTTAAAAAGCAGTGGTGGGAGCATGGAAGTCCAATATCTGACTAGCAAAAGAGGCAAGAAACATGGGTGCAAGCTTTTACAAAGGCTTTTTGAAGTCTTGCAAGAGCAGTGCCCTCACAAGAATGCCATATCTTCCCAGATTAGGAAGTTTCATGAGGATTGCAGATCTCATGATGGCTGCTTGAGGCAACCATTGTGAGATTTTCATTGGCTACATTCCCAGCTGAACCCTCAGCTATTTAACATTCCCTCCAGTATTTCCTCTAACAAAAAGTAGAACTTCACAGATTGGCTTCTGTTGACTTGCTTTGGCTGCTCCTAAATTCAAATTCCAAATGAACTCATGTCTCTTTTGCAACAAAGTAGCCTGTGGAAACAGGTTTTTTTGGGGTGGTGGTGGTAGACTTTGTATTCTCAAATGGAGAACCAAATTGTATTACAGTCATCCCTCCACATCCATTAGGGTTAGGGGCACAGGACCACGGTGAAAGTGGAAAAACCATGAATAATTCTAGACCCTCCCAAACCATATTTAACACACAAAAAAAGTATGACCATCATATTCAACCCATCGTGGATTCCTTTGAGGCATCAGGGTTCCTGTAGGCAGAAGTGGCTGGCTGGTGGGGCTTACTGCCACCTCCACTGCTGCCCCACACCATTTTTAATAGGGACTTACTAGCTTTGTTCTCAGTTTCTCAGTCTCTCAAGACTTGCAGTCCCTATTAAAAATGTCATAGAGCAGAAGCAGAAGTGACAGCAAATAATCCATGAATAATCTAATCCACAAAAGTGAAACCTGCAAATGTGGAGGGTAGACTGTACTTTGTTTTTAATGCCCTTCTGATTCCAAGGGCATTGTGGCTGAAACTTAAACCTAAGCCTAAATTGATAAGTTGGGATCTCTTCCTCATATACCATTTGAAGACCACATGTAGACTGCTGGTTCTAACATCCTCACTTTTCCCTTCCCTTCCTTATTTTTAAATAATCTTTTCTGATGTAAAAACTTTGGTTTCACTGAGAATTTTGCAGCTTTTTGATTTGTCTAACAAAGATATTATCACAATATCAACTTTGAAATTTGTTTTATGGTCAGTATGGTTACCCCTACATTTCTTCCACTGCTCAGCATGCCATTATAGCCACTTTCCAAACTTTGCCTCATACAGCACACTCCTATCACTCACCTGCCTGATGTTATAGTTCCATCTTTTTCTGTGAACAAGCTTGTTGAATTCTCTGTGAACTGAACATTATCTTCACAACCTCATTCATCTGGGAACATATATTTGATAGCAGCAGCAGATTCTCCAAGGGGATTTTTTCCCTTGTTGTTGTTGACTGAAAAATCAGTGTCCCAGTAATTCTCAATGCATTGATTACCTCAGTGGAATACAGTGTGGAGTTTCTAGGTTGTTCCTTGGTTGTTTGTGTTTTTGCTAACAAGTGCCAATACAGTGGGTGTAAATAAGAATGTACTAAGGCAGTCATTTTCTGTATGTGAATAGGCATCCAGCCATAAATGTGTTAGAGCAGATGTTGAAAAAATGTGCAAGATTTACAATCCTCTTCCAAGAAAGGAAACAAGGAGTACAATTATGCTTTGACTGTAAAAAGCCTGGATTAGTTTTCTAATGCCATTGCTTTTTCGTATGGAATATTGTTCTCTTGTCCAGCCATCCACATTAAAACAAGGGCTTTTGTATCTTTATGGAGCATCTTCAGGGTGTTACCAGCTGTGCTGGCTGTTTGTGAGTATACTTTCTATGCTGGTTTGATAGCTATTAAAATATATCCTTCATCAAGAGCCAATTTTGGGGAGAAGACAATCTACATCAGTTATAGACAGCATCTGATAACACCTGTGGAACAAATGTACTGAAGCAGACAGATCATAATGCTTGCTGTTTTCAAAATGGATTATGTGTACATGCTTCATTTTGCGTAGCAGCATTTGAACTGGCACACAAAATGTTTGTTCAGTTACTCAGCTGCACAGGAAGTAGTTCTTTCGTCTTCTTCAAAAGGAAATGTTTGAAAAGGGAAGTCTGTGTATTATATATATTAATTAGTTCAATATTTCCAATTCACCTGAACTATGTTTTAGGAATGAAAAGAATATTCATAAATATTCAAATCAAAATGGTGTTTCTTGTGCTATGGAAAATCTAGAAGCAAAGTTATTATTTGCAAATCAGGACTCAAGTTGAAAAGGGGGGGACTGAATAAAAAAAATGGGATTTTCTAAGCCATAGGAATAGCAAGAATAATATAAAATATTTGAAAAATGGTCAGAAACATGTTTCTCAGGTATTGGGAAACCGTGACGAGAAGAATCCTGGACTGATATGAAACCTTGTGACTGAGGATTTATTCTGCACAAAATATGCACATAGTCTTTTTATGCAGAAAAGAACATTTTCTGCACAGAAAGTAGCATATCTGTGCAGAAATATTATTTTTGGTATTGAAATACTGTTTCCTCCTGTGAAAAAACAAACCAAATCCACCATGACTTTTGCACAGAGTAAGTCCCAAACTGCAAACAATGTGAAAACTGCAGTTTATCAAAACTTTTATCTCAGTTGGAAGACAAATGCTAAAATTACTTATTGCTTCTTCGGAGAATGGAATTAGCTGAGAATTACATCTTTACTGTGCAAGAAACTTGAGTGTGTGGAGAAAAATGGGTTTCTCTGCACCAGAAATTTGCACTCCCCACAGAGAAGAATCTTGTTTTTCCGCACAAAAACAAGTTTTCTGTGCAAAAAATCCCATTGTACAGATGAAGCCCCAACCTGTGAATATTCCTTGAAAACAGCAGTTTTTAAGGAGTCTCTCACGGTAGGAAGAATTTGCATGGATTATTGGTTTTTGCTGGGAAGTATGAATAATTATGAAGATTTACAAAGCCTGTACATTTACTGGAAGTAGAAAAGCATAGTATGGATCGTTTAAAAGACCTGACCTATAGTGTGTTTTTTACCTTCCATGCATGGGATAGGCATACTAAATCCATAGAAGCTGCATGACAGAGAAGGCTGGGGCTCACTGGACTGTAACAGTCATCTGTAACAGTCACCTGAAAGACAGCTTTGTCCACCACAACTGACCTTCTGTGTTTTGTAGAGGCAGGGGAATATTAGATGTGTTAACTAGACATGCTTTCAATTTATTCAAGGCAACAAAGAAGCGAAATAAGCACGGTCTGTGCCCCACATGAACTAAAGGTAAATCAAACATTATCAGATCTGTCAGCAATACATGGGGCTTTTATGGCAGACATGTTAACCATACATGCTTTCCATCTTGTGGCTGGGCCTCTACATACAGTGACCCCAGAATTCTTTATAAGGTGTGGGGGACTCAACATTGGCAGGCAAGTCATTATCAGTTTTGTCTAAATTTTGTGAATTCAGTTTTACAGACCTGGAAAATATAGAATTAATTATATTAATTGCATTAAAAATCACTATTATGATCACCAACAACTGAAACAACAACAAAAAATATCTGACTACTATGAAAGTAATGGAAAAGAATAAATGAAATATTAGAAAATTGGACCTGGTAGTTTCTTAATGTAATCCAGCATGACTCTTTTTATGTCCTTCAATTGGCCTAAGAGCTGAGGACTCAGTAACGTTTCTGTGAGGGATCTTGGGATCTGCAGTTTAGGGAAGGTATACAAAAATTCTCAGCCAGAACGCTCTCATGCTTCACCAAACTACAAACCCCAGGATTCCACAGGACGCAGCCATGGCAGTTAAAATGGAACCAAAGTACTATAATTGTACAATGTGAAAAGGCCCATCGTCTTAATTCTTTATACTTTTAAGTTGGGTTTAACCATTAGATGGCCTTTGAAGGAGGGCATTTAACTCTTTAGATGAGGAATGAACAACTATCTAAGATAGCCTGAGATCACACACACCATTCAGTTTATCTGAGAGGCCTCTCCCCGCCACCTGTGCCCCCATCCCCAAAAATGTATTTTTAAACAGTTTTTTTTAAAAAACTTAGTATGTCCCCTGCACACTCTACGGCAGCAGTTCTCAACCTGTGGGTCGCGACCCCTTTGGGGTCGAATGACCCTTTCACAGGGGTTGCCTAAGACCATCGGAAAATACGTATTTCCAATGGTCTTAGGCTCCATTCCCTCCTTGGTGGTGGTGCGCAAGTGCGAGCCACGCGCTCGCGTCCTCCCGCCCCCGGTTCAGAAGGGACTGAAATCGCTCCCCTTCTCCGCTACCAGGAGAACCTCCCATCTGATGGGCCAGCTTGGGGGGGTAGCGGCAGCACGGGGGGCAGGCCCCCTCCTCGCCATGGCCCCTGCCCCACTCGCCATGGAGGGGGGTGCTGTGGAAGGGCCGGAGGGCCGCAAGGCAGTGCTTTTCCGGGGGGCAAGCTGCTCCCAGTGCAAAAGACAAAGGCGCTGGGATTCCTCCCCCCTTGGCCAGGGTCGACACTCTGGAAACTTTTCTCACACTGCCCCCCCAGCGGAAACGAGAGCGAAGCAGAAGCAGAGCTCGGGGGGTTCTAGGAGTTTTTTCCTGGGGAGAAGCGCGGCTCCTCTTTCCCTTCCTCCCCGCTCCCCCCGTTCCTGGCCAACGAGGCAGCCTTTGCTGGGGGGGGGAGAGATTGTAAATAATAAATAAATAATTTTATGGTTGGGGGTCACCACAACATGAGGAACTGTATTAAAGGGTCACGGCATTAGGAAGGTTGAGAACCACTGCTCTAGGGGTTTATGAGGTACAATTTCACAATGTTTTTGACCTGTTAGACTGTTTGAGGACCAAGTGCGGCCTTTTTTAAACACATGAATAAACCTGAAGCCATTTTATTACCTGTAAATGGCATTACCTGGAGGGAAGGGATAATAAAATTGTGGCCCACACCTCTTAGTGAGTGCAGGGGGGATTTTGAGTTAAGGAAAACCTTGGGAGGGGGGATGAAGTGTGAGGGGAAGCAGCCTTCCAAGATTTCATGAAATCTTCCCCCTTTATACCGCCCATATTTGTGTGGGGGATGGGGAAAGCACCAAGGGCCTGAAGAACAACCTTTGGGGACTGCATCTGTACCCCTATGTTTGAAGCTGAGCCCCTGTTAATCAACCACTGTAAGTGCTGAATGCTTTTAATATAACCTTTTAAGTTAGCCTTTATTAGACTTTCAGACTTCATAAATTTCAAGTCATATTTAACCCTAATTATCTCTAGAAGCTTACCAGTGCTTATTGACTACCTTGCATCCCTAACTGCTTTCAAGAGAATTTTAAAAACACCTAAGTCTTCCCTGGCTTTTATTTTAGAATATTTGTGTCCTTTTTGCTGAGGGATGGCTTGAAATTCTATTTTATATAGTTTTATGTAAAATTGTTTATATTTAGTATACTTATATTGTTTTTATACCGTAAGTGACCTTGGCTGAATCTACACAGGCAAAATAATGTGTCCTTACCTCACTCCCACTCCTATTGAAACACACAATGTTCCTCTTATTTCAGTGTGAAAATGCTTCTTTTTGATGCCTAAGGGCTTTAAGGTGATTTTTAAAAACCTCTGGTTTGCCCTGCAGTTTTGGGAAAGTGTGGTTTGGCCCCCAATTTGGGATCATGGTGGAATTAGGGGTCGAGGAGGATGGGGCTGAGTTGGTCGGTGGTCACCTGATCGTTCCCACTGCAGAATTATAGCTCCCACATTTGTATTGGTGTCCAGAAAAGGTGATGTTGCTTTTTTTTTTTTTTTTAATCTGGTGTTTGTATGCAAACTTTCGCATTCATACTGTTGCATTTCACTTCCCTCTACTCTACCAGCTCTACTTTATAGAAGCATAGGTGGGCAATCAGAAGAATGGGAAAACAGAGAAAGATGATTTGATTATGCAAATATGTGCATATATGGTGGGATTCCAGACCCCTCAAAGCTGTTGCAGTCATAAGATCAGGCATACCCTGATTAGCTGAACATGTGCATACAGTAGAAACATCCCTTGCACCAATTTGGCTGTGTAGCAGGGGCCTTGTGTGGCTTCCAAACTGATTTTAGTTTGGTTTGAAACTGGTTTGTGTCAGTAAAGGTGTCAAACCAGGCCAGGGATACTACACAGTAGTGCTGGGATACAGCCTTTGTGTATATCCAGCCTTCATTAAGATTATTGTCTTGAACAGCTAAGAATATAAATATATATAGGATTGTGTATTTAGTTTATCTCTCAAAATGAAAGTAGAATGCAAATGAATACAGAGGAGCACTCATATCATTTCACTCATTATACTCAGTTATGGTGTGGCTTCAAGTCGTTTCTAATGTACGGCAACCCTAAGATGAACCTGTCACAGGATTGTCTTGCCAATATTTATGCAGAGGTTTGTCTTTGCCTTCATCAAAGGCTGAGAGAACAAGTTGCCCAAGGTTACATGTGGTCCATGCGAAATGGGGATTTGAACCCTGCTCTCTTGGAGTCCTTCTCCATCACTTAAACACCACACCATCCTGGTTCTCCCACATTTCACCAGTGGCCCAATTAGCTGTTCAGCTTGCAGTGATTGTAGTGCCAGCTTTGTCAACAGTTATGTCTTTTACTTTATTCTACATTTCATCACATTTCTACCAATGTAATCATATAGGCTTTTGCAAATTATGCTCATGGATCCATCCAGTATGAAACTTGAATTCATCATTTTAGTTACAATATATATTGGTACCACTTGTGCTCTAAGCATTATTAACTATTGACTAACTGCCAGTAAACTTTTAATTCCTGTATTACTTTGTAAATAAACTATTTGCTGCATTCTACCTCACTCCTGAGTTTGTGGTGGTGTTTTATCACTATTTGGATCTAGCTGGTTGCCTATTGTAGTGTTTTTTAGTTGTTGTTGTTGTGTGCCTTCAGGTTGTTTTTTTTCTTATTGTGACCCAAAGGAGAAACTATCACAGAGTTTTCTGATGTGCCTAAGATCACCCAGTGGGTTTCCATGGCTGAACGGGAAGTTGAACCCTAGTCTTCAAGGTTATAGTCCAATGCTCAAATCACACTGTTTTTAACCCATATGTAGGAACAAATAACATGATGTGGACTCCATCGTTCTTCTGGAAACATTTAAAAATCCTAACAGGTTTTATATCATTTCCAGAAAGACAGTCATGTTAGTCGAGTGCAGCAAAAATAAGGGGTCTCTGAGCATCTTAATGCATCTTAAAGTTGTCCAATTTAAGCTTTCATGTTTTGGAGTCTACTTCAATAGATCAGGACATACAGCTGATGGACTGTAGGTAACCTCATCATTTTACTTTAAGAACTAGGTGCACCCATAGTGCACACTGTCTTTTAAAACAGACTCATGTTCCAGGAAGCTCAATATAACTTTAAAACAAGGCAGCTTGTTCCCATAGGAAAATGTGCCATTTTCCAGGTCCTACCAGCACAATTCCAAATTTTGATGGCATAACAATGCTATTAAATAAAGTGCCCTTTGGCTTTGGAGAGCAGGGTGAACTGGAAGCATTCAGTGACATTGCATAGCCCTAAGGGACGTGAAATGTTACACTAGGTTGGAAGTGTACATACAGGGCAGAAGGATTATATACAGTTAGGTCAAAAGGAAAGCGAATGCCAAAGGATCACACAGTAGCCAAGACATTCACTGAATCCTGGCAGCATTTTTCCAGCTGGCTTCTTCTGTTCCCATGAACATAATGGTGCATGATGGTGGCTGGGGAGGTGTTGGAGTTTTCAAACTCCATCTGGCTGCAGTCATGCAGCTGGGAAAAAAGGAAGAGTCATCCTCCTCCTAGACCTCCAATTTATACTGTGAAGATCCTGGAGGGAGATGGCTGGTCATATCAATCGTGTGCAACTGAAGCTGACAGTGCCTGTGGCTTTCCCATACTCCAGATATTCATTGAATGTGAGGGTGTACTCTATTGGGGATATACTGAGAGACTTTGGTAAATGAGACTCTCAATCAGCAGAGTAATTGCACAAAAAAACGGAAGTTGAACAGATCACCAGTCCCACTTCTTTAACTCCACCCAAAACACACTTAATCTAGCTCAAAATAAACACAAAACAGTTTGGTTAAAAATATAAAAGAGTTTACTCACAAAATCTTGTGCATAGTCTACACAGGTTCAATTCTTGAGGAAGGTAGGAAGAAAAATAAGCACTCACAGGCTTGCTGCTAATGATCCCTGTTAGGAAAATCTCAGAGCATGCTTTCAGGTCAAAAGGCGAAGACAAAAGAGAGGGAGAGCACATGGCAAGAGAACTTTTTAAAAGCAAAGAAATGTGTACGTGCTGGGGGAAGAAGTGTTAACCAACAAACAGGAAGTTTCCTCTCTAGGCTATCTCTCTATGCTTACCATAGACATGCAAACAAAGCTAGACAGTTCATCAGGCATGCAAAGGTTGCTACTCCCAACACGCTCAACGTCTTCAAGCTGAGTAGCGTGGAGGAGTTGTACAAGGAATTACTGGAACCTTTCTTCCACAATGAGAAAAAAAAAAAGCATGTATACAGGCATAATGTGAGGTTACACCAGTGTAGGTCAGCAGCAGCATTCTGTCCCGTGATAAATTATTTTAAGCTTAAAGGTGGCCATTCACTAAGGATCATTTATGAAAGCACATACATGCTGGCATTTGCAAGCTAAATAAGAAATGTAGTGTTTTTATGGAGAGCCAGCATAGTGCAGTGGTTTGAACATTGGGTTATGATTCTAGAGACCATGGTTCAAATCTCCAATGGGCCATGGAAACCCATAGGTGACCTTGAGCAAGTCACATTCTCTTAGCCTCAGAGGAAGGCAAATGTAAATGCCCTCTGAAAAAAAATCTACTAAGAAAACCCCATGATAGGCTTGCCTTAGGGTCACCATAAGGTTGGAAACTATACAAAGGCACACAGCAATAACCATATTTTTATCATATTCCACCATCTTGATTCAAGCCACAGGTGAAAAACCTTTCTTTTTCTGTCTTTCAAATTCCTTTGTGAAAGGATCAGTGGCAGAATGATCTGTAAGGCTGCTCCTGATGTCAGATTTGTTTCCAAGTATTCTGTTGCATGAGAGCCAGAGTTGTGTCATGGTCTGAACATTAGACTATGACCCTGGAGACCATGATTCAATTCCCTGCTTGGCCATGGAAATCCACTCGGTGACCGTGGGCACCATTCACTCTCATTCCCAGAAAACCCCATGATAGATTCATGTTAAGGTTACCATAAGTCAGAACCAACTTGAAGGCACACAACAACAATTCTGTTTTAAAGAGATAAGCCCTTTTTACTTTCACTCAGGGTACAGACAGCCATTGCTGGTAGGTTATAGTATATACTGGACTGTGAAATCAGTAGAATGAGCCCCTGAGTTTGTGTCTGATATAATTAAGACCTGTAATAGGTTTGTTTGAGTAGATAACACATCAGGGATTTTGCAGCATCTGATCCTCATCTGCCAGCATCTGTAATACGGACTACTATTGCTGGCAAGCAGCGGTTCTTGGTAAAGTACAGGTCTACTATGTAATAGAAATGCCTGTGTAAGAGAAAATAAAGTTGAAGTGCTTATGATGATTTTTAAAAAATCAACAGCCAGAATTCATCAAGGCAGTTATGAATGCATAACCACTGTAGTTCTGTAGCTATATGGTGTCTCTCAGCCTGATCTTTCCAATCTTCACTTACTGGGCAGCAGTTGCTGTTATCCGCAGGAGCTTGTTCCCCCAACTGACATTCCTACCTTCTCCCATCCGTGATCTCCAGTGTGACAACCAGAAGCAGGGTCCCTGCCACAATTCTCCTTCCTACAAGCAATCACTTGTTTAAAGGGAGATGGGAATGTCAGTCAGCTGCTTCCTGACTGACAGGGGAACAGCGGCTGCTGCCCATTAAGTGAAGGTTGGGAGACTTTCATGGTCCCTATGTATCACACAAACTAGGCAATATGTAGGTACTGTGAATACGAGATATTCCCGAATATGTAACATAGAATCATAGAGTTGGAAGAGACCCTGGGGCCATTGAGTCCAACCCCCTGCTATGCAGGAACACTGAGTTATGGATTTGTATCTGCCTTAATGAATTCTGACCAACACCCATAAATGCTTGATGTTGATATTTAGGAAAGCTCTAACTATGTTATTCTGCTTCTAAATAGTTCTTTCAGTACTTTCTGAACTTGGGACAAAACCACAAGCTTGGTTTATTGTCGGCTAGTATTGAAGTAATCCAGAGTTCTTTCTTTCTCTCTTCTTAATGCAATATAAGACATCATAAAATAAAAGCCTGGAGGATATTAACAAACAATGGAGATGTTTAAACTGTAACATGAGCAAGACAACAAACAGACAAGCAATTATGATTTCTTATCTAGTTTTTTATTAAATTAGTTCCCAACATTTAAACATTTAAAAATGCAAACAATCAAGTTGTGATTCATAAAGGAATTTTGTGCAGGTGGTTATGAAGCCCTTAGTGGAAGAGGTTGCTGGTTGTGGAGAGGCTGGTTACTCAGAGGAGCCCTACCAGCTCCTGCCAGGTCTGTCCTTGTTCCAAGGAAGTGATCTCAGAGCACACAATCCACTTTGCCTGTTAAAGCTAAGTAGATTTCACCACAGGAGAGTCCCAGATAGTGCCCTCTCTTAAACTACAGTGCTGGAACCCTTTATTAGGGAATCTTGAATTGCTTACCAAAGTACAAATCCCAGGATTCAGTAGGATGGAACCATAGCAGCTAAAGAGCTATCAAGGCTGCCAAAATTATGCAGTATGGAAATACCCACTGCTGAAGTAGACCCACTGGAATCAATGCAAATTATGGTAATCATCATGACAAATTTAAATTCTATTATAATTAGTTGAGGACAAGGAGGAAGTGGGAGGAGAAGAGAATAACTGGGACATTTTAAAAGCAGCTGAAAATGTGGGACAATAGATGTTTAATTGACACTGTCCCTGCCAAATTGGGACAGTTGGAGAGTATGTTGTTACCTAGACCAGGCTGCACTGTCATTCAATACTGGAATTGGGGAGGCTGCAGCATGGCAGATGTGGGGAGGGGATGATGTTAGTGGGCACCCTCTCCAGGGAGGGGGAAAGTACTCCACAACACTCTTTTCATGAGTGAGAACCTTATGTGCCTCCAGCAATGTTGCATTCCTGGAGGTACCAGCTCAGCTTCGGTAAGCAGGAGGGAGTTAACTGGAGTCCCACTGTGTTCCATGTGATGGAGATTGCTCATCTGAGAAACCAAAACAGCCAGTCTACCTCCCTCCCAAGCAGGAAGCAAAGTCTAGAGAAGTACATTGAGTGTGCACTCTGATGCACACTCTGCTGCCACAGAAGGAATGTCTCCCTACCCGCACCTACTTCTGCCTACCCTCATCCCAGTGACAAAAAGCAGAGGAGCATCTAGACAAAGATGGAGGCACAAAAGCAATGTCAATAGTGAGCAGTGGCAATAGTGGCAATCCAGAAGGTAATCATACAGAATTATTCACACCCCTAACCACTCTCACTTTGAGAGACCCCCCAAATTAAAAGGACATGTGAAAAGATTACACATTTCATGCTGTTACAAGAACTTTTCTAAGATATAATATGCATAGCTATAATCGTCTAATAGCTATGAATCAGTACTGTGTATACATTTTTTTAAAAAGGGAGCAGAGTATGGGCCTTTCTGCTCTACACTGTTATAGTGCTATTATTCCACTTTCAGCATCCTATGGAATTCTGGGGTTTGTAGTTTAGGGAGGGGCATTTAGAATTCTCAGCCAGAGAGCTCTTTGGCCTCAGTAAACTACAAATCCCAGAATCCCAGAAAGACCCTACATATGTAGGTTTCCGCACTGTGTTTTGATCACGGAATGCAAATTTGATAGGTTTGAGCAGAAATACAACCTCCCCCTTGCCCAAATTGCCAGCCATTCCAGTTCCAGAGTTGAAATGGGTGTTTAAAAGAAGTGTTAGTAGCCAACAGCATTGTGTTACTATCTAGCATCATTTTAAAAATGTTTTAGGCAAAGGGAAAAACCCTGAGCAGCTTTGTCAGAACTGTCTTTTAGTGACAGCTGCTTCCCTTTTCAGAGCCCCTGACTGTTTTGAAACAGTAAATGTAGGAACTGACTTCTAAACAGACAATGTCTCTACAGAAGGTTTAAGTTAATCATGGCAGGGTGAATACTGCATTGACTAGCACATGATTAAAAAAAAAAAAATCAGCTTGTTTCCTTTTCTGCCTCTTACATTTAATAGATAACAGTATTCCTCTGTAGCAGCAAAAACAGCAAGAGTGCAAATCAGCCTAACAGGACTACTCATTTGGAAACCTTACAGGTTCTTTGGCACCAAAGAGGTTAACAGATATATTGCAGCATCAGTTCTCGTGGGGAAGTACCCATTTTTTTCAAATGCATGAAGTGGTAACTTGTATAGTCAGATATGTATACCATGAATAAGCAGAAAATGAATTTGCTTAGAAAAAACAAAAACAAAGCAAATGTGATGCCACAAAACCAAGTAACGTCAAAGATTATCATGCAGAACACAAATGAAATGACAAGTTGTCAAAAGAGTGGGTTGTATGCAGATCTGTCCATCAGAAGCTGAAGCTGAGTTGGTAAAACAAAGTGAATAGTACAAGACTGCCAGAGCGGGACAGTTAACTGTCTGTATTCAGTTAGCCATTCCCAGTCCATACTGGGCAAAAGTCAGGTAATGCTATACTTGAAAATCAGTTCTCACTCTGCAGCTTCATGGTGAAAGTTCTTTTTTATGTTAATCAGTAATAGGGCTGAAGTCTGATTTGTATCCATTTTTCATCTTGAAGAGAAGCTCTGCAGAAGGACATATCTGCTACATGATGGCATATATCATGTAAGATGATACATGGGTATATGAGTCCTGTTATTTTCTCTTGCTGAGCCTATCTGGTGTTAGTTGGTTATATGGCTGGCCTTGTCAGTGTGTTTCTTTACTATCTCCATATTGTAGTTTTGAGAAGGTAGTTTTGAGGGTATTGTAATTTTGAGAATGTAAAATCCTGCAGGTGTCAGACCTACTTGTCAATCTCTTGCACTTGTGCTCTGCACAATGATATTGCATTCCTTGGTTATTGATAAAAACATCTTTTCCCCTCTTCTCTGTGTAGCACATGCAGCACCACCACCTCATTTTTGCACCCCTGCCACCACTGAATCTGCTACTGTGATACAGACAAAATCATCTCAAAATATTTCTCTGAAAACATGGTGTGTCAGGAGTGCTCACCTTATTTTCAAACCAAATTGCACAATCATCTGTACAATTTGGCTTTAAAACAAGGTGAATGCTTCCGCATGCACTTTGTTTTAAAAGGAAATTGCAGGGAGGTTATGACTATGGCAGCAAATCTAATGGAGGTTGGCTGTAGGATTCATAGTTGCCTCAGTGGTTCATGGAGGGTGGGAGTAATGTTTCTCTTCACATCCTTCGTCCACCACTGCTGTGTAGTATTGTTATGGGTTTACATTCTAATCAGATTCTGTGATTTAGGATTACCAGAGTGAGTTGCCTTGAGGCAATATCTGCACTTGTCAAAGAGGTTTTCATATGATTATTCTGGTGATATGTCTTCATAGGAACCTAGAATGACAAGTGAAGGCCAGAAGAAATTGCTCAACCAGAGCTCAACCACATCCCTAGCCAGAGAAGAGGACAGAGTTTCTCTGTGTAAAAAGAACAACAGCTGGCAGTTTGAGACACAGACTAGAAAAAAGTCTATATCCAGCTGCTGATAATGCTACATTGGAGCAAGGCTACTGAACTTGGGATTTGTCCTTCTAAGTGTTTTTCCTCCCTTGTGCGCTCATTGGCAATTCTTTTTCCCTTTGGAGCATGAACCATTCCAAACTAAATTTTCTCTGGAGCTTTCTATCCAACCTAACTATGCTTTCTGTGTCATAAGATTGAACTAAGAAAAAAAAAAACTCCCAAGAAGAGTCTTTTCTTCTGGAATTTGCAGCACAGCAGTTTGAATCTAATTAGGACAAGCAATTCCATTGCATCAACTTTCCTCACTGTAACACAGACTCTTTGCTCACAGCTGGAAGCGATCATTTCAAATGTACACACATACAAACATGAAGGGAAAAGGATGTTTGCTGCATGGGCTTTTTTTAAAGGAGGACTTTAGCAAATTGTACTGAGAACCAAAGTAAGTTGGGGTTTTCTGCCTTCAAATTATGTGGCTTTGTAAATGCAGTTTAACAAATAGTTTAGCTTCCAGCTCCCTTTTTGGTGTATAAGAGATTGATGCAGCATGGGAGGAAAATCCTGCCTTTTATTTTTTTAAAATCTTTTTTTACAACAGCAGTACTTGGCTCTCACCAGGCACCACTCATGCCAGAGAACAGCTGGGTCAGTCTTCAGATGTTCTCAGTTGTGTGAACCCAGGAGCAGAAACTGATCCATCACTTTTTTCCCCCTTGTGCAACCATCATGTGAACTAATTTCAAATATTATGACTTAATTTCTCCACAGAACAGAATTAAATGAGCAACAATTTTTACAAATAATACCGGTTGGGATTTCTTTTTATACACTCACCTTCTAAATTTTGAACTGGTTTTTTTTTTTTTTTGGTAGAAGAGTGAGAGGTCTCAAAGCTTTTTCAGTTGTGGAAAGATTTATTCATCCACAATGTTTTCTTATCTTTTAGCCCAAACAGGTCTCCTGTCCAGCTTATAATAATTTAAATGTAAACGGTGGCTGGAATTTTGTATTCACTAAGTATACTTAAATAAGTAACCTCTCCTGGCCTGACCCCCACCCCAAACCTGATAGAAACATCAACCACACATGCTCTGATCACCAACAGAATGGACCTCCTTCTCCGCATATAGCTGATGCCTGGTAAAGTAGGTTGGTCAGGGTGTCCCAATCATGGCAGTAGTGTTACAACTGTTACTAAGTAGCAATTGTAAAAACAAAACAGTTACCTAAATTTACTCAAGTAACTTAGTTAAGTACAGTCAGCCCTCCACATTTGCAGCTTTCACTTTTGTGGATTTGATTATTCACAGATTATTTGCTGTCACTTCTGCAGCCTCCCTATGCCATTTTTAATAGGGACTGCAAGCTTCATGAGACTGAGAAACTGCGAATGAGGCTTGTTAGTCTCTATTAAAAATGGTGTGGGGCAGCAGTAGAAGTGACAGTAAGCCCCACCACCCACCCACTTCTGCCTTGTGAAGGAGCCCTGATGCTTCAAAGGAATCCATCATGGGTTGAATATGGTGATCATACTTTCTTGTGTGTTAAATATGGTTTGGGAGGGCCTGGAGTTATTCACATTTTTTTTCACTTTCACAGGGGTCCTGTGCCCTTACCCCTAGTGAATGTGGAGGGATGACTGTAGGTACTAAGTAGATGATACAGGATTCTAGCCCATTGCTAAATAAAAAAAACAGTAGCAGAGGAAGGATAGTTAACACCAGGGCCAGTTAAACCATTGCAGAAGGGGGAAAAAGCCTCAAATCAGAATACGAAGCTGGCAAAATTAAAATATTCTTACAGATTTATAATAAAACATCAAATAAGGGGCTCACTGAGCTTACCTGTAGCAGAGGAGTCCCCACACTCCATAGCCAAATAAAACTCTGATGACAGCAGGACTCATTAGTGTATTGGGAGATTCACAGGGCAGAAGGGAGCCTTTCAAATAACCTGGGCCCTACATATTTTAGGGCTTTGTGGCTACTTTGAATTGAGGCTGGAACCTTCCCGAATAATCAGTATACCCTGTACAGTAGTGGTGGGCAGTCTAGAAGGCCACATTAGCCCCCTAGCAAGGCTGTACCTGCTCCTCTCACCAAAGATAAAAAAATTGTCCTCAGATGTCTCTAGGAGGCAAGGAGGCATTTTCCTCTAGGTTTCAAAAAGGACTCCCCTGGGCCTGAATTGACCTAAGAAGCTCACAAAATGTGGTGTAAATGTACCCCATGACCCCTACTGGTCATTCTGAGGTATTTCAGCCCCCTCAATTTTTAAAAAAGATTTTGTAATAGTTGTTTTTTACACTCTGAGAGGTCCAGGGGGCCTCCAAACATGGTGGAAATACTCTCCACAACTTCTAGAGTGCATTTGTGGGCATTCCAGAGCAAAAAAAAAAAAGTTTTGAAAAATATTTTTGAGCCCCGGGAGTCACAGAAACAGTCCTGGGGGCTGCACTTTGACAACCCCTCCAGTACAGCTTGTGATCCAACACATCCAATGCAGGCAACAAACAGCAGTTTGACCTATCTCCTGTTTGTACTGCCTGTCTTGAACAGGTGAGCTCGTTTGCCTGTGCAGCTCATAAACTGTGTAATACTGTGACAAAAGGCTAATACTGGTTATTGCATGGGAGACAAGCTGATGGGAACAAAGCTTTTCTGGAATATTATCCTAGTTTATTGCAATTACTTGAATAAATTAGGGAAATACTGGCAAATTATTTGGTGAACTGTTATTGCCAAGTCAGACACCACTCAGAGTCTCTTGGTTGCATGAAGAAGTAAATTCACTAGATGTACTGCTCTCACCATAGGGTTCAGAAAGCCTGTCTTAAGTATACTCCCATGTTTTGTTCTTCTTAATTAAGAAAGTTTGTTAGACAGGATCTTGTGTTGGTCAACTTCCCAACCAAATTCCCAACATCAATCTGATCCACCTATGATCTTTCACCACAAAGGTGATGATTAAATCACCAGGAGCAGGGCTTTGCAGACACTGGTGGATTATCCTCTGCTTTCTTTTAGTCCAGGGAGAACTTTCTGCTAATCCAGACTGAGTTTGGCTAGTGACTGCTGTGTAGAGAGAGTGACTGCTGCAGTGAGAGAGTTGCAGGAGTGGCTTTTGGTCCACCATTCCAACCTGGAAGTCCCAGCGGGTTCTAGTATTATGACAGAAGGTGAAAACTCTATCCTTTATCTACTTTTTCCACACTCACAAAATTTTATCAAAATTTCATCCCCTCTCCCCAAAGTAATGTACTGCAGGTAATATTTATTTATACTTTTAACACATTCCTTTCAAACTCTGGCCTAGAGATAATGTCTACACGCATTGTGAACGGGGAAGTGGATCAAGACTGAGGCTGTACATAATAGTGTACTGCATTTTTAAAAATTCTTATCTTTTTAATGGACATGTGATACATTCTTCTTCTATAGATAGTTTAATTGTATTTTTACTTTCCATATGTTTTAGTGATATGTGTTTCCTTTTATTGATTTCTATATATCTTTACCTGTTCTGGGAAAAAAAGCAGGATATAAATAAATAAAATAATACTCACTCTGCTACTGATAAAGCTTGGTCTAAGGACTTATAAAAAAAAAGAAGAGGAAAACTAAGCTGCTTCATTACATACCAGGTAATGAAGCAAATTAACATGGAGTAGCATAGCTAGAATTGCAGTAAATCCTAGCAACTGGGAAGAACCAATGCTTCTGGAAGCTTCTCTGTCTCTACTTGTTTTGAGACTCTAGTGAAGGAACCTCTGTTTCCTTTCCCAAGATTTGAAACAAGAAGAGGGGAACTCACACATACGTGCAGGCTTTTACATGTTAATCAATTCTAAGAAGGTGTGGTGTAAGTCAACTTGGTTCCTGGAGTTGTTCTTAAGAGCAGTTTTGATATTTATTTTTAGTCCACTAGGAGTTCTAATCACTCCTGACTGGAATGATTTTGGAAGTATTTACTACTTACCAAATAGTTGAGTCTATGTACTCCTACATCACACACATGCATATTGTACATCTGTTTATTTATTTCACCAAAGAACATACTTGTTCTAACACAAAAAATATACAACATTTTCAAAGGTTTCTTTTCAAATTAGCCAGGGGAAAAAATGACTATGTATACATTTTCCCAACTCGATCCTCTACATTTGTGTTACTAACAAACTGAAACTCCAGCTGTTTGAATATCTAGCATTCTTTCATATAAAAGCTGTAGACACCTTTCAGCTTAAAGTGGGGTTAACGTATGGCTTAATTCAAAGGATACCACATTGTCTCTCTGAGCCAATGTTTGAATAATATTCTAATAAATACATATTTAGGAGAGCCAGCATGGTATAGTGATCTGAGCATTATACTATGACCCTGGAGACCAGGGTTCAGTTTCCAGCTTGGCCATAGAAACCCACTGGGTGACCTTGGGCACTTCACCCACTCTCAGCCATAGAAAACCCATGGAATATTCTCCTTAGGGTCACCATGTTCTCCTTAGGGTCACCATAAGTGACATGAAGTCACACAAAAACAACAACAAAATACATATTTACCTGGGGCCCTTTCACATTACAGAGTTATAGTGCTGTTATTCATCTTTAACTGCCATGGCTGCACCCTCTGGAATCCTGGGATCTGTAATCTGAAGAGACATTAAAGCTCTCTGGTTAAGAAGTCTAAATACCTCTCCCTAAACTGCAAAGGATTTCATAGGAACCATGAATGATCTTGGTTTATCACACACTCAGTTTGCTTGAGGGTTGCCATAAGTCAGAAATTATTTGAAGGCACACAACAACAACAACAACAACAACAACAACAACAACAACAACAACGAAAGTGGAATCATAGTGCTATACTTCTGCAGAGTGTTAGGAGCCCTGGATGTGTATAATTTCATTATGTTGTGGGATTTTACTTCCTGGAATGAGAAGACGGATATACACTGTCTCTTATTGGCCAATATTTGTTCAAAGAGGTTCAGTGGGTTTCCATAGCTGAATGGGGATTCAAGAGTTGTAGTCCAGTGCTCAAACCACTACACTGTCTCTCACAATGTCCTTAAGTATGGACAAGAAAATCTGAGGGAAGTATCCACCTTCCATCTGCCATGTTCCAGAGTCCCTCCTTGTCTAATCTTTCCCCAGTCTGTAACATTTTCCTTTCTCTTCCTGACTTGCCTGGGTATATGTTGACATCATGTCTGGAGCTTCAGGTTTAATTTGAGTCTACCAGTTTCTTCTACAAAGTCTTGAAGGGCAACTGCAACAAGATTTGGCTGGCCCATGCTGCTTTATCTACAAAGGCATTGCCTTTCAGGACAAGATCCTGTCCTCCTGTATGAGCCTTAACATGCAGTCTTTGTCATGGAAAAATTCTTTTTCTACTAGGGTAGTTTTTGTAATTTTGATATACTTGTAACTCTGGAAGGCTGTCCTCATGTCTAAGAAAACCCTATGAAATTCATGGGGTCACCATAGGTCAACAGACAAGTTGAAAGCACATACACAGATAAATGTAGTGGACACAATTGATAGAGAATGAATGTGTGCAGTGAGTAGCTGCTGTGATTAAGGAGCACTGATACCAATGATTAGAAGAAATAAAGGGTACTAGACTACGCTAAGCTAGTGCAAAAAGAAGACTAAGTTGATTTTACTTTTGGAACAGTGAAAGAGCACCATCCCCCCAAAAAAGCTGGCATATAGATGAGGTGCAGTAATCCCTAAGAATATCAGTCTAAGAGAGGCTAGGACAGGTAGATAACTCGTTAACCCTATCACTGCTGCTCTCAGACACATATAACTCTTTAAAAACTAAGCATTGTCACTTCCAACAACAATTGCTCAGATATTCCATCCATCCCATGGAATGGATCTAAGCAAGCCTCCTGGTTTACAACTGGGATGGAGATTAGAGTGCTGCTGGCAGAAAATCCAGAGCAGGTCTGGTAGAATACACCGGATAGAGTCCATTGCAAGGCCTACTTCACGACAATGACAGCAAAGAAAAAAAAGTACTTCTTTGCCACCATTGCATCTGCACAGAATTGTCCAGTGGAGCTGTCTTGATTGATTTAGGCATTCTGTGCTATGTCCCACAAGAACAAAATGCAGAGTACTTAACAGCCTGCTGTGAAGCATTTCCAAAACATTTTGCAGACAAAACCTCTCAGCTCAGTTCTGGCATTGATGCTGTTGATACAGATTTAGTGGATATAATGTTGGCTTCTGCTTCTCCTCTATTATTGAATAAATTTCAGTTAGTGCAGCCTGAAAAAGAATACAGGATCCTTGGAGAGGGGAGATCCACCATGTGTGTGTTAGATCTGTGCTCTTTTTGACTCAAACTCAGCCATTGTGAGACCTGCTGCATGGATAAGGGATCAGTGCCTTGCTGCAGCAAGACAGGGTTCCATCCTATCTAAATTAGCCTGTATTGAGGCCTTTAGTGAAAACACACACCCTGAACCCCACCATATTAGACAATTATTCATCAGTCTTCAGTGTCCCTTTTTGGGTCAAGGTTCTGGAGCAGAGGGTGCCCTTCCCCCTCCAAGGGTTCCTGGATGAAATGGATTATTTAGATCAATTTCAAGTTGGCTTCAGACCTGGCTATGGGACAGAGATGGCTTTGATTGCCTTGGTGGGTATCTACACTGGGGCCTGGAAAGGGGAGTGTTTTCAGGACCTCTCCGTAGCTTTTGATATAATTAACCATAGTGTCTTCCTGGGATGGAAGTTGGGGGCATTATTCTACCATGGCTCCAGTCTTTCCTCAATGGGTGAGCCTGGAATGTGGTCCTGGGGGATACCTGCTTAATGCACTGACCATAGGCAAGTGGTATCCCTCAGGATTCAGTCTTGTCCTCCATATTATTTTAACATATATATGAAACCTCATGAGGGATGGTTATCCAGAGTTCTAGGACTTGGTGTCACCAGTATGTTGATAGTGCTCAACTTTGGCTCTCTATCACATCTCATTGCAAAGAAGCTGTTTCAGTCCTGAAACAGTGTCTATTATCTATAATAGACTGGATGGGGTGAACAAATGGAAGCTCAGCCCACACAAGACAAAGGTGCTCATAGTTAGTTGTAAAGCAGGTAAGGGAACAAGGACTCAGACTCTGCTGGATTGAGTTAAATTACCCTGACAGCTCAGGTCCGTAGCTTCAGTGTAATCCTGGACTCAGCCCTGAGCACGAAACCCAGAGTTTAAAAGTGGCCAGAAATCTGTTTGTACACTTACAGCTAACACACCATCTGTTCCTCAAAATGCTAGATCTGGCTATGGTAGTACATGGCGTCATTACATCCCATTTGCATTACTGTAATGCACTCTATATGGGTTGCCTTGGGAAACTGTTTGGGAATTTCAGCAGATTCAGAATGATGCAACTATATTGCTGACAGGAGCTGGTTATAGGGAGTGTTTAACTCTCTTGTTAAAACAGATTCACTGGCTACAGACCCATTTCCGAATACAAATCAAAGTGCTGGCTATGATCTATAAAGCCATATACAGTTTAGGTAAAGACTGCCTGAAATACCATATATGAGCTTTCCTGAGTCTTAGAATCTTTGGGAGAGGGCTTTCTTTGTTGCTTCACCCTTACAGGCATATCTGGTGAAGGTGTGGAAGACAGCCATCTTGGTAGCTGCTCCTAGGCTTTGGAACTTCCTCTTCCAGGATGCTCAGTTGCCGCTCACTCCTTCCTTTCTACCAGCAGGTACAGAGTCTTATGTGCTGTAGTCTTATCTTTTCACTATCATAGAATCATAGAATCTTAGAGTTGAAAGGGACCACTAGTCCACCCCCTGCCATGGAATATATGACTGAAGCAGCCTTGAATGATTCCTATCCAACCTCTGTTGAAAGATATCCAAAGATGGAAATTCCACCACCCTTCAAGGCAATCTTTTCTACTGTTAACAGCTTTTACCATAAAAAAGATCTTCCTAATGTTTAGAAGGAGTATCTTTACTTGTAATTTGAACCCACTAGTTCACATTCCAGTCTCTGCAGCAGCAGGAAGCAAGTACGTCCCATCTTCTACATGACATCTCTTCAGATATTTAAAGATGGCTATCATGTCACCTCTCAGTCTTCTCTCCTCCAGGCTAAACATACCCTGCTCTGTCAGTTGTTCCTCATAAGGCTTGGCCTCCAGACCTTTGATCATCTTGATTGTCTTCCTCTGAATATATACTAGCTTGATGATGCCCAGAACTGGACACAATATTCCAGATGAAGTCTGATCAAAGCAAAATACAGTGGCACTAGTATTTCCCTCAATCAAGACCCTATAGTCTTGTTGATGCAGCCTAGAAGTACATTGGCTCTTTTGGCCATATCACTCTACTCACACATGTTTAGCTTGGGGTCTATAGTGACCCCCTAGAACCTTTTCACATATACTCTTTTCAAACCAGGTGTCACCCTATATTTGTGCATTTCATTTTTCCTATCTAAATGTAGCACCTCACATTTATCCCTGATGAAATTCATTTTGTTAGTTTTGGTCCAGCTTCCCAATCTGATAACTTCATTTTTAATTTTGATCCTGTCCTCTGGGATATCCCATACCTCCTTCCCCACAAATTTTGTATCATCTGCAAATTTAATAACCATGCCTTCTATTTTATTACCTAAGTGAGTGGTTCTTACTCACTGGGGGTCTGTAGAACTCTCCCAGGGAGTCCACAAATCCTTGCTGCAGGACACCACCAAAAGCAGCAGCAGCAACAGGGACATGGTAGCAGGAGGGTTGAGGGAGCTGAAACAACGCTCTTGTTTGCAAACAAGAGAGCAGTTTAGGAACATGCACACATACCCCTGCTGCTGCATCCCTGATAAGATCAGATTAAATACAGGAAATTTTTCTTCTGTGCATATGTTTGTTGACATTTGGTAGGAGTTGAGATTGGCACTGCATAGTGTTCAACATATTTGACACACACCAGAATGAAAACAAATTAAGAGAAATCTCACATTCAAATGTGACATTAAACCATGGCTTATCATTATGAGAACAAGGCTAAGCAGGACTTAGGGTCACATGCCAGCTACTCCCTTCTCCTGTTCTAATCACTCACATAGCTACAAGGAAAATAGTGGAAGCTTTCTTACCATTTCAGATTAAATGCAATTTAGTATGTAAAATGTGATTGCTCTTAACTATAGTTAGTTGAAACAAGCCAACTTCCTAAACTCTGGGTTTCAATTGTTATGTTTCCACTAACAACAGGTAAGAAAGGCCACAGTGTGCTTGAGATCAAAGGAAATAATGGGCTATAGATAACCTAAAATGTTTATACTTCCAGAAACTATTAGAAGAACCTTTTGAACATTTCATTCAAATGCTGGTAAAACTTCAAGAGATGTGAGCATGCTGAGCCTTTGAAAGAACACTTCAAAGATCCAGTCTCGTCTTCTATGTACTGCACCATCCTTGCTTAAAAAATTTGGACTGTTAGTCCAAACTAGATTAGACCCATTCAATCAATAGAAATTTGGTAGGCCAATAGTTATGTATGATCTGTTGGTTCAAAGTATCTACTTTAGTTGGGATGAACAATTGGATCCAATCACTTGTTCCTGAGTTAGGGTAGGGGTATCACTTTCAACTCAGGATAGCATAGCAGGCAGCAGAGGCAAATTCTTTGAAGTGTCATTTTTCATCATCTGCCAGCGTAACTTCTGACAGTGTTCATGGAATTTGCAGTTCAGCTCCCATAATCCTCAGTGGAAAAAATATACTGGCAAAGTGGTTACTTTAAAAAGATTAGAAACCAAGGTTGCCTTTCCGATCTTCCAAGGTACCCCTCCACCATTGTCCCCTGAAGCTGCTTGGACAATGGTATAGTGGCATGTGTGAATATAACCAGTGCAGGTGCAGCTTAATTTTTCTTGCTTATAAGAATTTGAACAGCGGTGCTCACTGATGGCAGACTGCCTGAGCCCAAGATGAAATTGTAATGGACTTTGTACTGAGGTGCCTGCTGTCTCTCTTGACAAAACCATACAAGTACTGCACACATTCTTTTGTTTGACATTTCCAGGCTTGCACTTTTAATGGAGAATGTCACTGTATAATACCATACTTGGATATGAATGAACTTTGCTGTTTCCCTGGCAGACACCACTACAAAGCTGCTATTAGCATGCTGTGAGAGAGGATATGCATGAAATACGGGCAAGATGCAAGAAAAATTAAAATGTACATTAAAAAAACACAAGCTTATACCTAAAAAAAACCACAAAACACCTTTTTATTAGCCCAGAATCCAGACAGTTTCACATAGTAGGTTCACTGACTGGATGAAATAAATTCTCATAGAGTATAAGGGCAGCCAGCTCAGTACAATGGAATACTCTATTAGTGTCTGTTCTAGCCCACACTTGTAATTTTCACATGTAAAGGAGAAATATGTGGGGTTGTGGCAGAAACTGGGATGCTGAAGGAGGGAAAGCAACAGCCCTACAAATGAAAACAACTAAGAGTCTTAGGGCTGCTTAAAGACTAACCAGTTGTAATGTGCCACAAGCTTTCATGGGCACTGTCCATCCCTTTACACAGCAAAAGATGCTATCTATCACCTCTAACACTCTAACACTGTAGTGTTGAAGAGTTTTTCCTTCTTTCTGTCCCCTGTTTGCATTTCACCAGCCTTTTTATACAATTGCTTAATTGTTTTTTTGCTTTTCCTCTTGCTCTCTGAACATAGCTAACAAACTCTTTTTTATTATTTTTAACTTCCTTTGCAAGCCTGAGCTCATTTGGAGCTTTTGGTTATCTGACATTCTCGCTACAACTACTGGCTATTCATTTGTGTTACTTTTTCATGATTTTCCCCTTCTTCCATTTCTTTTAGATGTCTCTTTTAGGTACCAGCTCAGCCGAAAATTCTTTGTACATCTAGTCTGGTTTCTTTAGACACCTCTCACTTTTCTTTCTTATTGGAATTGTTTCCACCAGTGCATTTAGTAACTTAAAGAAACACTCTAGCATCATTAATTCCTTTCCTTTCCCATGGCCATTTCTGGCCATGGGGTTGCACCCAATTATTCCCTAAGTGTACTTACATTAACCTCCTTGAAGTCCAGAGTGTGTGTCTGACTATGTTTGGCTTCTAGTCTCTCCACCCAAGGATTCCACTGAATATCTTGTTCCTTCTTCACCTTCTGGACAGTGAAATTGTCTGGAAGGCAAGTGAGGAATTTTCTGAACCTTACATTTTTGCCAGATTTTGACTTTCAACAGATATCAGGGTCATTGAAGTATCCCATTACTGCACTCTCTTTCCTTTTTGAATGTTTGGCCATTTCCTCTAGGAAAGCATCACCCGAATCTTCAGTTTGGGTTTGGGGGGCTATAGGAGACCCCTACAATGATATCTCTGTCATTTCCATCCCCTTTATTGTTTAAACAAATACTCTCAATCTGTTTATCATGCTCCAAGTCATGAATCTCTTTCCTTGACATATAATGCTACTCCTCCTTTCAAGTTTGGTCCATTTCTTTGGAACAGGTTATACTCCTCCATTGCTATATTCTATCAGGAGACTCATACCACAAGATTGCATTGATGCCTTTGCCTTCCTGTGTTAAGAGTTCAGTTTCACCTTGTTTATTCCCCATGTTCTGTGCATTAGTATACAGACATCTAAGACCATAGGTCATTATCTCCAACTGATTCTTTGTTGTTTTTTCCTGCCTGCTGTTGGGTTCTTGTACTTTTGGCCCAGTTCCTCCCATATAATTGATACTATTGTACCAATATTTGGTTACCTCCCGACCTGTGGAATACTGCCTTACCTCCTGTGGAATACTGTCTTACCTCCTGACCTGTGGAATACTTCCTCCCTCTTGTAATTCAGTTTAAAGCCCTCCTGATCGATTTACAAGATTTCTAGCAAAACCTTTTATACCAGTCACTGTAAGGTGCAAATGATCTCTTGCAAAATTTAGCTGCAGTCCTATGTGCACTTATGTGGAAGTATATCTTATTGAATTTAGTGTGACTTGTCTATGAGTAGACCAGAAAAGGATTGTATTATAAATTATTCTTCATTGTATTTACATAAGATTGTTGTATTTTTAGAGTCTTGCCTTCTTTTTCTTTTGTTTTCTTTTTTTGTATTACCTTTACTTACAATTATATATATATTTAATATATATTCATCACATCAAGAAAGGAACATAAGAAACTACCTTACAGTGAGTCATACTTTTGTTTATTCTAGCTCAGCATAGTAAGACTGACTGAGACCAGTGTCTTTCAAGGGTTTCAGGCAGGATTCTTCCTGAGCCCTACATGAAGATCCCTGATATTCCACAGTGATTTCCCACCCAAGTAACAAACCAGCCTGACTCTGCTTGCTGTCTGAAATCAGACAAGATCAAGAATCTTCAATCTGGTACAATTCTTCCTTATCCTTCTTATTCTAAGGAGGATAGTTACAATTGGCAGTCAAGGAACATATGTTTTTGTTGACTGTAAGGCTTAGCTAGAGGTGACTGCAGTGGATGTGCTGGTTGAGTATAACCATGCTGTACTTTCCCAGCTGTGAGCTGAGGCAGACAGGTGATGGAATGGTGTTGATGGAAATTTAAGGGTGGATCTGTTCTTGTGAGTTTTATGTGCTGTATAGTTTGAAAGCCACAGATACAAGACAATTAGCTAAGGTAGATATTGTACATACTCACAGTATGCATTTTATACCACATGCCAACCCGTGTATTATTCAAATTTTTGTTTTAACTAAGAGTAAGCAAGCAATTAAAGTGACTAAAGGTAACCTAACTTAGCAAGGAATATTTTCCAACATAGGAAGAGGATTTCATATGGCATTTTCCTCCTCTGTTGAGCTGTACCTCAGAAAGCTTGGTGTAAACAACTTTAAGGGGATGTTATTTGGCTGGGTTGCATTATCTCCGCTAGCATTTTGTCCATTACAATGTGTTACGATGGTGCTATACCTGTTGCCATCGTTACAGCTGCAGCTTCTTCCTACTACAGGCTGCATTTCCATCCTAACATTGCTGGTGAACTTCCTGCCATGGATTCTGCAACAAGGAAACAGATAATGTTTATAAGATACCTGTTGTGTGTTAATAGGGACAAAATGTATATTACCCACAGAGTGTAGAACTCTAGCCTGATTGCCCCTTATTTATATGAAAAGCTGCTTTAGAATAAGGAGAATTTTTCTTTGTTTGTGTCCATTCTCATTGCTTTTTCATGTCTTTGCAACCTCATGGGAGCAACATAAGAGTGCAGAAACTGCAGTAGCAAAAAGGTTATGCACTCTTGTTTCTCTTTCTTCACTCCTCTCTTCACAGGCTTTTCAAGCAAAAAATACATTTCCTTTGCTGATGTATTCATCTCAATATTTGAACAAGAATCAAATTAATAGTTGTACTATTTTTTCCCTTCCATTTTCTTGAATATTAGAGACTTTCCATACTAAATGGTCTTCTTTTCAAAAGATGTATAAATTGGAAACAAAGTGTAGCCTGTGGTATTCCCTAGAGTTGAGTCACAGGGTATCTGTTGAGGGCCTCACAGCGTAGAGAGCAGGACTCCCAAGTGACATTGGCAGCAATAGCAACAATGGCCATTTCCGCATTACACTCTTATAGCGTGATTATTCCACTTTCAAAATCCTATGGAATCCTGGGGTTTGCAGTTTTGGGAGGAGCCGACGAGCCCCTCCTGAAACTGCAAACCCTAGGATTCCATAGGATGTTGAAAGTGGAATAATTGCGCTATAAGAGTGTAGTGCGGAAATGGCCAATTACTGCAACATTGTGTTTGTTTAGAGCTTAGAAACAGTTCCATTAAACTGTTAATTAAAAGAAATCATTCCTTCTAATTAATTAACATTCAATAGATTCATTATTTTAATAGTTAAATGCCAATTACATTGGAGTAATAATCACCATTTCACATTGGTTGTACTTGTAATTTGGGGTGCTGGGGACACTTTTAGTCATTTTATATAATGATTATTGATTTTATTAATGTGACTATTTTATTTATATTCCACATTTCTCCCAATATGGAGTCCAAGGCAATTTACAACACAAATAAAACAAGACACAAACATGATGATTCAAAAGTTTAAATTAGCTATCATGTTAAAACTCCAATAATTTTAAAACAGTATAAAATCATTTTAAAAGATTAATTATTGTATGCATCTCTCTTAGTGCTTTAATGCTACTAAATTATTTTTTTTTAAAATAAAAATTATTATTATTGGTATTGATATATCAGGAGACAGACAGATTTTAACCAATGTTTCCAAAGAGACCTATTATACTAAAAATGTATGTGGACTTATTTTGTCTTTAATCTTGTCATTCCAAAAGTGTGTACCACTTTTCTATAAAATGATTGTGTCAGGTTGCTTTCCTTCCCTTTTATAGTATTGCATGGGAATATGTAGAAGGGAGCCTCGTTTCATACACATGCTTATGTTACACATCATCTGTTCTGCTGAATGCTTGCTGCTATTGTATGCTTGCTGCCATGTGCAAGAGTTGACCTGCAAATTACCTGTAAGTTATGGGTTGCTATAATATAATCAGACACGTGGAATGGGTCTGGAGAGTAGAAGTGGGGAATGAGGGGTGTTATGAACATGAAGTACTGTTGACATAACGGAGAGGACTAGGAGAGAGTCAACAGCCACTCAAGATCAGGAAAGTCTGGGAAAAGAACCAGCCTGGGAAAGAAAATGCAATGCCATACTAACCAATAAAAGCTTTGTATGCACAAATTTGTAACGGATTGCTTACAAGAAAATGTAATGTTGCTGTACAGTTCAGTTCTGGCAGCTTCTGTCCAATTATGAAGTTGGCACCTGTGACTACCCTTTGAATAAACTCCATGAATTTCAGAGCATGTACTGTGGAACAAGGGTCTTTCCTGTACATGACAGGTTACCTTGTACTATTTGGCATCTAATTAAATTTGTTAGCTTTACTATGTAAGCCACTTCCTATATTCTGTATATGCATTCTGTTTTTGTTGAAGAGAAAGATTTTCCACTTAGTAGTAAAGTATATTTGTCACATCATGTTCTCAGTTTTTTTCCAAAACATAAACCTCATTTTCTTATCAATAAATGTGACCAAAATGTGTGACAAATATCTGTATGTGCTGCCCCAAATCTCCCACAATTATCTTTAACTTTTAAGTAGTTTTTATTCATACTTAATGAAATCTAATATCATCTACATTTATAAAACTTTTTTTCCAGAAAGTTCTGGTGCACATATCAAAAATATGGTTCCAGATCAATTTCCAAATGTCTAACATAAATCTTTCTGAAAATAGATGATACAGATAAAGGTATTTCAGTCCTTTTCTTCCAATCAATTTACTGTGCACTTTTGCTTTAAGTAGTTTTTCTCTCCAGTCTGGTATCCAAAATAAACCAGGCTGTGCAGACAATTGTTTGACTCAACAAAACATAGTGTGGGGAGATGAGTTAGTTACTCTCACCTCCCTGCTACATTCTATGCTAAAATAGTCCTTCCTGTACAGGGTAAACAGGACTGAAATATACACAGCTGCTTCCTACATCTAATTTGGCCCTCAGCTCCACCAGAATTTGTAGAACTAAAGCTACAAATTTCAATATTACCTTCTGTTCATATAGTGAGGAGTGTTGTTGAGGTGATCAGTGGTATAAATGCATCTGAGATTTAGCACATTCTGTTAGGCCATTTCCACACTGTACTGTTATAGTGCTATTATTCCATTTTCAACATCCTATGGAATCCTGGGGTTTGCAGTTTAGGGAGGTGTGGTCTTTGTAAATTACAAACACAAGAATTCCACAGCATGTTGAAAGTGGAATATTGGTTAATAACACTATAACAATATAGTGTGGAAATGACCTTAGAGATTGTGTGTGTGTGTGTGTGTGTGTGTGTGTGTGTAAGTAAGTGAGATGGCCTTACCTGAGATGTATTTACAAAGCTTCACTGTGATGGCAGCTGCTGTCCTGTGTGTGACTTCCTGTCCACTGTCACGAATCACGGTATCGTGAAGATGGAGTCAATTTTATGACATGCAAGTGTTTGCCAAGTTGGAGTGAAGTTCAAGTGGGAAAGAACCATTGCATTGGTTGCATCCCTATCATTCACTCCTGCATGTATTTGTATGTCACGATGGGACTGGACCATGGGGAAATGTATCCTAAATGACTATGGATGAGTCAGATTTTTCTGGTGTCATTATCTGAGAATTGCTACACACCTAGATTCAGAGAACAAGGTAAACTAAATGCAGTAAAAAAAAACAACAAAAAACCCCGACTAGAAAAAAACATAATTCTACGAAGATAAAACATAGGGCATGTGGAAGAATAAAAGTTGTTCCAAATCCATTTTCAGTGTTTTAATCCACAAATTAAAGTTTTAATATTTAAATCTGTAGGATGAATTGTCTTTTAAAAATCTTGTTAGATAGGTAATGGGGACAGTGACATCAAGGGGATGGCAGTGTTTGCCTTCTTTCCTTGTGGAGTGGACATCTCGTGTCACCATTGATGCCAACAAAAAACATTGTTAGATTCATAGAGTGAAAGGACCATAGAGTTTGAAAGGGCACAAGGCCCACCTCTCCAACACTTTGTTATGCAGGAATTCACAACTGAAGCAAAACTGAAATATGGTCATCCAACATCTCTTTAAATATGTCCAAAGAAGGTGACTCTACCACCCTCCAAGACAGCCAGTTCCTCTGTTGAATAGCTCTTACTGTCAGGAAGTTCTTCCCAAATCTTTTTCTAGTAATTTGAATACATATAGTCTCTGCTGCAGCAGAAAACAAGGTTGCTTCACCATCTGCATGACATCTCTTTAAACGTTTTAAAATGCTATCATATCATCTCTCAGCCTTCCTTCACGGAAGCTAAACATTGTTTCCGCACCTTTTACCATCTTTGTTGATGTCTTTTGGAAACATTGGAGCTTCTCAATATCCTTGAACTGTGTTGATCAGAACTGGATGCAATATTTCAGGTCAGATCAAAGCAGAATAGAATGGCACATCTACTTCCATCAGTCCAGGCACTGTATTCCCATTGATGCAACCCGGAATTGCATTGACCTTTTTGGCTGCTGGATCATCTATCGACTCATGTATAACTTGTGGTCTACTAAGATCCCTTCTTTTCACATGTACTGCTTTTAGAACAAGAGTAACCCATACTATGTTTGTGCACTTCATTTTCCCTGCCTAAATTTAATACCTTACATTAATCTCTGTGAAATTCATTTGGCTGAGCTCTCCAGTTTGTCAGCATAATTTTGAATTTCTATCCTGTTTCCTGGGAAATTTGCTACACTCCCTAGTTTGGAGTCACCTGCAAATTTAATGAACATTTCTTCTTTTCCACCATCCATGTTGTTTATCAAGATGTTGGACAATACACAGGATAGAACCTGTGGTACCCCACTAGTCACTTGTTTCTTGCAGAAAGAAGAAAAATAGTTGAACACTCTTTGAGTTTGGTCTGTGAGCCAGTAAAAAATTCACCTAACAGTAGCACTATGTAGCTCATGTTTTACCAGCTTGTCTACAAGGATATCATGGAGGACTTTGTCAAAAGCCTTACTAAAATCAAGACAGACTACACTGACAGCATTCCCCTGATCTACCAAGGTTGTAACTCTATCAAATAGCACAGCTTGTTTTTGAGAAACCTGTGTGGGCTATTCCTTTCTAAGCACGCAGAGACTGACTGTTTAATGATTTGTTCTCGATGCTTTCCTCGTATTGAACTCAGGCCTTTTCCACACTTTGTTTTTGCAACAGGGCAGAGCGTCCTCCAGCGAGGACGTTTGCACTTGGGGGCGGACTGGGTCCGGACTACTTTCTGTAGTTCTGGACTCCAGCCCGCTCTGGAACGACCAGAAGTGGTTGCTCGCCGTGCTATTGAAAGATCGCTTAAAACAGGTCTTTCAACAGCATGGCGCGCCCCACTCCATGGCTGCACTCCAGTGTAGATTTGCAGGCTCGCACCAGCACGAGCCTGCAGATCTTCCGGGGTGGGCTTTAGGCTGGCGAGCTTCACCGATTGGTGGAGAGCCTCCACCAACCAGAAGCCTCCACTTTCATCCCCGGAGCAGTGTGTAGTGCAGCCACGCACTGCTCCGGATCAGCTTGGATCCTCTGAGGGAGCACACCAGTCCGGTAAGTAACAGAACAGGGCGTTTTCTTCGCCAAGTGCGAAAAAGCCCTCAGAGTCAGTAGTTGTTCCAGTCCTCTTTTCCCCCCACCCCCTGTTTGAAGACTGAGACAATATTCACCCTCCTCCAATCTGCTGAGATATCTCTTCTTTTCCAGTAATTTTCAAAGCTGATCAGCATTGTCTTTCATCTGCAAGTCCCTTTAGCATCCTTGAATGCAGTTCATCTCACCCTGGATATGAGTTCTTTTAGAATAATTATGCATTCCCATACTATCTCTTTACCTATTCTGGGCTTAAGTCTTCTTATGGTATCATTTGTTCTATTTTCATGAGGTAGAACACTGTTTTCCTTAGAGGAAGATGGAGACAACAAAGGTGTTGAGAATTCCACCATCTCTCTGTCCCCATTAGCATTTCTTCATCTTACCTAGACAGTGGTTCTTCTGTTTCCTTATTCTTTCTCCAAACGTCTTAAACCATTGTTTGCATGTTAAGATCCTGGTTAGTGAAGCAACATTAAATTACCATTTCCTTGTTCAAGAGAGAATTGTACTATTCTCTCTCAAACAGCCTGCCATAACTGGCATACAAAGGGATTTGTGTGCATCTGTCGTTGGGCTTGTTTCTGTTCTATCAAGTCAGGAATATTCCGTTTTAAATGGAGCACTAGTTGGCGTCAATACAGTAGGTGAGTTCATGGGGTCTCATTATGTATTTCTTGAGCCCTAATATATTTCATGAGATTCTAAACCAGGAGTGAGAATCATGCAGCCTTCCAGATGGTATTGAACTGCAACTCTGAGTATTTTTCAACATTAGCTGTACTGATTAGGGCTGCTTGGGCTTGCATCCCAGAAGCATCTGGAGGGCTTCACAATTCCCACCCCTGCTCTAAATATGACATGATAAAAAAAAGATGGTACTTATGGTGCAAGAATTTGTCTTTTTATCCCAGATCTCCCTGAAGGAAGGTTTAAAGCCTTGTTTTAAATTAGTCAAAACAACTGATAGTTCCATTGTTTTCAAGAGGCAAAAAAGTTATCTGGACTGGAACTTAAACAATTTTCCTGCCCACCCCTGCAGTGCTGGCTTTTTGGGCTGTTCTTCCAGAAGTCCTGGAGAATCTCTTTCACAGCTGTGGGGCAGGTGGAAACAAACTAACTGATCAACAAGGGTTCTCCAAATTGCAAACTGGCAACCAAACACTGGGGACCAGTGAAGCGACAGGGCATATGTGGAGGGTGCTGCAAAGTGGAAAGAGGAAGTGACTTTCGATACAAACCTTCAAGTTATGCATTAGCTTGATTCAGAGGTGTCACTACAGTTTTCAAGAGAAGGCCGAAGAGATTTGAGTAGGGGAGCAAGAGCCACAGCTGAGTTCAAAGGCTTGATCTTAGTTATGTTCAGTATTTTATTGCATTGAAAAGCTATATGTCCATAGCATATGTTATGGGTTTTCAGTGTTGTTAAATATCTAATAGCCCTGTTATTAGTGCCAGCCAAACATGTACAGCGTTGAAGCAAAGAGATTTGTGTCCTTAATATGCAAAGTGGATATACTGACTTATATATTAGGTTCCAATTCTGTGCATCCTTATATAGAAGTAAAATCCCTTGTACACAATGGGATTTACTTCCTAGTGAACATGCATAGTATTGTGCTGTTAATTACTTAGAGCAGTAGTCTGACCAATGCTATGGGTGTTTCTGACCAATGTTATGGGTGTTTCTGAGGTTTAAGTGCAAGTGGTCTGAAACACTGAGATGTTTCCATCTCTGTGCACTTTGGAGTTTATGCTTTACTCTTGCTCTCCTGGCTATAAGATTGTAACTATTTGATTTTGAGATCTTGCTGTCTTTTATTCTTTTGTTGAATATGATTACCCACTCTGAGAATTTTTATTGGAGTGAAGTATAAAAATATTAGAAATAATGAGATATAAAGTATTTTGATAAACACCTAACATTTAGTAGAAAACCTTATGTGCTCCAACAAACATTTTTATTTTTTTTTAAACACTTTAGTCTTGAGATTTGTCTTTGGCTAACTGAGAAGTTCCCATAATTTAATGAGCTGGCACTCTCCTGCTGTTGGCAGTGTTTCTGCTGCTGACTGTGCTTCATTCCACCGACAAGAGATGGCACATGATGCACAGCTGCAAACTGTCTAGCTACATCGATCAGCTAAGTGTAGGCATTGGTGGGAAGAAGGAGTCTATAATTTGGCCACCTAGAAGAATAGAAGCTTCACTGAAGAATCAAAAAGGATATTCAAAATATGAATTCAGGGGGAAAGGTGAGGGCAAAATCTGTGCTAACATGCAGAGATTTGAGGGGCTCAAGGGTTTGAAGAACTGTCAAAAAAGGGCGCTGGGGCCATGTGCAGTGTGTGGGCTGCAATTTCTCCTACTCCATCTCTAAATAATGCACTCTTGTCTTCAGGTCTGCTTTTTCTTTGTCTGATGAGCTTGTGAGGAAATACTTACTACAGAATTCACAAATTTCAGATCTTTTGTCCTGATCAGATAATTCATTTTCTGTATCAGCAGTTGGGATCATGTTGCCCTCCAGGTGTTATTGGACTCCAAGTCCTGGCAGCTCTAGCTATCATAGTCAATAATGAGGAATGCTGGAGGAATTCCAGTCTGACAACATCTGGAAGGCAACACGATTTCCACCTCTGCAATATATCTTGCAGACTTGTAAACCAGGAAACAACCCTTCTGGGTTTTTCTCTTCTGCTGGGAAGGGACTTCAAAGCTTGGTGTTTGTCAGGTCCATATGGCAAGTAACCAGACGTGATTGGTAGACTGGGCTTGGTTTGCTCAACAATTTGTGCAAGTATTGTACTGAAGTTTGACTTCCCTGTCATGATATGGCAAACTGTGATCTTGATTTCATCTAGTTTTTCCCCCACCCACTCATATTAGAAGAAAAAAAAACAAAATCCAACCAGACAAATTAGAGTGATCATATGAATCTGGAAGCCACACGTCCTTAACTGGTGCTTTTATATCATCTGTCTGAAAATTTGTACAGGCAAACCACAATTATATTGTATGGCATCCTATCAGAAATAATGAGGGAAAACAGCAATACATTGAACCAGGACCCGACAGAAGAGAAAGAATTCAACTACCCACGTTATCCCACACTAATGCATTGATCATATATGCACACTGCATTAAGTAATTACAGTAAGTCCAAAAATATTAAGGATGGGAAACACTCAAAACTGTACAAGTCCTTATACTGACACACAGAAAATTATTTCTAGGCTGCTGTACCATTGATAGGTATAGACAGACAGACAGAGAGATCTCAGAGGAAACTTGTATAATTTAGGGATTTGAACTGGAAACATAAAAGTCTCTAAACCAATTTTTACTTTATCTTCAAATTCATGGAGTCATACAGTTGAAAGGGCCGTCACCGCCCTCGAGTCCAACCTCTTGCTCAGTGCAGGATCTCCAGGCAAAGCATCCCCAGCAGGTAGCTGTCTAGTCTCCTTTTTAACATTTTATTTTGCATCTAACAAAACTATTACTAACTAAAAAAGAAAAGAAAAAGCAACCCCTACAAATAACTAAAAATGCTTCCCACCCTTGTTAACAACAGTGTATATTAATCAAGTAGTTACACCTACCTATTAATCCTTAAATTTATACTGAGGATTAGTGTTTGCTGTTAATCACTTTTATCATCCTAGATATACACCTGCTAAATTAATTTAAGAGCACTCATAAATAATTACAATCACCTGTCCACTTATTTGACATTCTATATTAGTTTAAACTTGGTATCAGTAATCTAAAAATAGTAATAACTTGAAGAGAATTAGTAAATATAAAATAAATATAAAATTCTTTACTCGCTAACTTAAATCACAAGTATATAAATCATTCTCTGTACAAATCATATCTGTAAAGTCTGTGCCTAAGTCCTTGCAGGATCCTGTCCAGCACCCCAGACCCAGCGGGCTGCTCTAAGGCAGGACAGCTGGAGCAGCCAGCCGTTGGCTAGATAAGGGCTGGGGTTACTCTGCAGTCTTTGTCACAGTTTCACAGTCTCCAGTGCTGTTTGTAGCCTCATTTGATTCTCCAGTGTTCCTGACCCTGCTGATCCCTGGATTTGGACCCTTGCCTTTTTCCAGACTTGCCTCTGGCCCTGTGAATTCTTGTTTCCTGGTAGACTTCTATTGCCTTGAATGCTTGTTGTGCTCTGACCTTGTGCCTGTCTCGTGGACCTGCTTCTCGCCTCTGGCCCTGTGAATTCTTGCTACTTGATGGACTGGACTCTTGTTCTGCCCTGACCCTTGACTTCCTGACCTAGTGCCTGTCCTTTGGCCCAGCCCTGGCACCTGTTCCAGTCAGCCCTAGCCGCAAACACCTTGGACCCTGACTAACTCCTCTTCTATACTCTATGTTAGTTCAAAGTAATGACAATTATCAAAAAGCAATAATGTAATATATAAAAGTCAAAGTTTGTTTCTTTGTGTCAGGTGAAGACCTTGTATGATTGGCTGCCTGAGAAGATATTATGGAATCCTGGAGTTTGCAGTTTAGGGAGGAGCCTTTAGAATTCTCAGCCAGAGAGCTCTTTGGCCTCAGTCAACTGTGTCTGTCTTGAATAGGCTGGTTGCTATGGAGACAAGACCTAGCAGCAAGGAGGATAACAGTGTGTTCCCTCAAGAACCCAACTTCTCTATGTTAATAACTCTCAATATAGATTGGATTGGGGAATATGGGGAAAGGTTACAGGTACTGGACAAGACAGTTTGTGGAATTAGAGACACAGGATCTCAAATCTTTCTAACAAGTATTACCCATGAGAAAATAAAATCCCGGGCAATGCTGGGTATATATGCTAGTATTGCTTAAAAAGAAGGAGTAATGATCCTCTAAAAATATATACAAAACATTTAAAAGCAGCAAATGAAGTAAAACTATTAATTCCAATTAGATTTCTTGTATGGTAGTAAAAATTTGAAACTTAAAATTAAAGTCTGAAAGGCTTATCAGTATCATCATCAAATCCTCTTCTTTCCCTTACCAATAAACAATAAGTCCATTTTATTTTTTATCAGCATCCTTAGATTCTTCTCCTGATTCTTACAGATATCTTTCTTCTCAGAATCGTTCTTCTTTCTTTTCTTTCTAGAGTTTTTTTTTTTTTTGTATTCTCAAGAGACCTTTTATCAGATCAGTCGTGATCAGCCCATGTCCCTCATACTTGTAAGTAAAGATCAGGTTATCAAGACAGTCCTAGCTGGAAGATATATATATATATATATTTTCCCTTCTGAAATCTTTGAGAAGTACAAACAAATTGTCATAAGTTTCCATAATATTTTCTGATCAAACTCTAAAATTTGATCTTTCCTCTTCTTAACTGAAAACTGAACTAAAGCAACACTTGGGACCTTCATCCCTCTTTCATAGGGTGTATTGGCTCTCTCGAATTCATTCTGTGTAGTCGTCTCAGTTTGGATTTTCATGACTTCAGAGTCTTGAATTATTTCTAGCAGGATTCCTCTTTGTTTTGAACATGAACTGATTTTTTTTTCCCAGGCATCTGTTGAATTCTTGTAACTTCACCTATCCAGGTGAACCTATCTACACAGTATAGAACTTCCCTTTTCTCCAATATTATTGTTTCATAGTCATCTAGTGTTCAGTATGTTCTTACACCGAGGCAGCTTGTATTCCCAAATATTAGATAAGAACTGTTCATAGGTAAATTTTCTCAGAACAGTAAAAACTGGCACAATGCCAATCAGCAAGCAGACAAACAAGGTTGCCTTAAAATCCAATCTTCATAATTCCAAGTATGATGATCTTATAAATATCATTAAAATTCTATTCAGTTAAACATATAAGCCACCTACCAGCCCAATTAACCAAGGCAAATATAATTATGACAATTCAATTCAGAAAGAAAAAACAGATGAATCGTTACTCCAAAAATCCAAGATCTGCAAGTAGAAATTCAACTGTAAAATCTAATATGTCCCTTAAAAATAAAAAAGTAAATCCAAAAATAGAAAGGAAAGGAAAAACAAGGGTTGAATATTGAACTCATAAGGCTTGTAATTCCCATAGCAATCAACGAATGATACTGTCTCTTTAAATCCTCCATTAGGTGAGGAGGCTCTTAGGAATATAGTTTAATCTGCAGCAATCAAGGGCTTCTTGTCTTCTTTAGGTAACAATGTAACTAATGCCTCTATATATATATATATATACACATACAAGAGATCCAGATGAAAATTGGTGTGATGTCCATATGGGAGGAGGTGAAAAGAACTCATCCCCCAATTCCATGGAAGCATGCAATCATCTCCTCAGCCTCAAGATTTGTTGCAGCGGCTCTGTCCCTGAGTGGATGTCCTGCAGATCCTGATCTTGGCTGGATTGGAGTCTTCAGAGGAGTCCCTCCTGTCAAGCATGATGCTTTGGGGTTTGTGATCTAGTGAGAGCTTGCTAGATTGAATCCTCCATCAACCTGACCAGAAACCAGAATCTTCCTGTTCAGCCTTTTCCTGAAGATATTCAGAGAAGAACCCACCACCTCTCTAGGTAATTTGTTCCATTGCCAAACCACTCTTACTGTCAGGAAGTTCTTTCTAATGTTCAGTTGAAATCTATTGTCTTATAACATAAAACCATTAGACTTAGTCCTTCACTCTGGGGTGGCGGAGAACAGGCTTGCTCCCTTCTCTTAGTAGTTCTTGAGGTGTTTAAAGAGGGCAATCTTGTCACCCTTTAGTCTTCTCTTCACAAAGCTGAACATGGCCAGCTTTTTCAATCTTTCCTCAGATGTTTTGTTCTCATACCTCTTATCCTTGTTGCCCTTCTCTGAACCTGCTCCAACTTGTCTATACCCTTCTTAAAATGAGCTGAACATAGTACTCCAGATGAGGCCTGGCCAGTACATAACATAGTGGGACTATTAATTCCCTCAACTTGGAGACTTTACTTCTATTACTACAGGGTACAATATCATTTGTCTTCTTTACTGCAACATCACACTGCTGGCTCTTGTTCAGTTTATGATCAACAATCATCCCATGCTCCTTTCACATGTCAGCCTGTTACCCCAAAATGTGGGTGACTCAGGGGTCCATCCATGATGTCAGTCCTCCATGTAAAAGTGGGGAACTATTAGCTCAAATTAGGAGGCCTGCAAGTACGGAGGTAACCTAGTGAGATCTTTCCACCTATGTTTACCAGTACTTATGCAGGGAAGAACCAGCCAGAGATCCAAAAGTGAGCTAAATTGTGTTTTATTAGGGGAATTAATCATACACACAAGATCCAAACAGTCAGGCAATCTCACAAGGCTAACTAAAGGAAAAGAGAGGAAAGTTTTAGATAGTGAGAATTTAGAGTTTAATGGGCAATATTTAGCAATCTAGAAGAGCAGTGAAGAAGCAGTGATGTGGCTTAGACTCACGTCTAAGAAGAGTACACAATCAGGAATCAGAGTAGTAGAGTGGTGACTAGCAATTGGTGTACTGCAAATTGACTGACCGAAACTAGGGGTTTTCATACACAATTTCTCCCTGGAGGGCAAAGGTGTGAATGGCTCTCCTGCTGAGTAAACAATGGAGTGTCAGAGTGGACAGTGGGGTCTGGAACAGGCTAATGGCTTTAGAGTTAGGTGACAAAGGGCTAATGATTGCCTCATAGCTTGGTGCTTATTGAACAGGATTTAGGACAAAGGCTGCTTGGTCAGGGGAAAAGAAGTTAAAACAATCAGCAGTTTGGTGGGAATCTCCCAGTTGCTGTGGTCCGAAAGGCAGAGTTGTTAAGCTTGTTATCTTTGGAGTTACCTGGAGATATCCTGACTATGACCTGGCTATGCCTAGAGGGGATTTCTGACCTAACTTGCAGCACATGTGTTTGACCAGTATTTTCTTCTTGTCTAGCTTGGCCATACAGCCATAGCAGCACATGTTTTGTGTCAATGCCAATTAATATATTTTGCCAATTAAATCATATTTTGCCAATTAAACTGTATCAAAGTGTGGGGGTGTACAACTTGGTAACAATAAGTCTGAGCCATGTATTCCCCATCCTATACCTGTACATTTGGCTTTTTGGCCTAAATGTAGAATTTTGCATTTGACTCTATGGAATTTTATTTTAATAATATCGAGGCGGCAAACAGCATGAAATACATTATGCATTAAAATACATTAAAAGACATTAAAAACATACTCAATCCTCCCCACCCACCAACCCAGCTAAAACCAACCCCCTAAAAGACATGACAATTAACAATTAATTAACTATTAAAAGAACTATTAATTAACTATTAAAAGAATATTAATTTCTTGCTGATTTTCTAGTTTTTCTAGGTCCCTCCATATTCTCTTATCTTCCAATGTATTAGCCCCCCTCCCAGTTTTTTGTCATCTGCAAACTTGATAAGGATTATCTCCACTCTGATAAAATTTTTGAAGAGTAATGGCCCTAGGACAGAACACTGAGGTACTCCACTTGAGATCTTCTTACAGCTTGAAGCACAGCCATTGATGATGACTCTTTGAGCATGGTTTTCCAACCAATTATACATGACTCTGTTCCTCCTCAGCCACCTTCTTTGAGTCAGAAACATAGACAGGAAGAGATGAGCAACCACCTTCTTATGCCAATAGGAGGAAGATCATACTCTCAAAATGACGGTGTGTGCTTTATTATAACACCCACCAAGAAAGTCTACTAATAAGTGGTTACTGTTGGAGACATTCTGCTCTGTCTGTCAGCAAACTAACAAAAGAATAATGACATTACATATAGAATCACCAAGACTGTGAAGCAGTGATGAGGATGGATTTGCACTTCCTCTGCTTCCTTACCTTGTCTCCTTTCCCCCCTTATGCCTTTTATTTTCTGGAAAGGCAAGCTTAAAAAATCCAGAGGGATGTGACTGTGCCATCCTAGCAGTTCTCAGTTGTACAAAAAAACCTTGACACTTTATTGAATCACTCCATTTGAAAAAGTAATGTATTCTACTATAAATGCTTGAGAATAAATGAAACGAATACAAACATGACTGTTTTCAGTGCTAATGTTACCCTGAATGTTGGGGGTCCCGGTAGGGACGCCCAAATTACCAAATAAGAACACAAGTTAGGGGAATTTAACTCAAGCACTCTCTCAGGTAAATGAGAGGCAGGGTAACTTTAGCTAGGATCTTTAACCCAATGTATACAGCGTCAGGTCAGAGAGCGGCTAGACAAGGTAACAAACAATATTTTATTAAAGACCAGAACACGAAAGACAAGACATAAACTAACTAACTGAGAAATAGAAACGGAGAGCTTTTCGGGAAGGGTAATATGACACCTGGTCTCGTAGTCCTGGAGAGAAGCGGGGTTCCGGGAGAGAAAGCTCAGCGTGGTTTGCTGAGGGGATTTTCCTTAGACAACCGGCAGCAAGGCGGGATGGAAGACCAAAGTAGTCCAAGGAGGTCCCAAAAGTGGGGACTTTTTATAGGGTGGATTTTACCTACAGGCTATGTTATGCTTGGTGAGAACAAAAGAAATTTGGAGTCGGACAAAGGAGTTGGAAAAGGTCAGGTTTTGCATGATTGGTTTAGCTCTTAATGACAATAGCGTGGCCGGTACGTTGATGGCCCGATATAAAGGAATGGCTCGGCTCTTGGCCGAGTGGCTTCGTGTGGATATGCGCCGAGCAAAGCCGGTTTGCAGGGAGGTTTTTCCCTAAAGCAACAGAGAGGCTTAAGTTGCCTGCCTGAATGAGGTTTTGGAATGTACTACCATTAATGGCCGCGTCCCAGACGTGCTTTTCTGGAGGACCTCTGCAAACATGTGGAGTAGGGTGGCAGAGAAAGGTCAAGCAAAGGCCAAATTATTTGATATCAAAAGGATATCTAGTGCTCTCACCAGACATATCATAACCGTGATAACACTAATGACAGTTGCACCAAACATTGCTTTTGAGCAAAAAAATCTCTTTTTATGAAAACAACTCTGTGTAAAATCACAAGGTTTTTGTATGAATGATTTTGTTTTTCGAAAAAAGTTCCAAATTAGGAAAAATCTGAAGCCTGTGAACTTTTTTTCTCAAAGGATGTCTCATCAAGCATAAGAAAATTAGCAGATATTCTTTATATTTCCATTCCACATAAATCTCAGTAATCCTTACAGAAGTCCCACCAAATAAGTCAGTATTATTATTTCCATATTATAGTTGGGGAGGTTGAGGCTAAGAGATAGTGGCTTAACTAAGGTTACTTAGAGGGTCTGTGGCAGAGATACAGTTTTTGAGATTGTCACTCTATGTCTTCAAGTCAGTTCTGATTATGGATACTCTACCCTGGGATTTTAATGGCAAAATTTGTTCAAAGGAGGTTTTATGTTTCTTTGCTCTTAGGCTGAGAGAGTGTGACTTGCCCAAGGCCAAACAGCAGGTTTCCATGGTTGAGCATGCCTTGTCTCCTGTCATTCAAACCACGCTATGCTGGCTCTCGGTCTTTGAGCTACTGTTCTACAAATGTCTTTGAATAAAGTTTTTTGGTGGTTCATCCTTCAGATCTTACTAATGTGAAGAGGAAAGTGAGGACTGAAAATGAGGCATTATGCTTTTACCTTTCCTCCCTCCACATGTAATTGCTCCTAGTTGCCCATATTGTTGGAATAAATGCTGTGTGCAGCTTGCTCTCTCTCTCTATAGTCTCCCTGCACTTGCATTACCCCTTCATGGGAACAGCAACTGAGTGAGGCTAGGATATTTAGTAGTTATCTAATATTTAATTATGTCTCCTAATGACGAATACTGGAACCATCTAGATAACTTTCCAGTTCTGTTCAGGCTGACTTTTATGCCTGGAAAAGTAAGGTTTAATCAAGTTGCTGTTGTGCTGTTGTGTGCCTTCAAATCATTTCTCACTTATAGTGATCCTCAGGCAAACCTATCACAGGTTTTTCTGGGGCCGAGAGTATGTGATGCACCCAGTGGGTTTCCATGGCTGAGTGGGGAATTGAACCTTGTTCTCCAGGGTTGTAGTCCAACACTCAGACTACTATACCATGCTGGCTCTCTTTTGATCAAGCTAGTCATAGTCTAAAAAAACAGTAATTTTGCTGTCTAAACTATTTCTCTCTCTAGCAGAGGGAAGTACAAGGTTGAGAAATATAAGTATTGGCCTTTGCCTTGTTAAAATGGTTTTGTGCTTGTGAGATATTTGTTCCTTTATTAATATCAATCTTTGTGGGCTAAATTTATAGAGAAATGTCTGTCTCTGCAGTGGTTCAATGACTTCAATGACATTTTCAGGTTTCAGCTGATTTTGTGATTTCTCCAGGCTGCTGCCTCAGAGGCTGCTTAGTTAGGTTTTCAACTCCAGAAAAATCTGGAGCAGTCTGAACAGGAAGAAAATGTCAGACAGGAGCAGTTGCCATAGAGCAAAAAGCCCTTGGTATTGTATTATGACTTCACAAAACACCTTAAGATGACTGCAGCTGTTCTGTGACTTTGTACATTCCAAGATGGTTCATTGGAAAGGGAAAGGATTAAAAAGAGGGGACATATATGGATTTGATCAATGATTCAATGAGTCCAGCTTTCTACTGTCAAGCCTCTGGGTCACAGGTCAACTAGGTCTGAAGATAATAGTTCTTCTCAGCACCTGGCATTGAGGTGGAGAGCTTTTCATCCTGGAGATGTACATACTTAACTGCCATGGCCAATAGATTTATATCCCATTAATTTGTCTAACCCCTCTTTAAAACCATGAGCAAGTGGGTACAGTCTGTAGTACTGAATTCCAGGCTCTTCAAGGATGGCAAAAGATCAGCCCATAGGTTACATGAGGCCCCTGTTTTCAGCCTTCAAAGCCCCATACCACCATTTTAAAAAAAGCAAATCTCTTCCCAATTTGCAGAAACAGTAGGGGTGTTAAAACCACCCCCAAAACACAATCCAACTTCAAATGCACCAAAGCAGGATCAGAAGTGGGAAGCAGAAGTGACTTTTGCCTAGTTTGGGGCAAAATATGAAGTGGTGTGAGTGGACAGGGATGAAAACTGGCCCTCATTGTTGCCTCATTTGCCAAGCCCTGTTATGTGTTGTTAGCCTGAGTTACTAATGTTTCTATTGTGCAGATTTCACCATTCTTTCACCTATAAATTTCCCTCCAGAACTTGAACCTCTAGAGATAGGGCAGTGGGAGGCAGGGTGGCATCAGACTTACAGAACACATGCAAGCAAATGCAGGTGCATGAACGTTAACATTCCATGTAACACATAGCTAAAACTCATTTGGGATCTGTCGATAACATACAAGAGTTATGATTGTCTAGTGTCTGATTTAACCAGAGGAACACCCTCTTTGTTCTAAGCTGTGGCAGAAAGGCTAATGTCAAACAGTTTAATATGCTGTATACAGCATCAGAAGACAAGTCTTTAGCAGCTCATGGCACAGGAGGGGCACTGGATGTGGATCACACCATGTAGTACTTGGTCTCAGAACAGGAGTGTTAAAGGATCCCCCTTTTCATCCATGAAACATTGAACAATATCAAATGAACTTTTGGGATTCAAGCTGCCCAGCTTTATTGGGTGGTGAATTTGCAGCTTGGTTTGGTGGCATGGTGCTCCAAGTGGCTTCTTCTTTTATCCTTTTTGATTTCTTATAACTAAATATACTTATAACAATCTTAAATTATTTTCTCTTACTTTTCTTCATGTTGCTTGCAAATTAATCATAATAAAAAATAAAAAATATCTTTCATACCCTAATAATAAACTTGGCTTTGTTAATTAAATTCTACCACTGCAAGTCTGCCAACTATATATTTTACAAATTTAATAACCCTTGATCATTGTTTAAGAAAATCTAATGAATCTTCTCTTATCAGAGTCATCAGTTTGTCCATCTCTGCCATGTCCAAATGGCTTCAATGGCCAATCTTCACAAGATGTTATATATCCAGGTCCTTTCATCTCTGAGTATAGAGTAGTCTTGCCATTGTAGTTATATATTGCAACACTTTTAAGAAGACTTTTTTTTAATCTGGTCATCAATTAGTCCCAATAGAAACAGTTCTGGTTTAAGTTGAATCTTAATCTTGAGAATTTCTTCCATCATGCAGTGTATCATCTTCCAATATTACTTTGTTTTATTGCAAATTCACCACATATGGAAAAAAGTCCTCTCTACATGCTTATATTTTCAACAGTTAGTAGAGGAACCTTTATACATTTTTGAAAGTTTTTCAGGAGTCAAATACCATCTATATATCATTTTATAATTTTTTCCCTTTAAATCATAACTTAATGTAAATTTCAAATCTTTTGCCCTCATCTTTTCCCATTCAGACAATTGAATTGAATGACCTGAATTTTGAACCCACCTAATCATACAATCTTTATTCAAATTCAAACAATTTTTATCCATCTTAAATCTTTTCAGTAGTTACCAATGAGCAAGCCATCTTTTCTCATAGTCATTCTTAATCAATTCCTCCTTTGTTTCAATTGGCCATTTTCTTTCTTTAATATTTCTTTGTATCTCAACAATTTCTCTTCAAATGGTATCTTTCTAACAAAGAGAGCTTTATGAGGAGAATTCCCACATAGGCATTTTAGGATATAATTTCTGTTTGCATTTCTGCCACAGTCTATATAATGCACACCCCATGAAAAGATTATTAAAAATTTGTGTCAGCTTTGAGTTTATCATATCACAAGTATGTATGACATCCAAACTTTAGGTCAAAACCTTCTAATTGTAAAAGTTTCTCTCTTTTAACATTATCAGTCTTTCACACAAACTACATGGGTACATAATAGTATATCTTCTACTTGGGGAGTCCTACCCCCCCCTTTTGTAAAATGTTCATTCTCCCCCTTGGGTTTTACCTTTGTCAAATGAATTCTGAGATATCTTTTTGTCATTGTTTAAATGGTACATTCTGGCACATTCTGGAACAAAAAATAACATTTCTGGAAGTATACTCATTTTAACAGCAGAGATTCTGCCTAGCAAAGACAATTTCAGATACAATCATCTTTTCAAGTCCTGCTTAATATCCTTCCATGGTTTTTTAAAAATTATTCTGAAGCAATATCAGATTTTATGACTCATAAGTGATCCCCAAATGCTTTTAGACTTTTTTTTTAATCTTTATCCCTTTAAGTTTTTTCATCCTGCCTAATAATTCTAGTTAGAATTTCCAAGGTGAGTATAAGGAGCAAAGGTGATAAGGGGCATTCCTGCCCCATCCCCTTCTGAATATCAATAATTTCTATCTTGTCTCCATTTATCAAAATCTGTGCCTTTTGATCTGATATATGGCTTAAATCCAAGTCAAAACATTTCTGTCAACATCAAACCTTTTCAAAACCTACATCATAAATGGCCAGGACAAATCATCAAAGGTTTTTTCTGCATCTAAGACCATTTCTGCATGGGCTTAAAGAAACGGTGCAGAGCGTCCTCCAGGGAAGACGTCTGCACCTGGGAGCGGACTGGATTGGACCTACTTAGTGTAGTTCCACACCTCAGCCCGCTCCAGAATGACCCAAAGTGGTCATCCAGTGTGCTTTTGAAAGACTGCTTGAAACAGGTCTTTCAAAATCATGGAGTGCGCCACTCTGTGCCTGCGCACCGGTGCAGATTTGCAGGCTTGTACCAGTGCGAACCTGTGATCTGCTGGGGGTGGGCTTTAGGCTGGCAAGCTTCAGTGGTTGGTGGAGAGCCTCAACCAACTGGAAGCCGCCATTTTTGTCCCCAGAGCAGTGCAAAGTGGCAGCCATGCACTGCTCTGGACCAGCCTGGACCAAGCGTGGAGCCAAGAAGTCCAGTAAGTACTGGCACGGGGCGATTCCCTCACCCCATGCGGAAATGGTCTAAAAAAAATAATGATGCTTGTTTATCATTATGAGCCTTCAAATATTCCAACACATTGGTGACTGGTCCTGCATTATCTTTCATTTGCCTTTTTAGCAAAAAGCCACACTGATCTTTGTATATTATTATGTTCAAATTTTTAAAAAGTCTTTCAGCCAAAATCCATGCAAAAATTTTACAATTATTATTGAGAAGGGGATATTGGTCTATAATTTTTCTTTTATATATAATCTTTATCAAATTATTATCTTGAACATAAAATTATAACATGAACAGAACATGGAAAAATGAAAATGATAATAATAATACAATGAAAAAAGATTGACATCGAAGAAAATAAACAACTTGATTGGTAAGTGCAATGTATCATTCATCTCTGAAAAGCAAAAAACTGATTTGTAGCTAAACATATGTTGCAAGCAAACGTGACTTATAGTGTATGACCTTCTTGAACTATATATAATGGTCTATAATTTTTCAGATCTTTCACATCTCTGTGTTTGTTTGGTATCAAAGTTATATTTGCATGAGTCCAACTGTCTGGTATCTTATCAAAATATGTGATAGAATTCATCAATTGCAGAAATGGTACATACAGTTGTTCATCTAAAGCTTTATAATATCTCACAGAAAGCCCATCTGGGCAGCTGCTGTCCCAAGCTTTCCAATTTTAAAGCTTCACATAATTCTGCCACTGAAATTCTTGTATTTAATGCAGCTCTTTGCATCTCAGTAATGATTGTTAAGTCTTTTATATGTAGATATGGTATGTTTTTATCTTTTCTAATAAGGTGTCTTTCTCTTTGTGTAATGATGAAAAACATGTTTTAAAAATCTTTTTTTTTTACTGTGTCATTATATTTACCCCATCTTTAGTCTCTCATATTGCCTTCTTTTCTCTCTCTTTCCACAGTTTATAAGCAAACCATCTTCCTGGTTTATTTGCAAATTCAGAGTTACTTTGCAATGTATATTTCAATTTTTTCCTCTATCTCATAGTCATGGAAACTTGTTTTTGCAAACTTTTTATTTCTTTCAGAAGACTGTGTTTGATGGACTCTTCTTCTCTTAAAAATGTTTTTTGTATTTGCTCAAGAACATCTTCTTTTCCATTTGAGACAGAATCCAAGATATATCTTTTTCTGTCTGAAGTGTAATATTACTCCGTCAATGTTCCCCCAATGAAATGAGGTCTTGTACCGCTTCAGTTTGCTTGTCAAAAAAGAATAATCTGGATATTTCTTCAAAATTCTGGCTGGAAGATCTTTAAAATTTAACAGATCTTTCACTTGTAGCTGTAATTTGTTAATGAAGTGTGCCTGTAACACCTGGTCTTAAATATTTCTTCGCACAAAATAGACAATCACATCCCTTTGTAAAGTCCTTTGTCTTGTATAGTGAGATTCAATGGTATAGACATTATCCAGTTCAGCAAAAATTGCTTCCTTCACATCTTCATAAAGTCTACCAGAATGTCATACACTCTGGCCTAAATATTCTCATTTTGTTTCTCTGAAATACCTTTCTACACTTGATCTTAGCCAAAAGGCTGAGAAGTGATAGATACCTTTCAATCTTATACACTTCTCTCTTTCATGGATCTCCAATGAAGTCATTGAATTTAATTTCCCCCCCCCAAATTTCTAGTTCATTTCCTGGTCAGATGTCCATTTTTAAGTAATTTCCTCCAATTTCTGGTTTTTCTTTTTGTCTAAATCTATTCTTTCATTTGTCTGCTTCATCTCTAATTTAATATGGGCAAAAGAAACCCAAATTTATTTCACATCAACACCTGCATCATTTCTCATTTGATTAAATTCACCTCTTAAATTCTTTATCTCTTCCAAAACCATCTGCAATTGATTTGTCTCCTTAATTTATTAAATTAAATTTATTAATTTATTATTAAAGACTTTGTTTGAATTTCTCATACCTTCTCCATCACCAGTGCAACTTTAGCTGCTTCTCCTGACTTCCTTGACAGCATTTTGTACTTGTTCTACTTCTCTAAAAGCTGCCAAAGTCTGTCTATATGTTTTGAGCTTTTATTCCACCTCATTTCACTTTCTACAAGGTTTCAGTGTTCTACAAGGTCTCACTATCTTCTATTGCAGTTCCCTCTTCATTCATTCAGCGTACAGTTCTTTTACAATAGATTGGAATTTCATTTCTTGTTTTTATTTCTTGCCACAGCATGACCTTGTGCCTTATCAAATTCCCACAGTAAGCATATATTTATTTTTCTTTTATTTTTTACTCAAATGTCATCTAGTTTCTCTATTCTTACATAGGAAGGAAAATTTGTATAGTTTCAAAATTCCACACATTTCTCTACTCCAAGTCAGCAAGTCAGTAGTGGGTGGCTGGATGGGGGTGACTTAAAGACAAAGCTCCACAACTCAAATCTTTGGTAGCTTGTAAATGTTGAAGTGCAGTCTTTACCAATTCCAGAAAGGTTTTTTAAATTAATAGCTTTTCCTTAATGGTCTTTAAAAATTGGCTTCATAGAGCTTGGCTGCCTTTAAGCAGTGGCAGCAGAGCAATGGTGATGGTTTCTTTTTCCAGTCCTCTCCAACTCATTCAACTTTCCAGACCCTGAAGAAAAGTCCCCTTTGGGTCTAGAGTTGAGCATCTGCACCTTGTGGGGTCTTCTAAGTCCCCCTGTCTGTAGGGGAGATTGTTGCCAGTCTCAGCAAGTATGAGCTGATGCCTGTCACCTTGCACGTTGGGGCTTTGGAACCTTCCCTCAATGCGGCAATCTGCCATGCCAACTGGATGCCCTTTTAATAATGGGTCACAGTGTTTGAAACAAGTTAACAGCATACTTGAGGTCAGAAATACTGTACTGACAGCAGAGGATGCAGTAGTCTAGTGAAAGGGTAAGGAAGAATCAGGGAACACAAAAGCCTTGTGCAGACAATCACTAACTGTATTTCTAGAAAACAAGGATGTGAATTATGGCCTCTCTCTACCATGTTTATTGGGAAGGTCTGAAGAGGAAATGTAACTTTGCTTGAATGCACAAATACCAGTAAACTACTGATGTGCAAGATTTCATACTATATGGATTGCAGCATCAGTGTTCACTCAAACAGTTGCTTTTGCTCTTCATAACTTCCTAGTGAACATGGGATAGCTGCAGTTAGAAGGGGCAGAGGATTTCACACACACCCATTCCCTTCCACTGGTTCAATTTTTGAATGACTGTGCAGAACTAAAGGAAAAGTGGGGACATCAGACAGGTTGCAATATAGCAGAAAAAAGTAGTTCCTGCCAAAGATATGTCCAAACTATACAAATTAGTAGCTATACAGTATGTTATTTGGTACTTGCTTCATTTACATTATCCATTAATGCACTGGAGTAATTTCAATCTGATAAAGTAGTAACCATCCTCATGCTATAGAAGCGTAGAGTTTGGTAGCTGCAGAGGTGAAATTTTGGTATAGCAAACCTTAAATTCACTCAGTGCCGTGCTGAAAGTTTGATTAACATCTGTCCCAATAGTTCTGGGTAATATGCTGATATCATTATCTCAAACTAATTTTCCTCACTTACTTTCTTCAGTACTTTGTATATTTTATTGAAGATCACTGATGATACGACCAACAAGCCTTGGAAACCATCCCAATCAGTTTTGTTTTGTTTTCTTTTCTTTTCTTGGTCAGTTGCAGAATATAAGGAAAGTTTACTTTTAAAAATGGAGTCACATCTGCATAGAGCAACATGATAGAGTACTACATGCACAGAGTACTTCAGAATACTCTGAATTAATGCATGAATGTTTGTTGAATGTGGAAGAGGATCTTAACAGCAGTGGATTAAGTTAAGAACGCTTGTAGAAATAGAACTTCTGTATGCTTTGCTTCTGTTGCTTGGCCATGTTCTTGCACACCTGAAGGGGCTTATGCTGGAGAAGTTCTTTTGGGATGCCCTCCATATTATAGTAATGGGATATGTAGCAGGTTTTAAGTTAGCTGCCTGATTGTAACAAAGGCATGGGAACCAGAGACCGTTAGATAAACAAAAGCTAGGGATGCACTGATAAGCACTGCCAAGCTCTCACCGCTTCAAGGTCTCTTGCTAGAGGGAGGGAAACGTCTTGGGATTTTATGCTTTTGAATTTGCTAATTGCTTTTAGTTCTCTCACTGAAGTCCTGTACGATATATCACACCCCAAATAAATAGTGTTTCTGCACTGTATTATTTGTGTGTGTGAATTCAGTTCCTGACAAGTTCCCCTGGATTAAGCCATTGCACAGGACTACCATTAAGATTTGCAGCTGGTCTGGAACCTTAAACCAAAAGTACTGCTCACTCTAATAACTATTGCATGGGAAATCCCACCCCCTTTTGATGTTAAGAGTGGAGTCTTTTAACTCAGTTTCATCGGCTTCATCCCCATCTGCTTTCCCCAACACTGTATCTTTGTTGTTGTTGGACCAAGGTGCAGCAGTACTACCCCTTTATCTAAGCAGAATCTGAGGCTGGAATGATATGTGATGCAGGTCTACCCCAATCACATGGATAGCAGGTTGGTGGATAGTAGTAGCAACTGTTTTCATGCTACAGAAACCTAAAGCTTGACAGCTGGCAGAAATGAAATTATGATATGGTGGCCCTCAAATTCATTCAGTGCTATGATGAAATTTTGTTTAGTATCTTTTATGATAGTTCTGGCAGTTTTTGTCTCAAACTAATCTTCCTTACTTCCCCCAAAGTGCTTTGTATATTTCACAGAAAATCTGCAATAAGACAAAAAGATGGACTCTGTACTCGATTCTTACGCTATGTTTTTCCTAAAACTGAAGTTTGTAGGGTTTATGTGTATATGTGTGCATGGACTGGTTCTCTGGAAAAGTTTTGGTCTACAACTTTAAAAGACCAGGCTACTTGCTGGTGATTTCTATGCTTTACTCTAAACTATGAAACATTTCAAAGGGGATGTAATGTGAACAGATGGCAGAAAACTAGTGTGGCATGATTACAAGCATGACTCCCCAATTTCTTCACACTGTTATCATGATGTTCAGGAATACAAACAGAAATACAAACATAGAAACAAGTGATCTCCTATCATTATTTCTTTGCCTGTCTTGCATCCCTATCTAATTAGAATATAATTTCCTACATGTGCCAATCAGGCTGAATTTGCCTAACAAGTAATAAAAAAATTCTCCATTCTTTGAAGCTGCCTAGCAGGCAAAGTTTTGGACAGGGGGAACATGGGCCTCTCTGCTCTGACTGATACATAAAAGAACTCTTCCTAATACTGGCTGGCGTACCCTTCATTTCCATTAGAAAAGAAATGGGTGATTAATCAGTTCAGAGCCTGGTTTGCAGATTGATGTATATTTGTTAAAACCACTCTAGAGTGTGAGTAGGATTCTCCCTGACAGCTGCCTTCCTTCCTATGCAGAGGCTGACAATAACTTGAGATTGGTCTGGAACCTTTTCAGAAAGTCAGAAAGATGAAGTAGCATCTTTTTACTCCAGCCAACTAGAGCTAAAAATCAGTGAGTATGGAAAAGGAGCTTTGATCACTTGGCTTTTGACTGTGGAAACAGTCAATGTTCACTAAAGTCACTTGGCTGATTTTCCTTATCCTATGGCCTGATAGAAGGACAGTGGTGGTGGTGGCAGCAGCTTTGGAGTTCCTATGGGATAATCACATTACCATTAACAACTGTTGACAGTGCTGTAACCTCATGCATATCAAAGGAAGTGGCTTTCCACTGGGGAAAACAAGGGTTCATATAACTGTTTCAGTAGGATAGAAACCTTCTGGCATGACTTCAGGTGCTATAGGTATACCACCAAATTCATATTAACCATTGGAGAAAAAGTCCAACATTTCCCCAGGATAACACCAATGGAATTAGAACTGGAGTTCAGAACAGCAAAGAAAATAAAACCAAGGAAACAAAAGAAGGCATGTGGTATTAGCTATTAAATGAGACATGCCAAGAGCAAAGTGCCATCAGTATTTAGATGTGCTCTTCATTTGTGACCAAGGGACAAAGACCATTCAGGTAAGCAATGGAGAGGCTGAATGGCCTTGGAAATATCACTCTCATTCCCAGGTGCTATAAGGTGGAAATAATCAACTGCCTTTCTATTTTACACAGTTATTATGTGAATTAATGGTAGGTAATGTCTTGAACCTTAAGGACAGAATGGCCTATATGGACATGTAGGAATACAAAATATTACTTCTGTTATCTTAACAAAGTGTCTGCCATTACAGCATTTCTCTTTCCTACATCATCAGGAATCAGAAACTATAGATTCTATGGAAAAAAGTTGATGAATAGTCACATCACTATTTTCAAAATTTATTTATACATGTATTTATAGAAAAGTAATCAGGGAGGAGGGTAGGGTTTCCAGGAAATCACAGCCCAGTTTAGTTTAATGTCTATTTCAAGGAAATTGTTGGAATGCTTTTGGACTTCCGTTGGGAATTTGGTTGGCCTTTTGAAGACAGAATGCTGGAACAGATAAAACTTTGGTCCATAAAGAAAATAAATTCATATTAATCAGGGGTTGTTGTTGTTGTTGTTGTTTTACAAATTCATCCTGTTTGTTTTCTGTGACTCTATTAATGGAAACATACTATTTTTTAGTCTCCTGTCTGAGGAAAATGTTGAGAAATTGTCAAATTCCTCTTCCTTTTCCCTTTTCAATTTATACTAAAGTATAATTGTTTATATTTTTAAAAATGCATGCAAATACACACACACTTTTGCCAATGGAAAACATGTGGGAAAGTGCATACGTGAACACAAATTGTATTTTGGAGGACAAAACATGCATGAATTTCCAAGGGGGAATTAAAATAAGGAACTGAGATGCTTCTCAACCTTTTTGCTAAGACCAAATATAGTACCTGCTCATACAAATGTAAAATCTGATATATTTATATTTCAAAACTGAGCATCAAGTGTATTTGCATACCTCTGCCTATTGATAATTATGCAATATAGTCACACATCCCTGTTTGCTGTTAAGCATTGTATATTCACATGTTTGGTACTTATCTTGCTATAAAGGATTAAATAATCGTACACGTAGTGTGTTGCTTGTTATTGGTGTTGTTTCTTTTGTGTGGTCTTGTATAAAGGTAAATCATTATTTGCATGCAACGATAAATAATTACTGTAATTTTCTTTCTGCTGCAGAAAATGAATGTTGCTTCATAGTTCTTGTTGCTTCTTGCTATTTGCTGCTAAGTCAACCAACTCATGGAATTTGTATGAATGAGCAGACCTCCATCATCAACTGCCTTGCTTAGGCCTTGCAAACTCAGGGCTGTGGCTTCCTTGCTTGAAAAAATCCATCTGTTGTAGGATCTTCCTCTTTTCCTACTGCCTTCTTCTTTACCAAGCATTATTATCTTAGTGAGTCATGTTGTTTCATGGTATGTCCAAAGTACAACAGGATCAGTTTTAGCCATCTTTGCTTCTAGTGAGAGTTCAGGCTTGATTACTCTCTAAGACCATTTTGATTTTGCTCATTGGTCTTTTTAGCAGTGCATGGAACCCTCAGAACTGTCCTCCAGTACCATATCAAATTGGTGGATTTTTTCCCCTGTTAGGTTTGTTCACCATTCAGCTTTCATACCCACACAAAGAAATCAGAAATACTAGGGCTTGCATGATTCAGATTTTGGTATTGCTTCACATTTGAGGATCTTATCTAGTTCCTTCATAGCTGCCCTTTCAACTCTTAGGCCCCTATCACACTACACTGCCACAGCTCTATTATTTCATTTTAATTGCCCTGGCTGCACCCTGTGGAATTCTGGGCTTTGTAGTTTAGTGAGGCACTGGAGCTCTCTGGCTGAGAATTCTAAATGCAATATTGCCATGACAGATAAAGTGGAATAATACCACTATAACAGTACAGTGTGATAAGGTCCTTAGTCTTCTTCTGATTTTTGACACCAGTCTCCATTATGATTAATGACAGAGCCAGGGTATAGGAAATCTCTAACTATGTCGGTATCTTTTTTATCCACTTTAAAGTTATGTAAAAAATCAGTTTTTCTCCCAATGACTAGAATCTTTGCATTCTGTTTTGAGTAAACAATAGTAATCCACTTTTAAAAAATTTGGCCAAAGTTCAACTTTTTAAGAACGCCAATCTTGAAAGTCCAAGGAACATTATCAAAAGCTTTTTCCACATCCAAAAAAATTATGGCCACTTACTTCTCACTGTGAGATTCCAAATACTTCAAGATATCAATTAAGCATCTCACATTGTTTATGAAATGTCTTTTAGGTAAAAATCCACATTGGTCTTTGTGTTTTATTGTATTCAAGATTCTTTTTACTGTCTTAGCTAAAATCCAGGAAAAAAATGTTGTTATCATCATTCAAGTGAGATATTGGCCTATAATTCCTAGGATCAGTTACACCACTATCCTTTTTAGGAATTTAAGTTATATTTGCTCTGGTTCAACTCTCAGAAACTTAGCTGGAGTAAGTTATAGAAGTCATTAAACGTTGCAATGGCAAATGTAATTGGTCTTCTAATGCCTTACAATAACAGACCAATAATTGATCTGGTCCTGGGGCTTTCACAACTTTTACATTCTTTTTCCCCCAAAATTATTTTTATTGTTTTCATTTAAATTGTAATATAAATTAACAAACATAATAACACACATCAAAATCACTGTTTAAACTCACTCAGAAACATATCATGGTAAGAATATAATACAATGACATGTCCATTGGAGAAAATGATAGAAACAGATATTCGCTACCTATGTAGCGATGACACATACAACAAATTCTACAAAAAAGAGGGGAAAAAGAAGGGAAGAAGGGGGAGAGGGATAAAGAAGATATGAGAAAACAAAACAAAACATCAAAGAGAACAACAACTACCATGTTAAACGTTAACTTCTCACGCTGTCAGTGCCACAGATTGGGCCAATTTCAAATCTTATTATATACCTATAAAGATTTCCATTTAGTTATCATGTCATTTTGTTTTTGAAACACTCTAGGATTAATTACTCATTAATTCTTCATTGTTTGCTGTTCATTAGTAATTATTCAATATCATCCATCTATCCTTTCAAACAAATGATCTATTAACCTTCAATTACTTAAATCATATTCTAATAAAAACTACCTATAATAATATCATACATAGGTAATATTCCATTGGCACAACATTCTATTTTCACACTTTCGGTTCCTTGTCTTCAGTGATGAGCTTTTCCTAGTAATTTTTTTTATGAAAGCACAGTTTACATAATTTATACACACTTAGTACCTACACATTATTTTACATTATCCTCTGCAAATAATTTGTAAATGGCTGCCAAGTTTGGAGGAATTTGTGACCTGGTTTGTTATCTAACAAATATGTTAATTTGTCCATTTCTTATCACCTTGATGAGTTCCTCCAACCACTCCCCTTTAGACGAGATGGAGACCTTCTGCCAATGCCTAGCAAATACAATTCTGGCTGTTGTAACTTTCTTTGCACTCACCCCCTTCCAGATTTAAATCAACTATTCCTAATAGGAACAATTTAGGATCCAAATCAAGCTTTATCTCTATTACCTTTCGGATGACTGCTCGAACCATGAACCAAAATTTCTGCACTCCGTTGCATCCCCACCATTGATGAAAAAAAGTATCCTTTTCTTTATGGCATCTCCAGCATTTATCATTTGTATTTTTAAACATATTAGCTATCCTTGCAAGGGGGAGATACCATCTGAACATGACCATCAGACCATTCTCTTGTAAACTATATGATCTTGTAAATCTAGTAACTCTATTCCAAACTTCTTCCTATTGTGCAAGGCCAATGTTTTGGTCTATGTCAGTCGCCCATTTATCATATATACTTTAATTACTTCCTCCTCCAGATCAAACCTAAGCAACAGTTGATATATCCTTGAAAGCAGATGTTGTTTTCATTTCTTTAGCTCTAGTTCGAATTCCATTGTGTTCCATTGTGTTCGTATCAATTCCCACTTCTTTCAGATCTTTTAAAAACCTTTCTTGAATCTGGAGGCATGGAAACCAGTGTACCATCATTCCTTCCTGTTGTAATCTCTGGTGACTTTTTAACTGCATCACGCCACCTGATAAATATGTTAGTTCTTTATACATAATCCAGTCTATATCACCTCTAAGGCCTTTAATTGAAAGAGCTTCAGTGGGAGATAGGCAAGATGGGAATTTTGGACATAAACACCTTTTATATTTCATCCATATTTTATACAGAGGTCTTTGGATTGCATGGTTGTTAAACACTTTTTGAACATCAACCTTCTGGTACCACAGGTAGGAGTGTCATCCATAAAAAAAGTTCATGACCTTCTAAGGCTAAGAGCCTCAGGTCATTTAGACAAACCCATGGTTTTATCCATACTAAGTGGCTTGCTGCATAATAGATTTTCATATTTGGCATGGCAAATTCCCCTTTCTTTCTAAGATCAGTCATTGGTTTTAGTTTAATCCTTTGTTTTTAACCCAGCCACAACAAATCTGACATCTTTAGTACAGTCTTTAAACCACTTCATAAGAACCATGATTGGAATCATTTGAAACAAAAAGAGCACTTTTGAAAGAATACTTATTTTAATTAAAGACATTCTTCCCATGGGGGATAAGTTCAGTTTCTTCCAAATGCTAATTTCTTGGGTATAATTATTACTAAACAACTGGTTATTATTGTTAGTTATTGAGATCCCTAGGTATTCTACTTTGTCTACACGCTTTATTCCAGATATATTAATTCCACCTTTTCTTTATCTGCTTTCCTCATGTTTTTGGTCAAAATCTTTGTTTTCAATTTGTTAATCTTAAATCCCGCCAGAAAGCCAAATCTGTTTAAAGTTTCATTTAACTTAACCATTTGTGACAGAGGATCTTCCAGGAAGATAACCGCATCATCTGCAAACGCTCTGTATTTATAGTGTTCCTTACCAATTTTAACACCAAGAATAGAGGTCTGCTGAATTTCCCTAAGCAAAACCCAGAGGATCAAAATAAACAGCAACAAGGGAAGAGGGCAACCCTGTCTTGTGCCCTTTTCTATTGAGAAACTTTTTGATCTTCCAGCATTTATAATCAGGTGAGCTCATTGTTCTGAGTAAATCACTTTGATCCATGATATCATTTTATCAAACTTCATTTTGTCCAATATTTTAAAAAGAAAACCCCATCTAACATTGTTGAAAGCATTCTCCGCATCTAGGAGTATTAAAGCACTTTTCTTTAGAGTATCATTATGATACTCTAAATATTCTACAATATCCAACATGTACCGTATATTATCTTTCATCTGCCACCCGGGGAGAAAGCCAAGGATTTCTTCAATTGCTGAGCCAAAATTGAGGCAAAAATTTTGTAGTCTTCATTTAGCAGGGATATGGGTCTGAATTCATTAGGAGTAGGATCCTCTGAGTTGTCTTTGGAATAAGTATGATACTCACTTCCTTTCATGTGTTTGGAATTACTCCATTATCTTTGATTATGTTGAATAATTTTTGTAATGGTTTTACTAATTGGTCTTTGAAACATTTATAATATTTGGCAGAAAGGCCAGGTGATTTATTTATTTTTAATCTATCAATAGCTTCATTGATTTCTACAATCGATGTTGGTTTATCTAAGAGCTCTCTTTGGTTTTAATCCAGCTGCGGAAGTGCTTTTACTTGGACGTATTCCTTGATCTTATTAATCTCTTCAGAGTTTTGAAGGCAATATAGATTCTGGAGATAGTTACATAAGATTTTTTAAATTTCTGTGCTGTCAGAGACAGACTGTTCTCCTTCCTTAATTTGGTTAATTACATACTTTTTCCTTTCTTTACAATTTTTATATGGCATCCCCTGGCCCAGTTTATTTTCATGTTCAAAATGGGTTTGGATGAGAAAATAGAAAAAAATATGGGAAACTGTTATTTTATATAACCGCAGTGGCTAGAATTATATATGCTAAGAGTTGAAAACAACCTGATATACCTAATGTGGAAGACTGGTTAATCAAACCTCTGGATATGGCTGTAATGGATAAATTAACTGCCTTAGTAAGAGGAACATTGATGGGTTCTTTTATGAAAACATGGAACCCTTTATTATTTAAGAAACAGATGGGGAAAACTAGCAGTCGAGAGTTTTACAGATTAGAACCGGACCTAAATTGAGGATACTGTATAGATATACCCTGTAAGAGATTTGAGTAGAATAATTTGGTACATTTGAGCCTTTATGAAACTAAAGGAAGATATCGATTTTAGAATAAATATAAAACTATTTTATATGAGAGATATATTTGAAACAATAACCTGTCAAGTTGTTTGGTTGGTTTTTTTTCCTGTGACATGTTGGCTTTTGTGCCTTTTTTCTTTCCTTTTTTTAGATGTACACACACACACACACACACACACTTCTCTTGTTGTCATAATCATATTGTTACTTTTGTCCTATTTTATCCACATAAAATATGTTTATAAAAATCAATAAAAAAATGGGCTTGCTTAACAAATCTAAACCTCTTTTCCATCTCTTTGGTAATGTTTAGAGACCGTTGTTTCTGTAGTATCTTATCTTTTCCCAGGAATCTTTGTTTCCTGGATCTTGTTTAAGTTTCTTCTCAAAATTGCTGATTTTCTCTACTAGCTCTTCCACAGCCTTAGTCTTTTTTCTTTTCCATTCAATTGACTTTTGGATGAAAATTCCCCTAATCACTGCCTTTGAAGTGTCCCATACCACAGGAATACTCACACCTTTGTCTAAATTATGCTTGAAAAATTCTCTCAGCTCACTCTTACAATAGGATATGACATTTTCTTGCGAAAGTAAATTCTCATTCAGTCTCCAGGTTCTACAATTGGCAGTTGATTCCAATTGAATTTGAATTGAATTATGATCACTAAACATTTGAGGTAGGATCTCAGCTGCTTTAATCAGGTAAAGTAAAGTTTTTGAGATCCATACCATATTTATCCTAGACCAAGATTGATGTTGGTCAGAAAAAAAAGTGTAATCCTTCTGTCTAGGGTGCTTAGATCTCCACACATCATCTAGCTGGAATTCTTCTAGCAATTGGAAACAATCACTTAGGAGCTTACCATAGCTATGAGATCTGGCCACAGTGTTCCTGTCCCATGCCTGGTCTACAACACAGTGAAAGTCACCCAGAAGACAAACATGTTCATAGGAGAAATTACTCAAGTGTTGTCGCAAACCTTATAGAATTTCCTATTTACTTTGCAGGGAACATAAACACCAACAAGGAAGATAGAAAATCCATTTAACTTGATTTCTACACTGAGAAATCTTTCTTTTCATCCTTGAAGTTTAATTTGGGAAGGAGATGTGGTTTAACATAGAGAACTACACCTTTTTTTTTTACTGTTGTGGTTGAGACAAATGTTTCACCCAAACCTGGAAACCATAGCACTTTTCGTCCTTCTTTTTTAGGTGGGTCTCTTGTAAAGTGCAAATAGTTGGTTGTAATTTTTTTCAAGCAATGGAAAATTTTCTTTCATTTCACCACAGAATTCAGTCCGTTCACATTCCAGGATAGAATTTTATGGTTCATTTTCCCTTGTCTTTTTCAATGGCCAGGTAATTATTTCCAAATCAATCAGATTCACATCCGCTCCATTTTTTGAGTTTCCTGGGTCTAATTTTGGGTCCTTGTCAAACATCTTTTTTTTGTCTACAGCTACCACATGTTCTGAGTCATCTCACCTTTTAGCTGGTGTTTCATTATCTTTCCCTTTAGCATGTTGATCTTCTTTGCTAGATGTGGTGCTGGGTCTACTCTGGTTGTGTCTGTGTTATGTAAGGAAATCTTGTGCTTTTTCTACCAATTTTAGACAGAAACGTTGTTGTTGGTAGTTAAATATCACTCCCTCCAGACAATCCCACTTAAATGAAATTTGGTTAGCCTTCAATTTAGAGACCAGAAATTTGTAGTCCTTCCTTTTCTTTAATATTCTAGTAGGGATTTCTGGCATAACAGAAAGCTGTTTACCTTGGTTAGTTAGGGGAAATTTGTCCTCGTGCTTTCCCAACTTTTACATTCTTTAAATTGGCTTCATAACCGCCATGACCATGGAATTATAGGCAGCCTCTGGGAATCCAAGTGAGATTGTATTTTCTCAGCCAGCACTCTTTTCTATTTGTAAAATGATGAAAAACAATTATTTAAAAACCTGCTTCATCTTGTCATTATCCAAAGTTAAATGTTTCCCATCTTTAATCTGCAAAATTATTTTCTTTTACTTCTCCTTCCTCAGTTTATAGGCCAACCATCTATCAGTCTTGTTAGCAAAGTGCTTTTGACATTAAAAATTAATCTTACTCTCTATTTCATATATCATGCATGTTGAGGCTTGCTTCTGCAAGATCTTCAACTCCTTCAGTAATGTTGAACTTGTTGGATTCTTAAGCAATTTATTCTCCTTCTTCTTAATTTCATTTGAAATTTCCTCTTGTTGTCTTTGTCTCTTTTTCTATCTCTGTATTTCATTGAATAAAGAAATCCTTTCATTGTAGCTTTACTTGCATCCCAGACAACTCTGATACCAATTTCTTTATTCAGATTTCCATCAAAGTAATTTTTCAAAATCTCCTTCCCTTTCTTCAAAATCTGGTTGTTTTTAAGTAGCTCTTCATTCAATCTCCAATTAAATTGAAATCTTTATCTTGAATGATAATAACACTGGATTGGCAAAATCTCCATTTTGTTTAATACATGTGTCAACAATGTAGAAGTCCAAAACTTATCAATACTGGAAATGGAATTATGCCTTTCAGAGTAGAAAGAATACTCTTTCCCTGACCTATACAAGACTCTCCAAGTGTCCACTAATTCAAAATTGTTTACGAAATTAATAAAAAAAAGGTTTTGGTAGCTTTCCATGTTTTGTGACAGCCAGTCAATCCTGGGGCCACTGGATCCATTAAAATCTTCCCCAAACACAAATATGTCAGCTGCTAAATCCAAAATCTGTGTACTAATTTTTCAAAAAAGTTAGCCTGGTTTTCAGTCAGTGCATACACAACAATCACTATCACTTTTAATCCAGGCATCTGGATCTACATGTACTCCAATTACTTATCCTTCTGTGCCTTCAAAAATTTCTTTCAGTGCTAGACTTGCTTTAGCATAGATCATGACTCCTCTTTTCTTTTTAATCTATAGATGAAGTAAATTCTTTTCCCAATTTGGAGTTCTTCAGATATTTAACATCTTGATTTCTAATGTGAGTTTCTTGTAAATAAATCAAATCCAATTTTTGCTTCTGCAAATAGTGAAAAATCTTCTCCTTTTGTCAGCCAAATTTACCCCTTTGACATCAAAAGACAAAACTTCATAGCTTCTTCACAATTCTTCTGAGCCTGAGTCCAATTTTGTCTGTGTATGATCACTTTTACTTTCTTCCTCCTCAGAACTTAGTTCTTAGTTGCTCTGGTCTGCCTCTTTCACTCAGGTCTTTCTCAAACTTTTTAAAGAACTCCTTTGCCTTTGGGGTTGTATTCAAATCATATCTCTTTTGCTTATAATGCACCACCACTCCTTTGATTTTGTATCACCTGAAGGGAATACCACTTTGGCTAAACCCAGTGGTCAAAAAAGTGTAATATCTTCTTTTTTCTCAAAATTCTGGTTGTCAAATCTTTAAAAATTAACACTTTTCTTCCATCCATTTGAAATCCGGTCAAGTAATGACATTGTACTACTTCTCACACTTTTCTTTACAAAATAAATTATCACATCTCTTGGTAGATATCTTTGTTTGCCTATTCTAGAATTAATTCAATAAATTTGATCAATTTCCACTGAATTTTCTGCACCTTGCATTTGCTAGAGCTTCACATACATTTATTTGAATGTTTTCATTTTCCCTTTCTGGTATCCTCTGTATCCTCAAACATTTCTCTCTTTCTTTCATCTCCAATAGTGCCATTGCATCTATTTTTGTTGTTGTTATGCTGCTAATTTTTTATTTGCCTTTTTTTCAAATATTGAGTCTTCATCTCTGTAGCTTCAGGTTCTTTATCTTAATGTCAACCTGAGCCAAGGAGATTTTTTTTATGTCCAACGTAATTTTTGTTGTTAATTGATTCAGCTCTCTCCTTAGCTCCTTCTTCATCTTATTTCTTATAACCTGTGTTTGCCTCTGTTCTCATGTGTTTAATATCTACCATTAAATCTTCCTTCAACTTTCTCATCTCAGCCATCAGTAGTTGATTTGGTTCCATCTGCCTGGTCTGGTCTGTGGAACCCCATTTCTGAGTCTGCAATACCCTTTGGTCAGCTGCTAGGGCTTGTTGTGCAATCCTAGCAGCATTTCATTCTTTTGACATATACTTTGACATTTTTGATAGTTCATGGTTAACAGCTGGTGTAAAAGAATATGATAAAGAGAAGAAAATCCCTTTTATTATTCCAGCAGTTACCACTTGGTGGCGGTGCATCACTGAATTTCACTGTAGCTCCAGCAGCTTTCTAGCAGGAAGGTTAGCAGTTCAAGGGACATTTTAAAGTTCACTTCCTGTTTTTTGGCACTCCACTATGACCTTGGAGCTTATCAGTTCCCATGATAGGCTGATTCTTATAAACTTTCATAAATTTCAGTACTGAATAAACTTTTAACTTTTGGTAGTAATCTTAAATTGAGGGGGAAAATTGTATATCTCTTTAAGTTTTCATTGAGTAGTTGCTACAGCAGTTGCTCCTGCAACATAGCTCTGACTGGGTTATATAATTTTTAAAAGTTAAAGTTCAAAAGACACTCACTTAAGTTAATTGTAGAACTCCTATGGTGAAGTTCAGCCCTTCCATTTCTAAGGAGATGCCAAAATCGGACAAGCTCTGTTGCATTGAGTGCATTGATAAGGCAGTGTTCAATTAACAAGGATTGGGCCCCTCCTTGACCCACAGAATACATTTCAACCAACAGCTCTTTGAGCAGAAAAGGAAGAAAAATGTGCATTGTTGCCACCTCTTTAAACAGCTGTTTTCATGGCAGATTATTACTTGTACTGGCCTTATGCAAGCTGCTACTGTAGACTTGTTGCTTGAAGAGTGGAGTAAGAATACACAGGAACCACACATTTTCCATAACCCTAATCCTATATCCAAGTAGAAAAACAAAAGAACAATCCAGATAAATGGCTTTGAAATGAATAGAAATTCTCACATTCCTAAAGTCCTATAGTGTACCTCACGTGTATTCCAGTACCTTTCTTGGTTGAATTCAGTTGCTATTTATGGATGTATATGCTTTAACAGAAAAAAATATAAGAAGACAGTTAGATGTTCACTATGGAAAAGATGGAACAATATAGGAGTGACAAATAAGCATTTGGAATTCAAGTTTTCATTTCTGCACTGCAAATTTTGGGAAGTGTTCAGGAACAGCAAGCAGGAGAGGGGCTTAGTCACTCATTCCGAGTTGATTCTGTCCTGCATCTCCCACCACCACGGTTCTCCCTTGATACCCAGCTTATTAAGAGAAAGCAGAGGAGAAGGAAGGGTTTACTTCTCTACTTGCTGCCTCTCTGTTGCAAAGCTCTGCTCCTGTTATTTTGTGAAGGAAAAAATAGTAGCCTCTGATCCTGCCTCAGGGACAACTAAAAAGAAGAACCAGATAACCAGTAGAGGTAGTTTAATGCTTACATTTGTGGCTTAGATACAATAACATTTGATGGCATAAAATTCTGGGACAAGTGTCTATTCCTGTTTTTTGCTGCAAACCTTCAAATTATTTCTGGCTTATTGTGATCATAAGGTGAACCTCTCATGAGCTTTTCTTAGCAAGATTTGTTTAGAGAAAGTTTGCCTTTGCCTTTGTTGTGACTAAGAGAATGTGACTTGTCCAAGATCACTCAGTGGGTTTCCATCACTGAGTAGGAATTTGAACTCTTGTCTCCAGAGTCTTTGTACAACAGAGATGGGTCCCTTTTCTCTCATGGTGAGAAAACATTTCTTTTTCTGAGCAAATTGTTAAAACACTGCTGCTTGCATGCTTTTCCTTTTCACTGATCAAAGGGACTAGAGACTTGAAGAAGAGAGGGCAGGAAAATCAAAGGAAAGAGCCAGAAACTTTTATGTGGTGGAATGCTTTCACAAATGGTTTGGAGTATTTGATTCAGCTTAAGGCAGTTTTGAAGCATGTGCTATTAATAGGCCTTAAATCAAATATGTTGTGGTTTCTGTCTTGTGTTACAGAAAGAGGATCAAAAGGAAACCTTGATCTAACAGAATTAATAGGAGTTCCACTTCCACCTTCAGTCTCCTTTATCACTGGGTATGGAGGGTTTCCAGCATACAGCTTTGGACCAGAAGCTAACATAGGCCGACTGACAAGAACTCTGATACCTCAGCCATTTTATAGGGATTTTGCTATTACTGTTACAGTCAAACCAAATAGTGACCGTGGAGGTGTATTGTTTGCCATAACTGATGCTTTTCAGAAGACAATTTACTTGGGCATCAGACTGTCACCTGTGGATGACAACACCCAGAGAATCATTGTGTATTACACTGAACCAGGTTCGCACATATCCCGAGAGGCTGTTTCTTTTAAAGTCCCAGTGATGACCAACAAATGGAACCGCTTTACTGTGGCTGTAGAGAACAATGACATTGTCTTATTCATGGACTGTGAGGAATATCACAGGGTCAGTTTCCAGAGATCACCTCATGCCTTGGTCTTTGAATCCAGCTCAGGAATATTTGTTGGGAATGCAGGAGCAACAGGACTGGACAGATTCACTGTAAGTATGTTGTATGGTAAATTTGTGCATTTTTTATGCAGCTAGTCTATCACAACATTTATAAAGGAAATAGATTGGTTCTGCAAGGTGCAAAGTCAAAAGAGAAAAAACAGGTCAAAGAGTGGCAAGGTGAACAGCTTGCAGAAGCAGGCAGTGCTTGTGGCTGAATGTCTATTAGGGCAAGAAGACAGATGAGGGGAAAAGAAGGAAAGAAGCAAAGACTGAGAGTGAGGTAGGCAGGTGAGTGCCTAACGATTTACTTGCCTGGGTGGGCATAGTCCTTCTTCTGGTAAATGGGAGCAGCACCATAATAAATGGCAGAAGGTGTGTGCATGCTTGTGTTTGAGGGAGTTGCACTGAGAAATTATTGGAAGATGAAAGGTAGTGGAGGAGAGATGAGAGACAGAAAGAGAGAAACTCTGTGGATAATTTTAAGTGTGCGATATTTTTGCCAGTTCAGCATAGTGCCTGGCTCACAAGCAGCAGGAACACTAGGCTACATGGCAGAAGTTATGCTGTGCATTCAGGCTGGACCAGATGCATGTAGGGAGCAGCAAGGTTGCAGCAGCAGGCAGAAGCAAAAGAACACAAGTGTGCTTATGAACACAAAACATACCAATGAAAAATTGTCACTGAGTGAAGGTGATGTGGCATGTTTATAGCTGAAGTGAGATCTGAGTGAGAGTTGCCCACCCTGTGCACACAAGCCAATATTACATCCCAACTCTACGTGTATGTTTTCTTTTATGGCATTAGTGTTCCTAATAGTGTGGTCTGTACACACCAATATTGTTTTTATCACTTTCATGGGCATGCTTGTTTCACATTACAAATGAGCAGAAATAACCATCCCTTCAAGTATACAGTCACTTAACATAGGAGGAAAATAGCTGCAGCAGAGCCACACTGGCACACGGAAACAGGAGTCTTTGTGGTAGATAACGTATCCACAGTACCTACGTCATTTAAATGAAAAATGTCTAAGCATTTTTCATATGATTTCTAAGCTTTCAACACTGATTTTGATGCTCCAGAAGGGGATTAGACAAATGCAGTATTTTAACAGCTATTAACCGTGACAGTTTAAATAGAACTCCCATTGTCCAAAAAAAAGAAGAAGAAGGTATACTTCTAAACATTAGTTGTAGAAGGTGAAGAACCCTGCCAGAGTATGAAATTGGACTGGACTTTTGTACAGCAACAAGATGTTGAACGGCTTGGATATTTTATCTTATCTAGCAGAACCTTTCTTACTATGAGTCTTATATAACTTCAGTTTATTCATTTAATGGAGTGTTACGTGAGGTGTTAAAAAGTTTCCCATGCTTCAGTCTTCAGAGGGTTGGTGGGTGTTTAACTGGTCTTCAACAAATCACTTCCTTGCATGTTGAAATCTAGAATGTTAAGCGGAAGGGATCAACTCTAACTTTCTTTGCTTGTTTGAATGTGCGAGAGAGCACTAAACATAAGTGCTCCAACATGCAGACTGAAGTGGTACTGTGCAGAGCCCAGATGACTGTTTTCTTTCTTCATCCTTTTGCAGTCTGAAAGGTTCTTCATGTGTTCTGTGTGGGATTCTTTCTAAAGAATGTCACCTTGAGTTGCTATTCTTAATCCTCCTAGGGCTCCATTCAACAGCTGACGATCAAGCCTGATGTAAGGGCTATTGAAGATCAATGTGAGGAGGATGACCCATACGTGAGTACACCCACATATGCATTTTCAGTACGTATGGCAGGGATTTGGAAGTAGATTCCAATGCAGTACAAGCAAAAATATTTGCTTCACACTCTGTTGCTTTCAATTCCCATTGCAACCAGTTCTGGCAACTGGAGACCAGTATTTCTTTAAAAATGTAAAACAGATGAAGAGAATGCCAATATTCATTGGAAAAATAGCCTGCTGGAAAGTGTGTCATCATCTCTACTCCATCAACACTGTTGCAGCGAAATTCAAAGCTGCTCCCATCCCCAGCTACATTTTGGTTTAGAGCCAAAGACACATCAGCTGGCTGACTGTACATCTTCAGTGTCACCTTCTATTTTATCTTATTGGTTCTATACTGCATGATTATTTGTCATGTGAATAAATGATCCCTATCTGAGAAACAAAAATGGCTTTGTTTATGTACCTTAGCCATAAGGGCATGCTGGGAAAGGCAAAAACACCAAACCATTAGTCCATGTATAGCAAAGTATAAACTAAGATCTGTTTCATGGCACACTCTAGCACTCAGTCACCAAAGGGTTGCCTACTTGGAGCTTTCCTGATTCTCTTCAATAGGGAAAAGTTCCCGGTAAAGTAAGAATAATGCGGCATGAAAACTATGTGCTTGAAAAACTCCCCTCAAATTGGTGACTATGAGTCTAAAAATTTGCCTATATAAGAGAGAGAAATGAAGGTTCACTTTAGCAGACAAACAGAGAAAACGCCTATGGTGCTGGGTTGCTATAGATGCTACAATGCATATTTGTGTGCTCTGCCTACAACATCTTTGTGAGAAAAACCATGGCATATAACTCTCTGGACAGGCAAAGTAGGCATTACTTCCATGAGGCAGCTTGAAATTGGAGCACAGGGTGCCTCTGTAAAATTTTTGGCTAAGCTGCCACCTTTGTTTGGCCCATGAACCACTCTAGCCTCTGTCTGTAGTTCAGCAGTGGAATACTGTATGTGCTTTGCACACAGAGTAGTTTGAGTTTAATGCTTATCATTGCCAGTTAAAAAGCACCAATAATGGCCTCCTCTACCATGTGGACAGTACTACCAATGAGTAATCTTGGGTTAGGATACAGAACTAGTGGCCTTACAGATATTGCTGAACTACAACTCTTGTTATAGTTCGTTGTTGGTTACACTGGCTAGTACTGACAGGAATTGATGCTAAATATCTGAAGAACCACAGATTCACCACTACCAAGTGGCCATGTAATCAATGTGAGGGATACATATCTGCTTATGCAATTTGTTCAGTTTTGATGGGCAGAACATGCATATGCCATATTCATTAAATTTCTCATTATCTAAGTTCTTAATTGTGGCTTGGTTCTCATAGACTTCAGGAGAGAGCAGCGGCCATGACAACGTGCAGGAACAGGAGGGTGTCCTTGAGACACGTGAAGTTATTTGGCCCTCACAAGCCCCTGTAAGTATTGGACCTTATCCAGCTTAATCTTTGTGAGTCTCTTCTAATGAGAAAAATAATTTTCTTGTTGTATGTATCTGGTGAATTTTATGCAGATAGCAAATAAATTTGCTGTTTGTATGCACTTGTTGAGTCTTATGCACATAGGAAACGAAGGCAAACTGATTTGCTTGTGGCTCGCATTCAAGAGCACAGTGGAACTGTGGAACTGCTGTTTCAGAGAGAGTGCAGTCTTCTCTAGAACACATTGAAAATCAGCCATCCAGGCAGATGAATCATCTGCTAATATTATCTCCCTACTGTCTGGATCAAGTTTCAGTTTGTGGCTCTCATCTGGTCCATTAATCTCCGTAGGCGCTGCTTCCCCAGGACAGCCACCCAGAAGAAGGAGACTCCGCCAAAATTTGAGGCAGCATATTCTACTGCCAAACAACTCTGAACATCAGGAAGTTCTTCCTGAGGTTCAGGTGGAATCTCTTTTCCTGCAGTTTGAATCCATTGCTCCTTGTCCTAGTCTCTGGAGCAGCAGAAAACAAGCCCATTCCCTCTTCAATATGACATCCTTTCAAATATTTAAAAATGGCTATAATGTCCCCTCTTAACTTTCTCTTCTGCAGACTAAACATACCCAGCTACCTAAGCCACTCCTTGTAGGGCATGGCTTCCAGACACTCCACTATTTTGGCCACCCTTCTCTGGACATGTTCTAGCTTGTCAATGTCCTTCTTGAAATGAGGTGCCCAGAACTGGATGCAGTATTTCAGATGAGATCTGACCAAAGCAGAATAGAGTGATACTTATTTTCCATGATCTAGATACCATACTCCTATTGATGCAACCAAAAATTGTGTTTGCTTTCTTGACTGTTGCATCAGGCTACTGACTCATGTTCAGCTTGTGGTCTACAAAGACTCCTAGATCCCTTTCACATGTACTGTAGTCCAGCCAGGTGTTTCTCATCTTATATTTGTGTATTCTATTTTTTTCTGCCTAAGTATAGGGCCTTACATTTCTCTCTGTTGAAATTCATTTTGTTAGCCTTGGCCCACTCTCCAATCTCTTAAGGTCATTTTGAATTTTTATCCTTTCCTGTGTTGATCCTGTACTGTTATCCAGTACAGTATCCTGTACTGTCCCCCATCCTATATTTGTGCATTCCATTTTTTTTCTGCCCGACAGAAATTAGGCAAAATTTTGTTGGCTTTGGCTCAGCTCTCCAATCTGTCAAGATCATATTGAATTTTGATCCTGTCCTCTGGCATATTAGCAACCCCTCCCAATTTGGTATCACCTGCAAATTTGATCAGCATGGTCTCTATTCCTTCATCCAAGTCATTGATAAAGATGTTGAATGGCACTGGGCCCGGGACAGAACTCTGTGGCACCCTACTAGTTACTTTTCTTCAGAATGAAAAGCAGCCATTGGTGAGCACTCTTTGGGTTTGATTAGTTAACCAATTCCAAATCCACCTAACAGTAGCACTGTCTAGCCCACATTTTACTAGCTTCTTTGCAAGAATATCATGGGGAACTTTGTCAAAGGCCTTACTGAAGTCAAGAAATGCTGCATCCCCTCATCTGTCAAGTTCATAACTCTGTCATAAAAAGAGATAAGATTAGTCTGCCATAACTTGTTTTTGAGAAATGCATGTTGACTTTTAGTGATCATGGCATTGCTTGCTAAGTAATTACAAACTGTCTGTTTAATGGTCTGCCCTAGAACCTTTCTGGGGTGCAGGTGGGGAAGTGGCAGAAACTCAGCACCTATGTAGAGAAGTAGCACAGGAATACCTGGTTACTCTAGATGAATTCAAGTCTCCAGGGCCAAATAAACTACATCCAAGGATATTAAAAGAACTGGCAGAAGTAATTTCAGAACTGCTAGCAATAATCTTTGAGAATTCTTGTTGAATAGGAGAAGTCCTAGAAGACTGGAGAAGGGCAAATGCCCCCATCTTCAAAAAGAGGTAAAAAGAGGACCCAAATAAGTATCACCTAGCCAGCCTGACATTTGTGATATACTGACCATGGTATATTGTGTGGTGCACAGTGTTGTTGGATTATCAGTGTCTTCACTGCTATCCCAAAAGTTAATAATGCAAAGGGTTGGGAAATATTAGCAACTAATGGCACTGTTGATTTATTTGGGAGAGACTTTGGCCATCATGTGCTTTGCAGTTTAGGGAGGGGCATTTAGAATTCTCAATCAGAGAGCTCTTTGGCCTCAGTAAGCTAAAAAAAAACCCAGAATTCCACAGAATGTTGAAAGTGGAATAATAGCACTCTAACTGTGTAGTGCAGAAATGGCCTTTGATCTGTATTGCTGTTATAGAATGTCAAGTTTGAAACAGAACAAAGCATTATGGCTTTTATACTTTCTCAAACAACAAAACATTTTTGATGAGATAATGTCCAGATAATGTTTGATTCATATTCCTTCATAGCGACTGCCTGGGAATTCATCTGAGGAAACAACTGCTGGACCAGTAGGCGCACCACCAACCATGTCACTTCATTTTGAAGAAATGGATTTCTCAGGACAACATCTCTTAGAAGAAACAGTGGGCTCAGCTAAAGTCAAAGAACAAGGCATTAAATGTTTCATTCCCCTCCCTGCATGTTTTTTTTCCAAAATGGAGACTTGCCCCTGTGTGTTGAGTTGTCGAGTTGTCTCTCAGACAGCTGTGATACAAACAAAACAAATAATGGTACTCCAAGATGTGCTTTCTGATGCAGATTATGGGTTAGCAGGTACCATGCTGGGTGATGATTAGTGGGGATGTGGCCACATTTTAAATACTACTGCATTGACTCAATAGAGACAGATTCCATGGTTTAATTCCCTGAACCCTTTCTATCATATGGGCCTAAAAAACGATGCTCGGGAATTCCTAGGGAATTCCTGGTTAAACTGAGGAAAATTGTTGAGCTGTCTTATAGACATATTCCTAGCAATTACCAATTACTGAAATGTATATGACATGCTTTGTGCTTTCTACAGGAGTGGTTCTTAACCTTTTCTTTATTGAGGACCCCCATAAATATAATTTGTTGCTAGGGAGCCCCCAAGACTTAAGATTTTAATATTTAAATTTAGATTTATATACTCAAATATTTATTTCAATATTCAAATATTTGTTTGTTTGTTTAAGGCTTCTGGAGACTTAGATTCAAATCCCTGCTCAGACAAAACAAATCTTGCCAAGAAACCCTCCATGATTGGTTCTCCTTAGGGTTGCCATAAGTCAGTTTTCAAAAGGGCGAGATATGACAGCTAGAAACTCTTCAAAGAAACAGGAACGATAGATGAAAACACATAAAGATCTGAACATCAGTTCCATGATACCTCACTACTATATTTAGTTTTTAAACTTATTCCATGTTATTATTGTTCTTTCTCTTCCTTTAGTAAAAATAGTTGTTAAAAATTTTGGAATATTTTAATTAAGTACTACTGTCTTCTATTTAGCAGTTATTTCCAGTTTGTAGTTGTTAGGATTTCTCCCTTCACTTTCTTTTATCCCCTTTGATCCCTTGCAAACATAAGCAACATCTTCTTATTACCTGTCACTTTGTTTGTTGCTTTCTTCTTGAGGGATGTGATTTTATGATGTAGTTTTGCATATTTTTATGTGGCTTTCATTTTCTGTCTCTCTTAGGTATAACCACTGCAGAAATTAGTAGACAGGAAAGTGAATCTACCACTACGGCTCAGGAAATATTGAAAACAGAAGCAGAGTCTCATGATGCTGTTGTGCAAGGTGCAAGCAGAGAAAAAGTAGGTATATGCAAGTCACATGACAGCTTACATCTCAGTTGACATGTGCAAAATCATGCCAAAAGTTCCAGTTTGCTCAGAACCTTCCTCTGTGAGGCAGGAAAGCAAGAGATTGGTTGTCTTTTCCATAGAATGTGCTGCATCAGGGCTGGTTCATGCTACCAGAAGCTCCCACAATTCTGTAATACTTAGTCGTGCACAAGAGAGGTTAGCATAAATCAACCTCTACATTCTGGAAGAATGACTCCCAATTTCCTTTCTTCCATTCTTAACTTTTAAGATGGCATATTTACTTTCATTATTTCAATTGAAGTCCTAGCCCAGTTCTAACTATTTATTCAGAGGTAAAATTTACTTTAATTCTCATGGGGGCTTTAGTTCCAAATAGTTCAGGATTACAGCTTTGATTTCTGTTTCATGCCTGAAGGGGCAAAAAGGTGAAAAAGGTCAAAAGGGAGAAGAAGGACCCCCAGGACCTCCAGGACAAGCAAGTCTGGAAGAAGCACAACCTGGGAGAACAGGACCACCTGGGCTTCCTGGGAAGCCTGGACTGGATGGTAAACCTGTGAGTATCACTACTGTGCTAATTAGAACTGTGCTGGCTGACTTATATGCCAGTGCTAAGAACAGTCTTCTGTCAGTATGAATGTGAATATGCTCAGATGTGTCCTAAATCTCCCTAGATGAGGAAATGTTCTTTCTTTCTGACAGCAATGAAGATGAATGCAAACTAGGGTAAAGCGTTTTAGTTAAGTAACATCATAATTTCTTCATTGTGATTTCCACTTGTTCACTACAGTAGACTCTTAATTCTTCCTTCATGAGAAAGGTAGGTGCTGAGTAGTAAACTGAGAGAAGTTCTAAGATGGTTATGTTAACTCAATTGAGTTAAAGAATTTACTTCTGAGTAGAAAACTAAAGTATTAGACTGTTAAAGCGTAGTATTGTAAATGTGAAAGGAAAACTTAACTTCATCTTAAAACCATTTTTAAAAAAGACTTTTCCTCCATTAGAAGTGCCACCTGGATGAAAAGTGGTAAAATGAGAAATTTTGAGGGGAAAAGTTTTGAGCAGAGAAAGTGAGGGGAGATTCCAACTTTCCCCCTATGTATTCATATTATACATACCTCTTATCTCCTTGTTGCATAGGGATTAAATGACATTCACTGCCACTTTCATAGAATTATAGAATCATAGAATCATAATGTTGGAAGAGACCCCAGGGGCTATCGAGTCCAACCTCCTGCTATGCAGGAACACACATCAAAGCATTCCCAACAGATGGCCATCCAGCCTCTGCTTAAAAACCTCCAAAGAAGGAGACTCCACCACACTCCATTGAGGCAGCATATTCCACTGCCGGACAGCTCTGACCATCAGGAAGTTCTTCCTCAAGTACAGGTGGAATCTCCTTTCCTGCAGCTTGAATCCATTGCTCCTTGTCCCAGTCTCTGGAGCAGCAGAGAATAAGCCTGCTCCCTCCTCAACATGACATCCCTTCAAATATTTAAACATGGCCATCATGTTCCCTCTTAACCTTCTCTTCTGCAGACTAAACATACCCAGCTCCCTAAGCCGTTCTTTATAGGGTATGGCTTCCAGACCCTTCACCATTTTGGTCGCCCTCCTGTGGACATGTTCCAGCTTGTTGATATATTTATTGAAATGAGGTACCCAGAACTGGACACAGTATTCCAAATGAGGCCTAACCAATGCAGAATAGAGTGGTTCCATTACCTCCCTATTGATGCAACCAAGGATCGCGTTGGCTTTCTTGGCTGTCGCGTCATACTGCTGACTCATGTTCAGCTTGTGATCTACCAAGACTCCTAGATCCTTTTCACATGTACTGCTATCCAGCCACATGTCCCCCATCCTGTATTTGTGCATTCCATTTTTTCTGCCTAAGTGCAGGACCTTACATTTCTCTCTGTTGAAATTCATTTTGTTAGCTTTGGCCGAGCTCTCCATTCTGTCCAGGTCATTTGAATTTTGATCGTGTCCTCTGGCATATTAGCAACCCCTCCCAATTTGGTATCATCTGCAAACTTGATCAGTGTGCCCTCCACTCCTTCATCCAAGTCACTGATGAAGATGTTGAATTGAGACAGGCCAAACTAACATCCAATGTCAAAGGATAGTTTCAGAAAACTATATGGAGATGATGTTTCTATGACAACAGAGAATAATAGCATGTTGTTGCAGACATAGCTGTATATAAACCAAGATGAAATAACATATGTGGAAAACATATTAGGAGCATAACTTTCAAATTGCCACTTTTATTTCAAAATGTACTGATTTTACTTGGGAGAGGTTGTTTTAAAAAATCTGATAGAATATTGCTTCCTGTAATAGCATGGCTAACCTCTTGCCATCCTCCATCTTCCTGTAAGACTTATTTCTATCCTCCTTCTTTCTACAACTGAATTCTGTTTCCTTTCCTCTTTATCCAGGGAATGCTGGCAAAGTTTTATAGAGCATATCCCAAGTCTGTAATGTCATACCAGCAATAGCAACTACTTGAAGCTTAAAAAACAAAGGAAATTATACATACATTAGTGGTCGTATTGATTGAAATGGGGAAGATGATAGATCTTCTTGATGGTCAGCCAAAGAAGCACATGTCAGGGTTGGCAGCATTTGGCTCCTCTGAGCATGAGCAGAGTGCTATCTGTGAAGCAAGTAGAGAGTCCCAGTAGAGAGTCCCAGTGAAGCAGAAAAAATTCCAGAGGCTCATTAGTTAGGCTTAGCGTACTGATTTATTGCCGCACTCTAAGATAAGGCTTAGCAAAAACAGGCTTGCTTTTCAGCAATTAGACAAAGAGGAAAAACAGAAGATAATGGAGAAAAATTGGGCAGCATCTCCCGTAACAATCAGTGTACTGCCAATGGCATGGCGGGTCCATCTAGGGAGTCTAACTGGCAGCTGGTCAGGGCAAACACCAGCCTTTTTATGCTATCTTGTCACCCTGAAACATGTGGGGTGACCCAATCAGTGCTCTGGCGTGTGGCCTTCTCTAATACACAAGACATAGCCATAACAATCCTTCTGGCCTTGCACCTGGCTGTCTGGCCACACTGCCTCTTCCTTCTACCACCCACTCATAGGAAAACTTTGCCTGCCCGGCAACAACCTTGACAGCACAAATAGAACAACTTAAGACCCTTCCATTCTTATGCCTTCTATATACTTTGGCCTTGAAGAAATGTGTTCTGATCCTGTGTGGCTGTATTAGGAAAATTGTTTCAGATAAGTTGTGTTTTTCAATTATTAATTTTTAAAAAATTATTTAAATTCAAATCAGATCACAGCTACATACAAAAGCATAACAAAAAGAGGAAAATAAAAATGCAAAAGGAGAATAACCACATGAGTCATACATTTCTATAAAGGCTGACCAAATGTCCAAATATAAATCTGTTGGTAAATTTCATCTATAGATCATTTTAAATGTTGCAAGCATTGATAGATCTTCTGTCTTCTATCTATTGGATCACAAGTGGGGAAAAAATTATCTTTCCAGTGATGAAGTATTAATCTTTTAGCACTCAAAAGGGCACAAAAAAGCCACTTCCATTGGCCATTTGTTAATTTTCAAGAAACAGGTAAATAATTCAAAAGAACATGCATATCCCTGAGTATCAAGGAACTTTACAATACCAAATTTACTTGTGTGATTACTTCCTCCCAAAATGTAGCTACTATGGGACAACCCCAAAATATAAGTGTTAAGGAAGTATTTCCAATATTTAATCTCCAACAATTTGCTGATAGAAAGCACTTTCTTGAACAGACGGTGTGGCAACCATAAACCTGAATGAATAATTTCTGCTGTATAAGAGACAGTCAGAGATCTATAGCTATATTAGTTGTAGTTGTTAAAATGGATGGCCATTGATTACTTAGAGTTGGATATTCCATTTCTCTATTCTATTATTGCTGTAAACCTTGCATGCCTATATATTTACAGATGACAGAAAGTTATGTATATAAATTGTTGGTTTGGATACTTTATTGGACTTAATTAATGTCTCTAATACTAAGGGAACCTCAGAAGCACTTAAAGCTACAGGGCCAAATCTGAATTGTAATTAATGTTTCAGTTGTTAATATTCCCATTTAGTTGATGGAGATAATTTAAACTGCTCCAGCAAAATTCTGAAAAGCAAAAATCATCATTGACACTAAGACTGTCTGATTTAAGGTAATAATCCCATTATTGAGCCACACCTTCCATAAAAATAGGTCCCCACCAGTTTTCAAATCTTAATTTGGCATGAGTGTGTGGATCGAATTGGAGTTGATGAGACAATATTTGCCATACAGTTATAACTGTTGAAATTGTTGGCAAGGCACTGTCCTTGTAAAATGAGAATGAAGTATTGTCTATTTGAATAGAGGTGCCAGCAATGAAAACTCCAAGACTGAGCATGGTAGATTACTTAAAGTGGACATGTCAAAAGTTAATACAAGACAGCAATATGCCCTATGGTATCTAAGAAGATCTGGAACGCTGATCCCCCTCCCCACTTTAATTGGATTTGTATCCCTTTCATTGAAATTCTAGGAGCAGATGATCCCTCCCAATCTTCTGAACAATGCATTTCATTTTTGAAAATATTTGCAAGGTATAAATAGAGGAATTCCACAAATAACATAAACAATTCTAGGTACAGCATTTATTTCAATCATGTTTATCTTATCCCACAAACTCATCTTTAACCTGCCCATCTCTCTAAATCTTGTGCAATACCTTTCATCAGTTTATTTATATTGAGATTAATCATCCAAAAGAAGTCCCTGGGCATAATTATACACAAATCAGTAATAGAATTTAGGCAGTATTGAAATATGCTTTAAGTATGCTAGCGTCTGTCTCGTCTCCCACTGACAGTATTTCTGATTTGGACCAGTTAATTGAATACCCAGATACGTTATCAAAATTATTAATCAACTGCATCAGAACCAGGATTGGCTGCTGGGTCTTTGAAATGAACTACAAAAGATCACCTGCATAAAGAACCTTTTAAAATTCTAAGCCAACACACACAAATCCACACATGCTAAGGGCTCCAAGCACAAACTGATTATTAAAGGAGACAATAGACATCTCTGCTTTGTACCCTGTTTTGATGTAAAATTGTTGGTCATAACTCTTAATGCTGAATATAAAATTTTTATCCACTTCAAAAATATTTTAGGAAACCCAAAATTAGCCAATACTGTGAAAATAAATAGCTAGTAAATTTTATCAAAAGGCTTCTCAGTATTTAAAGAAATAATGGCTGGCTGATCAGTTCCATCTAAGTTTAAAGCAATCAAGTCCTGCCAGATCAGGACTTAACCAAAGATGAAATGACTTTTTATGATCTATTTGCTAAAATAACTGAACATTTTGATATCAACATTAAGTAGGGGTATAGAGTGGTAGCTAACACAGTGGATATGATCCTTATCCAATTTAGGTATCAGAGTAATATAGGCATCATTTAATGATGAAGAAAGGGAGCCAGGTTTTAAAATACGTTTGTAGAGTCTTGGTGTGAATAGACTAGAAAAAGCATTATACCATTCAATTTGAAACCCGGGAGAGTTTCCATTTCTCATATTTACCATAACATTGATAATTTACCATAATTTACCATAACATTGATACTTTCCTCCTTGTTCTTGTTATTGATGTCTGTAGCCCCTTACCATTTGTTGATTCAAGTCAAGATGGACTGTACCTGGAAGCCCTTGTCATTGTGGCAGGAGATTTTAATGCACAGACTTTCATAATGATGGGGTGCTTTTTGTCTGATTTCCATGAAATCCTGCCACAAATTGATAAGGCTTACCCTTTTCCTAGTAGGCTGTGTCTTCTACCTATGATAAATAAATTTGATTTTGTCATTTTGAATGGAAGTGCAGAATGAGATAAAAATGGGGATTCACTTACTTGTCGTATTTTAATCTCTTATAATTTGCTATGCTTGGCATCCAGTTTTGTGATGGAATGCCTCTCAGATAGCAGCCAACTACCACTGGCTCTATATTTGGAGCTTAATGAGCAGAACATCTATGCGGATCATAAGCCATTTTTAATTGCTGGTAGATATAAGACCATTCCGCATTAAAGAGTCTGAGGAGCTAGATAAATCTTGAGGTATGTTCCTTTATTCAGAGCTTTTCTGTACTAACAGCAGACACTCCAAGTAAAGCTATGAATCTGTTTCAGAAGTTGGTTGAGTCCTTACAATATCAACTGACCTTTAAATCTTTAAATAGACTTTATATTACAAACCACTATTCCAAACTCTGGTTTTCTCATGAATGTGTTGTTATGAAGAACTCCCTAGTTGTAAAATCCAGGTCCTACGGAGAACAGAACCTAACAACCTTGTCTGAGGACTGGTTTCTTCTCAAAGGAGATACAAATCTTTAATTAAGGAGAAAAAGATGCAGGCTCGGGGGAAAAAAACTGGGAATGTTTAATCAGTGCATCTAAGATGCACAAATCAGTTAAATTCTGGAGGATGGTAGCAGAGGGGTCTCCATAACTTTGGGAGGAACTATAATATTCCAACATCTTCCTGAGAAGGCCACTTCTGTAATAACTATGCTATGAATCAAGACATGGTGTACTTTATGATAGCTGATGGCAATACTTTACCTGAATGGCACCCTTTTATTGTCAATGAGGCATTTAAATTAGTTTTACAGCTAAAACCAGGTAAAGTTCAGGGGAGTGATAATATTTCTTGAGAATGGCTTAAAGTGAATTGGTGGGCCCTGATTTTTTGCTCAGCTTGTCACCTGGATTGATCATTCAGCTATTTTTCCTGAGAACTGGAGGTTGGCAGTCATTATCCCAGTCTATAAAAAAGGAGAACAGTTGGATCTGCTAATTACAGATCAGTCAACTTGCTAAGTATCTTTAGTAAGTTGTATGCTAGTCACTTGCATTCTAAATTATTGAATTGGCTAGAACAGGAAAATATTTTGGATGATGAACAATCTGATTTTAGATGGTTTTAGATTTCAACTGTAGATCAGGGTCTTAACTTTCAGTGTTTAGTTGAAAAATATCCATCCCCATCTGGAGGTGCTCTCTGCATAGCTTTCAATGATTTTAAATTTGCTTCCAATCTAATTCCTAGAACACTACAGTTGATAAACAATTGTTAATGCTTATTCATGGCCTGAATAAAAATATTTAAATTTAGGTATTAAATTTGACTCAGCCCCTACTTTTAAATGAGTTAAGTAGGGCTCCTCCCTTATTTAACTTTTATATCAAATCACTGATTAAAAGTTTAATGGACACTAGCTCCTCTCCCCATTGGTTTATTGACTCATATCAATTCTCCTCTGTGGGGATGAAGCAGCACTTCTGTTTTATTCAGTAATTGGCTTAAGGAGACTATTAAGAGAGCTTGTCACCTATAGTAATAATGAATCCTTAATTATTAATTGAAATAAAACAAAAGTGATGTTTTTTACTAGAAAGAAAGTCATTCATAAATGGCAAATAAATGGGACTTCCTTTGAACAGGTCACAAACTATAGGTATTTTGGGGTAGTTTTTCACTCTTCTGGTTTATAAAAATACAGATGAAAATGGCAGTAGAGAATGCCCAGAGGAGTATGTCAACTCTGCTTAGATTATTTTACACTAAAGTTGGGCATCATATTCCTTCCATTATCAAGCATGTACATCCAAGTCTGTTTCCGAGTTGTTGTATGGTTTGTGATTATGTGCTCAGGATAATTTCAACTCTTTTTTAAAAAAATTATTTTTATTGAATTATAATTGAAGAAATCTAAAAACATACAATGAATGAATGAATGAATAAATGAATCTAAAAACATAAAAAACATACATTACACACACACACACACACACACATATATATAACAAAGATCTTATATTCCATACAGAAAATGAAACAGAACAAAACAAAACAACCAAAAAGAGAAATACAGCAAAGCAACAGAAAAGAAAAGGGGTTCTTTACCATACTTCTCTTTCCCTTTCTGTATCAGACTTACAACCTTTGACATTACCACAACATAAATACACATTACCATGGCAGACACAGAATTATTTCCTATCCCTTCTCAGTTGAGTGATTTAATCATATATATTTTAATCCTGAATTATGAATATAGTTTACCCCATTCTTTACTTCAATTCATGAACTCAAGTCCAAACAATACCTCATCTAGAGGTGTATCTAGAAGTGCAGTTTCCATTACTTTACTCCTATTTTATTAACCAATTTATACATGTGAATTATAATTCTTAAGGTTACTAAATCTCATGTGATCAATCATACGAGGTTTATTCATGAAATCTTACTATAGCATACTCTTCCCATTTTTCCTTCCAAAGGGGGGGCGGTAAAATTTCCGACTCTTGTTTGAAAATACTGTTTGTTTTGTTTTCTAACATTAGTGTCAGTTTATCCATTTCAGCCAAGTCATATAATTTAGACATTCAGTCTTCAATTAGTGGAATATTTGAGTCTTTCCAAATATAATTCTAGCCGCGTATATCATATAACACAAAATTCTTGAATATTTTCTTCTTAATGTCACATCTAGGTTATCAAAAATGTTCAGTAAGTAAGTAAACCTCAGGTAACATTGGAAATGTTCGTAATGTATTCATAAATTTGTACCCAAAATTTCCTTGCCTTTTTACATCACCACCAAATATGATCCAGTTTCTTGGCATTTCCAACATTTGGCAAGTTTGTTGTTTTTACACATTTTTGAAATTTGTAGTGGAGTTAAGTACCATCTAAAGAACATTTTAATTTTTTTCCCCTTTAAATTGTAACTCCTCGTAAATTTCTGATTTATTTCCCAGGCGTTTTCCCATTGTTCTAATATAATTGAGTGTCCTACATCTTGGGCCCATTTTATCATGTTATCCTTTACAGTTTCTTTTTCCATTTCCAAATTTAAAAGCAATTTATACATTTTGCTTAACAGGCATCTTATCCCAGGTTTTATTATTTTATCAAATTCTGTGTCTTCTAATGATACTTCTATGTTTTTATTATCCATTTTATATTTTTCTACGAATTGTCTATATAGCAGCCAATGTGTAGTGTAACCATATGTAATCAAATCTTCCCTGTTTTTCAGTTTTGTATTATTTCCTTCTTTTTTAAGTATATCTTTATATGTAACCCACTCTTTCATTTGTATTTTTTCTAACCTGAAAAAAGCTTCATGGGGGGAAACCCAAGAGGGCAGCCATCGATATCTTGTTTCTAACTTTTAACCAGATCTTAAGGATTGCTCTTCTAACATAATGTTCCATAAATTCCTTATTGATCTTATGCTTTTCATACCATAGGTATACATGCCATCCATAATAAAGGTTAAATCCTTCCAAGTCCAATAATCTTGAGTTAGATAAGGTAATCCACTCAGTGAGCCGTATGAGAGAAGCAGCTTCATAATAAAGTTTTAAATCTGGTAGGTTCGGTCCCTCTTTTTCTTTAACATCTTTTAAATATTTCATTTTAATTCTGGGTTTCCTCCCATTCCAAATGAATTTGGATAGTTCTTGATCCCAAATTTTAAAAGGCTTTTCATTTGTTAGTATTGGTAAGTTTTGAAAAAGAAACAATCTAGGTAGGACATTCATTTTTATTGTGGATATTCTTCCTAAAAGGGAAATATTTAGTTTGTTCCAGTTTCTCAATTCTTTTGTTATTTCATTCCAAGTGTTTTTGTAATTATTATCAAAGAGATTGGAATTATTTTTGTTATTATTATATACCTAAATATTTTGCCTTTTTGGTTATCAAAACCTAAGATTTCCGCCAATTCAGATTATTGAGCAAGGGGGATATTTTTAGTGATTAGCAGTGATTTCTCTTTGTTTACTTTGAAACCTGCAGCTTCACCAAATTGCTTTAAAAGTTTCAAAAGTGCCTTGATACTACTAACAGGATCTTCCAAGATTATAACTAGGTCATCTGCTTATGCTTTAACCTTAAAATCATGTCCTCGAATTTTGGTACCCCGGATTAATGAGTTATTTCTTATTCTTTTATTCAAGATTTCCAAACATATTATAAAAAGTCAGGGTGATAATGGGCACCTTTGTATTGTGCCCCTATGGATCACAAATTGTCTTGATTTTTCCCCATTTATCATTTAACAGGCTTTTTGGTCATTATAGATTGATCTCATCCAATCAGTAAATCTATCACCTAATGTCATCCTCTTTAGGATTTCAAATATAAAAGGCCAACTTACATTATCAAACACTTTTTCAGAGTCTAGAAAAATTAATGCTAATTTTTTCTGGTTATGTTTTTGATAATATTCTATTAGATCCAGTATCATTCTTATATTATTTTTTAAGTGTCTTCTGGGGAGGAAACCATTTTGGTCCTCATGTATCCAATTCTTCAATATTTTCTTTAAACAATCTGCCAGAATTGAGACAAAAATTTTGTAATCTATGTTTAACAGAGATATTGGTCTATAATTTCTTTTATCTAATGGATCTTTTCCCTCCTTTGGTATCAGGACTACATTTGATTCCTTCCAAGTATTTGGGATTCCTTGCTGACTGATGGAGTTTATCACTTGTAATAACAAAAGGGACCAGAGGTTCCTGTAATGTTTAATAATAAAGTACCGTAAAACCATCTGGACCAGGTGTTTTCTCTGTTTTCAACTTTTTAATAGCATTGATAATTTCCTGTTTTGTAATCAGTTTCTTTTACTCTTCTCTTTGATCCTCCGAGATTTGAGTAATTTCTATTTGTTCCAAGTAATTGTTTATTTTATTTAATTGTTCTTGTAGTAATGGTTTATTTTGAAAAATTTACTCAAAATAATTAACAAAGAGATTTTTGATCTTTACTTGTTGAAGGTAAATAGTTTGGCCCTCTCTGATTCCCATAATATAACGTTTTTCCTTTTCTTTTTTTAATTTGTATGAGAGCCATCTTCCCAGTTTATTTGCATACTCAAATTGTCTTTGCTTGATGAATTTCATCTTAGTCTCTATTTTGTTGATTGTTATTAACAATAATTGCTTACCAAATGCTTTTATCTCATTTTGTATGTTATGTTTATGTGGATTTCTTTTGAATTCATTCTGTTTTTCCTGCAATTTCCATTTTATCTGATTTTCTTCTTTACATTTTATCAACCAGGCTTGTTGAACCCTCATTACTATTTTGCAAGCTTCCCAAACTATCTGTGCTGATTAGTCCTTATCTAAATAGATCTCCAAAAAAAATTTCAATTCCGTTTTTGCCTTCTCTATAATTCTATAATCTATAATTGTTTCATTTTTTAACAAATTATCATTCAGAATCCAATTAGGTCTTTTCCTCCCATGTTGAATTGTTAAAACTATAGGGCAGTGATCTGAGATCAATCTTTGGTGAGTTTCCATCTTTACAATATTTTTTAATACTAGTGTGGATGCAATAACATGTCTATTCTTGACCACATTTTATGGTGTTTGGAGAAGAAGATATACCCCTTTTCTAATCCTTGTGTGTGTCTCCAAATGTCAGTCAGGGACAGACATTCCAATAAATCAAAAAAGGATTTGGGAGGTTTCCTTGGTTCCCCCCCGTTCTTTATGTCTTTACTAATTCTACCCAAATTGGGATTCAAAACACCATTTCAGTCTCCCATTAGTAATATTTTATAATTGTCCAAATCTAATAGTTTTTCCAATACATTTTGATAAAATTTACTTTTACTTTCTAAAGGGGTGTAAACTGCTATGATCAGTAATTTAAGGTCCATCACAGTTACTTCAACTGCTATATAATGTCCTGAATTATCACCAAAAACTTGTTTTGCATTGTATCTGTTGTTCACGAAAATGGATTACTCCCTTTTCCCCCCTAGTGATGATGTAAAAGCTTGTCCTAATTTGGGATTTGTTATATATTTTAAATCTTTATTTTTGGTATGAGTTTCTTGCAGTGCTATTATATCTAAATTTAATTTTTCTAATTGGTGGAAAATACATTTTCTTTTATATGGGGAATTTAATCCAGGAAAGAATTTTTAATTTCATTCTTATTCACTATTAGGGAAAAGTAACAACTATTCAGTCTCTTCAATCTCTTCTTCTAATTCTGAGTCTTGCAGTGAAATTGATTCTTCTTCCCTTTCTAATTCTTCTTCCTTCTCCAATTCCATAGTTTCCCCCTCTGTTTTTTGTTTTCTTTATCCTGGTTCTGGTATTCGTATAGATTGTGAAATGTCTTTATTCAGCTCCTCTTCTCAATCCAAATGAGAGTCTCCTACTCTATCAAGATCTTCCTTATGGTTTTTCAAAAAGTCTCTTGCTTTGGCAATCAAATTCTAGACGAATTTCTTCTGATTGAAAAAAAAAGCCTTCTGTTTTTGCCTATGTATATCTTATTCCCCGACTTCTCAAAATTTGTGTCACAAAATTGTAATCTCTTCTCTTCAACAGGGCAGGGTGAACATCTTTATAAATTTTTAATTCGATATCTTCTACCATGAGTAGCTTTGTTGTAAGACCAGGGCCCTTTCCGCACTGAGGCTTCTAGCGCAAGCGGGGGAGGCCGGCAAGCGCAAGAAGGCTCGTCCGGGAGGCTGCCACTTCCCCCCTCCTTCCTTCCGCAGGCGAAGGAACCAGCGGGGAAGCGGCACCGAAGGAGGCTTGTCGCGCAAGCCGCCCTCCCCCCGTGCGAAGCGGGAGACCTCGCGCCAGATTCCCACCCCGCGCGTGCGCGCGAAGCGGGTGGCATCGCGCCGGATTCCTCCCCCCGCGCGCCGGATTCCTCCCCCCGCGCGCGTGCCGGATTCCTCCCCCCGCGCGCGCCGGATTCCTCCCCCCCGCGCGCGCCGGATTCCTCCCCCCGCGCGCGCCGGATTCCTCCCCCCGCGCGCGCCGGATTCCTCCCCCCGCGCGCGCCGGATTCCTCCCCCCCGCGCGCGCCGGATTCCTCCCCCCGCGCGCGCCGGATTCCTCCCCCCGCGCGCGCCGGATTCCTCCCCCCGCGCGCGCCGGATTCCCCCCCCGCGCGCGCGCAGCAGGCAGCGTCGCGTCCCCCCCGCGCATGCACGCGCACGCGCGCAGCGGGCGGCACGTCCGTCGCGCTACCTCCCCACCCCGCTCCTTCCTTCCGCAGGGGCGGAGGGAAGGAAGTGTGACCCGGCCGGCTCCCGGAGGCTCCGCACGAAAGGTAAGTGCGGGTGGGCTCTGGGAGCGTTGCGCGAGCGCGGGGTGATTTTCGCTTGTACGTGAAAATCAAAAAACCCGCGCTCGCGCCGCTTCAGCCCCGTGAGCTGGGCGGAAGTGGGAGTGCGTCGTGCGGAGCGATGCTCCCACTCCCGCGAGGCTCACGGGGCTATCGCGCGCGCAAAGGCCCGTGCGAAAAGGGCCCAAGTCTTTCACTCTTTCTCTTAAGAAATATACAACAATATCTTGTGGGATATTTTTCCTTTTAGCTACAGTAGAATTAATCCTGAAGATCCTGTCCACTTCCAGGTCCAATTGCTCCTGCCACCCATCTGATGAATTGTGCCAGGGGGTAGATTAATCGATCGTATAAGTCTTCCTGAGGGGATTCCCTTAACCCTCTTATCTTGATGGATTTGTTTCTATTTTTAATATCCATTAACAACATTGTTCTTTCCAGTTGTTCTATCCTTTCTTCCAGTTTCATTGCATGTGTTTCCATCTTTAATGTTCTTTCTTCTAGTTCTCCTACTTTTTCATTAACATTTTTTAACTCTTTTGAGATGTTATCCAATTTACTGCTGAATGACTCTAATTCTTTTCAAAGATCCATTTTTTATCTCTGATCTTATTTGTTTCATTTCTGTTCTTGTTTCTTTCATTTCACTCTTAAATGTCATAGTTAACTTCCTTATTTCTTCACTTATGTCAAGTCCAGAGTCTTGTGTTGTTGTCTGGATTTCTGTAGGTGGAGCCTTGATCTCTGTAGTCAGGGTTTTAATTTCTGTAGATGCTCTCCTTTGAAATAATGTCTGTATCTGGGTCAGTGCTCCCATCCCTGCCTTTCTTTTGCCAGCTGCTGTCATCTTTGTTTCTCCCTTTAAATTTTTCCTTGAAGGTAAGTGTAGAGTGATACAGATGATAGCTTATTTTTATAACTTAATGAAGTAAGATATAATCTTCGTTGTTTATTTTCTCCTTCTTTCTTCTCCTAAAGTCTTAAGATTATTCAATTAAATTTTTATTTTTAACCTTATTAGTTCTTTAACTAGTCTTTAGTCCACATCAGGGAGAAGTTATCCAAGTTTTCCAAACTAAATATATTAAATGTCTTTCAAATATCTCAATCAATTAATGCAATTGATTAATTAATTAAATTAATTAAATTAAATTATGTACTTAATTAATGTAATTAGGTTTAGACTAGTATAGGTGGTTGAATGAAATGAATGGATGAATTGAATGAGTAATAAATGAATAACTAGAAATAATTTAACTAATGATTTACCTAAATTTAAATTTGAAATGAAATTTGAAGTAAAACTTATTTGTTTACTGAGATGAATTTTTTTACTCATTCATTGTTTGATTTATTATTTAATATATTCTAATTAACTTAGTTGATTTAATTTAAATTAATTAATTTAATTTGATCTCCTCTGTCTCCCCTTGTTTCAAGCTTATTGTATCTCTTACCTATCTCTTATTTATATTTCTTTTTATACCACTTGGTGTAAAACCTTATGATGGAAGTTTCTTACACAACCCAATATTCGTATGTTGATACCCAATGTTGCCCAGTATTAATGCATTAACCCTAATTATATTTAACGTCATGAGACAGTTATACCAATTATATCTATATTCAAGTACACAGTTTTACAAACCCTCAATGTAGTAAAGAGTAATATCTATGGGAACCATAATAGCAATGCAATCATATTAACCCACTATATGTATGCAGTTATATTAACATATGGATTGTATATTCTGAGAGTCAATAGACCTATAACCCGTTCTGATAATTGCAAACAACAACAATGATCCTCTTTCCCTTTGTTCAGCTTTCCCCACCTACTCCCAGCTCTCGTAATTCCAGTTTTATTTTGTCAAAATGTCTCTGCCTTTATCTCTGTCTCAAACTCTCCTGGTGTTTATAAGCTTCCGATTCATGTAGTCGATCCTTGTTTTCTTTACAGTAAGATGTTTATGTCTTGAACTCTGTCTTCAATTTTAGCTTCACTGGAGTCTTCTTTGGTTCACTTCACACTCCTCCATTGTTTCTCTCGCCTCCCACTAGACCATTCATTCCAACATTCAGTTTTAAACTTAAGTTACTTTAAATTACTTTAATAAGAAACCAGATTTCATTTCATCTTACTCCCTTTCGTCTTACTCCCTGAATCTTCTTGATTTTCCTCTTTAAAAGAAAAAAGAAAGGATTTATGCCAAAATTTATTATGAAGCCAAAGTCCAGTCGGATTACTTGTCCAAGCTATTTATAGAATGCCGAACAGTCAGATCAAAAGGGGACACTAAGCCATCACCTGAGAATATGCTCTCTTAGGTCGCTTAAGCAAGGCTGTCCCCAAAGTGCAAGAAGTCAGAAAAAAAGAGCAAAGTATTTTCAGGTCAGTCTCAACCATGAACCATGAACCACAAACCTTGTAGGCTTCCATAGATCAAGAGTTATCAAGTTTAATTTGCCACAGTAAAGAAAAGCATCTGGAACAACCTTACTCAACTGATGAAGGGATGCTTGCTTGATTAAAGCTGATATATTGTATAGATTAAAATAGTGGTGGCATGACTAAGACTATGAAGGCACCTTGGTGTGGTAATGGTGGCTCAGTGACTCTGTCAGCCTCTGTCCATGAACAGGTCTCCTCTCGTCCTCCAGCTCCTGTACACTGTCGGCTGAAATCAGGTCCCCTCTAAGTCCCCCTCCGAGCCCCCTTTACCAAGGGGTCTGGTATCTCCTTGGATCTCGATATTGCAGATTTCTGACCTCTCCAGGTCACTGGAATTCACTGGTACGGTGAATCCCAGCCGATTGTCATGCCGTGGCCAGCAGAAGGATAATTTCAACTCTTTTGAGGTGCTGCAGAATAAATTTCTCAGAAGTGTATTTGCCATCTCATGCTGTGTACCCAACACAGCCTTTTAAAAAAAAAAATGTATTTGTCCCTGTGCAAATGAGGTGGCAGAAACTCTCCGGCATGTCTTTTTATACTGGTCTTTTTACCAAGGAGCATCTTGCTTTAATCACACCTGTTCTACAGAATATTCCCTGGCAGGATGGAAGAATTCTATCTTTCCCTTCTGTTCTCTGAGCAGGATGCACAGATTACAAATAAAGTTGCTAGATTTGGTACAACTGCTGCCTGGCTTGCTGAAATCATTTAGTTTGGTTGGTCTAAGCTTATATTTATAGCTTTGTTTCTGAAACCACCAGAAAATTAAGAAATAGTAAATAATGCATAGTGTTGACCAGTATTATTTAATTTATTCCAGTCTTTACATGTAAAATTGTAAAATTTGTTTTTCTTTCAGGGTATTCCTGGTAAAGATGGATTACCAGTAAGTATCCTTTTTATGTATAACATTATCAAAATTCCCAGCATTGATGTATTGGTGTGTCTGTCTGTACCTGGGTCTAGTTCAGCCCAAAGGTTCAGTCTAGACTGCCAGCTGGACAGTTAGATGCCTTCAGAAATGCCATTAGCAAAGTTGGAAAAACAATAGCCCTTCTTTGTTGTTTGCTGCTAGTAACTGGTGTTTGGAAATACAGGAAATATACTATCATTGAATATGAAATCAGTGTTTATCATGGCTCAACAACAACAACAGAGGTTCCTGGAGTGGCTTACGGTTAGTTGGTTTGACAGTTTCCTTCCCCAAGTGAACTCTGGGAGATATAGAATGGAGTTTGATGGGTTTTCTCCTGCTAATAATGCATCATACACAGATCTTTACTTTCTCCTATAAGACCTGTCCTCATATATCATCATAACTTTGAAAAAAACCCTTTTTTTTAAAGTGCAGGCTAACACAATATGGGCAATTTCAGACCAATTGTGAAGTTCAAAAGCAAAGTCATTCAAAATTTGTAGTAGTTTAACTAATTTGAAAAGTGGCTGGTCAGAATGTAAGAACTAAAATAAATAATGCATTTCCTCTAGAGACCTATCAAGTTATCAAGTTTGCTATTGTCTCCTTTGTCTGCCAAAGACATTCCCTGCAGTTTCCAGTGCTATTCCTCACAGAGAATTCACCACTGTTGCCAAGATTAATGATGTATTTATAGAACATGGAGAACTGTAACCCCAAAAGCATGGGACCCCATGAGGTCCACTATTAGAACCCACAATCAAATGTAAAAATGAGGAATTAATTAACTCAAGTTAAAAATACTGCCGGATGAGGGATAACTGCAGGACCTTCCCATTTATGTTTTACAGTCATTGCCAAAGAAACTTCTAGTTCAGTTTAAATGTGTTTTGTTGGGAAAATATACACATGCACACACACAAAATAGTGACACACACAAAGCAATCACACAAGGCTGAAAAAGAAGGGAGGAAACTGGATAGGAGAGAGAGATGGCATTTGGTTATAATTACTATTCCAGAACAGCAGTAAAGAAGCAGTGATGTGGCTTGGATTTGCGCCCAAGGACAATACTGTTCAAAAAGCAGAGATACAGAGTGGACCCCTGAAATTCAAACACCATAAAGAGGGACCCAAAATCAAGGTCTCTTTATACCCAAAAACCTGCCCCAAAGACATGAAGCATTGATGAGTTTCTGCCTAGGTAAAAAATGAAGTTTTTCAGATTTGACAAAAGGTGGCTGGAATGTTGATGGTTTTAAGGTATGAAGGAAACATGTTGATGATCTGAACATGTAGGTGGCAAAGGCTTTTTGATGACTGTCTGTGTTTGAAGACAGGGTTGTGGGACTTTGGCAAGCTTTGATAGGAAATGCACCCAGCAGGCAGTTTTGCTCTAGGTTGTTTGTATTTGGAGACAGAATTAGCAAGAGTCTCCATAGGAAATGTACCCAGCAGGGGGTTTGGTTCTGCTCTGAGCTAGGCTATTGTTTGTATGGAAAAGGTTAATTAGGGCCATTAAATAAGGCCTTCCTGTCTAATTTTTCAGTGAACTTACAATCCAAGCCATGTTAAGGCTTTTTGGGCTGCTATCCAGCCAATGTCCTTTTCTACATGATTTCCAGTCCTAAGTATATATAATTTATATTTCATGCCAAGTAAACATATCTGCTAATTAATATATTTGCCAATAAAACCATGGCACAGCCCAGTTACAAACTCTTATTTGAAAAGTCATGTTTCATCAGCAATGCATGGATGGTAGTACTGGAGAATATCCAGTGTGATAGTCCACACTGCTATACTTTCTTTTATACTACTTCTTTTTCTTTACATGAAATTTTGTAGTGTACACAGTGCATCTTGTGTGAGGCTTCAATATAGTGCTTTTCTGCCTTAGTGCTGTCAAATTCTGCCACTTTGCAGACTTCTAAATATGGCTGAGCACAGAGAAAAGAAAAATATACAGGTGTGCAGCAGTGGCTCATATTATATGTGCTGCTTCCAATTACATGCCACTGTGCAGTTTCTCCCCCTCCGTTGAAAAATGGCTGTACATATTGATGCTTATCTGGCTGGATATTGGCTGCACCTAGACAGGAGAAAATATAAGAAGTCTTACTGTATCAGAAGTATTTTGCTTTAACAACAAGGTCTACCTGAGCTCTGGAATGTCCTTGGTCTTTCTTTCAGTTTGTTCTAAGAGTCTGATTACTCTTTGCTTCTGACTTCTGGTTTGTTCTCCATCTTGCCTCCTAGTTTGCTCTTCAGTGTCAAGGTTCTTGTCTTCTGATTATTTCCAGACTGCTACATGCTGAAATTTCATCAGCTCTTGCATACACACTTTATAGCTCGACTATAGTTGTAGAAATGTTTTTTGCAAACAAATACAGTGAAACAATGTGGGGGTTGGGGTTCATATGCTCCTTTCCTCACATGATTACTTAATATGATTTGCAGAATCACATTTACTATTCAAGTCATTACCTTGCCTTTGTCAGCGCTGTATTCTCAGGTGCACCTTTTATAGCAAGAGTGAGCAACTACACAAGGAGTGATGCCAATTCCCCCATGCCCTTCCCCATGGGCCCAACTGGTGTGTTAGCATTAGCACCGTACCATAAGTGATGTCATGTTGCCATCAAACCAATTTTCAGCCTAACCAAAGAGGTTTTAGAGAGGTTCTGAGGAGCTGTTGGGGAAGGATCCAAACCACTATATTTGTGATCAATTTGGAAGTGTTTTGGTGATTTTCAAGTAAACTCCTTGAAAATCACCTGAAAAAAATGAAATTTGAGGGGTGTGGGTCCTCTTGGGACATGGTAGAGTTCATTGGAGCCCCGAAAATGGGAGTCAGCAGCTGGCCCACTTCTGTTTTATAGATGCACTGGTTGCTTAATAGAACTAGCATCCTTATGCTATTTATAAATTAGCTAATACAGCTTTCAACTGTCTGGAGAATAATAATGGAAAGTGGTTTTTTTTTAAGGGTAATCCAGGAGCTCAGGGATTGCCAGGGTTAAAAGGAGAACCTGGTCCTAAAGGAGAAAAGGTAAGTTCTGTTTTGATGTAAGAAAAATGACTGTATCAATTGCCATTTGAATAGTAGACCTGCTAACTTGACACATTCTGAGACTGAGGGCACATCCAGACTGATTGAAAAGTCTCAGATTTTGTTTCTGTTCTTTCCAATTTTGTTGTTGTTGTGTGCCTTTAAGTCATTTCCAAATTAGGGCAGCCCTAAGGTGAACCTATCATGGGGTTTTCTTGGAAAATATTGTCAGAGGGGGTAAAAATTTTCTCTGAGGCTGAGAGAGTGTTGTTACTCCTAAGGATTGGTGACTCAGAGGTCCCCCCCATTGTGCCAGTGCCTCCATGGAATGGTGGGGAATTATTAGCTTTAAAGGGAGGCGTACAAGAGGTGGAATAACCTTATAGGATCTTTCTACCTATGTATACCAGTACTAATGCGGGGATACCAGTTGGAGTTTTAAAGAAAGTTGTTTTTTTTTAGAAGCACACACAAGATTCTAGCAGCCTCACATCCATACAAGTCTAACCAGAGGAAAAAATTGGATAGTGAGAAGTTGAGGCAAAGTGGACGATATTTACCTATCCTGCAGAGAAGAGATGAAGTGACATGGCTCAAATGGTCTAATGGTCTGAGGGTAGTACAAACTAGAGAATCTGAGCAGCAGAGTGATGGCCTAGGTCCACTGTACTATGAGTTGTCTGGCTCAGAGCTGAAGTTTAAATATCCTGTTTCTGTCCTGAGGGAGAAAGTGTTAGTGATTCACTGGCAGAGCAAACAGTGGGGTCCAGAATAGGCTAATGCCTTAGCAACAGACTAAGGTCTTAGCATTAGGTGAAAAAGCATTGATGGGAATTGTGATAGCTTCTTAATGCCTGGGCAGGTGAGGAAAAAAAGGAGAGGTTTGGTGGGAAGAGGAAAAAGGTTGATGACCATCAGTTGCTCTATTGAGTCAACTTCGTGCACTATTGTATTGGCAAGGTGAGTCATTGAGGGGATTATTGCAGGCTCATTAGCACCGGAGCTTCCCAACTGATATGACCCGGCCATGCCATGAGGTCCCATCTGTCCTACTTTTGCACATGTTTAGCTAGTTCTCTTTGCCAGCATAGCTTTTTAGCCATAACAGTATATGATTTATATTTCGTGCCAATTAAGTAATGTTCATTGCAAATTATATCATGGAATGGGGATGTATGGTATGATAACACTCTGACTTGCCCAGGATCTCCCAGTTGGGTTCTGTGACTGAGCAGGGATTCAAGCCCTGGTGTCTTGAGTTGTACTGCAACATTCAAACCATTGCACCATGGTGGCTCTCAAATATTGGGTTAGAATAAACCAATGTGGAGAGTTGTATAAAAAGTCTCTAATCATACTAGGAGTTGTCAAAAAACATTCTGTATGGACATACGCAATAAAATCAGAAAGAAAAGGAAAAGAATATGTGACTCTCTGGTCTTTTTAATCAGCCTGGATATGCCCTAAGGTGGCTTTCCAGATCATATAATGTCTGTGGTACAAGGTTTATTACTCTGTTGTCATGCAGGGAAGAACAATCCTACACATAAATAAGTTGCTTAAGAGATGCATACTAGGAAGCTTCATTTGATGGTGATGTGAATGCAGTGGAAAATATTTGCAGTGACATTGCGAAAGCAGAATTTTGTATATAGTTCTAACAGTAGATAGGAGAATAATACCTTTTTGTGTAGACGTTACAAGGAAATATATATTTTATTCACTCTTGTAATGGGTGAAGGTCATCAAGGTGAACCTGACCAGCATACTAGCCATGTCACTGCTATTGTTTGAAGACTTGAAAAAGAATCTGCAGGTCTTTAATCTGACAGTTTTTATGTATTTCTTTTCTCTCTGGCAATGTGATGTTATTGACTATTTTTTTAAAAATCTGTTTTTTAATCTGTTGCTTTTCATTGTTGTGCATTTAGAGAAAAACTTAAATGTTCTTAATTTTATGATGCTAGCTAGATGGAGCACATTGCTTTAGAGTAGAATGGCATATTATGAATATCTCCAGATAAATAGTAAATAATATTAAGCTTCTGGAACTAACCCTTCTCTGCAAACAGAATGTATGACACAGAGGAGTGGTGAAGGAGAGGAAAATGAAGGAAGGGAGACAAGTGGTGAAAAAGAGGGTGTGAGGGCAAGCAAGAATGGAAGAGAGAATGAAGATGGTGTGGGGAAAGAAAAGGATCCTTGAAAGAGATTGAAATATGGTGGTTAAAAGAGTTGAGTGTTGCCAGCAGAAGAGACAGATAGAAATGGGAAGGATTGAAAAAGAAAGAAATCACAATGTGACCAAAGTGACCAAATCACAAGCAGATGGTGTACAAGTAAAAGAGATAGCCACCTTGAAGCCCATCCTAGGAGAAAGGCAGGATATAAATCCAGTAAATTAATAAAAATAAATGAAATAAAAATAAATAAGACACCAGAGAGATTCTCCAGGGGACCACTGATGTGAGTCTACCAATTTCTAGAAGACTCAGATCCTCTACTTGGCTGCTTTGGAGTTCCTTTTTTCAACTAGACTTGCCAGAGGGTTGTGTAAGATGCACTGTTGGTTTGTTTGTTACTGCAGATTAGGCCTCCTTGGAGATAGCATAAAGATAGCATTTTGATATCAATAATTTGGCTCTCTTCCACCATCCCTCTCCACGGTGTTTGTGAGGCTCCCGGACAAGGACAGAACCAGGCTCGGCCATCAAACGCTGCAATATCCCAAAACAATACAGGCAGGCCAGAAATAGCCAGATCACCGTTTTAGGAGACCTCTCTGCAAACACCCTCATTATGTATGCACACTGTTTTACAAAGAACTCCCTGCCCCAAGCAGGTAACTTGACAAGCTGAATACTCAAATGCCAAGCACTCTGCATTTGCATACTGGCTACCTCTTTGTCAATTCGGACTTAACTCAATCATGCTAAATTTTGACCTTTCCAAAGCTTTGTTTCGTGCCCAAAACTCATTGTTTTCCCCAAGTATGGAATAGCCTGCAGTTACATTTCTCCCTATAAAACCCCCCGATTCCAAGACCTTCCTCGGATTGCTCCGGACTTCCATCCAGCCTTGTTGCCACTTTGTTTGGTGAGCTGTCCCCTCAGTCCCACGTACTGAGACTCCATACCAACGAACTCAATCTTCAGACTATCCAGGCTTCAGGACAGGTTTCGTATCACCCAAATCAACCATCCCTCTCAACATCCCTCTATACCACTCCAACCTTTATTTCCCTTAGTTACTTGTATGTGTATGTTGCATACACTGTTTGTCTGTATTTAATAAAATTCTCAATTATTCTTAAACTTGGTTTGCTTCTTGCCTTGGCCTGACCCCGTAGACATTGGGTAAAAGATTCCTCTGTGTTGCCTTGCCTCTCGCATTGCTAACTTGTGCTCTAGCTAATTTCCTCAAACTTAGTTAATTGAGAGCGCATATAGGTGTCCCTCCCGGGACCCCCAGTAAACAGGGTAACATGTTTATTCCAATAAGTTACTTTAGAAGAAGAGTCCTTAGAAAGAAAATTAAGGACAGATACTGAATACTGTGACTGCTAAAGTATAAGTCCATGTTTATTCAAGTTCTATGACACCAAATATAGTTATGAGTTCATTTTTTTTTTTTTGCTTCTGTGTGACTTTGCCAAGCAGTTCCTATAGTAACATATCGTATAAGTGCTTTTCATGTCATTTACGTCCTAACACCATATTCATATTTCTAGCTTAGTTTCTTTGGAGATAAACAGTCTGAATGCTTTCAGTTGCTTTTTAAATATCGTCCCTCTCACTTGCTCATGCATGACTGTACACACAAACGATTAAACCATTAATTTGTTTGATTTGGTTCTGTTTCATAAGTTTCAGAGTATCACTAGTAGACAAAATTTGCTTCTCTTCAGTGATTTAGACTCGAGTCAGTCTTTAATTTTTCAAAAAGGGTGGAGGAGTTATAATAGAATGGAGCCATTGTATCATGTGATGCATACATTCATATTTTTCTGCAGATTAAAAATCTATAGACTTGGTTGACTAAAACAGTAGGATCCAAAATGCATCTATTCACTACAGACAACTATGATTGCTATGGGAATTATGACCCACTATTGCTATACTGTGAAAGTGGAGGGAAGGGGTGTGTTACCCTGTATGTTGGGGGTCCCAGGAGGGGCGCCCAAATAACCAAATAAAAACACAATATGGGGAAATTAAGCTCGAGCACTCTCTTAAGCTAATGAGAGGCAGGGTAACTTTAGCTAGGATCTTTAACCCTATGTATACAGCGTCAGGTCAGAGAGTGGCTAGACAAGGTTTTAAAGTAACAAATAATATTTTATTGAAGACAAGCAACACGAAAGACACGACATACACTAACTAACTTAGAAATAGAAATGGAGAGCTTTGGGGAATGGGTAATACAACACCTGGTCTCGTAGTCCTGGAGAGAAGATGAGATTGCAGGGATGGAAGCTCAGTGCAGTTCGCTGAGGGGAGTTCACTGGACAAACTGACAGCAAGGCGGGATGGAAGTCCAAAGTGTTCCAAGAAGGGAGGCAGACTCAGTTATTGGAAACTGGGGGGAAAACTTCACTGGACAGAGTGGCAGCAAGACTGGATGGAAGTCCAGGGTGATCTGAGGAAGGCTTGGAAGAGGGGACTTTTTATAGGGTGGATTTTACCTAAAGGCTATGCCATGCTCGGTGAGAACAAAGGGATTTTTGAGCTGGACAAAGGACTTGGGAAAGGTCAGGTTTTACATGATGAGCTTAGCACTGGATGACAATAGTATGGCTAGTATGTAAATGGCTCAGTATAAAGGAATGGCTTGGCTCTTGGCCGTGCATCTTTGTAAAGATTTGCGCTGAGCAAAGCCGGTTTGCAAGAAGGTTTTTCCCTAAAGCATCGGAGAGGCTTAAGTTGCCTGCCTGAATGAGGTTTGGAATGTACAACCATTAACGGCCACACCTAATACATGCTTGTCCAGCAGACCTCTGCAAACACGTGGAGTAGGGTGGCAGAGAAAGGTCAAGCAAAGGCCAAATTATTTGATATCAAAAGGATATCTAGTGCTCTCACCAGACATATCATAACCGTGATAACAGGTGTCTGTCCATAAATGTTACAGAATGGCCTGAGGAGCATGGATATGAGTCAGTGAGTGGGAGGGAAGGGGACCAATAGGAAGCTAGGGGTAACAAAGGGCTACACTTTATAGGGTGGATCCATTCATTCCTTTGAGGTCCCTCACTAAACTGCAAACCCCAGGATTTCATAAGATGTTGAAAATGGTATAATAGTGCTATAACATCTAGTGTGGAAATGGCCTTGGAATATCCAAATGTAAACTGGTAAGTCAGGTTCACAAGAATATGTGTAAAATCATACTTTGACAATCACCCTTGCCCTCTGTTTACTTTCATCTATTTTCTTTGAGCAACTGTACATGGTGCTCCTGCTGTGTATTTTCTAAGGAGCTATATGAAGCTTACCCCATCAATGTGGTGAAATCATAGACACTCCATCACAATAGAAGCCAGATCCCAGATTCAAGCAAACCAAATCATTCTTTCATGGTTTATCAAATCTTTTCCTTTTATTTTTGTTATGTATTATGGATCCCCAAGCAGAAAAATCTTTAGTCTACTATGGAAGCATCTAACAATCTTCAGATAACCTGCTGCCCACATTATCAAGGGGCTATTTGGGGAATTGTGGTGTAAATATCTATTTCAAATAAAGTGTACATTTCCATAAGTATAATTTCTACAAAATAAATAAATATATTTTCTATAATTTCCAGAAGAAATAAATAGAAAATATTTTGATAAATACAAGTTGATAATCAAAAGAATTTCTGAATTAATTTTATTTTTTCTGAAACTACCTCTAGTCATTGGACAATTGGGTATGTCTAGCTTATTAGAGAGTGAGATCCAACCATTATTTGCTTGTTTATTTATTTAAACAATTTATACTATAGAGAGTATACGACTATTTTTTTTAAAAAGTCCAAACAAGAAAATTGCAGATGAAACTTTAAGACAGGCTGGGGGAATTCTGTAACAATGGTACTAGTTTAAGAACATGATCTTCTTTATAGATGATCTCTCATGTTTCTGATAGAAGTAAATTGATAGAGTATAAGGAACAAATGGGTTGATGGGAGGAGGAGTAGGCAGTCATTTGAGTATGTAGATCTGAAACTGATGAAGGCTTTAAAGATAAGAATCAGAACCTCGAATTGCGCCCATACATGGATTTGCAACCAATAAGGCTCTTTTAAAATTGATGTGAAGTGGATGAACTGGAATGTAGCATGCAAACTTCTAGAAGCTTTTTGTATTTTTTTTTAACTACGAAAAGGTTCTAAACTATTTTCAAAGGCAAATCTAGCTATCAGTCTGTTCTTTCATGAAGAAGACATCCGTATTCAGACCATATTTAGTACTGTCTCTCCACAGCTGAGAACCAGCACCTTGAATTGGGCTCAGACATGGGTTTTCAGCCAATGAACTTCTTTTAATTATAGTTTCAGGAACCAAAACTCTAGGAAGGAGTGGAACACGGCATTATAGTATCTCATAGTCCAAAATCACAGAGCTAGTCTGAAAGGATCCAATCATATCAAAATCTGCCATGATGTCAAAAGAATCAAAACCACAGCACTTCCTCATTTCTCTTGACAAGGTGACCAAGGCTGTTTTGGTGCCAAATCTAGACCTGAACTAAAATCTAAACAACCTATTTCATCCAAGAGAGCTTTGATTTGGCTAGCTACCACTCACTTGAGCACTTTATCCAAGAAAGAGATATTTACAGTTGGGTGACTCCTTTTATGATTTTCCAGGTCCAGAGAATATTTTAATGGAGTGGCTGCACAACTGCTTTTCCTCAAGGAGGAACCATTTTTCCATCATTGCTTTTTTATAGAGATGATGTTATCCCACTAGGACTATCCTGTGTTATGTACCACTCCTGATTTGTGTTCTGGCTTCACTGGAAATGTCATGATGTACTAGGATGGTTGCTGTAGCAGAATTACCAACTAGTTTCTCCTCCCAAACCAGAGCTTAACCAGAAAGATCTCTTAGATAGAGATATAACTTACAATTACTCCCCTTTCTAACCCTTAAACCTAGTTTGATACTGCACTGAGAATCCAAATGACCAAACCCAATGGAAGTGAATGCCACCCAGCTCATCTATTCAGGTCTCAGTAATGCAAATGAAGTTGCTCAGAATGAAATAATCCTGTAATTTAACATATTTACTCTAATTTTTACGATATCACACATTCTTGCTCTAGGGAGATACTGGTGTTGGATTTCCAGGCCCTCCTGGACTACCAGGGGCCCCAGGACTACCTGCTCCATCTAAGGGATTTGTGAGTTTCAATGCTTTTTATGTGGAATAACTTCTCTGTTTTCTTGCCTTTTCAATCTTATACTGAAGCTTCACTATGAACAGTAGATGTGTTAAGAGAAGCAGTGGATAAGAAAAGGATAAGGAAAGGAAAGATGTGGGAGAGATACAGAGGTCATTGAAAGAATAGACCTGCAAGGAGGAGAGATAAAGAGATGAAAGGAATGCTGTAGACACAGCATATCTTGACCTCAGTAAGGCCTTTGACAAAGTTCCCCATGACATTCTTGTGAAGAAACTAGTAAAATGTGGGCTGGACAGGGCTACTGTTAGGTGGATTTGTAATTGGTTGACCGACCAACTCCAAAGGGTGATCACGAATGGCTACTTTTCATCCTGGAGAGAGTGGGGTGCCACAGGGTTCTGTCCTGGGCCCAGTGCTATTCAACATCTTCATCAATTACTTGGATGAAGGAGTGGAGGGCATGCTGATCAAATTTGCAGATGATACCAAATTGGGAGGGGTTGCTAAAACACCAGAGGACACGATCAAAATTCAAAATGACCTTGACAGATTGGAGAGCTGGGCCAAAGCTAACAAAATGAATTTCAACAGAGAGAAATTTAAGGTCCTGCACTTAGGCAGAAAAAATGGAATCCACAAATACAGGATGGGGAATGTGTGGCTGGATAGCAGTACGTGTGAAAGGGATCTAGGAGTCTTGGTAGATCACAATCTGAACATGAGTCAGCAGTGTGATGCAGCAGCCAAGAAAGCCAACACGATTCTTGGTTGCATCAACAGGAGTATGGTGTCTAGATCGAGGGAGGTAAGGGTACCACTTTATTCTGCATTGGTTAGGCCTCATTTGGAATACTGTGTCCAATTTTGGGCACCTCGTTTCAAGAAGTAGATCGACAAGCTGGAACATGTCCACAGAAGGGCGACCAAAATGGTGAAGGGTCTGGAAGCCATGCCCTATGAAGAACGACATGATATTCATGTTTAAATATTTGAAGGGATGTCATGTTGACGAGAGAAAGCAGGCTTGTTCTCTACCACTCCAGGGACTAGGACAAGGAGCAATGGATTCAAGCTGCAGGAAAGGAGATTCCACTTGAACCTCAGGAAGAACTTCCTGATGGTCAGAGCTGTTCGGCAGTGGAATGTGCTGCCTCGGAGCATGGTGGAGTCTCCTTCTTTGGAGGTTTTTAAGCAGAGGCGAGATGGCCATCTGTTGGGAATGCTTTGATGTGTGTTCCTGCATAGCAGGAGGTTGGACTTGATGGCCCCTGGGGTCTCTTCCAACATTATGATTCTATAATTCTATGATTCTATGAATGAGAAGTAACCAGAGAGACAGAGCTGAGCCTGAGGAAAACCTGAGTAAGAATCTTTGGTAAGAGTTTGCCACTTATAAGAAGGTGGTACATAAGAGAACAAATAGAAGAACAACTCTTCCATACTTCACTGATTGAGTAACTATGTGGTGGGTACAGGGGGAGAGGTTCTGTCTGGAAGAATAGTCAAGTAGAGCAAGTAGAAGTCCTAGGTCCCATTAGACAATGGTGGATTCATGTACTAATCTGTTTCACTCAGATGTTGAACAAGAAAGATATCAAAAGGAACATGTCAGTGAGAAGAACCAAATTACCACTGTCCTCCACATCGTATTCCTACACTTTGTCACTGAAGACATTCTTCTCTCCAGCCCAATCTAGTTGGGAGAAAAATGCCCAGGATGACAGAAAGATGAGAGAGGGAAAAATGAGGTGGAAAGTATGGAAGATTCAGTTCCACTCACTTGCATGTCCCTGTTATTGTGAAAATAACACACACCCATTTGGTTTGTGTGTGGATGAGGCAGTCATATGCCCCAAAAGTATGTGACTTCATCATCACACTTTGATGCATCATAGATCTTGTACCTGTGTTCTTTTTATGGAGAGAAAAATCTAGCAGCTTAGCCTACAAACTACAAAAACTAAGAATTTTGATCAGACAAATGCATTTCTTAGGGTGGCATTAGGTGGTTTCACATCCTATTAACAGTGTTTCTAAAATAATCTTGTTCCTTATTTCAGAGAAGAGTGGAAACAGAAGAGTCTGGGTCTGGATCTGGTGATTTTGACAAAGTCATAGAACTTCCTAGAGTAAGTAGGTGCTACTAGTTGTTGCTGATGGCTTCTTAAACAATAAGGTATCCTTAAGGTTGTGAGACCCTGCAATAATAATAAACAGAATACTGTTTACTATTTCATTTTCCATATGATATTACTCTGAAACACAGTAGAGAGAGACATTGTATGAAACACATTAATTTCACAACTGAGGCTGCAGACCTTATGACAGAATAAAGACAACTGCAAGAAGTGAGGATGAGGAACTATTAGCTCTTCCTATCTCACTAATGTTATATATCAATACTAGTTTAGAACTGCCCATTTCAGGTTCCAACAGCTGAGCGCACTGTGCCTAACTTAATGTATCTATTGTTGTGTCTAATTGGCATGACAGATGAGCCAAATAGCTAATTAGTTCAGTGGCAGGTCAAGATCAGTTCATACAGCTTTACTCAGTTGGACAAAATCCTTTGAATCAGAAAGTTTAAGGATTCAAACCCAGCTTGTGAACCTGAATGAAAGTAACCAATATATTTTTGTTTATATAGCTTTTTTTGGAAAGCTCTCAAGGTACTTTGCATTAATTATCCCCTATAGTATACCAGCGCTATTGTCCCTGTGAGAGAATGGGCTTCCGAGACCAGTAAGTGATTCTATTGCTGAGTCAACCACTGTAACATTTTGTAACAGAATATCTGATTTACATAGGGTGCTCCTGGGCCTCCAGGTCCTCCAGGCCCACCAGGACTACCAGCACCAGATTCAAATGCAGGAATCCCTGGGTTTCCAGGAGAAAATGGGAAAGATGGAGCAACTGGAAAACCAGGTCCTGTGTAAGTAACTATGCATGTACCTTCTCTGAAACCTTTCGTTTCATATATAAGCAATGGAGCATGATAGTATCATAACAAAACTTAATTCACTCTTGCTATTTGCCTTGAGGTGGAATAGCTGGTGTAACTATGGCAGTGCAGTTGTAGATTAAAGGTTGCATATCCTGGGGCCAAGCTTGGTGGAGCCCTCAAATGCCTACCTTCTGATTTTCCCAACCAGAGTCTGGCTTTTGGTACCAGACTATCTGTTTCTTTGGCAACCTCCATTACACTATTATAAAAGATCTTGCTACTGACTTAACTGCTGTGTTAAAATCTAGGACTGTTATTGGTCAAGAAATTACTGCAAGACGTCATGCAGGTGGACAAGAGAGAAGCATATCCTGTGGTACTATTATTGTTTCAGTGGTTTGGTTCATAAGATTGGTCTGTGTCTCATAGGAGACACAACATTGCTTTCAAAACTTTCCCTTCTGCTGGAAAATTGCCTCTAACACCAGATTTTATTTTAGACAAAATCTCTGGTTGTTGTAGGCATTGTGTGCCTTCAAGTCATTTCTGACATATGGCAACCTTATGGTGAACATTTCATAGGGTTTTCTTGGCAAGATTTGTTCAGAGGAAATTTTGCCTTTGTCTTCATCTGAGGCTATGAGAATGTGACAAGGTCACCCAGTGGGTTTCCATAGTTGAACAGGTATTTAAACCCTGGTCTCTAGAGTTGTAGTCTGAACTGAAACCACTACATCATGCTGGCTCTCAAAGTCTGTAATCTCTGATTGACAGCCAGCATGGTGCAGTGCCTTGAGGGTTGGCCTGTGATCCTGGAGACCAGGATTCAATTCCCTGCTTGGCCATGGAAACCCTCTGGGTGATCTTGGGTGCATCACACATTGTCAACACTAGAAAACCCTGTAATAGATATCCGTTAAGGTTTCCATAAGTCAGAAACAACTTGAAGGCTTACAACAACAATCTCTGATCTCTGCAGTACAGTTGGACAATTTGGATGGAATAATTTATTGCCTAATGAAGAAGGTTTTTCAGAATTTCTTCTTCTTCTAAGCAACATACATGGATTCACTTCCAGTTTGTTTCAGTGGTATTTACTTTTACTGAAGTGTGCTGAGGAGTTCTATATGGCTAACATCTGAAAACAAGTGTACATTAGGGTAAGATTTTGTTTGGTGATCCTAACAGATGAACAGGTTTGTGTTGAAGAAGTTGTCCATCAGTGTTCCAAATGTTCTTACAAATATGGGTCTCGAACACTAGCATTACATAATTTGAAACTCAAATGCCTGTAATGTACTTATTTTACAAAGATGTATGATGTTGTTGTACAAAGAGGTTATCAGATACTCTATGCATAAGATTTTTTTTTTAATAATACTGACCTAATGTTATATAATCTCATATCACAAAAGGGCAATTCTTACATTCCCAACAATGTATTTCCAAGCAAATCAAAGGTCTATGCTATACTTTTAAGGCAGGAGGATGCATACTTTGATCATTGATTATGTCAAACATTTGTAAGTAGCACATAAATTGTCAGGGACAATTTTAAGTGGTAAATAAGAGGTGAGTGATGGATCTCCCTCCACCCTCATGTCTTTCCTTAGCTTTTCTTCCAAAAGGGCTCCCAGTCTGTAAGAAACCCAACTTAGGTGGGGAAAGAGGTGACTGGAGAGAATAAGTTGCATGGGGTGGAAAGGGGGCTGATGAATTCAACACCTCTTCCTTTCAGCCACTTGTTTGACCAAAATCCCTTCTGTCACTGATTTTCACCTATTTGCCATAATCTTGTGTTCAGAAGCATGAGTAAGGAGCTGTAATAACTCATTCTGTCCAGAATGCATTCTTACAATTGTCAAAATATCACTTATCTAGAACTTTCATTCCATTAGCAATTTAGTTAAAGATCATACTTATTACATATAGTTTAGTTCTTAAAATAATGGATGCCTCTGCAAGTTACAAGTAGCCTTCTCAAGCAATCTCTAGCAATGTCATACCCCTAACCTGTGTTGTAATTTTTCAGGGGCCTCCTGGTCATCCTGGTCAGGATGGGTTGATCGGTTCTGCAGGACCAAAGGGAGAAAAAGTAAGGTTCATATACCAATTTATTTTAAAAACATTTCAAAAATTATTTTAATCCGTTTTGGGAGTTTCTAATATGCCATACTTTTTCCATTGCCAGTCCAATGTATTAACAATCCACCATTCTTTTGTTAGTGACTTCCAAACATTATCCAAAACATGTGCATGTGCATTTTGCCACAATATTCAGATACAAATTATTTTTTCACATATAAGTTATTGATAACACAAGCACGCATGTACGTTGATTAAGTCACAGTGCAGAAAGGAACTTGATGAAGCATCAGGATTCCTTTAAATTCAGATACTTACAGTGGGAGAAATGGTACTTGGGTGTTTTTGAGGGGGAGATCTGCCCCCAGAAGTGACTCCAATTATTACAAGTCAGGGTGCAGCTCCAGCTGAAGAAGTTCCTCCCCCCTCATGGGAGGGAGGGAGCATTGGATCAACCAAACAGCCCCCAAACCCCAGCTCTCTCTGGGAAAATTGCCAGTAGTGATGATCTGAACAGGTCTGGGCAGGGGGCTGACAGGAATCATATCCAACTGGTGGAGACTAACTGTTTTTTAAATTGATGTTAAGATTGCCTATCTTATATCTTAAAGTTCTTTGTTGCTATGACGTGGAATAATAATAATAATAATAATAATAATAATAATAATAATAATAATAATATTTATTTATTTGTATCCCCCCTCTCCACATGGATCGAGGCGGCAAACAACATGAAATACATTATACATTAAAATGCATTAAAAGACATTAAAAACATACCCAATCCTCCCCACCCACCAACCCACCTAAACCAACCCCTTAAAATACACAGCAATTAACAATCCATCAATTACTATTAGAAAAGCAGCAAGGAAGTTACCTTGCCTGCAGAAGTGAAAATAACCCCAGGGAGTCATCTGACTCTTTTTTAAACAAGATTGACTATGTTGGAGAGAGAGGAAGAGGAATGAAATGAGCTATATAATCAAAGAGTTTAAACCAGTTGCATCAAGAACTTCTATGATAGGATTAAAGGGGAAACCGGCTCTACTCAATGTTAAATGAATAACTGAAGTTTAAAAAGACAGTTGAAAGGATAATTGAAAGAGAATTAAGTTTTTCTTATTGTGAGAAATTGGGTGAATTGCAATTCAATTGAGATTAGATGGCAGACATAAATTACTTTCACAGATTTGATTATTTATGAGTTTCTTCATCCCCTGCCCCTCCCACCTCAGGCACTTCTTTTCTGGGGAACCTTCTCTCTCGGTGGCTCCAATCAGGCTGTGCAGCCCTTTAAAAATCCACCTCTGGTTCTCTTCCTCCTCCACCAGCTGCTGCCTTGCCAACTAGAGGATAACTCACAGCTCAATTTCTCAGCACCACAAACCCTCTCCTGATGCCCCCCACAAACCCAAGGAAGGAGATGGGAAATAGAAAAGAAGTATAGGGCCATCATGCAGACTTGTTCCCTTTCCCTCTGCCTTCCCTGACCTGGTTTGGATCCTGGGTGCCTGCTGTCCCCACTATGCCTCAGCCCACTTCCCATAGACACACATACATTTGATATTTAGAATCCTTCACTTTTGCGAGGGTCCTGGTCCCTTAACCCTAGCAAATATGGAGAGCCAACTGTAATTGAGGATTTGTGAACTAACTGAACTCAAAGTGGTGAACTGCTACCATCCAGTGGCAAAAAGTATAATCACAGATAGGAGCTTTTTGGGGAAAATATTGCCACCCAATAAACAATTTTAAAAAAGAAGAAGTGATTTGAAGAGGAAATGTTTGTGAACTTAAACTGGTGAATTGTTATAGTCTGGTGGCTAAAAGTATAATTTGTAGTTAACAGGGTTTTTTTTATGGAAAATACTGCCACTAAGTGAACAATTAATTTTTAAGTTAAAACTTCTTTTTAAATAAGAGATGAGAACTAAAGTTACTAGAGCCACAGAATTGAAGAAAGTATCTGAGGCAAGAAGATCTTCAGTAGAGATACCAGCTGAAAAGGCAACTTCACTAGAAGTGACTAAAATGATAGATGAACTGAAACAGGTGAGGAAAGACATGATGAAACAATCTGAAAAGCAAGAAAAAATAATCAAGAACTAAAACAAGAATTAAAACAGAAAACATGTCGGGAGATCAGGAGAAAAGTGAAAGAGATTAAACAATCAATTGGACAATTAATGCAAGAAGTTGATAAATGAGAAAGTGGAAAAACTGGAATTGAAGGCCAAAGCAATGGATAAAGGAAAAGAGCAACAACTGGATAACTTGGTTACTTGAGGTGAGGGAGAAAGATTATAGTTTAAAATTCAGACTAATTCCAAAGGAACCACAAGAAAACTGAAGGACAAAATTGGTTGATGCTTTGGCAGAATTTTTGGAGAAAGGGAGAGAGGAAATAAATATTGAATTAGACAGAGTTTTCTGAATAAATTCTAAATTGGCAAGGGCAAAATATGTTATTGCTTATTTTCTCAGAAGGGTACAAGAGATTTAATTATGCAAAAACATTTGTGACTAAACTGAAAGTGGACAGAAGAGAGATAATAGTTTTCAAGGAAATTCCAAGGAGAATTTTATTGAAAAGAAAAGATTGTGGCATCTTGGCAGACAAGTTAAAGCAGAAGATCTCATTTAGATGAGAAAACTGGAAGGATCAAACATTACTTTTTAAGGCCAAAAATTTCATCTGCACTCAGAGGAAAAAGCAAGACATTTTGTGAGAAAATTGAGAAAAGATCTGAAAGAAGAGCAAGAGGAAGATAAGAAAGAGCAACTATTACCTGAGGAACAGAGACAAAATAAAAAGCAATGACAGCAGACTTCCTCACACAAGGGAGGCTCAGGACTACAAAAACATTGATCAGACTGTGAGGAAGATTTGGGATTATCAAATGTGGTCATCGGGGACTCATCTGATTAGATTGATCAATGTCAGATTACAAATGTCTTTCCTGGAATATAAAAGGGCTTAACTCTATACAGAAAAAAGGAAAATTTTCCATTACTTAAGAAAACTTAATTTGGGTATAATTTATCTACAAAAGATGCCTATCAGAAAGAAAGATGTTATACACCCAACACCTAGCACATAAGAAATTCTGTCAAGAATTTGTTTCTGTAGGCCAGAAAAAGAAGAATGGGATGGTATTGTACATCAATCCTATCTTGGGCCCAGAGTTGGTACTGACTGATAAGAAGATCAGTATGTGGGGGTCCACATTAGTTTGCAAGGGATTAAAACATTGATTGTGGAAATATATGCTCTGTGTGAAGATAGGGTGGCTTTTCCCACAAATCTTAGAGACAAATTGTTGGATTCCCCATATAATAACTGGTGTTTATTGGGTGATTGAAATGGCGGCCATATCCTCAGAAAAGGGGATAAAAAGATTAAAATATCCCCAGGTAAACTACCAAAGGTCTATTTTGATTTCATGGATAATTTGGAATCGGCTGACTCATGGATTCTAAGCAGTCATGACATCTAGTATGCAACGTATAGGAAACTGTTGTCTTGTGCTAGGATCTGTCTAGCTTTGCACTTTCTACTCTAAGGGGAGATAACCCTGCAGAGGAGCAGCTGGGACATTCTTCGACTTAGAGAAATATTTTGCTTCATGTTTTAATACAAAGAAACCAAATACACACATCCTAAACTAGTAAATTGATCAGAAAACAGACATCTTTCAATGTTTGCACTTCTTTGAATTGTACATATTGATGCAGTTCTCATGCTGAAAGAGCTTGGAAAGTTGCTTTTAAAGAAGATTTCACTGTTTAAATAGTTTCACCGACCCATAGGATTGATTTCTGTTATGTTGTTGTTGTTTCCTGAGGCTGAGAGTGTGCAACACACCCAAGATAATTCAGTGGATTTCTGTGGTTGAATGGGGAACTGAACCTTGATCTCCAGAGTCACAGTCCAGTGCTCAAACCACTACATCAATTTCTGTTATAGGAGCAGTTTTTAAAAGGTCATTCATTGCTTCCCTCATTTCATGGAAGTAACGAAAATGTTTACTTATAATGTTTGAGAGGGAATGCTCTGGATGCTACAAACTACTGGTTTGTAGTACGAAATAGATTCTCTACACATTCACCTAATTGCTGCTTCAGAACCCCTATCAGAACATGAGTCATGAATGTGAAACATAGCATGAATCAGCAACTTAGTCATGTGATATACTTCTTTTACCATGTTAAATACTTCCTTCACACCATCTTAATTATAAAAGCAATTAAAAGTAACACTTATATCTTGTTAAATGATATTCATAATATAATTTAATTATTTGAAAATTTAACTATGCATAACGAGTTATTTGTAATTAGTTACTTTCAAGTTCTGCAAGAGAGCCATACAGTAGGAGGAACCATGCATTCATTTTTGTGTATGTTTCTACAAGTGTAAGCATCTTTATATACATCCCACATTGCATACAAAATGTATAGTATAGAAAAAATATACATGAATATTCAGGTTAAAAAAAAGGATGTAAAAATTGGGAAAATGTATGTATCCAAAATGTTTGAAAGTTGGAGAAACTGTAACTGACAGTTTTTTCCATCTCCATCCCTGTTCAAAACAGAAGCCACAGTAGTCTCTCCCATGCCGATGAGATCCCATTTAGGTTAATCCTTTATGATGACTAAGGTGCATATAGTGCATGTTTGTGCAAAAGGAACAATTTTCTTAGAAGAAATGAGAGTTAAGTTTTGCCTTCATTGCAACTGCATTAACAAGAGTTTGTTTTCTCCTGCATGCAAAAATAGATGTCATTATTACCCATTGTGAAGAGAGGCAGCAACAACTGCTTCTTGCCACTGGTGATCCAAGCACTGAGAATCAAGTTTGTCTCTATCAGGATAGTCTTGACTTTTCAGCTTAGTTGAAATATAAAGGGAAACAACAGTTTTCTGATCTATGAGCAAATCTGCAAGGCCTCCAGCTCATGAGCTTTCCCCTTTCCTTACATGGGCAAAAGTTTTTAAACTGCTTTTAAACAAAACAAAGTCCCTGTTAAATGCAAAGATTATTTTGTCTAAACCACAGGTGTAAATGTGGAAGGGCAAAATGAGGGCGCTCCTTCCTCCCCATAAAAATACTGCCTCTAAATGAAATCTTCCTTTGTAAAGAGTTAGGCATTGGAAATCATTCACACACACAACTCTTCCACGTGTTGTGTTCATATTCCCTTGGTGACTTTGCCTGCCTCCTCTCTTTGCTGTGCATCCCTCAAAACGAAGAGACCACATGACAGGACTTGGGATGAACTATTATTATTTATTGCCTATTTATACATGAACTTGAACTTGGACATGACATTGAACTTAAACTTGACCTCACGGGGGCTGCATGATAGCAAAATACCTTGTCCTGAGGCAAACCCCTGATTCTGAGTTGCTACCTCAGTGACCCCGTCTGGAAGGCGTGCCCCACCACCACCACCTGCCACAGAGCCCAGAAGTGAGGGCATAAAATATGTGGGCATGCCCCAATGATGCCCTCCTTCTTCGCCCTTCACTCCCTGCCTGATAACTGGATGAGTGAGCTCCAGAAGCATATCCTATAGCACCTTGTGCCAAAGGTATATCCCGATGCCTTAATGCCTCCCTTTCATCTCCATATGCAAGGTCAAGCATCTGCTTAGTCTTTGGACCCCCCCCCCACCAACTGCCAGGATGTTCCTCAGGCTGGTCTGTAAGTTTCCAAGGAAAAGTTCAAGCCCATCAGGTGACAGGTGAACCCCATCTGCCCTGTATAGCCCATCCTGGAACCGTGTTATGTTACAATGGTGGATGTATTTGCCCAAGTCCCATTGTAGAGTGTTGTGAATCTCGTTGGCTTGTTGCTGAGCGCCTTCAAGTTGCCGTGGGTTGCCCCCCCAGCTCGTACCTTTCTGGAGATCATGGCCGACCAGACAATTCAAACACCAGGCCACCTCACTCGGATGACCTCCATGTCGTGTATGGCCTGTAGGACTGTGTAGGACTTACAACTGTGATATGGTAATAATGTTACTGCATTTTTATCGATCATAAAATGTCCATTTATTTATTTATTAAAAAACTCCTCTGACCTTCATTCTTCAGTTCTTAGCTGTTCTGTTTTGGTTACAGGGTGACCAAGGTATACAGGGACCAGTTGGAAGAAAGGTAAGTAAGTAGATCCCTTTTAACTGTTTATTAATTTAAAAATAAACAAATACCTAGAGATGGAGTTCTAACATGTAACAAGAACAGAAGAGGAGCTGTCATACGTAATAAGACTTTGAAATGTAATGTTTGGAGTGAGAGTGACTATGTCTTCATGTCAAAGAAGTACTGAATTTCTGAAGGTAGAGGAGAATTTCCAGGGCTTAAGCTTGCATGGGAATTTTTTCTTCTGTCTTAGGAAGGAGGCCAATTCCCATTCAAGGCAGGGATAGAAAGGGTATTCAAAAATATTCAAAAAATATGTTTCCTGAATGTTAGGAAACTCTGATGAGGAGAATACAGGAGTGATGAGAATATTCACAGTTAGGAACTTGTTCTGCACAAAATTCACATGGGGGGCTGCACATAAAACAGCATTTTCTACACAGGAAATAGCTGCAGAAAATGCTGCTTCCCATGCAGAAGATGCTGGTTTTCACACACACACACACACACACACACCGATGCATATTTTGCACAGAACAAACCTACAGCTACAGCATTGTTTGTGCAGGAAACAGCAATTTCTGTGCAAAAATTAATACAAAAATATTATTTTCTTTGCAGAAAACAGTTTCCTGTGTATAAAATGTTGTTTTTGGCACAAAAATACCATGTGCCAATTTTGGACTGAATAAGACCTGAAGTGCAAATGATTTCCAAAAACTGCACAGAAGAAAATTGCTAAAATTACTTGTTGCTTCTCTCTAGAATGAAATTAACAAGAATTCAAGTAGGCCCTGATCACCTTGAGGCTATATTAAACTTGAAAGATTGCCTCTTCCCACACATTGTTGCTTGGACCTTAAGATCATTGTCATAGGGCCACCTGCAAGGGTTCCACCAAGTGGGGCATACAGAGGAGAAAGATTTTTAGCTGTGACATCCCAGCTGTGTTGTACCCTGCCCAAAGGACCTCAGCTGGCACCCTCATTGAACACTTTGCTGGGAGAAAGGTGGGATAAAAAGAAAGTAAAATAAAATAAAATAAACTTATTCATTAATCAGACATTCTCAACTACCACTCATTCTTAAGGGCAACCAGGTGGCATACAAATAGTTTTAAAACAAGAAAATATGACTGATGCAAAAGTTATTTGGAACTTGTCATCAAAATAAAGAAAATCAGCAGGTACAATAGACAAAATAAGCCAACTGAAATGCCTTGAAGGGCAAAAAAATTTTCAGCGTATACTGAAACAGTTCCAGTGCTGGCTCTAGTGGCATCTCCATGAGGAGTATAATCCAGAGTTGGGGCAACATAACCATGAAGGTTGTCTTGCTTAGTGGCTTCCTTAGTGCTCCTGAGGTACATGGAAATGGTAGTCTTTTTGTTACCAGCTGAAGACCTTTTTATTTTTCCAGGCTTTTAATATTTTCAAAACAATGTGCTCTTCACACCTTGATGCTGCTATTTGTTTTCCTTTGCTTAATTCATTCATTCATTAATTGGCCATAGTGTATTTGTTAATGGCTTTTTTTAATGCTGTTTTAACAGTAACATTTTAATGTCTTTTTAACATTATGAGATAAAAGCTATATAAAATAAATAATAAATTAATATATAAATGTTGGGGCAGGTTTCATATTTATTATAGATATTTCACATCTGTTTTTATTGGTCAGGAGATGGAAGGATGGTGTTAAGTGGGTGTGGCCAAACCGGGCATGGTCAAAACACATGTAATGCCATGTCATTAAACTAGTGTTTGTTTCTCTCAGGGTGACCCTGGAGAGATTGGACCACCAGGCCCTAAAGGGCAAGCAGGAGCAGATGGGGAGCCTGGGAAATCAGGGCCCCCAGGACCCCCAGGACCTCCTGGCCCAGGCTTTGGATTTGGATTTGAGGTATTTTGTTTAAATCTTCTGATTGACCTATTTTTCAGAAGTAATATACATCTATCTTTCCTAACGTAATTCAGCTTACAACAATTTTGTTATTGTCTGGTTGAAATATGTCCATATTTGAAATTCATCATCCCTCCCCCACCCCTGCCACATTTCAGCTATTCCTCCTAAAACTTGGCATAAATCTGTTCATAAAAAGTGCCAGAATGATAAACACACTGAGGTGACTGCTCAGAGATCTTCACTGAAAGAACAAGTACCATGTTATAAATCAAAAGCATCAATACTTTCTTTCCACAAGTAATAAATGTGGGTATTTTTACCTGCGAATGTTGTGTGTAAGAATCTTACAGTAGCTCTACACTGACAGCTTAAGTGTGAGTTTTTACCAACAATACCAATTGTTGATTTTGTTACTGCTGTTTCATTTGCCGGCTTATTTAGTCTGAAACATTGGTTGAATTTTTGAAAGGCTGGCTAGGGAAAATTGATTGGTTCTCTTCCCTTGCAACATTCTGAGCATTCCATGTTCACACAAGCTCCAAAATACCAGGGAATAGCAGCTGTTAACAGATGTGTTATTTAGACAAAATGGACAGCGTATAGTATCCTATGCTATTGTTATGTTCAGCTTCAACATTGCCATGGAGGTAGGTGGCTGCCAGCGGCTAGATGGTGGGCCTACGTCCCAAATTTGTCAGTTCATTAGAATAGACCAGCATAACGTCTGTTCTACTGATGCGGCCATTCCTTGTTATGAGTACCCAACTGGCAACAAATGACATCTACACAATATGAGAGAGTTGGAAAACACAGCACTAGATGACGATGTAGCTCAACAGGCCTAAAGCAGACTGAAAATTTATTTTGAGAGAAATTCAGCACAAGAGTTGTTAAGCCTAATACTCTGGGTGATATGCAACTCTTGTGAGAGATTTATCAGTATGTATACTAATTTAAAGGACAATATGAGATAAACATGATAAATTAACACTTGAAAAACTAGAACTAGGAGAAAAAGCAAAACACACGTGGTAGACTGATTTATTGGCAATTAAAAGATGCTGAAAATATTAGAAACAAGGAAAAGATGATGGTAAACTCAGTTTTCTTAAGAAATTGTTTTTGACTGAACAATTTTTAAAAATCAGATAAGCTAGACAACTAATATAAATGGTTCCATCTTGGGACAAGTCCATTTTAACATGTTCCTAAATAATTTGAAGTAACAGCTACATGATGTGGGGCCAGGTTTGTTGACAACACCAATACAGCAAGTTACAACAACAACAAAAACTGCCCTTATATAATTGCATAATGCAATTAGATCTGGAATACAGGACAAAATTTTGATCACCGAACCAAAAAAATATTTTTTAGAAAAGGATGACCAAAATTATCAACTCCCCTACAAGTAAAGATATTAATATTTAGCTTACAACAAAAAAGGTGAACAAGGGGATTGATGACAGAGGTTTATAAAACTTTACGATGTGGAATAATTGAATAGGAAATATTTATCCCTCTTAATACTATCCAGTAAATCTTAATGGGGAGATATTCAAAACAAGGAAGGACTTCTTCACACAGTTATTGTTGTGTGCCTTCAAGTTGTTTCTAATTTATGGCAACCCTAAGGTTAATCTATCAGAGGATTTTCTAGGGCTTAAGAGTATGGCCATTTCTGCACCACTCTGTGGTGTGCAAAATTGTATGGAATCCTAGGATTTGCAGTTTACAGAGGGGCATTTATAATTCTCAGAATATAATTCTTTGGCCTCAGTAAACTACAAACCCCAGATATGGAAAGTGGAATAATAGCACTATAATGGTGGAGTGTGGAAATGGCCTATGTGACTCATCCAAGGTCACCCAGTGGGTTTCCATGGCCAAGTGGGGAATTGAACCCTGTACTCCAGGGTCATCGTCCAATGCTCAAACCACTACACCATGCTGTTTTTCGCTCTTCACACTGTACTGAATCAAATCGTGGAATATGCTATGACAAGTTATAGTGATATCCAACAATTTGGCAGTTTAGGCAAATTTGTGGACAAAGGGTTTATCAGTGTCACTAGTGAGGATGGATGTGCACTCCCTCTAGTGTCAATGGTCCTTTGCCCCGTATATATGTTAATAGGGTGGGGGAAGCACAAGCAGTGTCCTGATTGTGGGCTTCTCATAGACATCTGGTTGGCTAATGTATGGATGGAATACAAGACTAAATTTTTCTTTGGTCTCATCCAGCAAAGCTCTTCCTTCATTCTTAAGGTTCATTGATCATTTCTACAATTAACTAACCAAATGTTTGCAACTTCATGCCCTCTCTACACTGCATCTGAGTGGAGAAAGTAGAACCAAAGCAATGACGGCATATGAGAAGGTGCACTACATTGAGAAAGCAGTATATGAATTGGGCTAGATCTTTATTTACTAAGAGGTATCTTGAACAGCAGCTTGAACAGGAATCTGCCTCTTAGTGCTGAGCAGCAGCTGTTACTAGTAATCACAAAGTAAAATTAAAGACACAGGTTTGCAGCTTGGAGGTACTCCTGAGTTCAGCTCTGAGCCTGGAAGCCCAGGTTTTAGCAGTAGCCGGGAATGCATTTGTGTAGTTAAGGTTTGTGTGCAAGCTGAGCTCATTCCTTAAGACATCAGATCTGGCCACAGTGGCACATGCATAGATTACATCCCAGCTGGAAAACTGTAACATGCTGTATATGGAGCTGCCTTTGAATATTGATTGGAAACTTCAACTCATTCAAAGAGCTGCAGCCAGATTGTTAACTTGGGATGGCTACATGGATCACACAACTCCCCTGTTATAACAACTCCTTAGGCTGCAGGTCTGTTTTTGGGCACAATTCAAAGTAAGTGTTGATGATGATCTTTAAAGCCCTACATGGCTCAGGTCCAGGTTATTTGAAGGACCGTATTCTCCCTTACGAACCAGCCTGGGCATGAGATCTGCTGGAGATTACTTTCTCTCCATCTCACCATCCTCACAGGTACAACTGGTGGGTACACAAGAGAGGATCTTCTCAGCGGCTGTCCCCAGACTCTGGAACTCCCTTCCCAGAGAATTCAGACTGGCAACCTCCCTACTATCTTTCCTCAATCAAGCAAAGACAATTTTATTCAGATGTGATGATGATTATCATAATATAGCAAGAGAGGGGGAAGAGAAATTAGATTTTCCTTGTGTTTACACTTGCCAAATGAACAGCTGATGTTGCAAAAGCCATCTATGCATGATGAAAGTGAGGCATCTATGGATGATGAAAGTGATAAAATAATTAGAACTGGCTCTTTCATAATGGAAAATTTGTCAGAACTTGAAGACTAATTATAGTACAGCAGGTGAAAAAGAACAGTGAAGGAGGGTAAAACACAGGTTGAGCCATCAAGTCTGCAAATAAGCAACCATCTCAGTAGTATGGAATGTATAATTGTTTTCAGCAGGGCATTTTTACATCTGTCAGGAGAGGGAGGAAGGGAGACAACCAAGGATAATTTTTCCCCATTACCCCCTAAGGAGTTTCTGAGGTTAAATTTGGCTTTTATATCAGAAGGTAACTACTTCAGTTTATCTTTGGCCAAATTTCAATTAGCCAAATTTCAATTCACAGATTGTCCTAGTTGACACACAAGCATGTTACATTTCACAGACAACAATGTTTCTTTGCAGATAGTTATATATCAGAACTATGAAGCCAAAGAAAAACACAGGTTGTTTGTGTAGGAAATGCTGTCTCATTTTCCTAAAGCTAAATTCCTAGGCTTACCTAGCTGGGACTTTTGTTCATAACACAATTTACTTCTGAGTGAGTACATAGAGCACTGCATTGTAATCTGCTGCAAAGCCCTGGCTAGACGTACTATAAGAATGGAAAGGAATCAATCAAGTTAACTGCTCTCTAATAATTTGAGGATGCATGGCAATCATCTCATTGTGTAATTAATTCTGAGGTGGATGAATATATGCCCTGTGGTTGTAGTTCCCATCCTGCTAATGAAATATATCTTTGGCCATTTCCGCACTAGTCTGTTATAATGCTATTATTCCACTTCGACATCCTCGAAGGCCTTCGAGGCCCCTCCCTAAACTGCAAACCCCAGGATTCCATAGGATGTTGAAAGTGGAATAATAGCACTATAACAGTCTAGTGTGGAAATGGCCTTTGTCCAATACTCAAACATTTGTCAGTGACTCTAGGTTGAACACTGCCTCCTGCCTGTTATTTAAAGGTGAAAATAGGATCTTTGATTTTAAATAACCTCTTAGCTCTGCTGTTTGTTTGTCCTTATGTTTTAGAGGACTATGCTTTCTGCTTCTAGAGACGTCTTCCAAATGGATGACTTAGCTGCTAGTCTGTTCTGGTAGCTTTGTGGGGAAAAAATTATTTGTTCATTTATTTACATTTATTTTTCCGAAGTGAAATGCTATTCAATCATTCAAGCTATTCAATCATTATATAAATAATATAATGAGGCAAGTATAACGCAGGAACAGAGCACAAACTCTGGAAGGATAAGTCCTACATTCAAACCTTGAAATCTGTTTGTGGGAAATAGGGAGCAGATGTCAGCAGGGCCAGGATCTTTGCTCTCAAGGCACTACATCAATTTAAGAATTGCCAATAGTGGATCAGATCAAGTGGTGGCCTAACTCAATATACAACATCACCATATATTCAGTAATAATTTCACACAGCCTCAGCCTCATTACATGTTCCGTTAATTTAGACTGTAACCACAGAAGTGTGTTAAAAGAACCAATTCTCTACTTCTCTTGAAGATACCTCTCTAGGAAGATGTGGGTATCCTCCTCTGTTTATGGTGGAAGCTGGTGGCTCAAGCAAAGGGACTTTGAGGCTGATGGAGTTTTTCCTCTGTCTTATCTGTAGAGAAAAATATAATGCATTATAGAATCATAGAATCACAGGGCTGGAAGAGACCACAAAGGCATCCAGTCCAACCCCTTGCCATGCAATCCTCTCTCATGGTTTGAATAAATAGCTGCTGGGTGCTGTTTATACTGTCTTAATTGTGGTAGTAGAGAGGATGGACACCTTCCAGATACTTTTGGTTTACCAGAGCACTAGTTTCCCAACTAGGATTTTTCAGCCTTTGATGTTCAAGGTACTGTGATCACTCTTCCTTGAGTGAACAATTTTCCTATATCAAAAGTTTGTAGGATTGCATTTGTTCTGAACCTAATGATGTGCTGAGCACAGAAGGTTTTGAGGAAGTATTTGAAAATGTGTTTTAAATGTTTAATAATTCACTTCAGAAACCCTTTGCCTACAACAAAGATATAGACAAGATAACCTTCCTTCTTCTTTATTAGGACATGGAAGGATCAGGGATCACTGGCTTGTCAAGTGAACTTCAAATCCCAGTATCTAGGGGACCAAATGTAAGTAAATGTGATATTGGAAGCTTTTTACATCTGAGAACTTGTGTGTTTTCTAAATCCATTTAGTTAAAATCTCCAGATAGTTGCACTATTTTAACTTGGCACTACCTATATTCCCCTGATGTATTTTATTCTTCTGCTGTCTAATCATTTATAATATATACAAGCTACATCCTTTCTTCGATTTTCAAAAGAAACTCACAGTCCAGTTTTGAGAATTGCATGATTGGAGGAGAGCACAGTGACTGGTAAAGTGGAGTGCAGTGAGAAGAAATGGTCAGGTATATATTCTGAACCAGAATTAGGAATTCCATTATTCTTAAGTTCATGCAGCTAAAGGTTTTCCCATTAAACCTATTCAAGTGAATCCACCCACTGTTCCAAATGGCCTGGATGAAAAGAAGTGTGTTTTGAAGAGGATTCAAATAAAACCAGCTGTTATGGCAAGATCTTTCTTTAATTGTTCATAAATCCTTTTCTACCATAGATGGATTCTTTCAGATGCAATGGCAATAATCTATTTAGATATTCTTAATCCAGTTATGAGTTTTCTAGACAAGGCTTTGTGCAATTGCCTTCTCTCATTTGTGGAATTTTATCCATTGGGCAAACGCCCAATTTTCTATTTGCATGATGCCATTATCCATTTGTAACCTTCCTGATTTTTTTCTCACCCCTGCTTCCAATTTTGCTCTTACCAGGGAAAATCTGTTAAGGAAGGAAAGGCAGAATAGCTGCCTTCCATCCATCTGGTGCACTGTATGTTGTATTAAAGGGAGCACTGTTCCTGAGGCTAGTTCCTACCCACCTGCAATTGTTTTTACAAAGAGAGGAGTTTTCTCCAAGGGCTACTTCTGGTATGACAGTTTGTTCCTTGTTATTAGATATTAATATTGTTACTAGATGCCATCTGTATTATTGGTGAAGTATGTTGCCTCATAACAATGGTGTCCCGTATTAAAATCTGCAGAAGTGAATGCCCAGACCTTTCCCAGTCATCAGTTGCATGAATTTTAAAGTGAAATGTGGTTTAACACATAAATGCTCCCTTAATGAACTAAGTGATCCACAGATGCGCTTGGATATCTTTACCTGGGTATATTTTCCATAAGAAAGTGACTTTTTTTAATGTTCACATGTATTATAAAAACATAACAAAGTCAACATTCAAAATAAGTCTTAATCATTCACCCCCTACTCTCTTGTTGACTTTCTCTTGACAGTTCTAGGTATATCAACTCTTAATATATGACATATCTCTTCTTCTCTTAGTTTATTCTTTACGTCAAAGTTTACCACAATTAAGATACTTAAATTTACATAAGTTTTCTAAACTAACTCAATATTATTTATGTATGGTAGAAATGAAAGAAAATATTAAACAAATGTAATTACATTAACCGTTACACCATTAAACAAAAGTAAATTAGTGATTCTCTAGCTATAAATCCAGCAACCACCAAATCATCCCATGTATCACGTATATAAATAGAGTATCCCATTCATTCTCAAAGGTATCCAGCCTCCTTTCTTCTGTTAAACATATCAGTTTTCCATCTGAGCCATATCTATTAGTTTTAATAACCAATCATAAATTGTTGGGAGTGAATTTTGTTTCCATTTTTGGACTAATAATATCCTGGCCACAGCTGTCATGTAGAATATAATCTTTCCATCCCCCCCGCATTTGTCATCCACTATCCCTATTAGATACATTTTGGAGGTCATCTGTGTCTGAGTTTTTAACATTTTTTAATCTATAATATACAGCTTTCCAATATTTTTAACTTTCTTACATGATCACCATAAATAATAAAACATTTTTTTTGCAGATCATTTCCAGCACCTACTATCATGATTCTTATACATCTTAGACTGTTTATCTGGTGTCATATACCATGTGTAATGCATTTTATAAAGATTTTCTCTTACATCGCTTATATCTTGGGAGACTGTGTATTTCATTCTTTTTATCCATGTTTTTTCCCATTTTGGCTTAATTCAATTTGGTGACTGATGTTCTGGACCCATTTTACAATTGCATCTTTAAATATTTCCTTCTCCATTTCCCAGCTTTATTATTATCAGTGAAAATTATAATTTCTAATTCTGTACTTTTTTCTTATATACTGTTTAATTGTAACTCTGTTTCTTCCTGTCCATACAAAAATCAATGATAGTTAATTCCCTCTTCTTTTAATTCTTCTTATGTCTCAGTCTTGTAACCAATATGTCCTTGTGGATAATCATTTATCTATTAGAATATTCTCCCTACTGTAAAAGGCCTCATGGGGTAAGATTCAATGAGGCATTTTTGGGCAACATCGAGGCTTATATCTTTCCCATATCTTTAATAACAATTTTCTTATGTAATGGTTGTTAAAATCTCTGTTGATTGCATCTTTGCATCTTTATGAAAGATATCCATGCCAACCAAATCTAAGATCATCTCCTTCTACCTGAGCAATTATTTATTTTTTAAAATTTGCCTAGGCTTTTATCCATTCCAAACAGCTTGCATGATAGCATAATTTGAAATTTGACAAGCCTAGACTTCCTCTTTCCCTTGCATCCTGAAACATTCTTAGTTTAACACTAGTTTTTTTCCTCACCCCAAATGAATTCCTCAATGTCCTTTTGCCATTTCTTGAATATTACCTCATTGCCTATTTTTGGTATTGTTTGGAATAGAAATAGGAATTTCAGTAATATATTTATCTTGACCAACAAGGTTATTTCTAAGATCAATAGTTATAGGTTCTTCCAGATTATTTCTAAGATCAATAGTTATAGGTTCTTCCAGTTTCTTAATTCTTTTTAAACTTTTGTCCATACTTCCTCAAAATGATTTTTTAAAAGATCTGAATTATTCTTCATCAATACAGTTCCCAAATATTTCAATTTCTTAATCTCCTGACCTTTCATGTATTTCCTTTTCTTCTTTACTCATATTTTTAACTGATATATTTGTTTTAGCTTTGTTTAGTTTAAGGCCAGATAAATTTCTGAATTCTTTTAATAGTTCTTTTAATATTTTCCTCAATTCTTCTACACTTTCTAGTGGATCTTCCAAAGATATTAATAAATCTTCAGCAAATGCCCTCAGTTTATGCTCACTGTTTCTCATTTTCCTTCTTTTTATATTAGTATCTTCTCTTATTTTTCTATTTAGGAATTCAGTTATCACTAAGATTATTAGAGGAGATAACTGACACCACTGCCTTGTTCCTTTCTGGATGTTTATTCTTTGTTGTTTTTTTCATTATTTATCACAATTTGAGCAGTCCAGGTGGTATAAATCGTTTTAATCTAATTTAAAATTTCTTTTCCTATCTTCATCTTTTCCAAAATTTCAAACATGAAGTTCCAATTTACACAATTAAAAGCTTTTTCAATGTCCAGAAATATCAATGCCATTTTCTTATTTGGGTGCCTCTCATAATGTTCACTTATGTCCAGAATCATTATTGTGTTGTATTTTAAACATTTTTAGGGAAGGAACCCACATTGATCTTTGTGTACCCAATCTCCTAGCATCCCTTTCAATCCGGAAGCCAATACTGAAATAAAAAAAATTATAGTATGTATATACCAGTGATATTGGTTGGTAGTTTTGGGTCTTTGTAAGATCTTGGTCTTACTTATCTATAACAATGATTTTGGTTTCTCCCCAAGTTCTGGGAATTTTCCCCTCTAGTATGACATTAACTGACTGTTGGAATGGTAATATTACTTGATTGTCATGTAATTTGGGCCTAGGGCTTTGCCTTTTTTTTACATTCCCTTTTTTAAATATATTTATACACACACACACACACACACACACAGAGATACACATACATACACATATATACACACACATGTTTCCAAAATGCCTCTACAATTTCCATGACCCTTATAGGATGGTTCCATTTTTCCCTCTGTGAATCAGTTAATTCCAGTATCTTCTGTTTATTTCAAAATTCATTACTGTTGTCCTTTTTTGCTCTTTATATAGGTCTAAATAGAATTTTGCAAATGCTTTTTTATTTCACTGCATTTCATATATATTTCATCTGCTTCTTTAATTGTCATAATTAGAGATTTCCCCCTCCTCAACTTAAGTGCAAGTCATTTTCCAGTCTTATTAGTGAATTCAGAATGATTTTGATTTACAGACATCAGCTTTTTTGGGGGGAATTTCTTCTGTTAGATCTAAATCTACTTGTTTTTGAAGCGCTGTGATTTCCCTCCATATCTCCTTTCTTAATGGATTATTGAATGAAAAACACATGCATTACAGCCTTGCTTGCCTCCCAAACCATGTCAATAGTCGATCTTTTCTTTAGATTTTCCAAAAAATAGTTGTAACATTTTCTTCACTTTTGCTATATATTTTTTATTTTGTAAATATTGTTTCTTATAGCTAGTAAAATTGGGTTGTGACTGCATAAATTCCTTGAAGGAATCTCCATCTTAATTATGTTCTTGCTTAAAGTTTTTGAAATTAGAACCATGGCAGTTATTGACAGAGACTCATATGTGTCTGAGAAGAAAGTGTATTCTTTTTCAGACCCATAAAGATATCTTCATACTTCTATCAATGCCAAATTTTCTATGAGCTCAACAAAGGACTTTGGAAGTTTGCCTTGACTCATCTTAATTTTCTTGTGTGATTTCCTATCCAAGGATGGATCAATAACTCTATTCTACTCTCCAAAATAACTATATGGTCATAATTATATTCCATTATGCTTGTTGCTAATTCTTTATGAAATTTGTCTTTGTTATCATGTGGTCCATACGCACCCAGTGCTAAGTTCTTCTGGCCTTACTTTTCTACTTCTATTCCTATATAATGTCCCTTATAATTAAAAATTTCTTTAGTTTCTGTTTTGGAATTCATTAAAATGACAACTCCTTTCGTATTATTATCCATAGCTGAAACGAAATCTTTCTCCAGTTTCTTGTTTTGAAGCAATTTTGTTTTTCCAATATTCATAGGAATTTCTTGTAGACACATGGTATACTCTTTTTTTACCTAAATAATGGAAAGCTTTCTTTCATTTCTGAGGTGTTAATTCCCTTTTTATTCCATTTTCATATTCATCTTGTCTCTAAAACTTTTTCTTCCAAAATGTCTTCTCATTCTTGATTAATTTGTATGTGCTCTTCTTCCTCTTCTGTCTCTTCCACTTCCTTCTCTTCTTTTGCTTGGTTCTTTTGTTCCCTTCTTTGTTTCATTTCCTCTTGATTATTAGAACTTCCTTCAAATTCTTTTTAATATTGTTTCCAAAATTTCTTTGCTTTCAGCAGTGTATTAATTTCAACGATTCTATCTTTAAATTGAAAAGAGGTTCCTTCTAGTTTTCCCCATCTACAGGGGATTCCTTTGCACATGATTTGGAAAATCAAGCAACCAAAGAGATGACTGTACATGTGGACATCACCAGAAATCAGATGGATTATATAACTGGAAGCAAAAGATGGAGAAGCTGAATTGTATCTGCAAAAACTAGACCAGAAGCAGATTGTGGTACAGATCATGAGAACATTAGAGTAAAGCTTAAAAAGTGCACTCGGTGCACCATCATGCCAAAATACTACCTGAAGAACATCCCTCTAAAATTTAAAGACCATTTAAAGAATGTATTATCACTACAAAGCCTAATTGCCAGGGAACCAGAACAATTCTGGACTGAAACTAGGGACATTATCAAGGGAGAATGCAAAACAGAACAAAACCATTGTCTGTAGGGAAACACAAAGAAAAGTTGGATGACAGATGAAACTCTTACGTTAAAGACAGTTGAGAAGTGTAAGCAAAAGGTGACAGAACTAGGGTCAGTATCCCAAATGCAACTGTTCACTGACTTGTTTGTAGAGACAAAAGGAACTATTATAATAATTAAGAACACATAAAAAAGTAGAACAAAATACCTCTTTCACACGATCTGTAAAATGAAAGGGTAAATTCAAATCAAGAATTAGGATGGTATATGATCAACAGGGGATATCCTCAGGAACTATATAAGAAAGATGAAATGACAAATAACAATATGAAGATGAGCCTATAATTTTAGAAAGTGGAATGGTAAAGAGTTTCAAAGCACTTGGGGGGAAAAGTCAATAGGAAATCAATAGCAAAAGGTGACATATAGTGGAACTGTTTTGAGATATAGAACTATAATCCATTCAAAAATTTACCAACCGATATGGAAAACAAAACATCAGCCCACAAATTGAAAATGTTCAGTATACATTCCAATTCTGAAGAAAATGGACACCAGGGATTATAGTAACTGTTGAGCTGTGCAATGATCTTTCATGCAAGCAAAGTGATGCTAGAGATTTTGCAAGGAGGGCTTTTACCATATATGGAGCCAGAAATGCCAGATGTCCAACTTGGGTTTAAAAAACAGAGAGGCACTAGGGCTCATATTGTTAACATACTTGTCCTTTATTGTCACCATAATCCCTGTCCAACTGCTACCTCCCTAGCAAACTGAGAGTTGATTTGGGTCCCCTCCAGGGAAGGGGATGTTCTGAGTGATTATGTCCACCATGTTGACTATTTCAGAGGTCAACAAGCCTTTTGACAGAATTACTTGCCAAGGTGACAGGCAATTTCAGAGAGCTATCAGGAAACTTTTGAGCTATATCAGCCTCAGAGAAGCTCTGAATTCAGTGAATCTAGCAAGAATTGTAGGTACTGATTCAAACTCATAGGTTGGTTCTGACCAAAGAAAAGCTGAATGAGCCAACACAGGAACTGAACCTCCATCAGCCTGTGGGTTTTGACAGAATTTGAATCCTGGTCTCCCATAGTCCTAGTCCAACACTCAAACCACTACACCATGCTGACTCCCTCATTACCCAAAAACCTGGGTTTGGGGTTTTGCTTTCTGAACTTTGTGAAACCTAGCCCCTCTGAGGCTGTACATATGGCAATAACATGTTTCTTTTTTGATGTGTAATATTCTATTGTAGGGTCCAGCTGGAGAGATGGGCCTACAAGGACCAATGGGACTAAAGGTAAATAGATGTAGTAAACTGGAAATGTTTTGTGCTTATTGCAAGAATTTAGTTTGTTGCCTCAGCAGTATTCCAACTATCCTATTTTATTCTTTGACGGACATCAGACCCTCTAATCACCAATTCAGATGACTGAATGCTTATCAGTTTGCAAGGAATCAGGGCTACTGAAAAACAAAGTTATGTTTATCTATTGTTGGGGAAAATCCCTTATTACACAGGAGTATATTCACATAAATTAGAGGGAGAGAGAACATTGAACTCCACAAACAACTTGAAAGGAATCTGTGAGTGTTCAGCACATCTTTAACATAAATAAAAGTATTGGACTAATTCCCATTGTCTGGACCTTCCAGTTTCCATTTTCATGCCCAATGCTGCAGATAGAAATTCATGTCTCTGCTGTTGTATTGTGGGATAGATAGGAGTGGAGAGATACACAGTTGCCTGGTTGTGACTGTATTCTCCATTGTTATCTTTGGACAGCTCTTACTTCTGTTTTGGGGGATAATTTGTCTGACAACATTGTTTCTTTTGCCCCTGGGCTCTTCTGGCATGATTCATTCATTCATTCATTCATTTCTGGTCTCATTTGTTTTCTGCTTTAGCCTGCAGTAATTGGAAAATGAAATTCCAGTGTGTATCCATGCATTTGTACTGTAAGACCAAGATTCTAGCCACTGCAGATCCTAGCCACTGCAGCCTAAGCATTCATTTCTGTAGCTCTTCCACAGAAAGGCTGTACCTTGGAATAGTGGGGCAAAACAGAGATTTCCTATCATCAATATAGCATTGTCAGATGTTGCTGGATATAAACACTATGGCCATTTCTGCCCTACACTGTTATAGTGCTGTTATTCACTTTCAACATCCTTGACAATGGATATCTCCTCTAGAATGGGTGTGGTTATGAGTCAGCTGTTATCTGGCTGTCTAGGTTGCTCCTGAGCCTAGCCTGTCACTGCTCTGTGGGGAGTAAATGAACTGCATAGGTCAGAAACACTGTGAGCCTTACTTATTGCCACCATATGCAGTGTTATTATTTTAGGTGCTAAATGTCAGGTCTTAAGTTTCACCAGGTAATGCAGCACAAGTGTTCAGAGGCTGGCTGCTCTCTCCATTCCCTCTGATTGGACCAAAAATTCCAGTAACCCTCAAGCTGCCCAGAGATAAGCTCACAGGATTCCTGGTGTGACCAAATTAAATACTCTCTGCATTATTGCTTGTTCTCAAGAAACTATAGTTCATCTGGGAAGGGATCTGTATGAATGCTTGCCTTGGGCAACAGGGCACAGAACCACTCGTCCTTAAAGCAAGATAATGCATCTTGCAGGTATTTATTGACCAGCCTGTGCACCAGATGCATGACTCTTTCAGATGCATGATTCTTTCAGATTAACAATCCAGGCTACTACCAGATTATCACATTGGAAATGACTTTTTTTTGGGGGGAGGAATCCTTCCACCAGAATGGAAAACAGCTCCAGGAAAGTCAAGTCCCTGGTAATCCCATTCTTTGCTCACTTGTCTGGCCACTGCTGGCCACAACATTGCCCAGGGGAACAAACCTCAAACTCTAGGCTTCCAGCAACATCTGACTGAATCTGAAAATCAGGGCCCATTTCAAGAGGATCAAGCCACAGCAAGACCCCTTGCAACTCCTCAAAAATCTATTTCAATTGTTGGGTGTCAGCCTTCATACCATTTGAAATGCAAATATGATGGTGACTCTAGCCATTGTCCTGGCTAAGCATGCACAAGGTTCTGCCTGGGGATACTACCCTGTCAACAAAGTTGAGATGACCCAGAAGCACCTTCAGCTTTCACAGGGTGTGCTTCTTGGCTCTGATTTGTCAAGCCCTAGAGCTTTTCTAGTTTTTCCTTAGGTAATCAGAAGGTACCTTGGACAGAGTTTAATTGTATGTCAAGGTAACTCAGACAAGTTACAGGTAGACCTTTTGATTTTGTCTTGAGAAAATGGGACACCCTGTTCATTGGCTAAGGATTGGAAGGCCAACAATGTCCAGCTGGTCCAATGAAAAGAAAGTCATCTAAAAGATGAGTTACCACCTACGATCCTGCCCAGTCCTTTAGGGCCCATTCCAGAAAGGAACTCAAATTTTCAAAGGCTGTACATGGAATTGAAGAACCCATAGGCATGGATTTGTCTGTGTGCCATGGTCTGTTGAATTTGAAACCAAACAGACAAAAATCTTGTGAGTGTTGAGGTAGAAGCCTGAAAGATAACTGGATGTCACACTTTGCCATGAGGGTGCAACAAGACCCAACTTAACCTGACTGGATAGTCAAAGTCTTGTAACAATCAAAGCACAATTTGGGGGATGTCACCTCATTCATTGATGCTCTTTTGGGATAGAAAAAGGGATTAAAAAATTCCCTGAGTATCTTTCTCAGCACCACACCCAGGATGGAGACCCTAAGGTTTGGGGGGAGTGCTAAAAGGGCCATCCACCTTTCCCATCTGGTAGTCCTTCACTATTTTGGCTGCAGTAACTTTAGGCATGTTTTGTGTGGATTTCAGATTACCACCATTCATAAAGGCCCTTGGGGATTTGGAAGTCTGTAGAAAAAAACCCACCCAGTTAGTACTCTGCTGCTGCCCTATCGGAATATCAGGACATCAAAGAGTAGCAAGTGTTTACTGAGAATGGAGTGATGGCCATACCTAACCCCTCCTGCCCCCTCCAGTGCATCCTATTTCCCTGTGCCTCCACTAGTTGTGTTCGTTTGAGGCAACTCACCTTCCTACTTGGGAAGTGGGAGTTGGCTTTTATGAAAGGGACACCCCATGTGGGAATTATATGGACAGGAGGGCTGTGGGTGTGGGCCATGACAATTGTCACAGTTGTGATCAAATTTGCTTGGGATCTTGGACACTGCCCTAATTATGTTCCCAATACCTATGGTGTGAGGCATTCTTCTTGTCACCCAGTTTTGATTGCTTAAATCCATTTTATCTCCCCTGAATGTGATGGACAACAATGGTCAGCCACAACATACCACTTACCAGATCCCATCTGATCTTCTCACTTTGAAGAAACCTTTTTCTGTAGAGTGGTATCATATTCTATTACAGCTGCATCCCCTGTTAACGTGTGTACCTTTAAGACATTCCTCAAAAGGCTTACCAAATGCCAGCCCTGCTTAGGACAAGCCACCTGCACTACCTCCATGAACACTGTATAGCCTACTAACCAGTTGACTTCAATTTTTTAAAATTCCATCCTTTTTCTCTTCTGTACCCAACAGGTCTTGTGGTCCTCCTATGTTTTGGGCTTTAGCACAGAGAAAGCATCTATGTAGCAGCCATCTAGGATTCTTCCTGTAGCTCTGTGCCCCAAATGCTGACATAGACTTTTCTGGTTGCTGCATGCCCACAATGGCCCAGACCCCCCCAAACCCAATGCAGGTTGAGTTGCCACTCCCTATAGGTAATCCCTGCAACTATCCTGGTAGAATGCTGCTGATTTCCTGCTGGGAACCAGGTCCACCCACAACTTCCTAGGGCAACCAGACATACCTCTGATCCTTAGGGAAGATGGCTTGATCTTTTTAGCCTGGCACACCCCTTTTCTTGTGGCTGGCGTAATGCATGGGCACAACTGAAATGAATTAGCAGTAATATATACCCCACCTAGTATGAAAGAAACAATAGCCCCAGGAAACAGTTTGCAATAGTCACAGTAAAGCAGGCAGTGTTAGCAAGTAAAGACAGCTCTTTTGAGTACAGTTAGATCAGCCTGATTTACCATCCCCTTCCCCTTATTTTTCTCCCTTTTCAGATAAACAGTGAACTTAGAAGTTCCTTGGCATACACTGTAAATTATAATTTGTCCCTTGTCCAAAACAATCTCCCTACTTACCTCTATGACTGTCTGTTGGTTTCTGCTTCTGAAAGCTCTTAGGAGTGGCTAGACTGCCACAATTTACTGGCACTGCAGCTGTCACCCCCTCCTTGCTCTGCTTCTAGCAGCAAGCCTAAACACAGACTTGACCCTGCAGAAGAGTTGTGCTTCTTGTGGATGCAGATGCCTGGTCCTGGTACCTCTATGCAATGTACAAACTGCTGCCCAAGTTGCCTAGCCCTGCCAAGGGCGGGATGGGTGTTGTCAACCTGCAGTCCTTACATGGAGTGTTGGATCTCAGCTACTAGTGCTGAAAAGGGCTGTTTTCTCCCATTCTGGGAAAACCATGCTTTCCCATGTCTATTTCCCACCACTAATGTGTGTCTGAGAGCCAGCATGGTATGATGGCCTGAGCATTAGAATATGACCCCAGAGACTAGGGTTTGATTCTCTGCTTGGCCATGGAAACCCACTGGGGAAATGGGTGTATCACACACTCTCAGCCCCAGAAAACACCATGATAGAGTTGCCTTACGGTTACCATAAGTCAGAAACAACTTGAAGGCACACAGCAATAGCAACGCATCTCCAATCACTACCTATCTCACCTATCTCACAACCACCACAATGGCCACTACTTTCCTTACTACTGTTTCAGTGTTTCTCCTCCTTCAGAGCTCCTTCCATTAAGGATGTTTGAGTCTGAATGCCTGGAGGAGCAGTTGCTGCCTGCACTCTCTAGCTCTCCTCAATAAAGAGAGAAATTGTTGTTCAGCTGGCAGCCCTTACAAGGGCTGGTGGATCTCAGCTCCCAGCCCTGTTTTCTCCTCTTTTGGAAAAGCTATGCTCTCCCACAGCTTTTTTCTGCTGCCATCACTAACTCAACATTGCTACCTCTTCTTTGTCTTCCTCCACACTGCTGCCCTTTTTTCTCATGATCACCACTGCCACTGCTTGTCCTCATCACTACCACCTCTTTTCCTCACTGTTGCCACCATATCTTGTCACTATTGCCGCCGCCACTTTCTCTCACTGCTGTCACTGCTACTTCTCCTCCCTTGAAGCTCCTAACAGCATAGACATTTGAGTCCAAATGCCTAAAGAAACATCTGGCTTCTTAACATATACTTGATGGGTGGACCTATGTGAAGCCGGCAGCTTCAGTCTTCACCTAGGAAGACTTTACCCTCTTGGCTTCTGATTGGCTGCTTCTTCCAAGTAAAAATGCTGCAGGAGCTTCCAGCAAGGAAGCAATGCACCAGGGGAAGTGGCTACCAGCTGTCCTGAGCAGTCTGCAGCCTGCAAATGTTCCCCCAGGTAATCCTGGGGTCATTTGCTTTCAAGGCAAAGCTAATATTTAGAAACCCAAGGATATCAACCTTGTCTTTTATCTTAGCAAACTTAGGCCATTTCCACACGGGGTATTTAAAATGGTGCAGTGCGTCCTCCACGGAGGACGTCTGCACCTTGGAGCAGACTGGGTTCGGACTACTTACCGTAGATCTGCACCTCAGTCCGCTCCGGAACGACCCCAAGTGGTCCTCCAGCGTGCTTTTGAAAGACTTGATTTTTCTGGTCTTTCAAAAGCACGGAGTGCGCCACTGCGAGCCTGGTCCCTTGTGCAGATTTGCAGGCTCGCACCAATGCGAGCCTGTGATCTGCTGAGGGCGGGCTTTAGGCTGGCAAGCTTCACCAGTTGGTCGAGACCCACAACCAACCAGAAGCCACCATTTTGGACGCTGGAGCAGTGCAGAGCAAGGGCCACACACTGCTCCTCCTCACCCCGGACCAGACCGGACCGCCAGAAGATCTGGTAAGTAGTGGCGTGGGGCGATTCCCTTGCCCCGTGTGGAAATGGCCTCAGTTTATCAATACTTTAATTTATCAAAGCATATTCACTACCATTCTTTTAAAAGAAAATGTTGGTGATACTGATTTTTTTTTAAGTTCTTACTATTACATGCAAGTATACAAAAGAGTTTAGAATGAATTGTGTTGTACTATCAATTATATGTAATCATCTTCATTAATAACATTTTAAAGAACAAGCTTCATTTAATTTAGCTCGCAGTATTAAAATGCTTCATATTTTTGTTATTTTAGGGGAAAAAGGCAACCCTGGAGTAGCAGGTGTTCCTGGTTTAAAGGTCAGATTTTAATTAAATATGATTTATACACTGAAATCATTAAAATATAAGCTAACATTTGGTAGCCAGCAAATATTAAAAATCTAGTTGAAATGTTCGATCACTTTAGGACACATTGGGGAGCATATTAACTCTAGAGGTCCACATTCCTTCAGGGAAAAGTGGCCTAGGTCTAAATAATGACTTTGAGTGGGGCCAAAGCATGACCAGGCACTGTACTCTATTTCCACACTGTTTTCCAAGCAGAAAAACAAAGTGGTACGGCAATCAGAAAACGTACCACTTTTTTTCTTCCACAGGCAAGGTCACTTTGCTTCCATTATGTGCCCTTTAAAGGGAGAGGGATCTCTTTCTGAGTATATGGTGGAAAAATGAAATCTGCCTGCTGTCTTCTCAGTATCCTTTTCTTTTCTATTTCCTCCAAGAGAGATAGAGGCCCTCACTAAGAGGTGGGAAAGCATGCACAATAACATAGAGAGTGTTGAATTAGAATGTCTTCAGATGCCCTGTGTTGGTGTACTCTGTAGTTGACATTCTGCTGTTTGCCTGCCTCCTGTTCTGAATGTGTTGAGGTAATGAGAGAAGGGATTTTAACAAGGAGGCATATACTGACAACAAAGTTCAGTCATCAGTCACCACGTACACAGCAAAATCAGTTAGAGTACACAGTCTGTTGTTCCACAGCCTTAGATGAGATGATGGTGGACCTCATATAGAAAGATGATCCGTTGTGGTGTTGATGAATAGAGATTGGAGTTCCATAAAGGTGTCATTTTCCATTTCTCCTCTGTTTGGCCAAGTATAGGAGGAGATGATGATGATGATGATGATGATGATGATGATGATGATGATGATGATGATTTTGCTAAGGCAGCCTTCCTAATTGGCAGATCCTCTGCTGGTTTCTTTGCTCTCGGTATCAAATCTTGAGTGGCACCTGACATTACAAAGACTTTTTCCTCCATTCATCTTGCTGGATTATCTGTGAATGATTTGGACTGGATTAACTACTGTATGACTCTTTACCTTCCACTCACTTTTCTCTTGGGTCTTGTCTCTTGGCTGTTAGAACAATCTCCATGCTCCAAATTTGGATTCCTTGATCTGGAATGAAACTAACCTTTGCTTCAAGACTTCCAAAAGATTCCAGACTAGAGCTAGATCTTGTATTACAATGTCAAACATACAGATTTATATCTGTAAATTTTATCCTGTGAGAATAAGTGTGAAAATGGTTGTTTTCTTTTGGCAAAGTGTGGAAGCTGATCTCTATTTCCAGATGTATGTGGGAGGCTAAAACTAAGGTACATGCATGTCTGTTCCCACAGGCCTAACTGCATCCTAATTTATGGCATAAATGCAGTTATTTGTAAATGAAATTGTGGTAGTGTAGTGGCAAGGAAATGATGAAGACCTTCAGGTTGTTCCAAAACAGAAAGCTTTATTTTCCAAACCATTTATTTACTGCGCAGGGCAAGCAGCGGATATATAATGTCCAAAACTGCCGGCCCCGATTGATTAAAACACTTAGTTTTTATACCTTTGGTCAACAGCGTCAGCAATCAATCACATTTCTAGTCTACGTCAGCCATTACATTTGGAGCTTAATACCACCCCCAAAACAAGGGAACAAAGACCCCAGTCACCAGACAATACAAAGCAGAGGCAGAGAGAGTATGCCTGACTCCCTTTTTACTTCCCAGGCACCTAAGCATAGTGTTACAAGGCCAATCATACTTTCAAACCGAGATAAGGCAGGGACATCTGCTGTCCAATTCACTTATTTTTCTACTCAAGCTGTACTTGTCTGAATTTAACTCCTTCAGTAGGATAAGAAGCATTTTTAGATCTACTATATAAAAGTCAAAGTTTGTCTGTGAGTTTGTCTATTTGTCTGTGTCAGGCAGGCGAAGACTTCATATGATTGGCTGTGTGAGGCAAGAAGATCTCATATGATTGGCTGGCTGTAAAGATTTTATGGAATCCTGAGGTTGGCAGTTTAGGGAATGGCCTCAGGATGGAGATGAGGCCTACCAGCAAGAAGGGCAGTATATTCTCTCAGAAACCAAACCCTCTCTATGTTAACAACTCTGAGAACAGATTGGATTGGAGAATATGGGGAAAAGTTACAGGTACTGGAATAGGCCAGTTGCTATGGAGATGAGGCCTAGTAGCAAGGAGGAGGGCAATGTACTCCCTCAGGATCCCAAACTATGTATGTAAATAACTCTGAATACAGATTGCATTGGGAAATATGGGGAAAAGTTACAGATAATGGAGAAGACAGTTTGCTGAGTTGAGAGACGAGGCCTAGCAGCAAGACCCCTCACAAACCCAACCTGTATATGTTAACAACTCTGAATACACACTGGATTGGGGAATATGGGCAAAAGTTACAGGTATTGAACAACACACACAGGATCTCAAATCTGTGTATTTCAACTGCACCTAATTCCTAAGGTAAGGTAAGATAATTCCTAAGGTTTTTCTAGCAAGTGTGACCTATGAGAAAATAAAATCCCAGGCAATGCTGGGGAAATATGCTAGTATTCTATAAAAAGACAAAATACATTGACAGATTCCATACTATCATGGATTATGAAAAGTGTTCCCGGATTGTTTAGAGGAACTATAGACAAAGGCACCCTTTCAGGGCCTTATCAAACAAGGTGGGTAAATTGCAATTGCATCAGGAAAATAGTGCCTTTCTGCATGATGTCATTGCTCATCTGTTGTTATCCCATGAAAGACCATTTTAAAAAACTGTTCTTTTTACTAACACAAAAATTCCATCAATGGCTTCCTTTTCTGCTTTTTGTTGTGCTATGATTTCCTGTGTGAAAGTTCAGTTGTGCTTTTATTCTGATTTTGCGTGGTCAGCGGTCATTCTTTGACTGGTCATGGGGAGTTGCAGCTCCATTCTGGACTCTGATGCTACCATGCCATGGTGTGTTAAGGGTCTCATTTCCTGTCTGCCTGTTACATTCATCCACACACTACTTCTGAAAATGTAAGAGGGAAGACCTACAGTTTTAAAAAGCATTTATTTTGTTAACCCTCTGCCTCTTATTTGCTGTTTCTTCCTTCAGACATTTTAATTGCTGCCTGATGAAAACTGGGATAGATCAGATAGATAAATCAGTGGCTATTGACTTTCCCTTGCCAGTGATTAGTTAAGTCTGGGAAGTCTGATCACTCCCAGTCAGGAATCCCAACTCCTGATATCCCCACACACAAAAGAAAAAAATGCCTTTTTTTAGATATAAGACTGTTTTGCTTTATATTCATATGGCAAAGAGGAATGTATGTGTGTGTGCATGTGTGCAAAACAATGACAAGGAGCAGTGTCTTGGTGGAGCTGGTAGGTGTGCAGTCCAACATGCTGTGTGCAGTATGGTTTTAACACAAGTGGACACTGTAATCCCAGAATGGTTCTGAAGGTGTGAAGGAAGGGGAGCAATCTCAGTTAAATGTGTTTTTAAACACAACGTAATTGTAGCATAAGAGGCACCTCGTTCAATAAGGCTCTCAGGCACTGGGACCAACATGGGCTTTGTGGGAAATCTGGGCTTACAGTACTTCAGTTCTGGAAGTCTGTAGTATTTATCAAGACAATAAAGCTGGAAAATTCTGGAAACTGTAGTCCAAAAAAAGTAACTTCTCCAAACTGTAGTTCATTGTGAGGACAGAACAGCTCCATGCATTTCAGTTTGGCATATCTGTCTCTCTTGATATGAACATTTTGCTAATCACTGTAGTGATCACTATGGACTGGGCCGAACAAAATGCAATACCCCCAAGCCTAATATTATGGCTTTCCACCTCTCCAGATTCCCTGGTCTGCCCTTTTTCTGGCCAGAAGTGGGGGCATATATCATTTGAATTTATTTGTAAGGATAGGTATGGGCAATGCTGCAGACTTAGTGGTTCTACTTACTCAAAACACATGCTTAAAAATACTTGAATTATCCATTGATTATCTGAAGTTTAGCCAATATAAGCATTAAAATGATGCATGTTAGTCACATTCTCTTAATTAGTGAAATGTTCTATCATGTAAAAGCTTTTGCTTGATGAAACTTAGGAAAAAACAGAATGCAGGAATACATTTTTTCTTTTTCTTCTAAGCTCTATCTTCTCTACATATTTTTGAATCTCTGACAAGCTGCATGAGCCAGCTTTTAAAACATATTTTGCTTATAAAGTTGTTAGCATAATAAAAGCTGAGACAAGTTGATTTGAAAAGTTAAATGGTCTCTTCAGTTCTCATATTTATTCTCATTTAGCATCTTTGAGGGGTTTTGTGTTCCATGGTCCAGTATAAGTTATAGAATAATTTTTGATCGAGCAATCATCGTCAGGAAGGTTCTCATTTGTCTGGTGAAGCAGAATAGCTCACTTATTCTTGACTAGGCTTTCATCAGCTACATATGTTCCCTCACAGGCAAGAAGCACTTGATCCTCAGCAAATGATTGAAGAGCAGAGAAGTACTATTGGCAGGTCCTTTAATCTTTGCCATGCAAAGGGAGCAATAAATAGTTTCCTCATTCTGAATATACCTTAATTGACATAAACAATATTCTGTGAATCTGGAGAAGTTATTATATGAGCTGTGAACTGAGAGTGGGAGATTCCTTTCCTCTGAGATAGCTTTTTGAGCTTGAGGTGATCCTTAAGCTATGAGCCTTTCTGCAGCTTACTTCTGTCCTGGTGGCATCCAGTGATGATGGCAGCAGTGGCTCTCCCAGGATGGCAGCAGCAGCTGTCTCTGGACCGGCTGCCTCTGGGAACCAGGAAGCACAATAGTCATGCCTCTTCCTGCCACAGTGCAGCTGGGTACTGTCCCAGGCTGTGCTGGGTCAGGAAGCACAGCCATTGCACTTCTAGGGCCCCTGCAGACAAGCTAAGCATGGGCAGGAAGGTAGTGTGATCACCGGTCATTAATGGGGAAAACCCATCAATGATTTGCAGTGCAATTGCACTGCCTGGGGATGAGAGAAGGACAGGACCAGGATGACATTTTGCATAAGTGTTGCCCTGTCCCTGTTCTTCTATCCCCATGGCGAGTTGGGTGTGTCGCATGGAAAGGGCCTATCACTAAGGTAGGCTCTTGGCAGAGAAAAGTCATCGCCTCACCCTGCTTAGGAGTAGTTACAGCATTTTGGGGGCTCAGAGTGACCTCCTTTTTTTGGTATGCAGGGAAAGGGTAGGGTTATACCATAGCTGCACTGGTAAAATAGCCAGTGTTTTGGCTTGTCTGGCAGATAAAGGAGAAAGATAATCATAGAATCATAGAGTTGGAAGAGACCACAGGGGCCATCCAGTCCAACCCCCTGCTATTCAGGAACACACATCAAAGCATTCCCAACAGATGGCCATCCAGCCTCTGCTTAAAAACCTCCAAAGAACGAGACTCCACCACACTCCGAGGCAGCATATTCCACTGTCGAACAACTCTGACCATCAGGAAGTTCTTCCTGAGGTTTAAGTGGAATCTCTTTTTCTGCAGCTTGAATCCATTGCTCCTTGTCCTAGTCTCTGGAGCAGTGGAAAATAAGCCTGCTCCCTCCTCAACATGACATCCCTTCAAATATTTAAACATGGCTATCATGCCCCCTCTTAACCCTCTCTTCTGCAGACTAAACATACCCAGCTCTCTAAGCCGTTCTTCATAGGGCATGGCTTCCAGACCCTTCACCATTTTGGTCGCCCTCCTCTGGACACACTCCAGCTTGTTGATATCCTTCTTGAAATAGACATCATAGTCCTATTGATGCAACCAAGAATCATGTTGGCTTTCTTGGCTACTGCATCACACTGCTGATTCATGTTCATCTTGTGGTCAACCAAGACTCCTAGATCCCTTTTGCACATATTGTTATCCAGTCACATGTCCCCCCATCCTATATTTGTGCATTCCATTTTTTTTTTTTGCCTAAATGTTGGACCTTACATTTCTCTCTGTTGAAATTCATTTTGTTATCCATCAATCAATCATAATCATCAATCAAACTTTATTTTACGGTCCATAGACACAACATAAATTTGTTTTGTTTGCTTTGGCCTAGCTCTCCAATCTGTCAAGATCATTTTGAATTTTGATCCTGTCCTCTGGTATAGTAGCAACCCCTTCCAATTTGGTGTCATCTGCAAATTTGATCAGTATGCCGTCTATTCCTTCATCTAAGTCATTGATGAAGGTGTTAAATAGCACTGGCTCCAGGTGGCACCCCACTAGTCACTTCTGTGGCACCCCACTAGTCACTTCTCTCCAGGATGAAAAGCAGCCATTGGTGAGCACCTTTTGGGTTTGGTCAGTCAACCAATTACAAATCCACCTAACAGTAGCACTGTCCAGCCCATGTTTTACTAGTTTCTTTGCAAGAATGTCATGGGGAACTTTGTCAAAGGCCTTATTGAAATCAAGATATGCTACATCCAGAGCATTCTCTTCATCTATCAAGCTTGTATGTTTTGAAAATTCCCAAATTATGGGAAAATGGAAGCCATACCCTTGGTATGGAAACACTCCAACCCTCTACCAAGTCCAAGTTGTGCAGGCAGCTCTTTACTTTGCTGCCAGTCACTGATGGAAGAAAGGAAAAAGATATGGAACAGAACACACGTTTCTCTCTCTTGACCTCACTATTTTATCTGATAGGCTAGTACTGTATTTCTGGGCAGCATCTGGGCAATTTCACCGCAATTGCCAATTGTCATCCCTCCCACCCTCCCCTTTCCCCACCCCGCAACTTCCTGTATCAGACTCAATGACAGTAGTGCCCATTCCACTTGTGTGTCTTGAGAAGCTAGCCTTCTCATAATACAGGGAACCTGAGTCAGCAGCCAGTGGAAGGCCAAGGGTTCTTTTTGTGTAAGAGAACAATAGTCAGCAACTGAAGTACACAGTCCCCAAATCTGGAAGTGGGTATCTTTAAGCGGGGGAGAGAAATGAGAGAATAGTACCACATTACGATTCTGTCACTGCTCATGCTTCAGCGGCCCCTTCCTCCTGCTCACAATTGGACAGTGAGTTGGGGAAACATGGTGGTTACTAGATTTATAATTGCTTTCTCCCTTTTATACAGATTAGGCCAATGAGTGTTGCAGTTACAGTCTTTTGGTCTCTGGATTTACATATCCTCCAACTGTCCAGATTTGGCAAGGACAAACCCAGTTAATTCTTGGTTATTCCACTTTTTCAGTTGCTTTTAAAATGTTCCAGTTTCTTTATCCTCTTCCAACTCCCTCCCCACTTCATCTTCAGTTTACTTCAGTTGATGCAAACTGAGTTCAAAATATAAAAGGAGTTTGCAGCCAATTCAGTGAGGTGGAGTGGAGAGGTAGGGACAGACTCTTGCCCTTCTGAGTAGCCTCAGGTAAATGCAAAATGGTCCAGCTTCTCCTAGCTTGTATGTTCTTCCTTATTAATAACTTCTGACAACTTGACCACACTCTAATGATGCTTGGACACATGTGTCACACTTTCCATCTGTGGAAATGTGAAAGGATAGTGGTGTCAGCCCCCCTGCCTTAGATGACAATGTATATTACTTCACCAAATACAAAATATGGACACAATGATGAGCCAAAGTTTAAATCAGAGATGCTGTAAGTCTTAGATCATGCTGTCATTTGCCACATCACTCATGAATGGGTTGATGCCTAATTATGTTAATCGTATTGCTTGCAAGAAACTTTGTATGTCATTTTCACAGGCAATGAAAATTTTTAAAGTTAAATGTACTTTGTGTTTCTCTGTGTGTATTTTAGGGCTGCTACAGAGAAGTACAGGAAAAAGACAAGTACAGTTCTCCCACCACATTCATGGGCGTTTGGTACAGAGAACACCTGTGAAAGTGGAACAATTGCGAATAACTCCCTAGGGGCTATGGTGTGGCTGAGGTTGCTGGCATCCCTCTGGGGAAGCCATGACCGGATGAAGTGACTTGGCCATGCCACCTGGCCCATGGAGAGGAAGGCCAGCGGCCCTCTCAATCACGTGGCTAGAGCGGCTCTGGCCCCGTACGATTTCCTGAGATCTCCAGCAGCCCTCCCAGGCAGCAATTGCAGGGTGGATCAACTCTGTTCCCTTGATCATTGCCTGGAAAGGATGCCCCTGAAGCCAGAATGACCTGGGCCAGGCGATTGCCACCGGTTTCAGCCTTGCCTGCTTTGGTCAGATCATGGGCATCCCTTCCGAGCGGTGATCACAGGAATGGAGCTATCCTGCCCCACGATCGCCCACCGAGGGAGACCCTGCGATCTGAGCAAAGCAGACAAGGACTGAGTGGCCTTGCCCACTTTGCTTAGATCACAGGTGTTCCTTCTGGGCAGCAGTTGCGGGATAGTTTAGGCACTTTCCCGCAATCGCCGCCTGGAAGAGAGGCCAGGGATCTGAGCGAAGCATGCAAGGCCTAAGCAGCTTTGCCCACTTTGCTCAAATCACAGGCATCCCTTCTAGGCGGCAGTCATGGAGTAGGTTAGACGCTTTCCTGTGATCACCTCCCGCTATCTGAGCAAGGCTCAGCAACTCTCAGGTGGTGGGTGTCACTCCCAGGTGGTGATCACAGGAATGGAGCTCAGATCATGGCAGTCCCTTCTGGGCAGTGGTCGCGGGGTTGATTAGGCTCTTTTCCACGATTGCTGCCTGGAAGGGAGGACAGCAATCTGAGCAAAGCAGGAAAGGACTGAGTGGCCTTGCCTGCTTTGCTCAGATCACAGCTGTCCTTTTTGGGTGGCGATCACGGGGCAGGTTAGGCACTTTCCCACAATCGCTGCCTGGAAGGGAGGCTGGTGATCTGAGCAAAGCAGGTAAGGACTGAGTGGACTCACCTGATTTACTCAGATCATGGCCGTCCCTTTTGCATGGTGGTCATGAGGCAGGTTAGGCACTTTCCTGTGATCACCTCCTGGAAGGGAGGCCGGGGATGTAACCAAAGCAGGTGAGGACTGAGTGTCCTTGCCCACTTTGCTCAGATAACAGGTGTCTCTTCTGGGGTGAGGTTGCACAGTAGGTTAGGCAATCGCCACCTGGAAAGGAGGCTGGCTATCTGAGCAAGGCTCAGTGAGGCTAAGATCATGGGTGTCCTTTCCAGGTGGCAATTGTGAGAATGGAGCTAACACATCCCGGGATCACCTATCACAAAGCATGCAGGGCCAGAGCAGGGCCAGCACACCATCACCCCTGGGAGGGAGGCCAGAGGTCCTCTCCCTGGGCTATTCTGTGGAACACTTGCTTCCGCCAGGGAAGGGGAGGAGGAGAATTGGGGAGGAGGAGCCTGCAGACTTGTGAATAATCAAATTCACAACTGTGAAACCTGCAAATGTGGAAGGAGAACTGTATAGCAACTCATGAAATTGCAATAGGCTGAAGAGAAAAGGCTTAGTTTCTTGAACAGGGCAAAGACTAATCTGTTAGAAGGCAGAGTTCCTACTAAAACATGATTTTAAATTTCATATAAACATTTCAGTAGAAAAATGTTCCAAGGTTGTGATTTGGCAATCAGAAGGAAAGAAAGAAAGGAGTGTGAGGAGATTAGAGGCAGATAAGTGAGAAAACTAGATGCTCGTCCAACTGAGATTTTCCACTTGGCAACCAGAGGCAAAATGTCATGACAGAAACAGAGAGCGAGAGAAATATAATATGATAGAGATCATGATTAACTGCCAAAGGAAGGCTGGTCTGCATTTAGTTGTGAGAAACCCCAGTGCCAAATGATAAGGGATTTAAGGCAAAGGAAAGCATTGAGTGAAAGTAGTTTTAAACAGAATCTCTGGTCTAGATTTTGAGTGACTTTTGGCAAATTTGCTGTTCCTGCTTACATGCCTCAGACCCAGTAGCTTCCTTTCCTGCTTTCAGGTCTACTGCAACAAAGGCTCCAACTCTCATCTAATTCAGAGAAAAACTAGTGCTGGCATTGTGCCTTCCTGACTGATATCAAACAGGAGAATCACTCCTCTTTAAAGGCAAAATGCTTGCTTGTTTTTTGAAACAAAAGCAAGACCAAAGTGAACAGGGAGGCAGAGGCATACTTAGAAAGACACTTCTCTTCATCAGGTGATTTATTGTGTTGAAAGCACTAAAGGTTGCTTTTTAGTACACAACCATATGCAACTGGAGGACGTAAGAATGGAATCACTACCACACAAGTGGCAGAAAATTACCTCCGGCTATGCCAACCTACAAACTATGGTTCTATCAGAGTCAACTGTTGTCAGCCAGCTGTTTTGTAGTAAAAACATCACAAGTGACCAGCTTTCTTGGGCAAGGGCCACCTCACGAAGAACTTCTTGATGGTCAGAGCTGTCTGGCAGTGGAATGTGCTGCCTTGGAGTGTGGTGGAGCCTCCTTCTTTGGAGGTTTTTAAGTAGAGGCTGGATGGCTGTCTGTTGGGAATTATTTGATGCATAGCAGGAGGTTGGACTGGATGGCCCTTGTGGTCTCTTCCAACTCTATGATTCTATGATGGAAGTGCTGGGGAAAGTGAGAGTGATGGTGTCTCCTACAACCAGAGTAATTAGTATTCACAAGCAGAAGGTCACCACCTACCAATTTCACACCACAAACATACCTAAACACAGAATATAGAATTGAAGTAAGGTTAGTCTTTGTAAAGTCAAAGTAGGTTTACCGACATATACTAAAAGTCTCAAGGTGAGAGGATCTTTAACATAAAGGAGAAAGAGATTTGCAGGCCAGAAGGTGGAAGACAAATTCAGGCTAACTGCAGACTAACGGACACAGGAAGAGAGGGTGTCACTGAAATAACAAACAGGAAATGACTTGCATACCTGCTGTGCCTTAACTCTTAAACATGCAGACCAGTGTCTACTGTGTATAGGTGTGCTAACATTGTTACCTCTAACAAAGGGGTATCAACACATGAAAAGTTAAGATGTCACCAAATAAGAAGCAGTGAGGGTGCTCAAAATTGGCAGGATGAGACTAGGGAGACAATGGCAACAGGAGCTTCTTCAAATTTTGATTTTACAGAGGGGAGAAATAGAGTCAATATTAGGTTTATTTATGTATTTATTTAATATATTTGTATGTCACCTTTTCTCTCAGAATGGGACCCAAGGTGGCTTCCAAAAATAAGTTAAAAACATTTAAAACAATTAAAACATTAAAAACATATAAAATTATGAAAAGCCATAACAGTATACGGTTTTAAAAACAGGTTAATAAATAAATAAAAAGCTCCCCAGCTCACATAAAAGCCTGCTTGAAGGGAAATGTTTTTCTCTGCCAGCGAAAGGCGAGCTGGGAGGGGGCCAGCCTAGCCTTCCATGGAAGAGTGTTTCACAGGGTGGGATAGGCCTTCCAATAAGATCTAGCCCATGTTCGATCAGACTTACTCTGAGTCTTCCACCAATGTCACTCTAGTCTCCGTCCCATTCGTTTAATCACCATCAGCTCCCTAGTAAACAAGGGAGCTCGCATGGCTCCACTTCATGGGAAGGCATGCTTAGGAGCAACCATGTCCACCGCCCTGGCCATTTCTCTGTTCCAGACATCAGCCAGAGCTTCAATAACATCAGCTGCCAAAGCAACTGGAAACTTCCCAAAAGCCATCAGGAATCCATGAAGATCCATAAGCCTCCATACGCATGGGTGGCAACAGCTATTACTTGGGACAGTCCCTTGATTGTCATGGTGGACATGAAGTCTGAGCTGATCCTGACAAGACTAGTTGAATGATGTTGAACTCCCTCAGTACAAGACAAGGGGACTCCACTGCAGAGATCAGCTCAGCCAGCTCAGGAAGGGAGATAGTTGAGCAGCAAGGTAGCAGTACACCAACAGAATCCCTACTCTGTCCCAGCCACGCACCTTAAAAACACACACATTTGAACCCAGCGGATTGTGGGACAGGGCACCCGGTGAGGGAAATGGAATCCTGACAGACCACTGCAACTCTGCCTCCCTGCCCCCCAGGCCTCACCTGCTGCTGTACAGAGAACTCAGGTGCACAGAGTAATCTGGGAGAGATTACCCCCGCTCCAGCTTCAGCCAGCTATGTCTTTTTAATACAGGCTAGGGCAGCATGTTCATCCAGGATCAAGTCCTGGATCGGAGATGTTTCTCTATTCACTGACCTGGCATTGAGCAGCAGGATTTTCAAGCCAGGCAGGGAGGGGTCTGTTGCCAAGGCCATCCAGACTATTTGAAGTGGGAGACAAATTGGGGTAACCAACACCCTGTGGCTCTCTCTTCTATGATAGTGATAAGGTTGTCTCCCCACACCATATCTCCCTCTGCCCATCACTGTTGTGATGGCTGCTCCGTGGGCTAGACCTGACCTTGCTCTCCGCATAACATTTTCTTGTGAGAGGCAGCTTCATTACACTTGTAAAATAAACCCAAAGCATTTGGCCCCCTCCCAGCCAGGGGGCTTGGCCCTTGCCCTTGCTCCTCCCCCAAAGAGGTGACCCCATCAGTGGAAGGCCTGCTGCAGCAGGGACCCCGCTTTTATCTCCTTCCAGAAGGGGACAAGTGGTTCTTCTGCTCATCAACAGACTTTGGCTGGGTATATTTTTTAGGGTGAGCTCACAGGCCTTATTTCTTAGATACTTGGAAAATCACAGATGGTATAGGCATCAGGTCTAGTCTACAGGTGTGGTCTGAATTCACAGAATAAAAAAAGGGAAAAAAGGAGTAAAAATGCAAAAGTAGAATTTAGCATGTAGAATATTAAAATAAATCTGATCACATCATTAATATCTGTTGCTTTTATTTGGCTAGGGAGAACAAGGTCCAGAAGGAAGGCCAGGATTTCCTGGTGTTGCTGGGCGCCCTGGTGATGAAGTACGTATGCAAAGGCACCCTTTCTTTATACAGCCTTTAAAACTGTAGCATGGGAAATGCACAGTTGCAATTTCGTTTAGGTGGGGGAGTTGTGTTCAGACATTTCATTGAGGGATGGACAGAGTTTATAATAAGATTAAAAGAAAGAATGTTGGACATATTCACTATTACATTTCAGAACACATGTAAACATTGACTCCTCCAGGTGCTCCTGGAGAATAATAATTTACAGTGTAAAATGTGAAGGATTTCAGTATATTCAGTATGTATTACTCTTGATACTCCTATCATGTTCTTTTCCTGCAATTGATGCTGGCTTTTCAATTTAGGGGCCCAAAGGAGATAAAGGTGACCCAGGTCCCAAGGTAAGATGTAATGACATTTATTATCAAGTAATATTCATTTGGAGCTCAACTGTACACAAATAATCATTTTTTCTTCTGTTTAAATAGGGTGAAACAGGAAAAGATGGTACTATTGTTGTGGGTCCACCAGGGCCACCTGGACCACCAGGTTCTGTTATAGCTATTCCAGAGGTAAGTGTTGGCCATTGTTACTGTTACTACCTTTTGTAGCTTTGTATGACAGCTGCTATTATTGTTGTCCAGTTGGTGAATCTGGATCAAATAGAACTCCAAATCTGGCAAAGCTTCCACCTTAAGATATTTGTCAGGTCTGCTTCACACCACTCAATTAAGAACAGTGTTGGATCTGGGGAATAATGAGGTGCCAAAGCAGAGCTGGGGCCCTGGACACTTTCCAGCCTGACCTTAATTACTGGAGCCTAGATTGCAGCAGGTGCAAGATACTACTCTGTGTACCTGGTGAGGAGAGAAAGCCAGACTCCTACTATTTGTCCACAGCCTATCCGGGCCCATGGGCTTCCTATGGCATGGTAGTGGCAGTGGCTGCACCTGTTCTGTTCTGTGCTTAAAGATGGCTATGGAGCCTGAGCACACAGATGACCCTAAAGCATGCGTCCTACTCCAAGACCATGATGTTTGCAGTGCAAGCATAAGGCTTCATTACACAGAGCACAAGGAAGGAATATAGACTTGCTTCCCACCTCAGATTCTGGCAGGCCTTGAAACATTACTTTTAAGAAGAATGAATATAATGGTACACTGGGATCCAGAGTATCATCCTAGCATTGGTCAGTCATAGATGGATTCAGCATGTTATTATTATATTAATTCTGCTTAAAAGTAGCATTTCAGACTCAAACCTGGGGACGCTAAATCTGAAATAGGGATAATTATTCTCCTTCTCAACAGTTCCCAAAAGTTTTATAACTCAGTCTTTAACAAAGTTCTTACCCTTTAGGATAATTCCCTCTCTCCTTGGGTGATTCCACATGAAAGTCTCCGAAAATGAGGAATCAATAGACACTGAGCAGCTATTCTATCTTCTTCTCCTTTTAAAAAATACTAGAGTAAAGACCCAGTGTTGCCTGGGATTTTATTATCTCATAGGTAATACTTGTTAGAAAGATTTGAGGTCCTGTGTATCTAATTCCCCAAACTGTCTTCTCCAGTACCTGTAACTTTTCCCCATATTCCCCAATCCAATCTGTACTCAGAATTATTAACATATAGAGGTTGCGTTCCTGAGGGAATACACTGTTCTCCTCCTTGCTGCTAGGCCTTGTCTCCATAGCAACTGGCCTATTCAAGACAGACACAGTCAGCTGAGGCCTAAGAGCTCTCTGGCTGAGAATTCTAAAGGCTCCTCCCTAAACTGCAAATTCCAGGATTCCATAGAATCTTCTTAGGCAGCTAAGCATATGAGGCCTTCGCCTAACAGACAAACAAACATTGACTTTTATATATTAGATTTTTATTATTTTATTAGAATATAAATCCATAGAATCTGACTGTGGGGTAGACATATACATTAATAAAAACTGCCCATATATCCAAAAGTGTTAGAATTGACATATATAGGTAAGCATGTAAAGCTGTAAGAACTTCTGAGCATTGAGTGATGGGTCTAGCTTCACAAAGAGGAGCTGACAGGATCCAGCCACTACCTTTCCTCCTTGGCTCATTTTCTGTTGCTACAAAAAAGCAAAGAAGTGATGGTAAAGCATGGGAAAGTTACAAATAATAGAAGATGTTGTCAGCTGGAGTCCCATTAAATACAACAGGGTGAATGCATAATAAAAGTCATTTCTGAAACCATCCCTCACCCTCCTTTCTCTCCCATCACACAAAGTTTGCACAAATGCATGGACCATCATCTGACTGAAACCTGAAAGTCTTTGGAAAGTGTCCAAAGATGTTTGTTTTCTCACAAAAAGCCAAATGTCTCAAAGAATAGAATTTATAATCCTAGGAGTACACAGAAAAAGAAGAAAGCCAAGAATAAAAACAGTCAAACCTCTGGGTATGATCTGATATGACTAATAAGTGTTAGGCTGAACTATGACTAGTAACTGTTAGGCTAGAACTAGTTGTTAGGTTTATTATAAACAAGATTTCTAGGCTTCTAATTGGTGTAGTTAAAAGATTAGGTTTTTTTCTAGATTTATTAACAAACACTGAAAAGATGGGGTAGGCAGGCTCCTCCCTCCTTCAACCCTTTTTCCCTAGCACAGGTTCCTTCTGCTATCCTTTACTATGCTTAATGCCATCAAGCAGATTTCAAAATACGTGTACAGTAAAACTTCTTTAATGTTAAAACATACCAGTGGGTAAAGTTATTTAGAATTTGCGCTAGAAAAGCAAGGAACTGGGGGAGGGAGCTGATGTTTAAAAGACTGGAAGTGTTTTATTATATCCACACCAACACATAATGTTGCTTCAAGTAAGAGAAATTCCAGTCCAATGTATCTCTTGCTGAATGCAAACTTTGGAGAAAAGAGACTTGCGTGAAAATGCACATGTGACTCCTGAACATGAATTCATTGTGCAATTTAAAACATTGGTCTTTTTCCTTCATACATTGTTGTGGTAACTACAGAGATATAGGCCAGTTTTGCACTAGACTGTTATAGTGCTATTATTCCACTTTCAACATCCTATGGAATTCTGGGGTTTGCAGTTTAGTGAGGGGCCTAATGCAGAAATGGCCATAGAGTGAATAACAGGAATTAATCCTTACTACTTGCCCTAACATGAGAAGTGAACTTTGATCAAAACAGGTCTAGATTGAGTGAAACAACCACTCTTCATTTCTGTAGTTTTGAAATTTGTGGTCTGAGGTATCCTTTTCTTTTCTGATTATTTGTATGTGCCATACATTTCTTGCTGGAGCGATGTTTTCTGAGATAAAAGGTGCATGAGGAAAAAAAAATGAATTTGTTTTCAGGAAAGAGACAGTAAAACATTGTTAGCTTCTAACAATCCATTTGCCAGACCCTGTTTTAAATAGGTAGGAATATTCATGTTGCCTAGAAACATGCAAGTATTCTAGAAAAGCAATGAATCTGAGATATTTTACTTTTTCCATACCCTTACTTTTCAGTTTTTCCTCAATGCTTCAGATGGAAGTTTCAACTTTTCTGACATTAAAGGGCTTGTTGGGCCTCCAGTGAGTATGTGAAATAAAATGTTTTGGTTTAGTTAACCCTCCTTTTTGTGATCCTCTCATACAAATGTGCTGTTTCACCAAGTTCTTTGAATTTCCTTGGAATATATAGCAATGAATTCCTGAATTTGTTGTTGTTGTTATGTGCCTTTGAGTTGAGGGCGACCAAAATGGTGAAGAGTCTGGAAGTTGTGTCCTATGAGGAGCGGCTTAGGGAGCTGGGTATGTCTAGTCTGCAGAAGAGGTTAAGAGGGGACATGATAGCCATGTTTAAATATTTGAAGGGATGTCATGTTGAGGAGGGGTAGGTTTTCTGCTGCTCTAGAGACTAGGACAAGGAGCAATTCAAACTACAGGAAAAGAGATTCCACCTAAACCTCAGGAAGAACGTCCTGATGGTCAGAGTTGTTTGGCAGTGGAATATGCTGCCTTGGAGTGTGGTGGAGTCTCCTTCTTTGGAGGTTTTTAAGCAGAGGCTGGACAGTCATCTGTTAGGAATGCTTTGATGTGGATTCTTGCATGGCAGGGGTTAGACTGGATGGGCCCTGTGGTCTCTTCCAGCTCTATGACTCTGAAATTATAGTGATCTTATTGAATTTAATTGTATTGTTCAAATTGCAAATCCATTTTCTTCAATAGGCCGAAACACAGAGGTCAGTTCAAAAGAACACTAACTTAAGAGTTTTATCTGTCTAATTGGATAACATTAGATTTTTAAAAAAATCTCAAAGACCATTGCAATATTTTCCAGTAGATGTTGTCTGCAGCTATTTCACCTAAATTAGTATCTCCATCTGATGTTTTTTTCAAACTCAATTAATAATCCAACTTCAAAATTGTAAGAATCCAAAATAAATTATTAGTCAAGGTCAATCAAAGACGAATTTTAATAGCCTTAATAGCCTTTCAATTTCCTCTTAAATGTCAAGTTAATCCATTCCATCATTCCAAAAGGGTAAGAAATTAGATAACAATTCTTTAAATCCATAGGTAGAAGAGAACATCAACAGAAAAAAGAGGTCTCTTTCCAAATATTAATTATCAACTCACTGATTTTTAAACTTATAAATCCAAAAGAAAGAGAAGGAAGAAGAAGGTTGAAATAACTATTGTCCTTTCAATAGTGATCAAAAAGGGTAATATCTCTTTAAATTCTTCATTTGATGCGATGGCACTTTAACCATAATGAAATCTACATAACTGTTGCAAACAAGAGCTTCTTGCCTTTCTTATTCCAGCAAAGCTAATAAAATCCAAATTTCTTAATGCAAGAGGTCCAGTCTAGGACTAATGTAATGTCCATAAAGGGGGTGTAAAACACTCATCAACCCCCCTGGCTCCTCCGAAGTGTGCCTCCACAGCCTTGGGAAAAGCTGCAGCCACTCCATCCCTGAGCAGACATCTTGCAGGTCCTAATCAAGCAGATTCAGAGATCTTCAGACCCTCCGTGTATCGGAGAGTCCACAGGTTGACAGGAGGTGCTCCCCATCAAACACAGAGCTTTGAGGGTCATGATCTAGTGAGCAGATCTCTATATCATGTCTGCCATTAGCTCAGCCAGAAACCGGAACCCTATTTGTATAATTTCTTGAAATTTTAATGAAAGCCTTTGATCTGATTTGATTCACTTTCTTTCAAGATTTTCTTCTTAGATGTGCCAAGTAACCCTTGTATTCCTGACAATACATGTTGTAGCTTCTTTATTTCTCTTTTCATTCAAGTGTTTATAATAGCTCTTTGTTCTCCCTGCTTCTTTACTGTTGCCCCCAATCCTATTCTTTGATAATCAAACTTGTGTCATTGTTAAGTTGGGTTATATATTCTTTGAAATCGTTCTACTTTATCAGATGATTTTACAGTTTATCTGATATCTTGTTGCTATGTACGTACAATATTCATACAGTTCCATCTATTTTACAAAGATGTGTGACTGACAGGACTGAATAGTCTAAAATAGACACAGGGAAACATGGGAAGGCAGAAATGGAGACAAGGATAAACGGGAATTATATTACAGGACCATATAAGAGGCTTTGTAGTGTGGAAAAACTCATTAAATGATGTTAAGAGCAAGCAAGAGAGAGAGAGAGAGAGAGAGAATGAGACAGAGTGAATTTGCTGAACTGGAGTGTCCTTTAAATCAGTGCTAATCAAATTGGTGGTACAAGGACTTGTCAGTGAGTGAATGGTTGCCAGTCCTTGTTGAGTTTCTGGGAAAGAAGCAATTGTAGCCAGTGAACACAAGTGAGTGAGTACAAGGTAGCTTGAGAAGCACTGTTTTAATGTCACAACAGTGGCATGGGAACTATTTTTCAGTGAGTTCAGCAGGGCTGAAATGTTCAATGGTACAAAACAATATGACTGTGGCCAATTATGCAGGTCATTATCAGGCATACACTGTTTGGTTGAACAGTGACTGGGTGAAAAAAAAATACCTGTGATTGGCCATGCTCATGTGTTAAAATGTTATAGTAGCACAGTAGGATCAGCCTGTTAAAGCAGTTCTTGCACTGACATCATAAGGGATCAGTCTTGAAAACTCTTCCCCAGATTACTTTGCAGTGAGAGAAATGCATCCTGCGTCTGCATCCAGCTAACCCTGTTCCAAATTAAGCCTTGCATTTTGCTAATGAGACAGCTATCAACTTATCCCACTTTAAGAAAGTTCCCTAATGTTCCAGTGCAGTTCAGAATGAAATAGCAGATGTCCAGAGACTGCATGCTCCATTTCATGTCCTTTGTTCTTGCATTTTACAGGGTCCAGATGGTAAGCCAGGCCTGCCAGGATTTCCTGTAAGCACCATGTTCTAAGTTCTGAAATAGTAAACATGTAAATAATCTTGTGAATGTTTTCTTGTTTGTTGTGATGCAAAATTTATATAATTCCTCACAGAATCTCAGAGGTCATAAAAATAAAACAATAAAATAAAAAATAAAAATAACACCCCAAAAATTAAATGAGAAAATAATATGTGTCTGAATAAAATGAGAGAGAATGCTGCAGAGCTTTTAGTAAATCATTGGTGTGTTTGGTGGGAATAAGCAATGTTGTGAGCCTCTTCTAACCACATAGATGGCATTATTCTGTTCTTTTTCACATGATATTCTTAAGTTTAAAATCAGGGAGCCTTTAGATTATTATTACAGCACTATGATTTCACTTTAACTACCATGGCTCGATTGCCATCAAATTCTGGAATATGCAGTTTCATGAAATATTTAAAATTCTCTGCCAGAAAGCTCTAGTGCCTCCCCAAGTTATAAATCATTGAATCCCATACAGCTATGACATATATAGAATCATAGTGTTCTAATTGTATAGTGTGAAAGGAACCCAGATGACTTTACTTCAAGTTATCAAGACCTTATAATAAATACTGTAAGAGGATTTCATATAAAATGCTGAAAGGGGTGGGTTGCCATCCTACTTCCATTTAAGATTCCCAGAGTTCTCAATGATTTCAGGAGAAAAAGTGCTTGACTAGATTAGCTCTAGGTGCCTTTTGAGGCCTTCTTTCCCATATATACAGCAAACATAGGAGAAGGGATGGCAATCTTCTTGTTGTCCATATACTTCAACACTGACACTCTGGTGCCACGGCCCCAGGTTATGAACATACATTTGCATGGAGCATGGAGTCCACTAATGCACAGGACAACTGCATTGCTTCTCTCTGTCAACTAGGACCTTGATTGGCCTTTCTGCTTGTTAGGTGCCCCAGATATGTTCCCCTGTACTTGGGTAGCCCTGCCCTTTTAACACAAACACCAAGTGTCAGGCCACCAGAGTGCATGAACAGCTGGTAGTCATGGCACTCATGGGCATAGTTTTCAACACAATCATGCTCCTTCTTATATGTATTTCCTTTATACGTAAAGGCAAAGCTCTGATTCAGAAAAGGAATATTTACACTAGTACTAGCGGCTTTTATATAGGCTTGATATCGGCAAATCTGTATGTTCTGCAGGAGCTGTTGTAATTTGGCTTTCCTATCACTGTTCTAGTAATATTTGAAGGAATGTATGTGTGAAGCCATATTGTTGTATAAGGTTGATCCTATTTCCCAACATGCACAATTACTTTCCACAAATATTTTTCTATAGCATAACAGCAACATCCACAACATTGGTAGCAATGAACTATCTGTGGCATATTTACCCGCAAAAGTGTTAAAACTTTTGCAAGTGGAGGCCTGCAGAGAAAGAATTCAGCACTCACCTGACCATGCTATACTGTAAATCAGTGCTGCTCAAAGTGGCAATCCCTCAACTGGTGCTGCTCCATGAGTCACTGGCTGACAGGCTGTCTTAGAGTTTCCAAGAAAGAAACAGTTGTAGCCAGTGAGCACAAATATAGTGCCAGTCCCTGGAATAATAGAAAAAAATCCTCGTCCTCTGTATCAGATAGCTTGCAAAGCACCACTCCAGAACATTCCACCATCTCCTCAATATACAAATTTGACAAAAATCCCCAATTCTGCTCACTTGATCTCTGCTGTCATGTCTAATTTGTTCTAAAATTTCAAATCTGAATTAAGTTTCACAATGTGCAAATGCTTCTTAATTAAAATACTATTGTTTATAGAATATCAGTCTTATTCTAGGGCCCCAGAGGACCCAAAGGTGACACTGGACCAGCAGGTTTACCCGGTCAGAAAGGAAAACAGGTAAGAAGGAGGCAGGTAATAAACTAACAAATCAGAATGAATGTGGGGAATTTAACATCCGGGGAAGTTACAAGCATATGAGAGTTTCTCTTGTATATAGCAAGATGAGCTCACAGATCCCTTGAAAAGGATTTTTTCTATTTTGTTTCCACAGTTTGTTAGGTTTTCTTTAAACATTCTGGGAATGAGTCCTCTTTTTTCTGAGCTTGCTTCTAATAAGCAATTTATTTTGATGAGTAGGAGGGAACGTATGATTACACTGTATTATACATTTTACACTTTCTCAGATACAATTCAAGGATAAGTTCAATGAAACCAAACCACTTCTGAAAGGTATCCATGGAAAGTCTAGCTATAAATTCAAGTTTCTAAGGAAGAGCACTTTTAGGAGAATGTGGGTTGTTCCATTGTTTAGAATAAGCACCTCTTTTCTGCTGAGAAGAAATCCAGCAGGTAACTCTTTTTTCCAATAATTAGATATAAGACTGGGCAAGGAGACAGTACTGCCAGACTCCCAAAGCACAGAATGCAAGTAGGCCCCACTTTGGATAAATAGCAAATTAGGTGCTAAGTGGTTACTATGTGACAGAGTGAAGGTACATGCTCTGATGCCTGAAACAGACCAGATCTTACATAGAAATGATGTAACTTAGTATGCAAATAAATAATATAAATGTGTATGTCTTTCTTTGTTCTGTATGTCTGATTTGAGATTCCCCAGAAGTCTCTGGGCGGAATATTTTTTCCCTTTATTTTGAATCTCTTATTGGATTCATTGTGCTCCAGGGAAAACCTGCCTATTGTCACTATCAAAATGATGAAATTTTACCTCCTTGCTCAGACAAACAAACAAACAAACAAACACAAACAAACAAACAAACACAGTTAAGTAGCAGCTGTGACAGAGCCTGGAAGTGTGGCTAGCAGAGCAGACTAGTAACAGAGGGTGATGTAATGAGGTTGGCTCTGTCTGAGAAAAACCCAGCCCTAGCAAGAGGGAGGTGCTGTGGGTGAGACAGCAGAAAGCATTTATACTGGGAGCATGATTTGGAATCTAGCTTCCTTCAGTGGCATTCATAGTGAGAACTCTACGTCAGGGTTCCAGGCAATCCAAGGGGGTTTTCTGGGAGAGGATTATCTTCTGTTTGGCCCAGTGTAGAGGGCAGAGAAGAAACCAAACCACTTCTGAAAGGGTCAGAAAGTGGAACCCTGAGAGGGGAAACAGACATTTGTGCTAAGGGGAACCAAAGGGGTGTGTGTGAAAGCTCTGTTGGTTAACACTATGGTGTTTTGAAGAAATTAGTTGAACATTTTTAAGGAATTGTTATTTTGTTTGTATATTCTTGAATCTACAATACCTTTTCTCTTGTTTGTTATTTTAATAAAGACTTCCTTCTATTTTTTTATAAGTTCTGCCTCAACAGAATATTTTCTTCAGTTTTATTTTTAATAACATGCTACCACAAGTCATCAATCCCTTTTGGAGTAACATTGATGAGCTTTGCCCTTTTATCCACTAAGGCTGTGGGTTTTAGGGAAAGCAGGGTTGTGAATAAGTGGAAGAGAAGGAGCCAGAGCATGATAGTGAGATTAAAAGGGGCACTGCTACTCCAGTGAGAGAGGGAAAAAACAGGCCCAGCCTGTCTCTGCACTGGACTAGCCCAAGCAAGCCTTCCTCATGCTTTCCTTTCCTGCCTTTCCTCTTCCTCCCCCACATGTGATAGAACAAACCCAAATCCTCAGTTGGATAATATATTTATCAGGACCAACCAAAATGCCACAAATGTATGCAGGGTTTTGAGATCTCCAAAATTCTTTAACAGATTCCCTTTTTTTTGGGGGGGGGGTAAGAGTCTGGAGAACTTGAAAGCTTGCACATTTTGTGGCATTTCTCTAGAGGTACAATTTGCATATATTTTATTTGGTGTAAAATTTGGAATTTGAGATGTCTTTCATTTCAGATCAAAAATAGGCAGAAGAAGCAAGTTTAATGGTCACATAATATTGCAAGATAACTAGTATGTAAAAAGCAAAGAGGGAGGAAATGTTAAAGCACTGATCTTCCTTGATTACTGAACACTCCATCCAGACCTCTGTTTAACCCTTTTATTTAAATTATAGATAAGATTGTACATTATTTTCTACCAGAAGAGCACTAGAAATATGAAAGTTCTGTTTCTTGGACTGTGTGGTCACTGCCAGATTCAGTCATTGACAACAATTATGTTATGGTTTTTGCCATCACAGGCAGAGCAAGGATGAGTCAGTAAAAACAAAAAATCTTCCAGGATTTTAGTTTCATATTACAGAGGATGATGGCCTACATCCTCAGAGCAAGCATGTTTCAGCCAGGCAAAAGCAGCATACAAGCCCACTTTTGCACCCCTTCCATGATGTCAAATATCCCCTAAAACATGCTAGGACAATCCAAACAGCCCTGACAGCTAAGCACAACTGCATCCTCATCAGCTCTTGACTAGCCAAGAATGAGATTGACAAATTTGTTGTGCACAAAATGGCTTCTGATGGCTTCTGTTCATACAAGAACCATTTATTACTTTGGCCATTCCTCAAGCTTCTTCCAAGGCAGGAAAAATTATACAGCACCACAAAAGTGCATACCAATAACTTAACTTCCTCTCTGATTCTCAGGATAATCCCCAAACTGTCTGTTTTTTCCCATAGGCCCCAATCTACTTTAACATAACTTTCCTAGTCTTATAAGGTGCTTTTCTTCCTATCTTGAATGGCCACAAGCTTTTTGTCAGATTGTAGGAATACAGCTCAGAAGTGAATCTCAAATTCCATTTAAGAAACCAAGAACCAAATACAAATTTTATTATTATATTATATTATATTGCTCCCTTTCTCCCAGAGTGGGGCCCAAATGCAAATAGTAGGAAGTAGGTTGAGATAGGATTCAAGGATGTATAGAGACAGATGTGAAATAAAAATTAGATTTGTGTAAAGAAGAAAAAGCTGCCTACTCTGCTATGCCATGTGGCCCAGCAGGCTAAAGCAGCAGGAGAAGTCAAGTGGACTGAGGGTCCATTTCTTTTCCTTTCCTTCAGGAGGTATTATTTTGAGTCAGATTCATGCTAGCAATAAAGCTGAAACAAACAAACAAATAAATTCCTTTATACTTTTGTAGGGTGAAAAGGGTGAGCCAGGAGCTATCTTTGCATCAACTGACTCATTAACAGAATTGATAAGAAGACCAGGAGAAAAGGTAGCTATACTGGATTGTTTTATGTATATATAAAATTTTTGGTATTCCATTGTTAATTCTGTCACATAGTTGATACCCTGTTGACTTAAATCACTGATATATAAATTCTTTTCTCACAGGGTGAACCTGGAGTAATGGGACCACCTGGACCAATGGTGAATTTTTAAATTTTTTAAAAATAAATTCGTTCTCTTTGTTTATACAACTTTTCTTCATTATAGGGGAGGAACATGAAAATATTTCAATAGCCACCAAGTATTGGTAGAAAGAATGAAAGACAGAAGGAAATAGTTGGAATCAGTATTACCATAGAAAGCAAAGCTCAGCTTAGCTTAAAAATGAGAATCCATGTTTTCATGTGTGTGACTATTGTTTTTCTAGAATGAGTCTTTTAATATACCATATTTGCAGGCATAGAAGACACACTTTTTTCTGTGAAAAAATGACCTTTGAAAATGGAATGTGTCTTATATGCAGGTGCACTTTATACACCTGCAAATATAGTAAAACAGAAACAACAACATTCCTTTTCACTGCTCCCTGTGCCTCAGATTTCTTCCCAGGATGTTTGTATGCTACCAGAATCAAAACTGCTGTTTCCATGAAGCCTTTGACAAGTCCTTAGAGCTCATCCCAAATAAAATGAAACCTAAGTACTATATTTTCTCTTGCCATTTCTTTCCTTCCACAGACCAGTGGATATCTGCCCTATTGTTGAAATTTAGATTCAAACTTTTTTTAAAAAAAAATTGCTTATGTTATTCTGTAAATTTCTAACTACAGTGATGATACTACATGCATTCATTATATACTTGTTTATATTATTGAGCTGTTGTTGTTAACAGCCATCAAGATGATTTTGATTTATGATGTACCTATGAACAAGAGACTTTCAAGTCACCCTGTTATCAACAGCCCTGCTAAGGTCTTACAAATTCAGGACCATGGCTTCCTTGACTGAGTCTATCCATTTGAAATGTGGTCCTCCTCTTTTCCTACTGCCTTCTGCCTTATCAAGCATTATTATTTTTTCTAGTGAGTTATGTTGTCTCATGATATGCCCAAGGAACAACAGTCTCAGTACAGTCATCTTGGCTTCTAGTGAGAGTTCAGACTTGATTTGCTCTAAGACCCATTTGTTTGTTTTTTAGCAATGCACAGTATCTGTATAACTCACCTGCAGCACATTACAAATGAGTTTCTATTTCTATCAGCCTCTTCCCAAGGCTCCATAGGTCATTGGGAAATACTGCAGGCAGGTGGTCTCCTCATGTCTTAGTGGTTGGAACCTGTCCCCCTGAAACCAAGGGAAGGAGTCTGCAGTCCCGTTATCCAAGGCTGGAATGTAACAAGTTGAAAACGTTATGTTAGCAGTCAAGCATATTAGTACTAGCCTTCTCACAAGCCTCATGACCCTTTCTGATGGTGAAGACTGTCTGTTAATAACTGCGACCACCACTTGGTTGTCACACCAGAAATGAACCCACTTGTCCCTAAATAAAGTTGACTGCCACTACTGTAGGAAACAGGTCCAAAAATGTAAGGTTGTGCACAATGTCCCCCACCCCAACCAGACCTCTGGCCACCTTTGAGTGTACCAGTGCCTGCAGAAATAATCCCTAAATCCAATGCCTGCTGTGCATCAGAATGCACCTGAAATTCCATGCTTGGCTTCCAAACATCATGTCACAGGGAAACCTCTGAGTCAAAAAGCCAAATTGCCCTATACTCCCTCAGTAATATGGATACAGTGGTGAGGGGCCCTAACTCCCACAGTTATTCTGGCTAGCTAAACACAGAATGCCCTCCTGGAGATACCATCTTACAAGTGAAATTGAGGGGACCTGGCAATACTTTAAGGTGGCTTTCTTGCAATCCTGTATGAGCTTGAGCCATTCCCTGAGGACAGTCAGCTTGTCCTTGGGCAAACACACTATCCCTGGAATGGAATCCAGTGTGGTCTCTTCCAACTCTGAATTTCTATGATATGATGATTCTATGATGATGCCAAGGTACCTCCCTAAAAGCCCCTCTGTCTTTTCCTCCACCAATGGAATGCCCAACTCCCTAATCACTTCCTGAAAAACACCAAGTAGCCTGGCACAGTCATCAGTATTCCTTCTTCCACCATGAGGAAGTCATCCAGACAGTGAGTCATCCTGGCCTTAACAGTCCATTCCAAAAATGTACTGAACATCTTAAAGGCTGCACTGACTGAATACTCTCCATTCAGATGGACCTGTTGTAGGGAAGAAAAAACAAAAACAAAAAACCTAGCAGACTTAAAACCTAACAGAAATCATCTGGATGGATTAGAAGCAGATGAAATGTGGACTGGATGTTACAGTTTGCCATGAACTCCCTTCCATACCACAAGCTCTTACTAGGCAGACTACCTGTTTGAAAGAGATGTACAAAACCAAATAGAATTCAGGTGGGATGGCGTCATTGACTAATGCTCCCTTGGGGTAGGAAAAGTAGTAGATAAGCCCAAATTCCCCTGGGGGTGGGGGTGGGGATCACCCTCAAGAGTAAAACTCTCAAGTTGCCCATCCGTGGTTCAGTGACAGGCCCAGCTACCAACCCAGTCTTTCGTATGTATATTTACAGACACCACCTCAGACAACTCTCTGGCAGACATAAGCTTGTCCAACTCAAAAGTTACCCTCAGACACAGGACCAGAATTCTGAACCCTGAAGCAAATTCCACCCTAATGAAATTAGCAGCTTTCTTGTCAGGATATTGAACCAAAAGGGGATGAAGAGCAGCCACATGGGGGTGCTGGCTGGCTATTCCCTCTTCCCACTGGATGTGACTTCTCTACTTCTTACCTCCCTCTCTGCTGTTGGTCCTGGAGGTGGCTTCCCTTCTTTCCTCCCACCAACAGGTCCAGTGGGGCTCCCTGCCTGAAAGGACTGCTGACCACCACTTGAGTAGGAGCAAGAAAGCTTGGGATAAATCCCAAGGCAATTCTCAGAAATTGTGCTTGAACTTGCATCTATCCTTTTGACACTTCCCTTAGTTGAATGCTCAGCGCACACATCTCCTGGAATCCTTCCCCATGCAACAAAAGGGCTGGGAGCCCTTGCTTCTGCCTTTTATGTGAGGAGCAATTAAGATAAGTTATAGCTTGTTGCTGATTAAATTCCAGTGTTAATGGTCCCTTTAGGAAGCCCTCTTTTAGAAAGCTGCATCATACTCTATGGGAGCCGCATCCTCTGCTAGGGCCCTTGTCTTGAATACATTGACAAAGGGGTTGGAAAGGTGTCAGCCCACCTTCTTTTTCTACTTGTCAGCTTTAGATGAGCAGCCCTCCTCACCATCAGGTTTAAGGAGTCAGAAAACATCTACACAGTAACCATTAGGAATACACTTCCTTGTCTTCCTGTCCAGGTGAATGTCCAGTGGTTCGTCATGGTCACGAAAATTAACATACTTGGGCTCCTCTCCAGCTTCATTCTCTCCTTCCCAAGAGGCTCTGGGTTCCCTGGCAGGCTGCTCCTGCCTGTCCCTTCTCCTAATGGCCAATGCCAGGAGCTCTGGAAGATGTGCTGCAACTGTCCAATAATCTCCATTGGTGGATTCCCCTTCCTCAGAGGACTCATTTGTCTGAATTTTCTCTGTTGTTGTGCCTTGTGTGCTTCCTGACCTTACCTCTCTCTTCTTTCACTTGTCTGCCCTGTTGTCCCTTGCTGACTCCTCTTCTGACTCAGAGAATAGATTGGTGTTACTGCTGGAAAGTGAGGGAGACCTGCACCATCATCTGGCCTTGCCTCCCAATTGCTACTGCCCTTCCAATGCCTCACTTGCTTGGGATCTGCCACCTGACACTGTTGTCTGGGATGCCTGTGATTCCAACCTCTCAGCTTTTTCTATTAGTTTCTCAAGCATCTGAGACAGGCCCTTGAGCACAGCAGAGCTGGTGGGTTCCGCCCCAGGCAGAACTGTTAGTCCACTGGCATGTATAAGGCAACAGTAAATATAGATATGACTCATGTGTTTTTGTCTTGGTATCTTACAGGCATCTAAAGAATACTGACACATTTTCTTATTAGCCATAGTGAGATTTTAGGGACTTGACAAAAAAGAAAAATGCCGAGCTTATTTTTTTTTTAAAAAAATTTGTCACAAGAAATGTATCTTTTAAATATCTTTTAAGATATATATTTAAGATATAAGAAGAAAACTTCTTATATTATTGATTCTTGAATATGAAGATGAAATAAGATTTATATCCTTATTGTCCTATGAATCCATTGTTATTCTTTTGGCAGTTCTCCCTCTCCCTCCCTCCCTCCCTCCCTCCCTCTCTCTCTCTCTCTCTCTCTCTTTAGCAGCCCTTGAAGAAAGCCACAGTATAATTAACTGGCCAAAATGCATTTGATATTTTCAGTGAATAAATCCTATTTTCTACACCTTGTGATTGAGGCTCTTTTTCTCATTGGATTTCATGGGATGTTTTCAGTTTCTTTTGTGTGTTCTTCCTAGACCTAAAGCTAGAAGAACTAACTACCACTACTGCATTGTCTTTTTCTCTTTAACGTATCTTTCTGTAGAAGAAAATAGATAGCAAATACATTGGAAGGTTTCAAAACAAAGACAACAATCTCTCCTACCTCATGGAATCCCATGAATAATATAGGGCAATTTCACAATAAAAACCTTATCTGGAAGTATTCTTAAAATTAAAAATGCAAATGCAACACAAGCATATTTCTCCTTTTTCAAAATTTATTTTCCTCCACTCATCGTAGTGCTTTTTGTCTGTAGGGACCACCTGGGAATCCAGGACCTAAAGGGGAACTTGGTTTTCCTGGCCGGCCTGTACGTATATCTTTTTGGGGATGGGCAGGATTGATATTTTACTGTTATTTTTTACATTGGTACTAAGCCATTTGTATGTGTTTTTTTTTTCCTTCAGGGACGTCCTGGGCTAAATGGACTGAAAGGCATAAAAGGTGAACGGGGTGTAACATTATATGTAAGTTTTATTGAAATGAAAATTTCCTGCTAATTGCATAAAAAGATACAAGCATAGACAGAACAGATAAAAGGAATTACTTCTTCACAGAGCGTATAATGAACATGGAATCCATTGCCATATGATGAGATGAATGCAGTTCATTGATTACATTGTTATTAGAGTGGACAAGTTTTGGAAGCCCAAGGGCCAGTTTTCCATCCCAGATCCTGCTGTGGGTGCCCCCCAACAAATATAAAACCACAAGTCTATTTCAGATTTTGTGAGGGAATATTCCAAGGTGCCTGTGGGATTTGGTATATGCTGTTGCGAGCTGCTAGATGCCTATGGGTTGCAAAAATTATTGGGAGCTGCATATGTCCCATAGGCCACAAGTTGCCCACTACCACTATAAATAGTGGCCCAGTGGCAAGTGGATAAGCTTTCCAATTTAATACCTTCTTCAAATCAAACCCACGGGGAAGTGGGGTTATGAGAATCTAACGCATGGTGTGTGTGGGACTGCATTTAGCTAAGTTCATCAGAAGTATAGACCTGCTTTAGTCCACTTGATGCATATGCTTGGTGGAGATTTAGCCTGAAAATATTTATGTGCTCTTTACAAATTTGTGCATACTCTTCCACGAGTGGATATATTTTAGAATGGACCTTGGAAAAGATAAAAATGCATGTAGCAACCCTAAGGCAAACCTATCACAGGGTTTTCTGGGGCTGACAGCGTGTGCTATGACCAAGATCACCCAGTGGGTTTCCATGGCTGAGTGAGAAACTGAACCCTGGTCCTCAGGATCATAGTCCAATGCTCAAACCACTATATCATGCCATCTCTCATGTAAAGAAATTGATTACGTACATATCTGCATACATATACATAGACAATATATGTAGGTTTATATGTGTGTGTCATTCAGTTTCCATATTAGTTTAAATTGCTCATTCTTTGGAATTATATGAGTATAGAAAAGGCCTCTTGGATTGAATTCTGTGAATACTGTAGATAAAGATGGAGGGATCACACTGCTTAGGATTTATGTGTATTTGGCCTCTGTTCATTCATAAGGCCATTTTGTCCCATTGCTACTTTAATCTGTATATGTTAATCCACATAGTGTTTGGAGTATATTTTTTCAGAAAAAAAAATATTGCAAACTATGTTTTTCTTTACACATTTTCCCCAACGGACATTTTAACATAAATTTTAATTTAACATAAATTTTAATACATTTTTGATCTGAGAACTGCATTGCAAAATTCAAATTAAAAAAAATATTTCAAGCTGCACCGTAATCTAGGTGGTACGGATTAGCTCAGTTTAAATCAGAACGCACGCAGATTGACATCCTCAAGGATTTGTACTAGTTAGAGCTTATTCAGTTGCTGTAGTCCCAAAAGAAAAATGTCAGTTGTGGGAGAAAAGACAACCATCAAAATTCTCACATTTTTCCTTCAATTGAGATGTCAATGACATAGTCTTGTAAAGCAGAGGGGGGATCATGAAACCCTCCAGATGTTGTTGGACTGCAACTCCTAGCAGCTTTCATCATTGGATATGCTGGCTAGGACTCCTAGGCCATTTCCACACGAGAGGGGAGGAGGATTCACTGCGTGTCAAGAATGGTGTTTTTATACTCCAATTCGGAAACTGAATTCAGAAATTCAGAAACTGTGCTGTCTGCATCCCCCCCCCTTTACATCATACTATTGCGGAGAACAGTGGTTGCTGCCTCCACAACAGCAAGTCCCCGACCACTCCCATTCCCCTCCCTCACCCCGCACTGCCATCGCTGATTGGTCTGTTTTTTAAAAAACACACACACATTCTTAGCACATTTCTGTGTTGCTACGTTTGTGTGTAGGAATGTATGTTCATTGATACGTGGAAAAAAACATGTTTTAACAGTCCATTACCAGATCTGCTCTCTTCCTGCTGTCCGTTTAACACAGAAGACAATAATGACAGCAGCTTGTCCTTTGATGGGCAGAGAGAGATAGGGACGTAAATTACAGAAGGGACAGCCTGGGAATGCCCATAGCTGGCCATTTCTGCAATGTGAATCGATGCTACACTTCTGCAGGTAGGTGAAAACCAAGCAGAACCAGTTTGGGAGCTTTACATCAGAGTTTTTCTGGTTTTCACATACAGTGGTTTCTCACTGCAGTGAACTGCAGTGAACCGTTCTAGGAGCTGAAATGTGCAGAATCATGAGGAAAACTATGATGCTAAAATGGTACAAAGTGCAGACCGGAGGGTAAGAATTTGACGCTGCTACAGTGTATCAACCTCATGCGGAAATGGCCACAGTTCAACACCAACCCCGGTGTAGAGAAATGCAGCTTTTTAAAACAAAAACAACAACAAACAACAAAAAAGCAGTACTTCTCAGCATCCTTCACTGCTCCTGCTAGTCTCTTGTAATTCTTTCCTGTTCATGTCTGCATGATATTTTATAACCTTTTTTGGAAACTCTGGACAACAAAAAGTTGGCTTCTTCTTTAATAAACAAAAATTAGGATCCAGAATTCAAACCCTGTATAATCCATTTAACAAATGTGCTGCAGTTGGAGAGATGTTTCCTTAATTTTTGTCTTTCCAGGGCTTCCCTGGTCTGCCTGGACCACCTGGCCCTCCAGGCCCTCCAGGCCGTGTGGTATATATTAAAGGAGTAAGTACATTCAGGGTTGTCTCCTTGCTTAGTTGTGCCCAGGGTGTCTATGATAATTAAATGCAGCCTTCATCTTCAGAAGCACTATGTTTCTAATTGTCAGATGCTGTGAATAAGGGATGAACATGTCCATCACACTATGCTTGTTACCTCCCACAACTCTGCTACACAAAATGTGTTCCTGTTGGACACAAAATACTCCAGTATCATAAAACTTTGGTATGATCTGAATATCAGTAGTTTTCAGAGCTGAATGTTAGTTTGACAATACTGCTTGACAGCTAAGAGTGTATTCTTGAAAATTACACACAAGCATGCAAATGCATATTCAAGCACTCTTGAAGCAAAGGCAAGGACTGGTATAAATGTAATGAACAAATAGGCTAATATCTTTTTTTTTTAAGGCATAACTGATAGCAAAGGAAGAAGTGGGAGGAGCAGGGGGAAAATGATATATCTGCTTCAAATTGTCTCCCCAGTCTCCCTCTTGTAAATTTAAAAATTGTGTTTGCTTGCAATGTGTAATTTGGAACTTAAGAAAGTTACCTTATACATATGCATAGTGTTTGGAACTGATGGACCTTTCTTAAGAGTTTGCAATATCCAAGCTTAAAATTTTTCAAGCAGCATCAGGTATTTAATGCATCACTTTTTATATAAAAATAGTGTTTAGTGTACTTATTTTCCTTCAATTTTTGAACAGACAGTTTTCCCAGTTTCTCCCAGGCTTCAGTGCAAAACAACAGTAAGTAGTATATAGTACTTGTGTTTCATATTTTTCACTGATAAATATATATTGTGTGCCATGAGATCTAGCAACACAATATGTATATAATTTATTCAGTTACACTTGGCTTTTCTTTTTTCTTTTTCTGGTCTTGTCCATTGCTTTGCCACCATAATGCTGAATGTGTGCTAGATTGCATGGGGCAACAAATGATGGCTTGGAAGCCACATGTGTATGCACATGCAGTCGCATCTCCACATGCAAGTTCTTGTGCATATATGTTACACATAGTAAACAACTGGGGGGTTCCCTGTATATTGTCCCTGTGTATTGTCCTCATACCATTACCACAGCCCAGGAGTACATTGGGCTGAGGAAGAGTGCTCAAGGAGAATCTTCTCTGCACATTTTCTTCTCTGGTTCATTCATGCCCCAGAAAGCCCTCTAAACAGCTGTTTGGCAGGCTGTTGAGAGTGCAGTTTTGCTGTGGAAGAGAAGTGTTGGAAGACAGCTATCCTAAAAATCTGTAACAACTCTCTTCTGCAGTACACTTGTAGTAGTGGCAGCAGTGGCATTTCAGCAAAGAAATTTGGCAGGGGGAACTTGCAAGTTGGGTGCTTCTGGTAGGCTAAAGAAGTAACTTCCAAAAGTTGTGTTCATTTTTGAAGGGAATAGGGTAGTGCTGGGAACAGCGATTGTCACTGTACAAACAGTGTGCATCTTCTTCATTTCAGGCTCCTTTCATTCATAAGCAGAATTTACTTTTACTTCCCAAGTCTGCTCTTTTAAAAATATTATTTCAAAAGGAAGCATTTATTTTAATATATGGCTCACATCACGACAGCAAAAGCAATCCATGTGTGCTGTCAGTGCCCATCTGGGGGCACAGACCATCAACATTATTTGTACAGAGTCTGAACTGCGCGGCTGCCTGTTTTCATGAGGACAGTTCACAGTCATATATCCACATCCAAAGAAATAGTGTTATCTAAATGACAGAGCACATGTGTTAGGTCCCAGTTCAGTCACTGGAATTTCCAGTTAAAAATGGATACAGTATCAGGTAGCCACACTTTGTTTCCCCCATGGGGCTAATAGTAGTCCCACTGCATGGAGATTCATAATACTAAACTGGAAGTCAGGGAAAGTGAATTCTCTCCCAGTGCTGTGCCCCCAGTGCAAACTGCAGGACTGTTCCTCTCATTAGCAAATGGGAGGTGGCTTCTTCAAGCAGCGGAGCTTAGGTGTCACATGAATGGGTAGAAAATTATTTGTTATTCAATGTATTGTTTTACTCCTAGGTAGAGACCTTTCTGGATCTTTTGGCTTTACATGTCATAATAATGACTGCCTTTAAATGCTGTGTGCTTTGATTTGAGTAAGCAAGGGAAGCAAGATGTTTGCCAAATGGAGTACAGAAGGTTGCAGCTGCACTTACTTTTTAAAAATGTGGGGAGGGGAATGTAATCATGGGATTTTCTAGGCCATAAGTTGCCATCTGTGTTTTGAGAAGGTACATATTAAGCAATTTCATCTAATTAACCACAGAAATGCAAACACAATCTGTACTTTTGAAATCTGTGTTCTGTTCCACTGTGATGATAATCCAGAGAAATTATAATAGGGTGAACAGATTGCTTTTAACAGCATGGAATAACATGGTACACTATGTAGGATTTCCTTAGAGCTGTTGAACAGACTGTGGTTGCTGAGGTTGAGACAACAGACCTTTGGGAATCCAGTAAATATTTTAAAAAGGCAAAGTTGTTGACTATGTGGACTTCCTTGGATGTTAAGACCAGGAGCACCATGCTAGGGCAAGGCAAAGTAACTTCATTCATCCTGAAAACCAAATATCTTTGGAGCCATATGCCAGTGGTGTACTGCCAACCAATTGATGAATGTGGTCCACTCTTCTGGCATGTTGCCCCCAATATGATTGTCAGGACACCATTCTGTCTCACTTGCACATAGTCTGATACATAAACACAATACGCGTACATATACACATATTGCTTCTCTCATACTACAATCAGGTGCTGAACAGGAGCAGAGGGTTTTTTTTCTCATAGATGAGGGCATAGCATTGAAATGAGGAGAGTTGTCCCTTCTCTCTCTAGCAACACCCACCCACACACACACACACATACTTGAAAGTATCCTCCATGCTCCAGTAATTTCAGCATACAAGGGAGGAGGAAAAATCTCTTCACCCCTAGTCACTGAAGGGAGATCAGGACTTTTCTGTAAAGGAAGATTGTGTGTGTCAGTGAGGACCTTCTACAGGCTACATCTAAGCTGAAGAATGGGAGGTTCTACATTGCTTATCACTGATGCTGCACATAAAAAATTCACACAAAGACATGATTCATAAGTAAATGTGTGTTCATTGTATTCTGTATTCATTTGCTTTGTGTACAGGTAGGCACTGATCACCTTGGAAACCAAGAAGTGACTGATGGTGAGTTATTCAGGAACTGAGGCTTTAGTTCTAAGTTGTGTGATCTTATTATTGCCACTGTTTGCAATCAGCACTGGCTTCCAGTTCATTTCCAAGCCCAATTTTAAAAAGCACTAGTTTTAACCTTTAAGACTGAAATGCTTTGGACCAGGTTAGCTGGAGTCTCTTCTCTTGTATTCACCTCACTGGTCCTTTAAACTGTTGTCTCAGACTCTCCTCCAGGTGGTCCCCTCCAAATAAGGCAAGGTGAGTGGCAGCACACATCTTTTTGTGCCTAAACTCCTGCTGTCGCATCCCTGATGAAAGCGACATGGCCACAGGTGAGCGCATGAGCCCAAACTGCTCTCTTGTTTGCAAACAAGACAGTAGTTTCAGCACTTGCAGCCCCCTGCCACATCGCTGCTGTTGCTGCTGCTGCTGCTGGTGTCCAGCAGCAGGACTTTGCAGACTGCCTGTGAGGGCTCTGTAGATCCCATAGGGTCCACAAATCCCAGGTTGAGAACCATTGCTGTGTTGGGTTATGTCCTTTTGCGGCCTAGGGTAGGCGAGGGTCACATGATACATGTGCCTAGGTTAGGTCTCTTTTTCACTTTCTTCCAAATCCTAGCATATTTCTTCTCCTTTTCCTTCAACTTTCTTTTCAGCACTTTCCCCCTTTCATTCTTCAGTTCCCATTATTTCCTTCCTTAAAAAGAAAAAAAAAAGCCTCTTTCTTCATTTCTAAGCCCTTCCCTCTTTCCTTTACTTGTTCTTCTAACTACCCCTACCACAGCTCCTAAGCAGCATGAGAAAAGCTATGAGAAAATCATCTAAAGCTTCAGTCTTTAAATCACATGAACCCTTCTGAGGCATATGTCTATTGTCCACAGCAGGCTATGCTGCCTCCTTGGGGAGGCATTTGACTCCCCAGGTTAACCCCATCTTCTGGAAATTGTAACAGAGTTCATCCACTGGGATTGTTCTTGCAGCTCCTGACACAGAACCTCAGACTTCCCAGATGCCAAATCTACTTGCATCTGAACAGGCAGCTCTGTGGGAGAAAAAGGGGATGATGTGATTTCCTTGGCTCAGGAGCTGGGGTGGAAGGGGCTCTAGGGAGGGTAGCTTAGATGAAATTCCCCTTACAAGTTCTCCCCAGCATTGCAGCATGATTCACTGCCACTGTGCAGCTGTGACTGCCTCTAATGCTCCTTCTGGAAGGCAAATTCCCCTCCCTCCTCCTCCTCCTCCTCCTCCTCCTCTTGGCAGTCATTTTCAACCATGCTTTCCGGTCAGTCATTTTCTCCTGTGACTATTGGTGACTATTTTGAACACAACAATTTCTATTTGGTGCCTTGTCCAGCAATGCAGTTTATGCCAGTCTTTTGTCTTTGTCTTTTTTCAACAGAGATTCCTTAGTTCAAAAGATCAAATCTTCTGAGATTCAGGAAGTTCCTTTCTTTGATTAAGCAGGCTCTTACAGTTCCACATTGCAGCCACACTCTTAAATGTTCAGCCCCTTCATGTCCTCCTCTCCTCTTCAAACATTCTCAGCCTGCCCTCCTCTAGCCATGCAGGTCTGCCTCCACAGCTGTCTCCGCATTCCTTTGATGAGGAACCTGATCAGTTGACAGGGTACTTCTGTGGAGTTGACATAACCAGCACCAGATTTAAATAATCTGGATTTAGAAGCCTGTTCCTCTGTTCAGAGTGTTTCTGACCTTGAGGAAGGTGAATAGTCAAATACTGCTGACCAAGAGTATTTGACTAATGACAAGACTGTTTGACCCTAATGCTTTTCTTCCACTTTTGTCAGACAGTGCAGGCTCTAGGCCTATAAGATCTGGCCTCTTCTGACAATCAGACTTCCTTTTCAGACACAACTTCTTCAGCAGCCGTTTGAGGCACTTCTGTGTTTCTTAAAACTAGACCTTTTTCTAAAGAGATCCCTTTCCTTCTAATTTCATGATATCCTGGAGGCCAAATGGTCTCTTCCTTTGCAAGGTAGGAGAGGTATTAACCTCTCTCAAAAGCTTTATACACTCACACCTAAAGATATGAATATGCTGAAAACTCTTTGGTGGAAGCCCCCAATTTTAGCACTCCTTTCAGGGGCCTAGTCCCTAGGGAAGGTGACTTCTACATTAAGGATCCCAATGAAGAAAAGTATAGACGCTTGCATATGCATGATGCCTAAGGCTTTTCCATCAGAGCCTCCTCCATTGCCTCAATCAATGCTAGGTACCATGATGTGAATAAAGGACCCTATTGGCAATCAGGACCTTGATGCTAAGACCCTGCATTATTCCTTAAGTAAAATGTACAAAGCCCTGGCCTTCATCTCTGAATCCACTAGAGACTCCCTTTCTTTTTTATCTAGAGCCACTGCTTCCTTAGCAGTAGCACACAAGTCTCTCTGGCTCAAAAACTAGACAAAACCTTAGCACTGTTTCTTTTAAAGCCTCTCTCCTCTTCAGGGAGAATGCTCTTAAAAGAGATTTTGATGGAAACCAAAGATAAAAAAAGAAGGCATTGTTTTCTGTCCACACCCCCCCATAAAAAAAAAGACAACAGGCCCAAACACTCCTTTCCTTCATTTCGTCACTTTTGATCCTTCTCCAGACCCAGGGAATTTGCAACTTTAAACCTTATTGGATCAGATCCTGTTTCTAGTCCAGACCTCAGGGAGTCCAACCCCACCCTTCAGGACAAGAGGGACTTCTCTCTAAACCTGAAGAGCAAATATCTACCATCATTCATTATCAGTGGGAAGCAAAGTGAACTGCTTCCTTCCAGCCTGGCAATGATGAACCACAGATGACTGGCTTGTCATCACCATCAGCCAAGGTTATGCCCTAGAGTTTCACCACATACTTCCTCAGAGGTTCCTTCTGTCCCCAGTCTCCAAATCCTTTCTCAAGAGATAGGCATTCCTCAAGGCCATCAACCATCTTCTAGCCGTAGGAGTGATAGAGTCAGTACCACCTGCAGAACAGTTTAAGAGGGTTTACTACATCTTCTTTCTGGTGCCCCAAAAGGAAGGGGTCTGCTCTCGATCCTGTAGCTCAGCTACATGAACAACTTTCTCACCTACAAGAAGTTCAAGATGGAGTCTCTCCAGACTATTCAGTCACCAGGAGGAATATCTCTCTTCTTTCAACCTTACCAAGGTGTATTTTCGCATTGGTATTTTTCTCAGGCACAAGAAATTCCTTCACTTTTTTTTATAACAACCAACACTTCCAGTTACAGTTCCTTCCCTTTAGTTTGGATTTGGCCCCCAGGGTATTTAGCAAACTTATGGTGTTGGTGTGGCCTCCCTGCATATCCAGGAGATAAATATCTATCCCTATTTGGATGATCTCCTGGTCCATTCTCTGTCCCTCCTTAGAGCAAAACAGGGCCTCTTGGGCATCCTGTGTTGCCTAGCCAGTTATGGGTTCCTGGTAAACATCAAAAAGAGTACCTTAATTCCATCAAAAAGAATCTTATATATGGGGACATGATACACTTTCAAAAAAGCCCAGTCTCTTTCTCACCAACAGAGATAACCAAACTCCCCTAAACTTCAAGGACAACCAAACTTCTACCATGTACAGACTTCATGTCCCTGGGCCACCTCCAAGCATTCATCACGTCCTCTATTTCCATAGTCCTTTGGGCTAGATTTCACTGCAGGCCACTACATAGCTACTTACATCAGAACAGACTAGCCTCCAAACAGCATCTCCTGATGAGGCTTCTTTCAGTGGTGGTCTAATCTTTACAATCTCTGCAAAGGGGATCAACTTAGGGACCCTCCCAGAATTATTGTTACAACAGATGCCAGCTTGTCAGGGTGGGGTGCATATTGCAAGGGACACATGATATAGAGTGCCTGGTCTCCCTGGGAAAAACAGCACAGCATGGACTAGTTGGAGCTCAGGACAATTTGCCTAGCATTAGTCCAGTTTGCTCCCTCCTCAGGTACCAACATATACTGATTTGTACAGACTTGATAGCATCCAGGGCACACTTCAACAAACAAGGAACCACTCATATTCCCATGAGGCAATGCTCCTTTTTGAATGGGCAGAACCTTACCTCTTTTCCCTAGTGGATCCCCACATCAAGGGCATCCAGAACACAGAAGCAGACTTCCTCAGCCATTACATCATTGAGCCAGGACAGTAGGAGCCTGCCTCTCTCACTCTTCAACCAGATAGATTAATTGTACAGTCCTCACCAAAAGGCCTCCTTGCATCTCCAAAAAACACCAAGCTCAAGAAATTCATATGTCAATTCTCAACTCCTCAGGAAGGAGTTGCCCTAACAGCTCTCTGACCAAAGGGCCCTCATTACCCTCTCTTTCCCATACCCCTCATCTCTTGCCTTCTTGGGAAGCTCAGACTGTTATTGGACAGAAGCAGTGCTGGTGGCTCCACATTGGCTTTCTGCAGTCTTACACTTCTCCATCTAGGGCCCATGATTCCTTCCCAAAGATTCCATACCTGTCAAAGTAAGGCTGTACAGGCTTCCAGGGCCAAACTGTCTAATAAAGTTTTTGCTGTCAGGACTTACCATAGGCCTAAGACCTAACACATAAATGCTCCAAACCTCTGCTCTGCCCTCAGTTCTCTCCTCCTCATCAAAACACCCAGTGTTTTCTCATCCTCACATCAAGAGGTTCCTTTGCGGAGCCTCACTCATTTCTCTTACAGTTGTGCACTATTTCTCCACCTGGAGTACCTACTCAGTTCTTAAAATACTTACCAAAGTCCCCTTCAAATTCTTACACACCAGTCCTCTCAGACTGCTCTCATTCAATGTCTTTTTTTCTGATGGCTATCACCATAGCCAGGAGAATCACTGTTCATCCAGCCAGGTGTTTCTTCGAAAAGTATTCATCTTAATGCTAGACTCTCAAAAGTAAATTCTGTTTTTCACCACTCTCAATCCTTCTGCCCTCATCTTACTCACCCCACAGAGAAACTTTGACACAAGTTGGATGAGCATAGAGCCCTCAAAATTTTCATTCAGTGTACACAGTAGGTGCTTCAAGGCCCTATTTGTCTCTTTCCCCCAACGTCCTAGGAGGAGGGGAGATTAAGCCTTCCAGCCTTGGAGCGCGGGTTAAAGGTATGTATTTTCACAGTCTACAGCTCTCTAAACCCTCACATGTCATTGCACACTTTATGAGATAAGCAGCAGCCACAGCTGCTTTTTCCACCAGCGTATCATTGGGAGAGATTTACAGGGCAGCAGGATGGTCTGAACCTTCTACATTCACCAGGCACTATAAAATGGACAAGTCTGCAAAGGTTTCCTTTGGCAGAAGAATCCTTTACAAGATTTTAGCACCTTAAGTGACATTGCCCTGCCCTTCAAAACTATATAGGCTTGGATATATCCCAATACAGGATGTCTCTTTTGCTGCATACAGAGGATGGCTCATTGAATACTTACTATAAAAGTCCGTTCCTGTATGCAGAAGAAGGTGATATATGGCCATTCTAGCAGCGGCAAGCTTTGCTTATTTTTCTTCTTGGTTCAGTCTGGTTTTATACTTTTTTCTTCCTTTGGCTCTCTTTCTCCTAATCTGGCTTGGCTGTCATCCAGAACTGGAGGCAGAGCTGGAAGCACAGCATTATCTCTTTTACTTCCTATCATGTGACCTCACATGGGCAGTGACAAGACGTAAACCAATACAGGATCTCCCCTTCTTCTACATACAAGAGCAGGCTTTCATGGTTAGTACCCAAGGTGCCATTTCAGTGGTGGTACTATGTCTGTCACCTGTCCCCAAATCCTATATTATGGTCCTTTCAGCTTTTTTATTCTTTTACTTTTCAAAACTGTTTTCATGCTTTTTAAATTTTGCATTTGATACTTATATTACTGCCATCCTCATCTCCTTAGATTTCCATCCTCAAAACTCAAAATCCCCATGAATATCTTTCTTTTTTTGCTCATGGTCACTTGTAATGTGAAATTACAATTCAAAGTTGCCTTCCTGCTGGTCAACATATCAGCTAGATGGATTTCAGACTTGGAGCTCTCTCCTCACATCTGCAATTATGTGTTTTTCATAGAGAAAAGGTAATTTGAAATCTGACCTCTTCCCCCACATTATAAAACTTACAATTAACTGGACAAAGAAATTTCCTAATCTCCCTTCTCTCCAAATTTGGAACTGGCACAATTCAGAAGTGAGCAGAGCATCCAAATTTTATTTAGACAGAACACTAAATATCAGGAAAAGCAAGCCAATGTTTGTCTCTGTTCAAGGGAAGTCTAGAGGCTAAAGGACTATACAATAGAAGGATAGCAGACCCTAGATCAGGGATGGCCATGCTCAAGAGCTCAGAGGTTCCTATTTTCAGCTCTTCTGGAGCTTTAAGGGGAGTCATCTGCCATTTTAGCACCATTTGCAGTACCAGAGGTGATGTTGTGTTGGGACTTTCCATTGGGACTTTCTGGGGGAAATTCTTGTTTTGGGGGAGGGGGTAGAAGATCCCCTGAAACAACATTTTAACAGTTTTTAAAGATTTTTTTCCCTAGTGATGAGTGGCTTTTTGAATGTAAAACAGGATTTTTGGCCAAAAAATAAAAAATAAAAAAATGGGGGCAGGTCCTAGGGTTGGTTGAGGGCTTAGCAGTGTGCCTAAGGCCTGCACTAGACAATGGACAGCTGTATGCAGCACGCAGCCTCTGCCCTAGGCAAAAAACCTATAGGAAAGATTTTGCTCTTTCAAAGTAGCTGCCATAGCTGATTTTGGGGGCACTTTTCCTGTAGAAGGACCGGTAGGGCAGTCCTGAGCTTCAGCAATCATGTTCTTAAAGACTGGTATGTTTTCTTCTGCATTGACCATAAGGTCTGGCAAGGAGAAGTAGTATGGGGTTCTATTATCCTTAGAAGTCCCCTCAATAGTGCCATTATTATGTTGTGTTATTATTCTATGAAATTCTCCCTAGAAGCTCAGGAAAAAAATGGAAGTTTTCTAGTGGTGAAGTTCTATTATCTCAGAGGGTGTTCTGCCCTCCACACCTCCAAAAAGAGTACCATTGTTTCTGCCTTGTTAAAATATGTGGGATGTTGGTGATAGAGTGGACTTCCCATGGATGTCCCGGTATTCTAAATTGTCTGAATACTAAGGCCCTTTTCGTGCCTTACCTTTTAACGCTGCAGGGTTGGGGTCCTCGTGTGAGAAGCCTGGGCAGGAAGGCTCTCACAAGCCTCCTGCTTCAGCTCCACAGCTCCTTCCTGCTCACGCAAGAGCCCCGCCCGTGCCCCGGCCCCACCCCACCCCTTCCTTCCGCAGTGCAGCCTAGGAGTTGGAGGCTGCACTGAGGAGAGGACGCTCGACCGGCCTTGCTCCAGAGGCTCCGCATGGCAGGTGAGTGCGGCCTAGACCCGTAAGCGTTGTGCAAGTGCGGGTCATTTTCGGCTAAAAGCCAAAAATAAAAAAAATGCGTGTTCGCTGCACGTGAGGGCCTTGAACAGACCGCTCCTCACATTAACGCAACGCTCAAGGGGCCCTTTCGCTTGCAAACTGCTGTGCAAAAAAGGCCTAAGTATTTTTTCTTTTTCTCATAAGTAGTTCTAATTTCAGGTTTGCAGTTCAGTATCAATAGGAGCAGGGTTGAGGGGTGGTTTTGCTCTTCCAGACTGACTTCTTGAGGATCAATCTGGTCCCAGAGACTGGACTGATCCTCCTCTTAGAGAAGCAATAACCAGTGGCTGAAACTTCCTGCTCACTCCTAGAGGAGGGAACATCCCATGGTTTGGAATGTGCTCTGTGATTCTCAGAATAAAAGTAAGAACAATTCTGGATTTCCTGAAGAAGATAATAGGAATCAATATTCCAAGCATCTATGAAGGTTGCTGCTTATATAACAGGAGAAATTGGCCTGCTGTGTCTCAAATCACTCCCTGATCCTTTTTCCTGACTTATAGTAACAGTTCTAGTTGAAACTCATTCCAGAATAAAGAATAGTGTGAACAGTTATCTGGTGTGAAATAAGAGTGGTGTTACTTTTTTTTATTGAGGTAGCTCCCTTTGTTTATACCAAAGTAACTCTCTTTTTAGTTTCATTTAGATAAACCCATTGTTCTTCATTTGGGAATGATTTACAAATAGAATTGTTACTGGAAGTGAGGGAATGGAACCAGAGAAAGGAAGCACTTTCTATTGATGCTTTGTTGCCCCACCTCCATAACATTGTGTTTGGAAGCAGCAGTTAGCTACTTTCTTCTCAGGACTTCCCAGAACTTCTCATTTCCTACCTCATTCAAGTATACAAAGATTTCACACCTTTCAGGTGTGTAAAATAAGGACAAGGGGCGGCAGTTGGGAAACTGTAGGAATAGGGAATGGGCCTGGCTTATATATTTGTTTCAAGAGGAAACATCTGTACTTTCCTGAGAGAAAATAGAATTCTCCACCTCAGAAAGTCACTTTTACTGCCTCTTTCATTGGATCAGGGAAAAAAAAAGGTGGGGGGAGGAATGGACATTTAAAAGATGGAACTTTTTAGCAGAACACTTTGGAAATCCTTTTATACGTGTGGATGTCATTAGCCATGCAAAAATTACCCTGTAACTGATAACATGTTTTCTCATAGAAATGTTTTCTACAAGCAGGTTCCAGAAGTGTACATGGCCCACAGGCCATCAAAGGTGAAAAGGGAGACAGAGGTCCACCAGGTCCACCAGGTATCATATTTTTAAAAGACTGTTTCTGGTTTCAGATGGTGTCTATGAATGAGGATATTCCAGAAATAAATTCAAACATCTCTGTAAAAACTGCAAAGGCTAAATTAGAAAAACATAGCAGAGAAAATGCCTATAACCTCAAAGTTTTTTATTATGAACAGTAATCCCACTACCTCCTGCTGCTGTTCAAGGAAATGAGGGCGCAGGGTTCTATACCTTTTTGCCAAATTTCACATCATTTTGTGCATGATATATGAGATGTGTAGTAACTGGTCTGGGATGTCCCTAGTTCAGATCTTGCTTTAGGACATGAGATATGATGATGATTTCCCATGGCTTCTGTTTTGCTGACTAAAGAAATTTTAGTAAGAAGAATTGTTCTGAAGAAAAATGCAGGTTTTCCTTGTTGGTACATAATGCACATTTATTTTGGAGAATGCTTGCATTACAGCAGTGCTTGGCATCTTCAGTTTTGTAACTATTTGTAGCTTTGCTGGGGACTTTTTTTTTAGCTTACTAAAGCTTCTTAAATTGGTCAAGCTAACCTGATTTGGTATTGCATTCTCCAAGCTATGAGAGGTGGTAATCATGGATTTCTTCTGGTTTGGTCCTCAGCCAAGATCTCATTGGGTAGATTTAAGGATCCCCCTATGTATCAGCCATTGCCACCCTGTCAGTGTCAGGAGAATAACACTTTCCTGTATTTCAGGATAATTTTAAGAATTACTGAGGCAATGCTCATGGAATATTATATATATTATTGTATAGTAGTTAGCTAGTGTACAGTAACAAATGTTAAATACTTGCCACAATTTGTTCCACACACCTCAGTTGCTATGCCTTTGAATGTTTCTGGGTATTCTGGATCACACATTGCATAGCAGAATTCTCAAACAGCACTCACTATCCTCTCTTGCCTTGACTTTACATTCCTTCTGACACTGAAATGTCCGTAATATGTTCTTGATGAGGTTAGGGTGACCTTAAGGGCTGGCTGAAGTGTTTGGAAGAGGCTTCTCACACTGCATGCAACTGTTGAATGCCTGGTGTTTCCCTGGAGATAACATTTACTTGTAGCATGTTTGAGTGTGGTTACTAGAACAGCACATCATGCCCTCATCTATGAAAAGAAATGACTTTAAAATTCTGAAAGAGATGAAACAGAAATATTCTTATTTCACCAGCAGCAGCAGCAGCAGCATTGGTAGTATTCCTTAAACTAGCTTATTTGTAGATCTTGGGGTGTCGCCTGAAATGTCAGGGTTGTAGCTTCCTTGTCTTGGTCTCCAAAAGAAGGAATTAATTTGCATGGCGAGAAGTTAAAAGCAATGGGGAGGGGGTGTTTCACAGGTTCTTTTTTCTCCAGCCCTATTGATTCATTCTTTACTTGAAACATTTTCTCTTTACTCTTTAACCAAAAGGGCCTGAGAGTAGCTTGCAGATCTTCTTAGTGGGATACTTAGGCACATCTCTAAGAGGCGTGCCAGACAAAGGAGATGGGATTACAACACCAATATAATGAGACTCCTCTACAAATTTTACTTTGGATTTGTTAATAACAGACAGAAGATTGGAACCTAGGTTGATTATTAAGTTTATGAAATAACTATAGAAGGAAACAGGCCAAACATATATCCACGTGTATCAATTATAAGAGTTGTAAGGAAGAAAGAGATTAATGTTGTGTTTCTTCAGTTAATGGATCAAACTAATCCATATGATTTATATCTCAAGTCTGAAACTGCTATATTCTTCCAATAAGAATAGAGCACTTTCAGAATTAAAATATAAATCATGTGGGTAAGTAGTTCATTGACTTAAGGAAGGGAACTGTTGTCTATGTATGTTGCCTATCCAGAAAAGGAACTGAACATCATCTTGGTTTCAGTATTTTTAAATAAAGAGTTATCTGATTAATCAGTTGGCACTGTGCTATATCAGTTCAAGGAAATGAGGAGTTTTTGGAAGTATATTGACAAATAAGGAATCTACAAGGTAGGTGGCCAAGATCTATAGACTGTGGTTTAATCCTATTAGGAAAACACTTTGCAATACCAACTGCAGAACAGTAATGGCTTCAGATATGCCAATCTATTAAACTTACCTCAGTCTTTCAGTTCATGGACTAAATATAAAATGATATTTAAGTGGCATATAACACCATAGAGGTTATGTTTCCAGTTACTCGTTGTTATGCATGTTGGAAGTGTGTCACAATTACAGTATGTGCATGTGTTATCTGATGCAATGGGAATGACAATATTTATATGTTTTTTACAGCATATAATAACAGGATATGTAAGATGAAGATGCTGAAATCAGTGCCAATCCTTTACTGATTTTATTTCATATATTAGAAATCAGTTGACCTAGAATAAGGCTATTGGTCCCAAATTTGCTAATTGCTGCTGAAGTATTTCATGCTACTGACCACAAAGACCTTGGCAAGACTCCCCCTACCCCCAAACTGCTAACTTTGATTTTCAAAAACAGATGTCATGTAGGAAAAAGAAGAAAAGTGCAAAAATTGAAACTATTAAATTTATTTTAAATTGCAAGAATAAATAATACAAAATTCTTTTACTGTCTTTCTCAAACACAAAAGAAAATGGTTTAGCACACAAATCATTGTGAATAATCTTGTGAATTGTAATGTAAAAATGTAAGTCTCTTAAAAATTTCAATTTTAGGCACATCAAAATCTTGCTTTCCTTTGCAAATTTTGTCACCAGTTCCTTCAGTCAAGTCTCTGAGCTATTGCTATAAACTCACACCATATCAATATCTTTGTTTCCATTGTGCATCAATAATTTTTCCATATTCTTTCAAGCCTTAAGTACATCTTTGGTAGATTTTTTGTTGATGCTGTATATATCATACAGGAAGCTAAACACAGAATCATACTTGTGTAGCTGTTGAAATCTCTCTTCAACAGATTGTATGGTCATGACTAAAAGACAACATAGTAGAAACCTGTCCTGAATTTCCATTTTGGATCTTGTGGTGCCTTTTCCTGGGTCTCATATGCAAACTGCTGTTTCCTCTTTTTCTAACTTGTTCTATCTCAGAGTTTGCTAGTTTTTCTTGCTCCTTTGCAATCTCAGTAGCATCTATCAAAACTTCTTGAAAATCCTCATCATACATGCAGCTCACAGGGTAATTCTTGGTCACTTGCAATTGACTTGTTGCTGAAATCAGCTTCCTTATTGCTTGTAAGATTTGCTTTGAAAAGGATGTTGTATCATGTAACAAAGGATTGTTGTTGTGTGCCTTCAAGTCATTTCCAACTTATTGCAACCCTAAGGCGAATCTATAATGAGATTTTCTGGGGCTGAGAGTGTGTGGCATGCCCAAGGTCACCCAGTGGGTTTCCATGCCTGAGCGAGGAATCGAATCCTGGTCTCCAGGGTCATAGTCCAATGTTCACACCACTATACTACACTTACAAATTGCATCAGAAAGGGCATAAGCTTCAATTCAGGAAGTGTTTCCAGCTAAACCATTTAGGCTTCTGGCATCAAATATCTCTATTAAAGCGTCATATACTACCAAGGATCAGGAGGGAGGCAAGATGGTAACAGCTAGTTTCACAGCAGGAATCTCTGTAAAAGTATTGGTATAACCCATGTTTTAATGCCTTGTGAAGTGCTTATTAGCTTATTTATCTGCAGGCAGTAAGCTTCTGAGTTTTATAGATTTATGGTTTTATGTTTTAATGGCTCTCAGTCACAAATTTTACTCTCAGATAAGTTTGAGAGCATGGCATATGGGAGAGAAACAGCTGAAGTAGTAAAAGCAGAACTTAATTAATCAGCTATATATACGGTATATTTTTGAAGGAACATACCAAGAGTGAAACTGTCAAGATATCTAACAAAGGAAATGGAAGCTTTGATATCCTAGAAATATTTTTTTTAAATTTTTAAAATAAAGTGGTTTTATTAGATTCAATTTAAAACATTGACATATATTACAAACAATATAACCAACAACAAACCACCACGGCAACAACAACCTACACTTGTACAATTAGACTATTAACGATATAGACAACAAAGAATTATCTAATATATGTTTTCCATATATCTACGTGTCCATTATTATCTATTATAGGAGCCCTGGTGGCACAGTGGTTAAATGCTAGTACTGCAACCACAAGGTTGTGAGTTCGATCCTGCTGGGCTCCAAGGTTGACTCAGCCTTCCATCCTTCCGCAGGTCGGTAAAATGAGTACCCAGCTTGTTGGGGGCAATTAGCTAAAAATAAATACATTGTAAACCGCTTAGATAACACTCAGTTGATAAGTGGATAGAAATAAATGCTATTGCTATATATTATCCCTATTGCTTTAATTATATATCTATTTACACAAATCACTAACAGATCTTAAAATTAATTAGTTATTATAACTTACACCTTATACTTCATGCTATTTATACTGCTATTTATACTATTCATCAGTGTCTATAATTCATTTTTCCATACTTCTATATATACACATCTAAACATTTAACAATTAACAATAAACAAACAATTTAATAGACAATAGATAATAAACATTGCAAACAGTTACTAATTCATACTTACTTGCATACTTACTCTCATACTAACCCCTCCTCTTCTTACATCTACTTACATTCTCCTCATATACACACTGACTTCTTTCATTTTCACCATTGGGTATATTACGTATCTATTTTTTATCATCCTGCTCTTTGAGTATAGTTTCCCCTAATCTTTATAGCAATTCCTATACTCTAATCTATACATTTTACTTACATCATCCATCTTTTATTATTTTATATTCTTAAGCCTCTTTTATTTAACTCCTTGTTATTCCACAGTTATCTCCTCTTTTCCATATAAGTTATAACATGTAAACAAATATAACATATCTCAATGAAATCAATCATACAGTCCTAACAATGTGTGGTCTCTTCCCATAAGGGGTTTAGAATATCCCATTCTCTTTTAAAAGTACTATTACTTTTGTTTTCTAATCTTAGTGTCAATTTATCCATTTCAGCCAATTTGTATAGTTTAGTTACCCATTCTTCTAATGTTGGTATATTCACATCTTTCCATTTTTTACCAAACACAATTCTTGCAGCGTATATCATATAGCATATGATTCTTAGATATTTCTTTCTTACAGTCATATCTATCTTTTCAAACATATTTAATAAAAATATTTCTAGTTGCATTGGAAACCTGATTTTTAGATATTTCATTATCTGTTCGTGTATTTGTGACCAGTAAATTCTCGCTTTGTTACATCTCCAACAATGGAAAAATGAGCCAATCTTTTGGCATTTCCAGCACTTAGCATCTGTTTTGATCTTCTTCATCTTAGCAATTTGTACTGGTGTTAAATACCATCTGTAAAATATTTTGAAAAATTTTTCCTTCAGATTATAACTTCTTGTAAACTCCTGGTTTATTCTCCAAGCAGTCTCCCATTGTTGTAGAGTTATTGAATTACCTAGATCTTGAGCCCATCTTATCATATTATCTTTCACTATCTCCTTTTCCAAATCTAAATTTAATAATAATCTGTAAATTTTGCTTAGAGGACGTTTTACATCTACTTTCATAAATTTATCCAACTCCATTTCTTTTAATGTAATTCCCCATGTTTTATTGTCTATCTTACATTTTCCCACCAATTGTCTATATAGAAGCCAGTGCGATTTATATCCCTCTTCAATTAATTCTTCCCTATTTTTAAGTTTTATATTATTCCCTTCTTTTTTAGTATATTCTTATATGTTATCCATTATTTCATTTTAATCTTTTCTAATTGGTAGAAGGCTTCGTGCGGTGACACCCAATAAGGTAATTTTAGATATAATTTGTTTCTGACTTTTAACCAAACTTTTAAGATCGCCTTCCTAATGTAATGATCCATGAATTCTTTGTTAATTTTATATTTATCATACCAAAGGTACGCGTGCCACCCATAATATAAATTAAACCCCTCTAAGTTTAATAATTTTGAATTCTTCAAAAGGATCCATTCTTTTATCCATATTAACACAGAGGCTTCATAGTAAAGTTTTAAATCCGGTAAATTTAATCCACTTTTCTCTTTAATATCTTTTAAATACTTTATTTTAATTCTTGGTTTCCTCCCGTTCCAAATGAATCTACTCAATTCCTGGTCCCAATTCTTGAATGGTTTCTCATTATATATTATGGGTAGGTTCTGAAAAAGAAATATCATTTTTGGTAAAACATTCATTTTAGTTGCTGATATTCTGCCTAATACGGAAAGATGTATCTTTTTCCATTTTTCTATTTCTCTTGTTATCTCACTCCATTTTTTTATAGTTGTTATCGAACAATTCTGAATTATTTTTTAGTTATTATTATCCCTAGATATCTTACTTTTTTAGTTACTTTAAAGCCTGAAATTTCTATTAGTTCATTCTCTTGTTTTGGTGTTATATTTTTCGTCATCATCAATGATTTCTCTTTGTTAATTTTAAATCCCGCTACTTCTCCAACTTGCTTTAATAATTCTATAACTTTTTAAATACTATTTAAGGTTCCTCTAATATTATTACCAAATCGTTCGCATATGCTTGTGTTTTAATTTCTTGTTCCCTTATTCTAATTCCTCTTATTATATTCTCATTCTTTATATTATTGTTCAAAACATCCAGACATATTATAAAAAGCAAAGGTGAGAGTGGCCATCCTTGTCGTGTACCCCTATGTATTTCAAATTGTTTGGTTATCTCCCCATTTATGATTAAGCACGCCTTTTGAACATTATATATTGCCTTTATCCATTCCATAAATCTATTTCCCATTCCCATCCTATACAGTGTTGCAAGCATAAAGGACCAACTTGCATTATCGAACCTTTTTCCGCGTCTAGGAATATTAATGCTAGGTTTTTTTTTATTGTGTTTCTGATAATATTCTATTGTGTCTAAAATTATTCTTATATTATTTTTCAAATGTCTTCCGGGAGAAACCCATTCTGATCCTCATGTATCCATGTTTCCAATATCTTCTTTAATCGGTCTGCTAAGATTTGTGCATAAATTTTATAATCAATATTCAATAGCGAAATTGGTCTATAGTTTTTTTTTTCCGTTAAGTCTTCCCCCTCTTTGGGAATCAAGGTAATATTTGATTCTTTCCATGAATTTGGAAGTGTTTGTTGGTTAATTGAATTTAATACTTGAACTAATACCGGTGTTAACTCTTCCTAGAAGGTTTTATAGTATAACGCCGTGAAGCCATCAGGACCAGGGGCTTTCTCTATTTTCAGTTTTTTAATCGCACTTGTGATTTCCAGTAATGTTATTGGTTTATCCAGGTCTTCTCTTTGATTGTCCGAAAGTCTGATAATCTCTGTCTGTTCTAAGTACTTCATCATCTTATTTTTTTGTTCTTGTGTCAGTGCCTTTTTTTAAAACAATTCTTCAAAGTAGTTAACAAAAATGTTTTTAATCTTTACTTGTTGGTATTGGATATCTTGACCTTCTCTTATCCCTTTAATGTAACGTTTTTCCTTTTCCTTTTTTAACCTGAATGAAAGCCATCTCCGTGTCTTATCTGTATGTTCAAACTCTCTTTGTTTTGTAAACCTCATTTTGTTTTCTATTTCGTTTGTCATTAATAGTGACAGTTGTTTCTTTAATATTTGTAATTTCTTTAATATTTTGGAATCTTGTGGATTTTTTTTTTAGTTTTGTTTCTTTGTCTTGTAACATTTTATATATTCTTGTTTCCTTTTCTTTTCTACATTTTATTACCTAAGCTTGCTGATTAATAAAGAAACCCCTCATTACTGCTTTACTCGTTTCCCATACTATTTGTTTTGTTTGACACTTACCTAAATTGGTATCAAAATAGTTTTTTAATTCTTTTTTTGCTTTTTCTATTACTGATTCATTTCGATTACTGATTCGTTTTTTAACAGGTTATCATTCATCTTCCATTTATATCTTTCCTTTCCCTCATGTATGGTTAATAGTATTGGGCAGTGATCTGAATTTGTCCAATTTTCTGATATTTTTTACCATATCCGTTGATAAGAAGAACATATCTATTCTGGACCACGATCTATATTGTTCAGAAAAGTAGGTATATTCTTCTTTTCCCCCATGTACATTTCTCCAAGCTTCCACTAATAATAAATGTTCCAACAAATCAAAAAATGTTTTAGGAAGTTTCCCTTGATTCTTTCTACCAATATTTTTCTTATTGTTACTACTAGATCTATCCAGAAATGGGTTTAATACCCCGTTCCAGTCTCCCATAAGGATCATCTTATGATTATCTACATCTAAGTCCAATAATCTGTCTAGTAACTTTGAATAAAATTTACTTTTCTTCTCTAACGGTCCGTACACTGCTACTACTATTGATTTTAAATCCCTTATGTTTGCTTCTACTACCATCCAGTGTCCTGTTTCATCGCAAAGAATTTGTTTTGCTTCAAACCTATTATTTACAAATATAGTTACTCTTTTTTTTCCCTTATCTATTGATGATGAAAATGATTGTCCTAATTTGGGATTCTTAACATATTTTAAGTCCTTTTTTTTAATGTGAGCTTCTTGTAATGCAATTATGTCCAGATTTAGTTTCTCTAATTGGTGAAAGACATATTTTCTTTTGTGAGGGGATTTTATACCTCAAACATTCCAGGACAGTATTTTCAATTTCATTTATATCTTATATTTTCTAATGTTTATTCCTCAGTCTCTTTTGTCTCTTCCTCTAGTTCTGGATCTATAGAGGTTGATTCTTCTCCACCTTCTTCTTCGATCTCCTCTTGTTCTCCTTCTTCTTCTTCCTCCCGCTTTTGGTCTGTGGGCCTCTCTTTCTCCTTTTGCTTTCCTTGTAGTTTTCCCATTTCCTGTAAATGTTGCAGTGTCCTTAACCATTTCTTCTTCTTAATCTTGTATTTCTTCATCTGTTTTGTTCAGTTCTTCCTGGTATTTTTTTCCAAAAATCTCTTGCTTTCATAATTGTGTTTAATACAATTTTGTTTTGTTTCCACATGAAGGAGATACCTTCGGTTCTTTCCCAAGTGTACCGTATTCCTCGATTTCTTAACAGTTGCGTTACAGAACTGTATTCTCTTCTTCTCTTTAATAAAGTTGGATGCACATCTTTAAAGATTTTCAGCTCGTTTCCATCCACCACCAGTTTTTTTGTGTAGCTTTGTTGCAGGACCAAATCTTTCACTCTTTCCCTTAAAAAATAAACCAAAATGTCTTGTGGTATATTCCTCCTTTTAGCTACTGCTGAATTGACCCTGAAGATTCTGTCCAGCTCCAAATCTAATTGTTCTGGTGCCCAGTCTATAAATTGTGCCAGTGGTTGGGTTAACCTTTCGTACAGGTCTTCCTGTGGTGATTCCCGTAATCCTCTTATTTTAATTGATTTATTTCTATTCCTTATGTCTATTGACAACGTCGTCTTCTCTAAATGTTCTGTCCTTTCTTCCATTTTTCTTGTCTGTGATTCTGTTCTTATGGTTCTTTCTTCTATTTCTTTAACCTTCTCATTCACATGCCTCAATTCCTTTGTAATATTGTCTAACTTGTTGTTGAACATCTCCAATTCATTCTTTAGGTCTGTTTTTATTTCTGTTCTCATTTGTTTCATTTCTGTTCTTGTTTCCCTCATTTCATTCTTGAATGTCATAGTCAGTTTTCTTATTTCTTCTGTTATATCTGTTCCACTACTTTGTGTCATGCTCTGGCTTTCCATCAATAATGTCCTTGTTTCTGTACTTGGTATCTTGATTTCTGTAGAAGCTCTTCTTTGCAGCAGTGTTTGTATTTGTGTTTGGGCTCCTGTAGCTGCCTTTCTTTTCCCTGCTGCCATCATCTTCTTTAATTTTGTGCTTTGTTGTTCTCTATTGTCCTTTACTCTTGATCTTCTTTTGTGCACTATTTTATTATTAGGGAGGTACTTGACCTGCTTTGTCTACAGTGTTTATATATTATTGTTTACTTTTACTTTTATTTAGCTATTTATTTATTTTATTTAGCTTTTTCTTTACTTGTTTATTTTATTTATTTAGCTTTTTCTTTTACTTTCTTCCTTTTCAAGACCTATCTATATTATCTATGCTATCCTTAAGTTATTTCTCTAAAGACAACCTTGGATATATTTAGTTATTACTTTCCTTTAGCACAGCCCCAGTCCTTTTTCTCTTATTTGAACTACTAATTACTTCAAATTATCAAAATATCAAATTATCAACTTTTCAAATGCCTCTCAAATAATATAAATATTAACCAATGTGTTTAAATCAAGTTTCCAATGCTTCAGTACTCTTTTTATGCACTGATTTCCCCACTCTCCTACTATAAATGTTAGCCCAAGTTAATGATAGTGTACAAATATTCCACAGTCAATAGTCAACAGTATTTTGAATTTAATGAAATAGCAAACAATATTTTTAACCTAATTTACAAATTTCCAGTACTCTCACACTTTCCCTTCGTTATATTCCCCCCCCTCTTTCTTCCAAGCCTTCCGAAGCTGTTCCGAAGCTATTCTCTGTTCTCTCTCTCTGAACGTCCTTCCGTCTTGTTCTATCACGTTATGTTTATAAGTTTGCTTTAACTTTATTCCTCCTTGGTTACTTTGTTTCTATTTACTTGTTTCTATTCCGCTGCTCTTTCACTCTATGTTGTAAATGTCGTCATCTCTCATTTCAGCACCAGCTGGTCTCCTCTATTCCTATTTCCCTGTCACGTCTTTTCCTTTTTCCTTTATTTACTTTAAAACTATTCTGTCCCAATTTAATATTTTTCTCTACTTCTCTTTCTCTTCCCTTCTGTTCATTAAACAGGAGCAGCAGGCTGGCGTCTGTTTTGATCTCTCGTTCTTCCATGCTTCCAGATCTCCGTACTTTTGCCTTTATATTTGTCCCTTATGATTTATATTACTCAATTTCTAGTGTCCAAATCAAAATCAAAAAGAGAGAAGACTCTGCCAGATAAGTTAGATCGTAGAATAAGGAGTTTTAAGAGTATTAAAAGTAAAAAAAACAACGCCCAGGAGTCACTGATGTGCCTCCACGTGTTCCTCTCCCTGCTTGTCTGGGAGTCTAACTCACAGAACACGTAGCTTCTTGCAGATTAGAGTTTTAGTTGCTAGATTCCTTCTATAAAGATACGTCAGATTTCACTTACCCCAACTGGTGATAATGCTATTATTTAATTAATCCAGATGGACAAACAGTTCAAATGGTGGTAACGTGGCCATAGCCTTCAAGGTTGCCTGGTAGGGTAATGGCAACTCTGCGATGCCGTCAGGTCTCTCAGTGGGCAGATCTCCCTTCTCTCACTCCCTCTGCACACTTGTAGCTGATCTCAGGTCCCCCTCGAGTCGCCTCTGTGCTCCCCCTTACCAAGGGGTCTTTATCTCCTTCAATTTTAGTTTTTTAATTGGAGATTCTGACCTCACTGGGACTTCAGAATTCCGCAGCTCCGCGGATTCTGACCAAGTGCCACGTCGCCTCCACCGGAAGTCCTCGATATCCTAGAAATAATTTGACGATTTAGATATGGGAAACAAGAAATGTATCAGAGTGAGTTCTGGGTCTTTGAGCCGCATAGAGCTACAAAATAACTTAAGACTGAGCAATTGATAGTACTGAAGGAGACAGGAGGTAAGCTGAGTTTTATCTCTATTCTTACTACAAATAGATTCTCTCCCTTACTTACTGAAGAGTAGCTCCAACCTTAGGAATTTTATGATTGTGGAGTTAAGGAGAAAAATGTTTGTCCTTCAGATATAGAAGAGAGTTTGCTGTTGTCCCCCACATTTCCTCCAAGGAGAAGCAACAACAGATATGCCACCAGCAGGAGCCCTCATTAGATTTTGTGACATCACAATGTTTCCTGATGGTACCTACAGTCATCTCTATATCTGAACAGCTGGCTAAAATTAGTAACAATGTACATAATCATTGAACAATTATTTAAGGAATTTACCAAGATGCACAGTGAAGGGCTTAGAAGAATAGTTCAAGCATGTGCTTTTAACCCCAAAATGGCAAATAAGCCTCATGGGAAGGAAGAAGATTAAGAATGATCTATTAGGCAATAAAATGAGCAGAGCAAGATGACCTCAAGCTCCACAACTGGAAACTCAAGCTTCACAAAGAACTGAGAATCAAAATACAATGTGACTGTAATCAAATAAAATTTTGCTACATATTGTAGCTAGCAAGATTAATTGGGGATGTTGAAATACCTTTAAAAAAGTAGTAAGGTTCTCTCAGTGGAATCTTGAGAATAAATGCATATGCCATTGACATTATTGATGTAGAGTGGCTTCCTTGTCTATGAGGGTCATAAAACAATTTTACCAATATTTGAAGTAGCTATTATACTGTCTATATTATTCAAAACGAAGGACTTCCTCTCCTCTTTACAAATATTTCCAGTCAGACTCTTCTGTTATCTGATTGTACATCCTTTAATTACATCAAATAAAGTGAGTGCTACCTCTGCTATAAATAAGAAATCTGGTTCCATGTGGAAGTTGGATGACACCCTACAACCTTTATTAATGACATCAGAGAAAGACAGGCTTGTTGAGCCCTCTGTGACTAGAACCACAGAAAGTGCAGGAAATTCTGTGGGTAAAGATCCAAATCAACAAGATCAGAGTGATTTTGAATCAATAACAGAATCAATTGTGAGTATTGACAACAGAAATTAGGACAATATAATTCTATTTGCTCAAGTTTCAGCCTCATACAAACCATCTTAGCATGAGTCTGAGCAGTCTTTTATATACTGGAATAATAAAAGGTGGAGGAATAAGTACCTAGACCGTATTTTTATTAATTTTAGAACTAATTTTGATGTCCTGTTATTTCAGGAGACAGGGTTTTACTGAAGAATTAAACCTAAATGATTTTATGTCATTCACATTAAAAGCTGCATCTAGTGAAAAGAAAGGAAGAGCTAGTGGCAGTTTAGGAATTCTTATATCTACTAAATTACAAGGTAAAATACTTAATTTAGCCCCATTACTGCCACTTGCAATGGCAGTACTTATAACTTTTAAATTGATTTCTCTAATGACATCAATGTATATCTTCCCCTGTATCATTTTAGACCACAAGTGAAACAGGATTAGTTAAGGCTGGAAGAATATATAGATAAATTAATTACACAGAATCTAGTGGCATCTGTTACTGGGGCTGGGGATTTCAATGCACAAAGTAGCCAGAATAATAAGATCCTCTTTCCTCAATTTCATGAAACTAACCACCATCACCAATTGATGAGGCACAACTTATTCTGATTAGCTGTTCAAAAGACAAGGGATACAATTATGCAGTTATTATTAATCGTCAGTAAGCATGATTAATAATTTGATCTGGTCATTTTAAATGGAAGTACAGAGAGAATAAATTTGGGGAATTTACAAACTTATTGGGAAAGGGAGCTTCCAAAATAGCAACGAATGACTCACTGTTCAGTGCCTTTGCGGGCTGGAGTGCGGCATCCTCCACTTTGGCGTCCCTTCCAGGATGCCCGGAGATGGCGGCAGCTGGTCTGGCCAAGTGCCTTGCCCTTGGCCTCTTGCTTCTGGTCTCCCCTCGTTTGGGCTGCCTTTTTTCCTGCTGGCGCTATGCACCCCCAAAAGCTGCTACGCCAAACCCCACTTCCCTCCTCAGAACCTGGGGCCAGGCAGGCCATGCCCAGATACCCTGGGTTGAGGTGGGATCTGCAGCCAGCCGCAAGGTAACCCCCAGCACTGAGAGGGCCTCTTCTCTCCAGCCAGCCTCATCTTCTGGCAATTCAGTCCTGGAAGGCATCGCCCAGTCTCTGGAGAAGCTAGCTGAGAAAATGGAGCAACTGGAATCCAGATCGGCGGTAGCTCTCGGCATCTGGGCCTCCCCAGCAGCAACAAGAGAGTGGCTCCAGGGTTAGGAGGAGGCGGTCTTCTTCTTCTAGCAGCAGCACAGATAGCGCTACCAGTTCAGATGCCAGTGCAGTGAGCCTCAGGAGGCATAGAAGCTGTAAGGGCAAGAGCAAAAGACACAGGAGAAGCAGCAGGAGCAATGCTGACAGCGTGACATCCAGGGGTGAGTCAGGAAGGAGAGTAGCTCCTCCCAAAGATTACTGGAATGCTGTGGCCTCTGTGCCTGGGCTTCCTGGGTGGGCTATTCGCAGGCGTCAAAGGGGTGGGGCGGGGCCCCTCAGCCCCAGTTCTGCTTGGGCGGGCTCAGGACAGCAGGGGGCGTTGCCGGCTTAGGCCACTTTTGTGGACCACGGGGACCCCCCCAGGGATCCATCGGAGCAAAAAGACCAGGGAGCGCATCCTTGATGGTTATTTTGTTGATGTCTTCTTGCTCCTTAGGCTGGAGTGCGAGGAAGGACGCACTCCCAAGTCTCACAGACATCGCAGTAGGGAGGACAACTTGACCTCAGTTGAGCGGTCCTTTGACAACTGGCTGGCAGGCTACACAGTTTTTAGGGGGATAGTCCAGGCAGCATCCGGGGTTGGCACCTCACCAATCACCTGGGAAATGTCCTGAAGACGCGCGCTCTCACGGGCAACTCAGCAACTATCAAATACGATGCTGCCTTCAGAAAAAGGGCCTCCCAGAATGAACATTCTCAGTGGGACCTTATCAATGGCAAACTCTGGTTGGTCATTGTAGGTCCTCACATCAAAGGCAGAGCTGAGGGCCCCAAGCTTTGTCATTGATCCGGGAAAAAGGATGCCAGAAAGCTGGTCTGTTGGGAATTCAATCAAGGGAAGTGCAACAAGGTTCACTGCAGGTACCACCACCTCTGCGAATCTTGCCTCGTACCACACCCCACGTCCTCTTGCCCCTGGCCAGGGGGAGGCCAGCCGGGTCCCTGGCCTGGCCATACTCCCTTGCCTTCCAGGGACAAGCAGGATGGGGGCAATGCCAGGGGCTCTGGACCCCCTAAGCAGTAGCGAGTCTATGGGCCACACTCCCGTGTGTATCACGGCACTCCTTCCCCTATTGGATGCATACCCCAACCAGCAGGCTTCCAAGTTCCTATGAGAGGGCTTCTCCCATGGCTTCAGGATCCCAGCATCTGGTCTGCACTTAGCATTTGATGCCGGCAACCTTAAGTTGGCCCAGGAGCTCCCCCATGTGGTCGCAGCCAAAATTGAGAAGGAGTGCCAGGCTGGGAGGGTAGGTGGGCCCTTTCCTGAATCCCCTTTTCCCAACCTCCCCCCTAGGAGTGGTCCCCAAAAAGACGCCTGGTGAGTTTCAACTCATCCACCACTTGTCCTACCCAAAAGGGGCCTCAGTCAATGATGCCATTCCACCAGAGTTCTCTTCGGTGTGGTATGCTTCTTCTGATCAAGCGGTCCAGCTGATCAGAGCATGCGGTCCCAGGCTCTTCTTGCAAAGTGTGACATCCAATTGGCCTTTTGGCTCCTCGGACCAGTGCTTACTGGGATTCAAATTCACTGGCGCATGGTATTATGACAAAGCCATGCCAATGGGATGCTCAGTCAGCTGTGCAGCCTTCGAGGCTTGCAGCACATTTATCAAGTGAGTAGTCCATTCCAAGTCTGGGTCCCCCTTCATCACTCACTACCTTGACGATTTCCTAATGATAGGTAGGGCTCGCGGGATGATTGCACCAGGCTGTTGGGTACGTTTCAGGCAGTAGTGGCTGAACTGGGCATCCCGTTGGCACAGGAGAAGACCGAAGGGCCTACCACTTTACTGGTTTACCTCGGTATTCTGCTTGACACCGTTAGGGGCATATCCTGTTTGCCCCAGGACAAGCTCCAGGCCCTGCAGCAGTGGTTAGGCGGGATGGTGGGTTGCAAGAAGGCCACCCTCAAGGAGGTGCAATCCTTGCTGGGACACCTCCACTTCGCATGCAAGGTGGTGGCACCGGGTAGGGCCTTTTGTGCATGCTTAGCCAGGATTACAGCAGGGGTCCAGGGCCCTCATCTCCACATTTGCATCATGCGGGGCATCAAGGAGGACCTAAAGGTGTGGCTTAGCTTTTTAGACAGCTTCAATGGCATATCAGTGTGGCAGGAGGCTATGGAGCCAGGCTCTGGGCTTCAGGTCCAGTCTGATGTGGCAGGGAGCTTGGGTTTTGGGGTCTATTTTCAGGGCCATTAGTGTGTGGCAAAGTGGCCGTCCCACTTGGAGCAGGAAGGGATACTCAGGGATCTTACCTTCTTGGAATTTTTCCCTATCCTGGTTGATGTTTGCATTTGGGCAGATCGTTTTTGCAACAAGAGAGTTTGTTACTGGTGTGACAACAAGGAGGTGGTGGCAGTCATCAACAGGCAGTCTTCTAAGTCTAGCCAGGTCATGGGTCTGGTCAGGCACTTTGTACTAGAGTGTTTAGCTGCTAACATATCCTTCTCAGCTCATTATGTTCCAGGCTTAGATAATGGGATTGCAGACTCTCTGTCTCGCTTCCAGGAGGACAGGTTTCGATTGCTGGCGCCAGCAGCAAATCCCATGCCGGAGCTATTCCTGGAGGATCTGTGGCAGCTTGGGAACACTCCATAATCCAAAGAGTTATGCATTCCATAGCTCCAGCAATACGCAGGGCCTACCTCAGGGCATTTTATAGGTTGCAGAGCTTCTGGGCCTTGGCAGGCTACGCTGACGAATGGCCGGTTCCTGAGATGCAGGTGCTGCATTTCCTGGCTCATCTGAAGGATAGCGGCATGGCACCACACTCCATGACTGTCCAGTTGGTGGGGATTTCCTTCTTGGCCAGCAAGGCCAACAGACTTCCTGACCTGTGCACTGGCTTCATTGTTAGGAAGACAGTCGAGGGTTGGAGGCGGATGCAGCCACAGGTGAAGGATGGCAGGAGGCCTTTGTCCTTCCATCTACTAAAGAGGATAACCCAGCAACCTCCAGTCATCTGTCTTTCGCAATTCGAGGCCAGACTATTCAAGATGGTCTTTGTGGTGGCCTTCTTCAGGGCCTTGTATGTTGGGGAGCTGGTGGCCAGATCCAGAAGGGACATGTCCGATGGGGCGTTGCGGGTGGATGACATCTCCTTTACGGGAGACAAGGTGATATTACAGGTCAGGTGGTCCAAGTTGGACCAGCAAGCCAAGGGCGCCCTCATCCACCTGCACCTTCTTCATGGGGAGGCCCTTTGCCATGTCCGGGTGATAAGGAAGTTCCTCAAGAAGCGGCCTGCTGGCACCGGCCCCCTGCTCATTCACCAAGATCACTTCTTGCTGTCCAGGTCTCAGTTTCTCACAGTTCTGTGGGCCGCTCTACGTCATGCAGGGCTCCCGTCTTCTGAGTTCGGGAGCCACTCCTTCCACATTGGAGCGGCCATGGAGGCAGCTGCCTGTGGCCACCCCACCACGGTCATAAAGAGGATCAGGAGATGGAAATCAGGAGCGTATGCGGGCTACATACGGCATGAGTTGGGGCTCATTGGGCCCACGTGCTGCAGCCAGGAGACTGCTGGGCAGTGAATGGGGCCAGGCACTCCCATCCCTGTTGGGGCAGGGGAAGACATTGGTATCCCGACTTTACTGGCAGCAGGGATAAGGTTGGCGGAAGGCAGGCAGGATGGCATGCCTCCCTCTTTGGCGGTTGCATGGTCAGTGGATCCGAGATAGCAAATACTTTTGCCACATGCTAGGGGACGGTCAGGTCCCCGTTGCGGTTAGGGGGTGCAGTGAGCTGCCCAACTTGGGTGGGCACACAGTGAGCACTCCCTGGTGGCAGTAGGACCATGGTCGGCTACATGCCATCCAGTTATGGGCCAGACAGTTGGGTTCATTGGTTAACAGGTGGGTTGATTGATGCCCGGATCCATGCCCATGCTTATGCCAACCTTGTTCATGCTTGTAGCCAATAAAGTTGTGGCCTTTCTTTCTCCAATTGAAGGTTGTTGTGTTTTCTTTGCGAGGAGGCTGTCACCCCTCGCCACGCAATTGATTATTTTTTAGTTTCCTATAATCTGTTGGGATCTGTGTCCAATTTTAGGGTGGAGAGTCAGCTTCATAGCAACCATTTATCCTTGGCTGCATGACTGGAATTTAAAGAGCAAAATTTAATGTAGTCTATAGTCCACCTATAAATATGTCATCTGAGGTAAGACCTTCTCATATAAGATGGACACAAAAATTAGAGGGTACACTTGCTAAAACTCTTAATTCTGAATTTTACTTCACTCTGCATAAGGATATATCAGCAATAGTTAATATAAATAGTGTTATAGATTTATATCAAAAATTAGTTGCTTCTCTCAACCAGTTTTGGTGCATATTGTGTCCACAGCACACGGATGACAAAATATTGATCTAAGACCTGTTTCAACTGAGAACGTATTAATATGAAGAAATTACTTGTAGAGAAATATAAGTCACACAGAGAGCACAATGTGCCTATAGTTCCAGAAGATTGGTTCCTGAGAAAAAATACAAAATCTCAATTAAGGAAGGGGGGGAGCTCAGTCTGAAAATTAGCACCACTTAATTGGTACTTCAAAGTTACAGAATTCCACTAAATTCTGGAAAATAGTATCTGGGGACTTCTTTAAATCCAGTTTAAGGATGGACTGTTATATTTCAGCATCTATTTGGGAATTTTTTCCCCATAATATTTTCAAAGCAGAACAAATGGTAAATTATGATCATTTAGATGATAGAAGTAAATTTCCTGATTGGCCACCAGTTATAGAAGCTGAGACGCAAGTGTTAATCTCTAAGGCACCTAGTAATTGGAATTTTTGGAACTTTTTCAAAACAAATTTTAAAAGTTGGACCCTAGTTATAGCTCAGTTATTTACATGAATTGATTGGACAGCTATTTTTCAAAAAGAGTGGGGCTTGGTGATAATTATTCCTATTTATAAATGAGTGACCACTAAAGAGTCAGTGAACTATAGACTAATCAGCTTGTTGAGTGTAATCAACAAATAATATGCCAGAAATTTACAGTCTAAATTATTGGAGTGCCTGGAACATGGAAATATATGGGAAAAAGAACAAGCAGGTTTTTGAACCAGACAAATCAATAATAGGCTAAGGGGTTATTTTACTATGTCTTACTGAAAAATATTCTGCCCCACTGGGTGGAGCACTATATACAGCATTTATTGATTTTAAATTTGCCTTTGATAAAATATATAGGGATAAACTACAAAGGAAACTACAGGATACATCAATTGATAAAAAGTTATTAACACTTATTCATGGCTTTTCCATACCAGGAAAAAGTGGGATATAAATAAAAATGATGAGAGGTGATAACATGGCCCACCTCACCAATGAAATTCCTACATCTAGGGGTGTTAAGCAGGGTTGTATCCTGACCCCTTTATTATTTAATTTGTACATCAGTTCACTGGTTAAATCTTCAAAAAGTAAAATGTTCCACTCTTCACACCTGGCTCAGTGCCTGATTTCAATTCTTCTATACACAGATGGTGCTGTTCTGTTTTCCCATACAGCAATTGGTTTAAGAAGGGAGATGGCCATATACTTCCACAAAGCCTTACCTATAAGCCAAAGTTTAGATTATATAAACTATAAAAAGCTTCTTTTTTTCTATTTTCTATTAAAAATTAAATGGTGTATCTATTGAGCAGGTTGCTAGTTATAAATATCTAGCAGTACAGTTTCATTCTTTGGGCTCATGGAAATTGTAGGCAAACTTGGTAATAGGAAGTGCACAAAGGAGCATAATAGCACTGCATAGATTCTTCTGTACCAAGGGAGGACAAGTTATCCCTGTTGCAGTTCAAGTTTTTCTAGCCAAAGTTATTTCTATTTTATTATATGGAGCCCAATTGTGTGCTTATAACAATTACAATATGTTTGAGGTTATTCAAACTATACTCTTAAGAAGCATTTTTACAGTCCTATGCTGTGGCTCTAATGCAGCCAAATGACTTGAGATAGCCCTAATTTCTATTGAGGCTCAGGCTTGGATTCTTATGTGCAATTACTGGTTGAAACTTATGTTTATACTGTGTGGGTTGGCCCCATTGAGAATAGCAGATACTTACGATTCCTCTTGGAAATATGTTAAACAAAAAACTACTGTTATGCGTTTTTTTCTCAATTACAAATGGGGTAGACAAGGGCCAAATCAACTTCGAGGCACCATAAATATCAAACTGCTAAAATATTATCATCATCAGATACCCTAAGACCCTTCATAGCTTTTTGTTTAGTAATCTTAAGCCCCTTTCTTCATCAAATGCATTCTTTTTCTTATTTTTTTTCCAAAACAGGATCATATTTAAATGTTTCTAAAAGGCCTTTTGTCAACTCAGCCACACATAGTCTATGTCCTTCATCCTGGTGGGGGTGCAGAGAAGGGGCAATGGCCCCCTTTTCACACCTCTGCTGCAGTGAGCTCAGGCTCTAGGGCTCAGGCTCTAGGAACCTACTCACCCCTGTGGGCCTGATCCCAGGGACTTGTGGGAGCTGAGGCCCTGGGACTTGCAGGAGTGCTGCCATGGCTGGCCTGATGTTGGGCGCTCACGTGAGTGCAGGCTCTGGTGTGCCCTGCACACTGCTCCTGCATGGAGGGCTGGAATGTGAGGGGGGAATGGGGGGTCAACAGGCACTTCTGGATTCGAAAGATTCCATTTGCCTATTTTGCCCTGGGGATTCGGATCCACGAATCTCGAATCCTTGCTTGGCCCACCCCTATATATATTAGAAGATTCTAATTTAAAATGTATTATTGATTTACATAAATGGATAAGATAAGAATAGTATCTTTCAATGTGAACGGGTTATGGTCTACCAGAAAATGTGCTAAAATACTAAAACAAGTTAAAAATTTATGCCCCAATATTCTATTTTTTCCAAGAAATACATAGGGACAAACCCAATTTTATAAGTCAAACATTTCAAGACCAAATTTGTGGCGGATGGTTCTCGTAAATCACATGGAGTGATGATACTCATTGATAAATCCTGTCCCTTAGTAATAGATAAACTTATTCGAAACCTGAAAGGCAGATATTTGATAATGATGGCGGAAATGATATAGAAGCACTTCACATTTGGAACGTTTAATGCTCCAAATACAGAACAGTGCAAGTTTATGAGCTCTTTTCTGGATATTCTGAATGATGTAGTGACTGAGGAGACTATCTTAGGAGGGGATTCAAATGAAGTGATGGATTATAAAAAAGATACAGTCGCGTAGGGATGTGGGGCCAGGAGGAGTGATTCACCTTGGGCAACAATGTTTCTGGGGCATCCTGGCACGTAGCCACACCCCTGCACATAGTGGCCACACCCCTCATGCCGTAGCCCTGCCACCTGCTGCCCCCTGCTGCCCCCTTCACGCACTCTAAGCTCCACCACTGAAAAGATAGATCATACACATGCACAGCTAGTCAAAACAAGACCCCACAACTGAAAGAAATAATATCCAAAGTAAATTTAATAGATATATGGGCGGGGGGGGGGGTCCTACATGCAGATGAAAGAGACTACACCTGTTATTCTGTGGTGCATAAAATGTATTCTAGAATAGATCAGGGTTTTTTTGTCTTCAAGCAAATATTGTTGATTCGAACACTGAACTGATTTGATATTCAGACCATTCACGCCAATTCTTGATTGGCAATTGGGCCTAATAGAACCACCTTCCAGAATATGGACATTTAATCCCTCATTATTGTTGCAGTCTACCTTTACAGATTCAATTAGGCAAAGCATAAAGCAAGTTTACATAGAAAAAAAGATTAGATACTTCAGAGGCACTGTTATGGGATACCCTCAAAGCAGTTCTTAGGGAATTATTTATACAAGAAGGATTCAAACATAAAAAAGCTCAGAGAAGCACAAAGAATAACTTTATTACAAGAGATTGCCCAATTGTCACATAACCACAAACAAGTCAAGATCAGAAAACATTCCAATTACTACTTCAAAAAAGAATAGAAGTCCAAGAATTGGATTTACACAGTATAGATACTTCCTTATCAAAGCATACTTTTATGAAAATAATAATAAGAATTCCAGACATTTAGCTGAGATGGCAAATGAAAGGCAGGAAAAAATATAGTTGAAGAATTTACCAAGTTTTATTTTAATTCGTATGCATCAGAGAATCAGAGTGCTTCCTAGAATTTCATCGATTCATTCATTTGTTAAATATAAAAAAAATTCTCCATCACATAGTGCTATCATTGACAGTCCAATTACTGACGATGAAGTTAAACAATTCCAGTTCAAAACTAGGTAAATCACCGGGACCAGATGGCTTCTTTGGAGACTTTTACAAATTATTATATACTGAAATCTCATCTTATTTAAAAGTAGCTTTTGCCTTTTTTTTTTTTGGTTGAGAATTATACCTATACCAAAACCTAATGAATCAAATCTTGAACCATCCACATTTAGGCCCACTGTGCTAATCAATCAAGATGCAAAAATGTTTATGTCCATTCTAGGGGCCAGGAAAAAAAATGCATATTATGTTGCTTTAGATCAAGTAGACTTTATTTCTAATCACAAACTCTCTGATCCTATATGCAGAATGTTGAACATGATTTCTCATTCTAATCTGACAAAGGCTCCACTTGCTCTAATGTCACTAGATCTTTTAAAAGCCTTTGACAGGTTGGACTGGAAATATTTGTTTGCCCTTATAAGGGAGATTAATTTTAATATCAAATTTATTAACACTAAGAGCCTTATATACCCATTCAAAAGCAGTTATTTGTGTAAATAGGTTAGACTAAACATCATTGGAGTCACAACATGGCACCAAGCAGGGATGCCCTTTATCACCATCATTATGTCCACCACATATGAAAGTACGTTCCAATCACTTTCCCACATTTTAAGCACTGTCCACTTTCTTTATGAGTTATCTTCTTCAGTTTCCATGGTGTCATGTACCAAAGGTACATCATTTTATAAAAGTTTTCTCTCAAATTCGGGCACAATGTGAATTTTATATCTTTGGTCCATATTTTCTCCCATTTGGCCAATTCTATATTATGTCTAATGTTTTGTGCCCACTTTATCATAGGTTCTTTGATCTGTTCTAATTCCAATTCTCTCATTAATAGCACTTTGTCTAGTTTAGAAATTCTTTTAGTTTTTAGTTTTTAGTTTTAGTCTTTTAGTTTAGCCCAACAGAATTTTGTCTAGCTTATTCTCTTTTTCTTCGAATTCAACAAATTTATTGTCCATTGTAAATCTTTCTTTTAGTTATCTATATGGGAATCAGTTTAGTTTGTAGTTTTGATCACTTAGTTCTTCTCTGGTTTTCATCAATGGTTTCCTTCCTTCCCATTTAATCAAATCTTTGTATCTTAGCAGTTCTCCTGTTTTTGTTTCTGTTATTTTGAAAGCTTCATGTGGTGACGTCTGGGTTGGTAGTTTATTGTAGAATTTCTTATTAATAATTTGCCAAACACTTATTAGGGATCTTCTAATGTAGTAGTCTTTAAAATCTCTATTTACATCTGTTTTTCAACAACAAAGATAAACATGCCAGCCAAATCTTATATTATAACCTTCTAAGTCCAGTAGTTTATTATTTTTGAAATCTATCCATTCCCTGATCCAATCTAAGCAGCAGGCTTGATAGTAGACCTTCAAATGAGGTAATCCAAAACCACCTTGTTCCTTGCTATCTTGTAATGATTTCAGTTTTATTCTCAGCTTTCTTCCTGCCCAGATACATTTTGTTAATTCTTTATTCCAAGCTGTGAAGGGTTTATCATTATTTATTATTGGAATATTTTAAAATAAAAACATGAGTTTGGGTAATACTGCCATCTTTATTGTGTTGATCTGTCCAAGTAATGAGAGACTGAATTTATTCCATTTCTGTAAGTCTGTTTTTATTTGATCCATGTTTTCCGGTAGTTATTCTCATATAGTTCTGAATTTTTCTTCATTATGTAAATTCCTAAGTATTTTATTTTTTTTCAGTGCTTGACGCCTGATATCTCTTTAAGTTCTTCATCCTCTTTTTTTGACAAGTTCATTGTCAGTACTGTTGATTTATATTTATCTTTAAGAAATATTGGAAGGAAATACATGATTCAATTACAAGGATTCTGAATATAAAATATGAAATTTCTCCAGAAATATATTTGTTGAATATAATTGGACAAGAAGATTGGAGAACAAAAAAGAAAGTCATAGTCACAGCAGAAAGGCTATGTTATGCGCAAGGTTGGAAGAGAAAAGAAGCACCCTCAATAGAGAAATGGGAATTAAAAATGTCAGACCTATTGGAAATGGAGAAGTTGTCAAATTCGATGAGAGGAGCTTCAAATAAAAAATTCGAAAGGAATTTGAAGCCAGTTATAGAGAGGGTAAAAGGAAGGTATTTACAATAACAGGATAGATAACAAGACAAGTTTGATTATAACAGTTGTGGTTTAAGAGGGGGATGAACTGAAGATTTACAGGATTTTATTAGAGAAAGTGTATTAGGCAGTTAATAATAGTCAATATATATTTAGACAAGTGAAGTTTCTTTGGTTTTAAGAATTCTAAATATATAACAATATAATCTAGACACACAACAACAAAAAGATAATACACAAATTGTAGGTTTGGTTGAAACATTGGAAAGCAGGTTAGACTTGAAGAAAGCCCAGATAAAAGGATAGTAGGCAGAGGGAAAGGGGATGAAAAAGAATGATGGGGTGAGAGAGAAGGGAGAGAAGATTAATTCTGACATAAAAGACTTTATCACCATCATTATTTGTGTTGGCCATGGAACCTCTAGTGAATTCTATAAGGCATAATGCTAATATAACATGTATCACTGGGGAGAAGACCCATAAAATAGAATTATATGCAGATGATATTCTGTTATATATGCATAATCTAGAGAGGTCTTTCTCAGCCCTTCAAGCCATTCTAAATAACATGCAGGATTGAAAATCAGTCTCCCTAAGTCTCAGATGCTATGCCTTAATATTTCACAGGAATACCAAATTATCTGGAAGAAATTAACAGGGATCCAATTTAAGCTATTAGGTTTTAAGTATTTGGGCATTTGATTTCATCCATTTTATGACTGGGTGGTAATTTCTTGGAATAATTTGGTTCAAGTCTTTGGGTATTATAAAGACTTGAACCAAATTATTCCAAGAAATTACCACCAGTCATAAGATGAATGAAATCAAAGTTGCGATCTTGGAAAAGATTAAAAAAATTCATTATTAGGAAGACTAACATTAATTAAAATGTTTAATATCCCCATGTTTCTTTTTCCTTTTTCAATCTATCCCTCCTGGACCCTCTCGAGTTAGATTTTTAAAATGGTAAGCTATGATTAGTAAATGTTTCAAAATAAAAAACCCAGGCTTAGGAAAACTATTCAGTTCATCCCCTCCAAACAAGGACAACTAGCTGTTCTGCACTTTGAATTGTATTTTGCAGCCTTCCAACTTGGGCAAGTTGCCCAACTCATTAGGCAAAATCCTTACAATAAATGGATAGATCTTGAACTTCAAAGCAACTCCACAAATAAATTGAAATTATTTTTTTGACAATAAGCTAAAGAAGAGAAGTGCAGAAATTGACAATCCATGGCTGCAGACCTCCTTAGCTGTCTGGAACAAATGGAGAAAAGTACTATCTCCTGAATCTTCTCCTATTTGTCCCTTTCTTTCCACCCTATGTTCTATAACACAGATAAAATATTTTATTTTCAGACATGGAAGGAAAGAGGGATTTATGCAATGCAGGATTTATTTATTGAAGGAAAAGCTAAAGCCTACGAGGAGTTAGCAGAGAAATTAATGCTTATGACAGTTAGTTGTCTCTGTATCAAGTATCTGCATTCAAGCTAGATTAGTGGCTAGAAGGAAACACCAAAATCTCCCACATTTGTTTGAAAAAATATATTTGCCTCTATTGAAAGGACAAGTCTCAATTATTTACAACTGCTTTTTTGGGCAGAGATATTATATTGAATCTAAATGAGAAACAGATTTAGACATTAAGATACCAGATGAGAGTTGGATAAATACGTGGAGCTTACCCCCATTTAAATCATGATCTGCAACAGCTAGATAAAGTCTTTAAAAATCATACATAAATGGTACTATACTCTGATCTGAATGTCACGCATAATTAAAACATTAAGCCCAAAATGTTAGAGGGAATGTAATGACACTTGTACATATGTTCATATGTGGCTACATTGTCCATGAATTTTGGCAAAACTTGTTAAAAGTAATTTCTACCGTCCCTAAACAAGACATAAAGTTTTGCCCTGGCCTATTATTACTATACTTATATTTAAAGGAAAACAAAAATTTAAACACAAGTATTTAATAATTCTTTTTGTAGTGGTAGCCCAACTTGAAATAGCTTCTGCCTGGAAAACAGGCAATGTAACATTATAGAAATGGTAGAAGTCCCTTGGTTGTTTAACTATCAGATAATATAAGGACAATAGGAGACACAAATCAAGACTTTTTTAAATCGAAAACTGGCTCCTATTTATTAATTTTATAAACACAGGCACACACTTGAAAGAACCACTGGAACACTACCAAGATTGCTGGAGGGATGTTCTATATTTGAACACTTAATGGAGATGTTACTGGAAATCCTACCACTTTCCCTAAAACTATGAGAGGTAATAGCCATAAGGTCTATAAGAAGGAAATGGCTCTAATGATCACACTCTGGTTTGATTGGTATTGAATGGCATTTTGTATTTGTTTGTACCTTGTGGATTTTTGATTGTAATAAAATTTGATTAAAAAAAATACCTTCAGAAACAAAACGTCACATTTTTTTAGGCTGATGATATCAGGCATTGAGACCATACTTCTTCACCATTTTTTAGTGTCCTCTTGTGGTGCATAGAAGAATATCTTTTGTTCTTTGAGTTATTGGGAAAATCATGTTAAACAATTTGCTATGGGTCCATGTTGCATAACCTGTCGCAAATTATCAGTGCAATAGTTAGGCCAGTTAGCAAGAGCACTGTAATTCAAGTCAGGCACAATACCATCTTCTTCTGTAGATTTTGCAGTATTCTTATTTTTCTTGACTTCCTCTTTTACTGCCCAGCCCCAGAATAAAGAGACCTTATATACAACATCAGGGTAATAAGGGCCACTTTATTTGACCTGATTATTTACATAGTGTTGACCTGGGAAATGGAGCTAGAAATGAGGAGCAACCTGATCTGGGTCCAGCCAAGACCAGATGTCACCCCAGTGACCACCTCCTCAGCCTTTCCTTGGGTGAAACACCTGAGTTCTGAGGGCAATCCAGTCATTCTGTGTTGCTTTCCGACTACTCCTAATTGGAAGGTCAACCTAGATTGCTCCCACCAAAGCCCCAGGATCCTAATATGAGAACTGCATTCCAGGTTAGCCTCAAGGATGGGTTTTTTCCCCACCCGCTGTGTCTCAGAACCTTAAAGAGGAGGTTATAGAGTGTTACCCTACACCCAAAGGGGGTGCCAAACGTGAACACCAGAGACTTCTCTCCTTCCCTGCTATCTGCCAAGTGATGACCTATTTATTGACACCACCCCAAGCCAATTGCTCAATCCTCTCAGCCCAGTATGGAGTAGGCAAAGAACCCCCACTGCCAACAACTGGGGGAGAAAAATTTCTACCCAGCCCCACAAGGCGATCAGACGAGTCTCATACTGCACTAAGAGTGGGAGTGCGGGTCATATTCATGCTGCTGACTGCAGCCGTATGGTGAGCAAGCAAACCTTAAATAGCCTCCTGCTCACCCCATCATGTTCTACATCCTGGCATGCTGGGCACAAAGGATCTTGGTCTCTTCTGGGCAGAGCACCAAATTGCTACCCTCTCCCTCAGTGTCATGGCTGCAAAGGTCCAAGTGAGCCTTTCCTTTGTGCCTTTCAAAGCACAGTACTGCACCCCACTGAGGTCTGTGCCCTAGGTGACTGCCTAGTTAGTCCTGGTTGCATGGGATGTTGGATTTCTGTTCCCACAACAGTAGAGTTCAATGGAAAGGAAAGGAATGTAATCTTTCTTTCTTGTTGCAGCCCCTGCAGCTTCCCAAAATACTGCTTGGGAGGGCCCTACTGTTAGAGAAGTCTGCAAGGGAGGGGGAAGAGCAGCCCCAAATCCTGATTCCTCTGCAAAGATTTGGTCCTAGCCCTGGCAGTAAAGAAATACTGTTGCATAAGTATAGAAGAAATGTACAAATTAACATATAGAAGAAATGTACAAATTAATGTAACAGAAGAAAACTTGCAGGTTCTTTCTACTGAAAATAAATGGGACCCATTTATATTGTAATAGTAGTCATATAAAAATGGCATAGTCTTAATAGTCATATACGGAAAATAAATGGGAACCATTTATATTGGAATAGTCTTAATTTTCATTTAAAAAATTTTTTTTTATAAAATGATACACATTTTTCTTCTTTTCTTCATTTGTAGTTTCTGCTTTTCCCATTTAAAACAAATTTTAATGTTTTTCATCTGACCTTTGGAAACAGAAAAGCAGTCTATCCATTGAAATAGAAAGAAATTTCACCCTATATTTCATTGGCTCATTGGTTAGGTATTTTGCTCACAATGCATTGGGCAGATGATTGTGAGTGGCATTTTAAAATGCAAATACTTGGATTTTTAAAAGTTTATTTTGTAAAATAGAACTTCCGGGGTGAGGGCAAAACTATTTGCCAGCTCCAGCTGTGTTAAAATACAGTGTCACATGTAGCAGATACAATTGTTCATGTAGTCATAATAAGGAAGATTAGAATTGTGTCTGCTACATGAGCCTGGCATGGAAAGCCATTAATGCCTACCACTTAAAATTCCAGAAATAGGTATAGGCTTCGTTCAAATGGAAATGACATAAAATGATTTCTCTTGCTTTCCAGGTTCTCCTGTGCCATCAACATATTTTGACTACTTAAATATCATGAAGGTAAAGATGTTTGAAACATGAAATACCAGTATTTTTCAAATATAAGAGCAATGAGAAATTCTTGCAGTACATGATACATTTGATAGAGCTAAAGGTCTTGCTTTGTTGGGATATTTAAACTGCGCTGCATTCCTATCATGTTGCAGATAATATTTCTCACTAAAATCATTTGACTAGTATTCTTTTCTTTTCTTATTTATTTATTTTGGTCATTATCTTTATTTGTAGTGTAGAGTTCAGCAGGTAAAATTAGAAGCAACCACATGCAGACTGAAATGTTTCTAATTACTTCTTACCATCTTCTTACCAACTCAAAACTGCTACTTTCAACATTTATTTCTCAAACATACATATACCTATAGAGGGCTAATTCCCTTTTATCTGACCTAGGCAAGCTACCTGTGTTCTGAGATTGCTGACCTTCCCTTCCCCCACTTAAAACCTTACAGTGTTTTGAAGAAGGTGTGGACAATATTTTCCAGAGTCCAGTTCCCATAATCTCTCTCTGCTGGCTAGTGCTGATAGAAGCTGTAGGCCAACCACAACTGGAAGGCTACAGTTGCCCACTCCCATTTTAGATTATACTGCCAAGAACCAAACCTACAAAGAAAACACTGGAATATTATAAAATGTTAGGCTTACTGTTGTCCTTTTATTACTGTTTTATTGTATTCTGTAAAACAGTTCTGATCTCTTATTTGTCCTTGAACAAGAAAATATGGAATGTGTGTAAATGTGTGTGGATGTTCTTGCACACTCTAAGATTGTACACGCAAACATTACACAATGTACAAGTCTGTTACCTTTTTACATTATCTTTTCTGTTTTAAGGGTGAGAAAGGAGAGAATGGAGAAACTGGCCTTAAAGGAGAAAAAGGAGAACCAAATGGTGGGTTTTTAATGTCAGGACTTCCAGGAAGACCAGGACCAGTGGTAAGCATTTCTTTTGTAAAATAAATGGCCTAATTAAATCTCTAGTTGATTCTTTAAAATATTTACTAATTTGTATATTTTAATTAGGTCCATTTGGCTTCCATTCACTTTCCTTAATATCCACATTGTAGGCATATGTATTTAGGGCGTAAATGGGCCAAGACCCTGTTCCTCCACCAACATAATTTTGCCAAAAGTGGAAAAGCCAGCAGCTGTCAAGAACAAACAGGACTCACAGTGAGAAAAATAAAAAGAAACAGCTGACTGTAATGGTTCAGAAACAGGCAGCTCTGGACTTTCTCTTATTTAAATGCCTCATTGGGTGGGGTTGTGGTGTAGGAAAAAGATGGTATAGGGTGAGTGGCTGGGCCAATTGCCTGTGCCACAGGATTGCCTGTACACACAGGAGTACATTGGCTTCAAGGTCACCACTGCCCAAGCCAGACATTCAAGAAAGAGACAACTCAGAAACAGCTGTCTCCTCCCTCCTCTTGCTGCCTCCCCCACTGCTATTGCCACTGCGAGCATGGGAAGTGGCATGCATCGTGGACTGGCAGCAATACTGGGATGGTGCCATAGTGCAATAAGGGCCCTATGGCCCCCTGTCTATCTCACCTGAATTTCTATTTTCCTGACAAAGCAGACTAGGATGCGGGAGGGGAAGGAAGAGATACATTTAGAATAAAGGCTAAAGGCTGCAGACCTAGAAATAAAGGTGATTTGGCCAGACAACTTGAAGGAATCAGTATCAATTGGCTTATAATGGAATAAGTTAATGCTTTTGCTAAAACCCTTTTATGTAAGAGTGAGTCACCTTGTTCTCTGAAGCTCTTTTAAACACTATTGGTAGAAACCTGTAACTCATTTAAAGGAGATGCAGCAAAAATGTATAACTGATTGACAAACTGAGTATATGGACTTGGTGTGAAAAGGGTATGGGAAGCAGATTTCAGGATTAAAATCTTGGATAGTGACTGGTTTTGTGTTTGGCATTCCCCCTGCTTTTAGATCTAGATCTGCTTTTACTAGGGTAATAGTCTTTAAGGTTAACTGTAAATGGTATTTCCTTCCTCTTGGGTTAGCCAAAATGGTTAAAAATGTTGCGCAAACATGTTGGTGAGGATGCAGTTCATTAGGAATGTGTGGCTAGAATGTTAGTGCACCATTTGTGTTGGGTATTCTCACATCCTAAAGTGTTTTGGGAGATTATTCTGTGCAGAAATACACACTTGTTTTTGCATGGTAGTTTTGGGATTTGGAGCAAAGAAATATATTTTTGTGCAAAAACAAATACAAAAAAGAAACCTTACTTTTTCCAGATAGCCACACGTTTCCTTTGTGCTATACTGGTCATCCAGAATATGCCAATACCAAGCAAACACTGTACAGAAATATCTGTTTTCTCCAGGGGGAAAGGATCACGTACACTATTCTTCTGCACTTGCAAGGACTGAATAGTTGAATATTTACCTGCAGCGTTCTGCAGGTATCATCACTGCTTCTGAAGCTGCTGCACCTGCAAATTTTTAGCACAATAATTTTATTGAAAAATGTGTATGCTTTCTACTTTGACAGGGGCCAAAAGGAGACACCATTGTGGGGCCAAGAGGTCCCCCAGGGGTACCTGGCCTACCTGGGCCTCCAGGGTTTGGACCACCAGGGCTGCCTGGTCCCCCAGGGCCTCCTGGACCCCCAGGACCTCCAGCAATCTATGGTTCAGGTATGTCATAGTTACATCCTCCTTTATACCTGTGCATGAAACCTGCATGTGCATACAGGAACATAGGTGTGTTGGTATATAAATAAATATAAATATAAATATAAATATAAATATAAATACTTATTTGGTAGATAATAAGCCTTTGCCAGTTTGGTATTTTACCCCAGCACTTGATTGCTGAGCTCTGGAAAAGGAGGAAAACTAATCAATTCCTAAAGCCACATAGCTATTTTCAAAGGGTACATTTTGTAATGTCCTGTGATGATCATTCATTCAAAGGTGGGAAAAAGAAGCTTAAAAAATCCCACAAGAAATACCCACTTTGCCAACAGATCTTTGAAAGGCAAAAACCTACTTCACTGGAGATACGGCTTTTCCATAGCTGATACCATGTTTTTTAAAACTAACTGAATGGGGTGGAAGACTGAACAGAAGATTTTCTACTCTGATGAGATTAAAGATTTTAGTAAATCAACCAAAATCCCTTTTACAGTCTTGCTTTGGGACAGATTCTGGTTGACATTTCATTGTTTACATTTGTGTCTGCCTTACCTACCTTTTATATAGATGAATTGCATAAAATACACAGAAATCTTTGGCTATCACAGATCAGTTTTCATTCATGGAAGAGCAAAGAATGTATACTTTAAAAGGCAGGATATTTCAGTTCACCATTACTACTCTTTCAGTCAGCTTAGAATGTGAATGGCTTGTTTTACAACAGTCTTAATTATGTTTGCTTAATTATATTTGCAATCCTATACATATCTACCCATAAGCAAATTCAACTAAGTTCAAAGGGACTTACTCCCAGGCAAATAGGTATGTGATTGTAGTATGACTGTCCACTGCATTGCCATACTGTATGAAGTACGAGTTCAGAGACATATGAAAGTCTTGGAGAGTTTAGCATTACTGAATTGTTTCCTAAAGTATGTAGATAACTTAGGGCCTTTCTGCACTACACTGTTATAGTGCTATTATTCCACTTTCAACATCCTGTGGAATTCTGTGGTTTGTAGTTTACTGAGGTCAAAGAACTCTCTGGCTGAGAATTCTAAATGCCCTCCCCTAAACTGTAAACCCCAGGACTCCATAGGATGTTGAAAGTGGAATAATAGCATTTAACAGTGTAGTGCAGAAAGGCCCTAAGAGTACATTTTCAGGTTCTAATTTTCAGCATAGCTTTACTCCAACCTGAACTCTTATGTTTAAGAGTGGGAAATTATGTAACTTACAAACAACAGAAGCAGATACTGAATGAAGAAAATACAGTATACTCTGTGATGCTAAGTTCCCAGGTAATAGGGTTAGAACAAATGTTAGGGGACTGCTACCATGCAGAATTTTGGGTTTTTTGGACCAGTGGTCTCATATATTGCTATGTAGTTCTTTGTAACTTTATGACTTTAGAACCATATTTTCATACCACCACCCCCTTTCTAAATTCTTTCTATGTAATGGCCAAAGTAGAGGCTAACCCCAGACTCTAGTGAACATCTAGAAGGTGGAGGAAATGTTTCAAAGGTCATAAATATCAAGCCACAAAAGATGGCTTAACTCTTTTACCCACTTCCAGCCTCTTCCATGCGTTCCTCATCTCAAGTTGTTTCCATCAGCAAACAGGCTTCTAGGAGTTTTAGTTGGGCTAGGAGAGGTTTACACTCTTTTTGACTACTTTTACAGACCAATGTGTTAAAGACCCAGCATCTAAAGTGTTTCATTATCAGTAGATATCTGTTTCTCTAGAGATCCTTGATTATTACCTGCTTTATCACTTTTTCACTATCACATTTATCACATTACCTGCTTTATACCATTACCTGCTTTATCACTTAATGCAAAACAAAAGGAATTAAGGATAGAATTGAGAACCCCAGATTAAATTATTTTTGTAATGGAAGTCAAGTTCTAAAAGTCATACTACTAACTTAACCTTTATCTTGTGGGGAACACTACTACAGGAAATGCTATGGAAGAATCTTCCATATCATCTTTAATGGGATTATTATAATATATATCTTACTTTTGTTTTCCTTAACCAGCAGCAGTAGCAGGGCCTCCAGGACCTCCTGGAGAACCTGGTTTACCAGGAACCAGGAATCTGGTAAGTATGTATCTGATTCTTAAAAGCTTGCCAGACCTTAAGAGCTTGCAACCTGCAGAGAAGGACAGAGAAGGAATTAAGACTGAAGAGGAATGCCAGCCATGGTTTAGCACTTTTTTCCTCTTACAAGAGAATGTGTCCATATTCATCCCTCTGCCAGCTGTTCTAGGAGGTGTTGAGTATAGCTTCCCATTGGCCTTTGGTCTCTGGGCCAGAGGCATATCCTAGTATGCACCTCTCCTCAGCTCTGCAGTTCTAACACTACATTTAGGTTCTATTCTGTGAAAAATATATTTTTTTTTGTTAAATTCCTGGTCATTTCTTGTTCAGATAAAACACTATATTCATTGGTCATTCTTTAGTATCTAAGCAATTTATCTTATTTTTCTCTTGACAGGTTATGACACTAAGAAACATTGACAGTATGCTACAAAATGTTCACTTAGTTTCAGAAGGCACATTGATCTATCTCAGTGAAACCAGTGAAGTTTTTATTCGTGTTCAAGATGGATGGAAAAAATTGCAGGTAGTATGTCATTCCAGATCATGTGTCTTAACTTCCATTCCAATGATTTGTTGCTTTTTTTTTTTTTTTCTGAAACAAATATCTGGATGCTCAAGTGAATTTCTTTTTTGCAGTCCCTAACTGCTACTATTCTCTTTCCATATCATGCTATGTATCATTTCAGCTTGGTGAATTTATTCCCATCTCTGCCGATAGCCCTCCACCACCAGCAATTTCAAGCCCAGTAAGTATTAAAACACTGTTCTGAGTAATTAGGAGAACATGACCTAGTAATAACCTATATGTAGTAGAACACAAGTTTTGGATCTGTGAATGTTCTGTTCTCTTATTGTTCTTAGAAAGTAATATAAGAATCATGTGAATGAATATAAGAATACTGACAGCATTTGTCTGGTCTAACTTTTCTCCTACCTCTTTTGGAGAGGTAAGAATTGTGGAGACTTGGCAAATTGTGTGTATGTTCACTCATGCAGTCACTGATAGCTATGCTAGTTAAATCTGATTATTAGTTTTTAATATGGAAGATTTTGCTTCTTCAATTCATGATAAGAGCTGCAAAAATGCTGTTTGCCCAGGGAGCAAAGTACCAAGGATGGAAGAATGGGTTGTTAAAAGTCGCAGATCATGCCCATGTTGCAAAATTGAGGTGCATTTTAAAAGACAAACTAATTGAAGAGTTTTTGAAATACTGGAAACCATTTATGGATTTTTGAGCAATAAGAAATCTAATGATGTCGTAATCTGTGGTTATGATCATTAATAATTCTACTGAGCTTCAATGGATATAGGTCTGTAATGGTAGAATAAAGTCTGGGATATTAATACATGTTTTTCTTTTCATTACAGTTTATATGGGGGATCAGAGTTCTTTTGTGTTTTAATTAGTGTAAGAAGGTTGGTTTTAGTGTAAAAGATTAGTTTTTTAGTATCCATTTTATTACTATGTCATAGTTTTCGTTTAGTTCAATTTAGTTCAGTTTAGTTTTTAGTTTTGATTATACATGTATATTGTTTGTGTATAGTTTGTTTTTTCTCTTTTTTTTCTGTAGTTGTGAATTTGTATATCCTACTAAAATTAATAAATACTAAATCTTAATAAATTAACAAAAATATGGAAGATTTTGTTAGATGTAAGGTAGAAGTCTCTTTAGGACTAAAGACAGATGTGAACTTTTAGGAGCAAGTAAAGCACTCTGATAGCATTGGTATACATTGGAATGAGATGTAGGGATGATGTGGAGAAAGAAATATAGATGGGAAAATAGTTCTCTAGATTCTGGCATGGTTCAGTTTGTGGGAAAATCCAAGCTATAGAGGGAACTTATTAACCAACATCCATGTTATAATCAACACATGTTTCTCCCCAAGTCCCAGCTCTTAGAGTAGTTTTGCTTTTGGTTTTTAAATGTCAGTAATAAGGGGCACTGGGGTCAGGTGTAAGACAAGCATAAATGTACAGATGCCATTGGAGTTTTAAAAAATCAGACAGAATGCCTGACACATAAGAGGAGAGAGAAGACTGAAGTTCATCTTGATGATATAAACATTCAAGTTCCAAGTTACCAAGCTGGGCTTAGACCATGGCTCATGGTCACTTCTGAGTACTTTCAGAATCTTATAACTATCTTTACTATTGTTTTCTTTGCTTTCAGTGCTTCATTTTAACCTTTATAATTTGTTGTGTGTTGAACTCATAGGGATTTCAACACGTTCCAGCACCAGTTCCAGTTTCAAATACTGACAGTCGAAGGCCAAGTGTAAGTTGAAGGGGAGAGGTTGCATCTTTACTGGTGATATAGCAAGTTTTAGTATGTGAAGGACATGTTAGCACTGTCTCTTATCCTTGTGTATATCCTAGGAAAAGCTGATGCTGTCAGTTAATACCAAACCATGAGCAGGGAAATCATACTCAGTATGCTTTCCAGCTGTGTTGGGGGCAAATGAATTCTTCTTCATTTTCCCATGGTGAAGAGACCTTGTGAGAACACTGGACCTGTAGCCCAAGAAAGTTCCCAGATATTCCTGGTATTCCTTGGATCTTCCTATCAACAGGAAGTGCTTTTATTGGCCAGCCAAAATGCAGAAAATATATCATGCAGGCTTTCAAAGTTTCACCAGCGTTTTAATCAGAAGAAACCAGTGAAGCTTCAGAAGCTTGCACAATGCATTTTCTGCATATTGTTTGGCCAAAAAAGGTACCACCCTTTTCTATTTTGCTGTATCGCCAACATTGCTACTGCTGAGCCTGTTTCAAAAAATGCTTGTTCCTTTTTTTTAATAGATGAGCTATACTGATAGTTTGGAATAAATACAAGACAAGATTGTGTACTAAAATGCCTGGTATTCACTGCACAAAGCTTTGTTTAGGAGGGAAATAATTGTTAAAGATAAATGGTTAACATATTGAGAATTGTTATTGTTTGAAAAAGGGTAATACCAAATGAAAACAAGTAGGGAATTGGTTCAAGAAAGTTAAGACATCCATAGTTATAGACAGATATCCGAACATTTTAAGATGGATAAAACTCTGGTTTTGAAATGAGTAAATTAGAGTGTGAAGAACAACTGTGTACTAATGGTGAATATTTAGTAGCTAAAATGTATAAATTACTGCTGAGCATGGAGATGGAAGATGAAAGACTGTATGATTAAGTGGGCACAAAATGTTGGTCATAATATAAAGATGGAAAAATGTGGACTGGAGATCTAAAGTTTACTTTACGCCTTAGAAAGAACTTTTATGAAACAATATATAGATGGTACTTAACATCAGAAAGATTGTCTAAAATATATAAAGGGCCTATTAAAACTTACTGGAAACGTAAACAGAAAGAATGGTGTTTTTTCATATGTGGTGGACTTGTGACAAAGCAAAAATAAAATAAAATAAGATAAAATAAAATGGGGTGCAGAGTCATTGATTGATGGAAGATATTTTTTTCTTTGCTCTATCTTCCCAGGAGATCAGCCAAAGCGTCAATTGTTCTTGCATATATACCGTAGCTACATTTTTCATCTCTGATATGCCTCTGAATCTGAGACAACTCTCTCTTTCCTTGAGGTCAAGTAAAGCTATTGCATAGGTTCTGTTCTCGGTACAAGGAAAATTTCTCAGTCACTACTTCTAATTTTTCTGTCTTATCTTCTAGTTATTCCATTTTTTTATTTATCTATTTGATCTCTATTGTGATCTGGGTCAAAGATTGCCTTATATCCTTTCATTTAACCTTGAGCTCAGCCTTTAAATTTTGTTTAAAATCCTTTCGCATTTGATCAATATCTACTTTCATTTGTTCAATCTCTGCTAAAATAGTTTGACTTGAATCAATATCCTTAGCTTTTTCAACCAATCCACTTCTAGAACTTTGCATACTCAAAACTTGTGGCTTCTTAAGTCTCAGCCTATTTCTGCACCTTATCTCCTTCCATCATGGTCCCAGTGTCATCCCAGCAGTGCCTTTGCCAGGATAGGAGCATGACACAAATGCTCACCTCCACATCCAGCTGGCTCCCTGTGGAAGGGAGCTCAAGTGACAAGTGCCTTTCTTCCACAGCACAGCTGGCTTCTTTCCAATGCTGCACCAGGGAAGGAAGCTCCTACATCACACTTCCACCTGTTCTGCATGACCACCAGCGATGGGAGCATCGCATGATCATGAGCCATTAATGGATTTTTCCCGTTAATGAAATAACCCATGATTGTGACTGGTGGGGGCATGCTGGCAGCAGGACTGCGACAACTTTGTGTGAAAGCATGACTCATGGACTGTTGCCAGTGCATCCCCATTGCATGACAGCAATGCCATACAGAAATGGCCTCAGTCCAGAAGCCATTTTGACAGCTGTCAAACTCTTTAAAAAATTATTTTCTGTTGTAATTATTTCACTTAACCTCTAGTGGTCAGTACATGTTGCCATACAATTCTCTCTAACCTCAGTTCAACACTCAGTCTCCAGGAAGATGAAATTCAGGTCACCCTGAGTTCACAGCCAAATTACTTCCTGTTTTTCATGGAGCAGTAGTGTCCTTGAGCTTATCTCATAAGGTAAACATGCTTCTTCTTCCCACAGTTAAAGATTAATAAAAACTTGGTGTCTTTAAATCTTTTAAATTAACAAAAAGTTCACCAGTAGAATTAAGGGAATTAAAAGCCTCTAAGGTTACCAGACCATTTAGGGTTTCTTTCAGTTTTATTTTTAGCTCAGTTCTACTGTGCTGTTGTTGATGTTAAATAAAAGATTTAATACAGAAATACTAGTGATGCAATTAGCTGTTCTCATAAGCTGGAGTTAACTTGCAAATAATGCAGGATTCCACATCTAAGTAAGCTGTGGAATCCTGCATTATTTGCAAGTTAACTTTCACATCACTAGTTATGAAAAATGGCTGCTGCTACATGGCAGGGTTTGTATGTTGTCCCAGTCTCCTCTGATCCACCCACACTTCCAAGGGTACTTTCTGTGTCCCAAAGGTGCCAGGATCAGGAATCCAGACCACATGGATGATCCTCTGTGTTTCTGGTGCCAGGGAGGCAATTCTGGCCAGTTTCCAACGTGTTAAATCAGCTCCTACTACATCCAGTGCCTCTTCCCTTAGCAGAGCTTGCTGAAGGACCACGCTATGCAATGTCATTCCAGCCCAGAAGAATGTTTGAGGAGATACACAGATGGTTATATTGGAGACTCTTCTAGCCCCTTGTCAGGATAGACTTGCTTAACTGAGAGGGATTCTGGACTGCTATTTCAAGCAATAGCCCAGAACCTTGCCAGATTGTAGATCTATCCATTGAGGCATGGCTGAGAGGAGCACCACTTTGCTGGTGTGCAAAAACACTTCCAGCATTTTTTCAACACAGAGTTTTAGCACAACCATTCCATTTTAATTGCCATGGCAACATGCTATGGAATCCTGGAATTTGCAGTTTGGGGGAAGGTATTTAGAATTCTCAGCTAGAGAACTCTAGTGTCTCATCAAACAGTCCCAGGATTCCACATGATGCAGTCATGATAATTAAAATGGAAACATAGACCTATAATTCTGTAGTGTGAAAGAGACAGGACAGATTATTTACCTGACTTTCCTCCTCCCAAAAGAGGAATCAGTGCTACAAATGCATCCTGAGACTCTTGCTAATTGGCATATATGCATATTCATAGGCATACTTAATTAATCTATCTTGTTATTTCAGGCCTTTTCTTCATTTTTGCTTGAAGCTCCTGAAACTTGCTACAGATATTAGGATTCAAAAGCCTGAATTCTGTTGGTAGTCCCAGTTATGCTAACCTCCTTAAATCAGTTGCTGAATGGTGACCATGCTGTAAATCCCATTAATACTGCTATTGTCGTTGAAATTAACAATTGGATTCAGGGCTTAAAACTCAAAAAACCCCAAAAACAAAATCTACATGCCTAGCACAAATCAAGATGACGCTTTAAATAAGCCTTCAAAATTAATATGTAACAGATACTGACCTTTGTAAAGAAAAATGTTTCATATATTCCAAACACAAGGCCAAGTGTAGCATTAATTTATTTGATCAAATTACAAATAACAAGAGTTTAATACTATGTGTCTATACACACTTTTCTAATTGGAATAATTTCTAATAAATTATTTTAAAAATTCCATTGTTTCCTTGCTTCCTAATTTTTATGTACTTACCTTTTGTGTGCAGTGTAAAAAGAGAAAATATTCCCATATATGGAATATACAGAATTCCATATATGGAACAGTAAGAATGAATGATGACAAAATAAGTTTCATACCTTATTAAGAAAATATAAATTTGTCCTCTGGGCCAGTATTTGCCTTCATACAGCTTGAGGCTGCTTTCAGTCTGTAATGCTGACAAATAATTATTCTTCATGATTTACACAAATGGGCTTACTGTGCCTGTGCAGTTTGTGGTTAGCTTAAATACTCTCATTTGGAAGGCACTGTTCCACCAGTTATTTCAGATCTTGCTTTGTTTAAGGGCATGCAATATTATCTGCAAAAGTGCATAGTAATAGACAAAACAGCTACAAGCTTACAAAGACTTGCTGGCAACTTCAAAATCCAATCTTCCTCACCTCTGCAGTTCAACTGATATTTCTCAATCTATCTTATTTGTTCTCCAAGTTTACTTTCATCACCATGGTTCCTCTCTCAAGCTTTCTTCTCTTCCTCATTAGGCCAATTCCTTCTTCCAAGCTTCCTTGACAGCCTGCCCTCAGACTCCCTTCATCAAGCCTTGACCTCCTTAGATCCCAGAGTCTGGCTTCTCCTATCCCCCTTTTGCATGTGTGTGGAGAAAAAAATCCATTCACTCTTCCCTACCATGACATTAATGCAGCCTAAGGAATTATTGCTGGAGCTTTTACCACTTCTGGAGGGATGAGGAATCTGTTTTCATCCTGATGGCTGAATTCCAGTCCCAGAAATGTGTTAGAAGCCACCTCTCAGAATTAAAATCAAAGTGACAGGGCCAAAGTGGGTTTCGTACCAATTCAAGACCCAGTGTGTTGTAATGGTTAGAACACTGGATTGGGGCCTAGCAAACTCAGGTTCAAGTCCCTACTGAGCCACTAAACTCATGGGTGACTTTTTGCCAATCACACCCTTTTAATGTGATCTACCTCATAAGACTGTTGTGAGAATAAAGTGAGGAGAAGAGCCTTCTATACCACCTTCAAGAAAAAGTAGAATCCAGTTAATAATTAGGAAATAATTTTAGTAAATAGCAAGTTCTTGCTTGTTGCTTAGTCATCAGAGAGACACTACTGAAGTTTGGCAGAGAAAAAGGCAAATATACCTTACTCTTCCAGCTCAAGCTCCTGGGTGAGCTTTCTTCTTTTCATATCTACAGAATCCTTACCCCTTCCCCAAATTCTGTCCCCACATCATCCTTCACATCTTCTCATTCTTATTTGTTCCAGACAGACACAAAGACAGAGAGCCATCTTCACAACTCCTCCAATCTTTCTCATACTAGGAAAAGGCAGAGTGAAACAAGTAGGGCCAGTGGCTCAAAAAGCACTTCTCATTCCAGATTGTTGCCCTTATTGGGGGAGGGGACATCTAGGAAGAATCAGGCCTGGATGGAGAGAGTCCTTGTGGGCAAGATGGGAAAATCTCATCATCCAAATTCACCCCATGGGTCCTAGGTTTCTCTATGCCATTCACTATGCCATACCTCATTAAAATACAATTGTTTTAATTCTTTACTCTGCAGCTTCATCTGGTGGCTTTGAATACCCCATTTTCTGGTGATATGCGAGCTGATTACCAGTGTTTCCAACAAGCCCGGGCTGCTGGCTTAACCTCAACATACAGAGCCTTTTTGTCTTCACATCTTCAAGATCTCTTGACAGTTGTCAGAAAAGCCGACAGATATCATCTGCCTATAGTTAACCTGAAGGTAAAACACCTTAGCTGGCTTTGCTTTCTGAAGTTTCAGATGCTTCCAGACTTAGCACTCGTAGTACTGCGCTCACAGTTAAAAGTGTTCTGTGCTGTTATTATATTTACTCTTTCCCACAAAAATGGTGGGAAAGCATGGGAGGAATAACAAACGACAGGAAAAAAAATGTCTAGGCCCCATAAAATTATGCAAATGAGTTAGCACAATTGCATGATACAAGCATAATCTGGAAGCATACTCAGATCTTGTAGCTGGTGTGTACTATACCATGGAATTGTAATGTTTTACCATGTTACATGTGTGCCTCACAAATACGAGTGGACACAATACATTCCATTTTAACCATCTTTCTTCAGCTACACCCTTGCCCACATGTGGTAATGCCCTTTCATTGAAGACAGAGAGACTACTTTATTCTGTAATTATGAAAAGCAGTGTTTTGGAATGTACAGAACATCTTTCACCACTAAGTAACTTCAGCCTGTCCTGACAAACTTTTAGAATTAATCAGACATTTTCTTCTGGGGCAGATGGCAGGCATTCTGTACAAGTCTGAGCCCTGAAACTTTTCATTTAAAAAATTAAGAACTGCATTCCATGCACCCCCTTTCACATTTTGAAAAAGGGGCCAAAAAGACTTTTTTAACTTTACAAGCTTATGGTACTACACCTGCACTACATGTAAATGTTTGTCAGTAACTAACTGTACTTGCTTACTTTCACCACTGTTGCATCTGTCTTGTAATTTTATGGAAACAACACAGGGGCCATTTCAAAATTTATTGTGTGGTACTTAGAACTGCATGGTAAGATGGTTGTATCTAATCTCTGACCACATATAGCTTTGCCATCCTGTCATACTTTCATTTTGCTTCATGCCTTGTAGAAAAAAGCAAGACCCATGGGGTGGGTATAGAAATTGGGACCAAGGAGGAATAGGAAGGTAGCGCTTACACCTACATTTTCTTTTCTTTTTATTCTCTGTGTAATCTGGCAACTGTAAAGGTGACTTCTGTCTGTGTGCACTGGGAGTAATGGTAGAATTTCAGAGAGAAAAAAGAATCAGAAGAAGACAGGAAACAGGCAAAAGGACAGTGGTGTTACCCTGTTTACTGGGGGTCCCAGGAGGGACACCTAAATAACCTTACAATTACACAAGATGGGGGAAATTAGTCAAGAGCACTGGTTGGCACTACGAGAGGCAGGGTAACACAGCAGGATCTTGTAACCCAATGTTTACGGGGTCAGGCCAAGTCAAGAAGCAAACCGTGTTGGAAATAACTGAATGATCTTTATTAAATACAGGCACACAATGTAAGCAACACACGCACACAGATAATTAAGGAAAATAAAGGTGTGAGTATGATAGCGGGATTTTCAGAGAGATAGTTGATTCGCGTGATACGAAACCTGTTCCTGAAGCCCAGAAAGAAGGTAGAGAGCGATGCTGGGGTTCGATGTATCTCAGCACGTGGAGCTGAGGGGAAGCTCGCCAAGCAAAGCGGCAGCAAGGCGGTCTGGAACTTGTGAGCGATCCGATGATGGTCTCGGAATCAGGGGTTTTTATAGGGAGAAATGTAACTGCAGGCTAAAGCTTTGGAAAGGTCAGAACTTAGCGTGATTAAGTTAAGTCCAAATTGACAAAGAGGTAGACAGTATGCAAATACTCAGTGCTTGGCAGTTCAGTATTCAGCTTGCCAGGGTGCCTGCTCGAGGCAGGGAGTCCTTTGTAAACAGCGTGCATACATAATGAGAGTGTTTACAGAGAGGTCTCCTAAAGCAAGGATCTGGCTATTTCTAACCTGCCTGGGTGGAGAATGGAACGTCCAGCAATTAGTGGCCAAGCCTAGTTCTGTGCTTGTCCGGGGGCCTCACAGACATGTGGAGAGGGGTGGTGGAAGAGAGCCAAATTATTCATATCAAAATGATATCTAGGGGTATCTCCAAGGAGGCCTAAACTGCAGTAACAGTGGAGAGAAGACTTGGTTGGTTAGATAAAAGTAAGCCAAAAATTTTGAATGAGTGCTAGCTGATGGGCTGATGGGCCCAGTTTTTAGAATGAGACTAGATAAACCATTTAACATTGTGTCAAGAAATAATGTTGAATGTTAACTTAATTTCATTTGTTAGAGTTTCTTTCCTTTTTTCCAATAGGGAGAAACATTGTTCAATAATTGGGAGTCAGTTTTCTCTGGCAATGGGGGCCAATTTGATCTCCAGATTCCAATATACTCCTTTGATGGCAGGAACATCATGACTGATCCAGCCTGGTAAGTTTACTTTCACATTTTGTTGTTGTTATCCCCCTCCCTGTGTTTTTAACAGCTGTATGAACCCTCATGCTTACCAAAATAGGGCATTTTAGTCCCCTAGACTAATATTTCTTGCAGAATCCACATAAAACTAAGCCTCCAAGGTAGGCATTCTGTGGCATTTTTACTGAACATTTGTTAGGAATCTCCTGAAGTTTAAGCCACTTGACATGTGCAAGGTTGTGGGTATTTTGAACAAACAAAACAGCCACAATCATGGTGATCCTAAGCAAATCTATTGCTTTTTGTCATCAGCGATTTTGTTTTGTTTAGCTATGTTTTGTTTTTTGGTAGATGTCCTGTCCCATTTTTCAGTGAACCATGATGCCATGACTGAGAAATGACATGCTCTAGTTTTCAGGAGGCTGACTCCATTTAGAAGGGCGCTGGAATTTTCAGTGGGTGAAGAAATATAAGAAGTGTACATTATTCATTAACTCAATAAATTGGGGTGAGAACATACCTCACAGCACACTCAATGTCAGGTTTTTCTCTAAAAAAATCCCAGAGCTTCTGTGAGTATATCCTTGGAAAGTTTTGATTCTTCTTCATGGTTTCTGTGGGTCACACAAATGGGTTCACTGTGCCTGCACAGTGCATTGTTCAGAACTTTCTAGAGCCGTTAATAAGTGTTTTGGCAGTAGCTCGCAGTAGCTCTTCTTCCACTGATTCCATGTGACCTACCCAGTTCCCACTAAACCCTCAGTTCCTTTTCATCTACCACAGAAGCAGTATCTGAATAACAGTCCTGAGCTGTATCGCTTTTTGTTTTCAGTCTTTCGGCCTTTACATGGGCTTGTCTCAATGTTTTTGGCTTTTTCAATCTGTCTTCAGTTTGGTAAACTCTTGTGGATTTTGGTGTTTTGACTATGTCTCTTGGTCTCAACATTGGTCTATCATTAACCATGCTCTTAGGGTCCTTTAAGAAGTGTTTGTCTTGTTACACCAAAATTCCCAGCACTGATGGGCATTCTCATTGCCTGTTGTGCCTGGGTGAAGTTCCCAGTATCAGGTCTTGTGCATACTGCAAGGTGATGACTCCACAAGCCCATAAGAACTGATCCTCAAGATTGAAGGCACTGCTATATGAGCAAGCTTTAACCATTACTGATGTTCCATTCACCTCAAGTAGGTCCTGCGCTTTTCCTATGTGACAACTGCTACTGGGTTCTTCAATCTGAGTGGTGCCAAACACCCCCCTCGGGAACCATCTTTGAAAGATGGGACTAAACAACCTGCATCTGATTCTGCCATCAGTACAGATGCTTCCTTGAGAGGGGATGCTTCATACCAGGGTTCCATTGATAATGGGGCATTCTCTTGAATTGGAAGGTTCTTCAGTGCACCATCTTAAGTGGTGGCATTATAAGAAGACAAAGAAGGCTAAAGACTCTCTTGTGGTCAAAATCAAGGCCTTGGTTTCACAACCAACAGAACCCTCGCCACCTTGTCCCTCAACTTCAGACACCCTAACTTCCTCCTGCTCAACAGTCTCTAGAGATCATTCATGTGGCCACAATGTTTGAGGGTGAAATTGCTGAGTTGCCGTCTCACACTTCTCAGTAGTCTCCCAGATTGCCAGCCCATCCAGAGACCCACAAGTCTCTTATTCCTGTGATTCAGGCACAAAAGAGGCTCCTCTCCCACCATCTCTGCACCTGGTAGATCATCATAAGTATTCATGTTCTTTGTCTTTGGACTCTTCTTGTTCCTTCATGTGTTCCACCTCTGGTTTGATAGCCCACTCTCATAGATGCTGACATGTAGACCAGCATGAGCACTTCTCAATTTCAAACAGAGAGTGCAGTGATTCAGGGGGATTACAACCATAGCCCCCATGACCATAGGCATCAGTAAAGCAACATTTGATATTGTAACAGATTCTCCCTTTTCTGAGGAAATTCTCAGTGACTATGAGTTCAATTGGTGATTGTTGTGACACTATTGTCCATCCCATTACCACTATGAGTACTTCTACCATGTTCATGGTCCTTCTGAATATTATCGTGCTCAGCATTCACCAATTCTTCACCAATGTGGTTGGCATCACCATATATCTTTCGGTGTTGACAAGTCTCTGTACTCCTCAAAATGTCAACCCAGGTCTTGGTCCCCATGTTGGGCCCAGCTAAGTCCTCCTCCATTCAGGTTGTGCTCAGTTATTGTGGTTCCACCACCAGCTCCAGAGGCCTCTGTTACCCTGATTTCTGGGGATCCTGAAATCTTTTACCCAATGTCTATGGGGTCAGGCCGAGTCAAGGAGCAAACAGAAGTAAATAATAATTGTTTTTATTGATATACAGTCAAACACGTGTATGCAACACACTCACACAGAGATCTATAGAAATAGAGGTTGGAGTAGGATAGAGGGATTTTCAGAGGAGGTTTTGTATGGGAGATACTACACCTGTCCTGAAGCCCGGGTAGTCTGAAGAAGAAGTTTGTGGAAGTGAGGATTCTCAGCACGAGGAGCTGAAGGGAAGGCTCACCGAATGAAGTGACAGCAAGGTGGGATGGAAGCCAAGAGCAATCCGAGGAGGCACTCAAAGTCAGAGGGTCTTATAGGGGAAAATGTGGCTGTAGGCTAATCCGTTCCCAGGGATAACAATGGGTTTCGGGCTGGAGACAAAGCCTCTGAAAGGTCAGTAATTTACATGATTGAGTTATGACAGAGTTGTCAATAGGGTAGCCAGTATGCAAACGAGGAGTGCTTGACAGTTGAGTATTCAGCTCGTCAAGCTGCCTGCTTGGGGCAGGGAGTGCTTTGTAAGTAGCGTGTATACATAATGTGGTACTTGCTTTGAGGTCTCCTAAAGCGGCAGTCTGGCTATTTCTGGTCTGCCTGTATTTGTTTGGAATGTTTCAGCTATTGTCGGCCGTGCCTGTGTGCGTGCTTGTCCGGGGGCCTCGCAAGCACTTGGAGAAGAAGGGGTAAAGAAAGCCAAATTATTGATATCAAATGATATCTAATATCCCACAAGTCAGGGCTAGAAACTACGGTAACACCTCACAGGCTCTTTCACCTGAATATGTTGCCTTGCATGCTACCCATTTGATTTCCACTGCTCACACTCATCCTCCAGCTTCTCCATCACCTCCTTGCTCATCCCAACACTGTTGTCTTGACTCCTTGATCTCAGATGACTCTGATTCTGCTTCCACTTCCTGCTCTTCAGATGTTTCAGTTATGCAGTCTCCTCCTAATATCTTATGGGAACATGAAGCCTTCTCGCCAATCAGTGACATCAGCTCCTTTGCAAAGCAAATTTTTAGAATGGCAATTGCTTTCCAACTTGATACAAGGCTGCCAGAAACTGAGTCAGAGGATCTGATTTACCAAAAGCTAAAGTCTAAAGTACCCATACCAGTCTACATACCTTTGGTGCCTGCCTTGTTAAAGATTGCTCAGAGCTCCTGATCTAATACTTTCTCAATTTGACCAACATCAAAGAAAGTTGATACCATTTATAGAGTGCTTGAATCTGACTCAGATTGATTTTCACAGCACCTGAAACTTAATTCTGTTGTGGTTGAAGCTGCCCAATCCAATACTGCTCAGAAGAAGGTTATAAGCCCAACAAATAAGGAGTGAAGGAAGCTGGACATCTTGGTGAAGAAGTTTTATTCAATTGCAGACTTATCATATCTGGCAAACTTTGAGGCCTGTGTGTCCACATACCAATACATTTCAAAATGCATAACACTTCTTCTTGTCAAGCTTGCTGATTATGATAGAAAACTGGTGGCCACTTTGCAGGCAGAGGCATATAATTTTGCCTCTCAACAACTTATTATGGCAAGATGTGTGGCAGATTGTAGCATTAAGTCTTTAGCTTCTGTGATTACTTTTTGCTGCCACACTTGCTTACATTCCTCAATGCTATCTCACCAGGCTGGTCACACCATTAAGGACCTCCCTTTTGATGAATCCAGTTTCTTCAACAAAGAAACTGATGACACCTTAGAACACACACACAAGATGCACACTAACATGAAGAAATTCAGCCTTCAATCACAGTCTGCCTGGTCCTCCCAGTCCCATTACAACTGGAGAACCTTTATGTCCAAAGCATTCCTACAGTCCTGTTGGAACCTAGTGTCTCAGATCTTCCAACTCTCCACTGCTGCCAACATGCAAGTCTTCCATTGCCTCTCAGTATTGGCCTCCGTCCTGCTGCAAGAAGTCATCCAACCCTAAATGCCATCTTTTGACTTCTCTGCCAGCCTTCTTCCTACCACCACTCCTTTTGGTGACAAAGTTCCATCTCTGTCATCAAGCTCAGTCCGCCACCACAACAGATAACCTGGGTCCTGAGTATAATCAACAGGGGTTATGCCATGGAATTTGACAAATGTCTTCCTACAGGTTTAGTCTGAATCATCCCTCTATTTGTGCCTCTGCTCAAAGAGGTCAATACTCTTCTCCTGAAGGATGCCATCGAACCCATACCTCCCTCCTCCGTTCTGCAAGGTTCTTCCCCCATTCGTTCATAGTTTCAAAGAAAGATGGAGGTATTCATCCCACCTCAGATTTGAGAGACATGAATTCATTTATCCAATCCAGGTGATTCTGGATGGGCACCTTTAATGTGATCTTCCCTTTGTTGCAAGAAGGAGATTGATTTGCCACACTGGATCTTCAAGGATGCCTACTTCCACAGCGGTATCCATCTGTCAGATTGGCTCTACTTTTGTTTTGCCATAGGATGAAAAGCCTATTGGTTTGCCTTTTTGATTGTCTGCTGCCCCATGTTTCTTTACCAAGGGCATGGCAGTTGTACTGGCATGACAGTGACAGTAAAATGTCATTGCCTTCCTTTATATCAACAATAGGTTCCTACTTGCCCATTCCAGGTCACACATCCTCCGCAACATCAACCTTCTCCTCTGCCTCCTCAATTACCTCAGCTTGATCATAAACCATGACAAGTCTCAGTTGAATCCCTCCAGGACCTTCCAGCTGATTCTCAACTCCTCCAAAGGTGCAGCATATCTTCTCTGGGGTGGGGTGGGGGGCTCTGGACCTTGCACACCATCATTATTCAATGTTGATGTTTGAGGTGGGCGATGGCCCAAAACATTCAGGTTTTCCTGGGCCTTATGGCTTCAGCCACTTCCATGACACTCCATGTTCACCTTCAGATGCACCCTCTATCTTGGTTCCTCTTTTGGCTCAATCTTGTCACTAGCTCACCTTGAATGCACCCTACCATGCTGAGACATGTCCATCATTCCCTGCAGCAGTAGCTCTGCACTGAAAATTTTCAAGCTGGCATGCCTTTCCTTCCTCACCAGTCCACAACCTCTCTGCCTATGGATGCGTCCATGGATGATTGGGGCATCCACATGGATGGGTTTTCCATCAGAGGTCATTGAACAGATCTCAAATCAGACCTCCACATCAACATCCTTCAAATGCTGGCAGTAGAGAAGGCTCTTCAAGCATTCAAGGGTCATCTACAAGGTCATGTAGTTCTGACAACACAATGGCTGTATATTATCAGAACAAACAAGGTGGCATGAAATCAACCATCTTGTTGAATCTGATGCTCTGCGTATGAGACTGGTTCCTTCAGAGGAACATCTTGATCTCCACAATTCATCTACCAGAAGAGAAGAACATCTAGCAGATGTCCTCATCAGGACTCTAATCTCATGTCATGAGTGCAGACTCCCTCCCAAAGTTCTCCAAACCATCTTCAAAACGTGGGGGACTCCTCAGGTTGATCTCTTTGCCTCAGTAGAACGCTGAGTGCATGATGTTCTGCTCCAGGATTCCACAGGGGAAGGGCTCTCTCAGTGATGCCTTCCTGTTTCACTGGGGAGATGCCACTGTGTACTTTTTCTTCATTTCCACTCATCACTAGAATCCTGTCCAAACTGCAAAGAGACCAGGTGAACTGCATCCCATTCACCCATGGTGGCCGAGGCAACCATGGTTTGCCCATCTTCTTCACCTGTCCTATGTAGTTTACCTCAAGCTGCCAGGAAGACCAGATCTCTTGAGTTTTCATGATGGTTAGACTAATCACCCCAACACAGACACCCTTAAGCTGACAGCTTGGAGGATCCATCTGTAGACTCTCTTTCTGTGCCTTTTCACTGAATTCTAGTGACTGTCCTCAGAACTTCCACGTGATATCCTATGCATACAAATGAGGCAAGCTCTTGTCTGTCTTATGCATCTCTCACACACCTCCAGACTGTGGTCAAATCCATCATGCATTGGACTTTTTGCTGTCCCTGTATGATAGAGGTCTCTTAGTCTCTTCCATCAAGTGTTACCTCACCACCATTTCTCCTTGATTCCAACTGATGGGCAAGCCCACCTACTTCCAACATCCTCTCATGAAACGGTTCTTGAGAGGCTATAAGAACTTTCACCCACCCATCCTAGGAGCCAGCCACTCCCCAGTTTAATGTGGAGCTGGTTCTATCACAGCTCTCTTGTAAAACCTTTGAGTCAATGTTAACATGTGACATTCATCTCCTGATATGGAATATGGCCTTCCTTGCTGCAATTACATCAGCTAGATGGGCAGGGGAAATTATGTGTCTTGCGTATTGACACTCTGTACCTAAAGTTCTGTAAGGACAAAGTTGTCCTTAGGCTGCATATTTCTTTCCTCCCGGATTGGTGTCTGCCTTCCACCTGAACCAAGACAACATATTGCCTGCATTCATGCAGAACCCTTCCACTGAATTCAAATGGACATTATGATTGCTAGATGTCAGAAAGGCCTTGACCTTCTTCATTAATAGGATAGCTGACATCCAGTAGTCTCAAAGACTCTTTGTCTGTTATTCCCAGCACAAGAAAGGACTGCCTGTGTCCTCCCAGTGCCCCTTGAAGTGGATTTCCTTAAGCCACCTACCTGACCTATGAACTAGTGAAACAGGACTCACTTGTGTGTGTATGTAGCCACTCCACAAGAGCTGCGGCTGCTTCCTCTGCTTTTCTGAAAGGTGTTCCTTTAAAAGACGTGTGCAGGACAGTAACCTGATCTTAGCCCCCAACCTTTATTTCACACTATAAATTGGATGTCAGGTCCAGAACTGATGCTGCCTTTGGGAGAGCAGTGTTGTATTCCAGTGTTGCATGACTCTTCTATCACCTTTGATGAGCAGCTTGCTAGTCTCTCATTTGTGTGAGTCACAAAGACCACGAAGGAGAAGGTGTTACTGACCTATAACCATGGTTCTTCAAGTGGCCATCTGTGAACTCACACAACTGCCTCCCTTCCTCCTCACTTCCATCATGCTCACTTTATTTAGCTCATGGACTGCTGCTTCAGCAGCCGTAGAACTGAGGGTTTGAACAAGAATTTGGGCTTGCCACATGAGACTAGCAGAGGAGGGGTTCCCGCTAGAATGCTGGTTAACAGCTGTAGAAAGTTCTGAATGATGGTGGAGTAAACTCATTTGTGTGAGTTCACAGATGACCAATTGAAGAACCATGGTTACAGGTAACAACCTGTTACAGGTAACAACCTGTTCTTCTCGAATCAACCACAATTGGAGGTCAGTGACACGAACTGAGATTATAACTCCAGAAATACTTTTAGCTCTATAAAATCAGCCCAAGCTACTTCTCCCCTCCAGGGGAAAAAAAACTATGTAAAAAACATAGAGTCTAAATATCTTTCTCTCACCTACTACCTTCTTTCCTCCTCCCCAAAGTTTGCTAAATGAACATTAAATTAATTTATTTCAGATGTGGAATCTACTATATAAAAGTCAAAGTTTGTCTGTGAGTTTGTCTGTTTATCTGCATCAGGCATGCGAAGACCTCATACGATTAGCTGAGTGAGGCGAGAAGACCTTATATGATCAGCTGGCTGTGAAGATTCTGTGGAGTCCTGGGGTTGGCAGTTTAGGGAGGGCCTTTAGAATTCTCAGCCAGAGAGCTCTTGGTCCTTAGGCTGGTTGCTATGGAGATAGGGAAAAGTTACATGCACTGGACAAGGCCGTTTGGGGAATTAAAGAGACAGGATCTTAAATCTGTGTATTTCAACCATATCTAATTCTTAAGGTAAGCTATTTCTAACACGTATTGGCTGGCGGTGAAGATTCTATGGAATCCAGGGTTGGCAATTTAGGGAGGGGCCTTTAGAATTCTCAGCCAGAGAATAGGCCAGTTGCTATGGGGACAGCAAGGCCTAACACCAAGAAGGAGGAGAGTAGTGTATTCCCTTAGGAACCCAACCTCTGTATGTTAACAACTTTGAATATAGATTGGATTGGGGAATATGGGGAAAAGTTACAGGTACTGGAATAGGCCGGTTGCTATGGAGATGAGGCCTAGCAGCAAAGAGGAGGATAGTGTACTCCCTCAGGAACCCAAACTATGTATGTAAATAACTCTGAATACAGATTGCATTGGGAAATATGGGGAAAAGTTACAGGTACATGAGAAGACAGTTTGATGAGTTCTTAAGAGGAAAATCAGATCCCGGGCAACACCAAGTAAATACACTAGTATATAATAACAATGAAATGAAATAATAACAATAGCTACAACAACTTAAATAATATAACTTTAAAACTTTCCTCTAATTTTAGGCCTCAAAAAGTCATCTGGCATGGTTCAAGTCCACATGGAACACGACTAATTAGTAACTACTGTGAAGCCTGGAGGACAGCAGATATAGCAGTCATGGGACAAGCATCACCTCTGAAGTCTGGAAAGCTTTTGGACCAAAAAGCATATAGCTGTAGCAATAGGTTTATTGTTCTTTGCATTGAAAACAGCTATATCTCAGATAGCCAAAGGAAATAAATTTCCCCTCCCTCTCATGCAGTTTCATATTTTTATTATAAAAACATTGATATTGAAATATAATTTTTAAGTGATGTATATATTGTATTGAAACTATGTACTTTTTTAAAAAGGTTATAACCAAAGAAAGTATACCTCAGTGCAGAGTATTATTCCAAGATAGTGAAATTCATTTTTCTGAAACATTCCAACCCAGACAAAAGCTTGTAAGAAATATGCAAGGGTAGGCAAATACAAAAGCAATATTGCACTTGTCACCATTGTAAGACTGCTGGGGTGGTTCCTAAAAGGTATAATGCAGATGTCTAGTATGATATGCAAGCAAAATGGATCATTCTCTTATTATACATTGGTGCAGTAGTCCTTTGTAGTATATTAAAGAAGGGTGTGATCTCTGCTGCAGCTCATAGATTTTGAAAAACAATTCTGCCAGAATAAGGACTATTGGACTTAAGTAATTCCTACATTGTCATGCAGACAGACTGCAGACAGACCCTCACCTGGGTTGCCAAAAGCTATTTCAAGTTCACTCAGTGAGATTTTTATCTTTCTGCTTGAACTACATACCAATGTGTCATGTAGGAAACTGGTTCTGAGACATCCCCTTGCTTTTAAAACCAGCTTGCTATAAAATATGGGAACCAAAACCCTCTTGGGCATTTGGAAATAGCAATATAATTTTGAAGAACCTGGTCCATATAAGCAGGCCATTATTTCAAATTCCTATAATCTTCCTGTGCAGAGGCAACAGGTTTAAGGCAATTGACCTAGGATTAAGCTATCTCTACTCATCCTTAAATATTTGCACATGGGACATACGTGGAATATGAATTTCATCCATATGGAAACAGAATTTGATGCATATTCTGGTGCTACTATAGTCTTTAAAGAAATCCAAACAGTGTTGAGAGAAAATTCCAAGTGCCGTAACTGGTGATTATTCTGAAGGACACATAAAGCACTCCCGTAACACTGAGGCTTCTGAAGATCCCACCTCTGCAATGGTTGCTGCTCTGAACCATCCAACAAGTCTCTCCCAAAGCCTAGATTGGCATTTGATGCTACATGAAAAACTATAGTTTGGTGGGGAGAAAGATTATCAAGAACACACCAATGTGCATGTAGAATCAACAAATGTTATTTTCTTTCAAATAGACATTGTATAATTTTCCTGTGTAACTGAAATGCAGAATTTCTGCTTTTTTTCTCCTCACCGTCTTCTCAGTACTGTGGAGCTCTCATTTCTTCAGAACTGTTGCTCACATAATTGTTGAAAGAAACAAATTTGTAGTCTATAGGAATTATTGGTTAATAAAACTATGTCCCTCACAAAAACAGTGTTATCATAGTGTTTAGATAGATGGCTCCTCTGAATTTTCTCATGGTTTATGTTAACAAGCTATACGCTTTTAGTTGTTAGAACATAATGCAATAAATGTAGGTAATAATCACTGTTTTCAAGTGTAAGCTAATATTTCTGTTCTTCAATGATCTCTCTAACTTGTTCGCCATCAGCCTAGTAGTTTGTAAGTTAAACAAAGTTTTCTACCAGAGTCCCTGTAGTTTTTAACCAACTTTGTTTATCTATGATGTAAAAACATGAATTGCAGTACTATTTTTCCATTCAAATTAACATAAAAACATGTTTCCCACTGTGTCTGTATTTGTGCTTTGACATATAGATATCTTCATTTAATTAGTAAGGAATGTTTGATAGAAAAAAAATACAAGCAAGTCCCATTTTAGAAATTGATATCCTCTTTTGGAGACAGAAGCAACATGCCTGTAGCTTTATATAGAAGAAGAAATTTTGGGCAGTGTGTCTAATCATGCAGGTGTGTGAAATTCCCATCTGTAGAAATTCCTGGTTAAAAATATATGACCCTAGTGCTATGTTGTATCTGGTTCCCTTCAGAATCCTGTCTTTTTTTTTTATTTATTTAGTACTCTGACTATGAGACCTGATTCATTCAGTTTGCCTCTAAAACTGGAGGTAAATCTTACTTCATTTCCTCCTGATTAATGATACCTGAGTCAGCTTGCTGAATTCTACATGGTGGCACACACTCATTCAATCTTGTGATCCTTATTGTACAAACTTCATACTCTCTACAGTTCCCCACTCACCTGCACTGGTTCTAACAGGAAATCAGAGAAATATGCTCTTTTGGGATACCCAGTGGGAAGGAAGCAGAAGGAAAGGTGCTTTTATAAAGGAATATCTGTTGTCCCATTGAGTTTTAGGAATTACAGGAGGGTGAGGCTTACACAATTTCTTCACACAAAATATTGGCCACAGGCTTCTAGTTTGCATCTGTTTGTCTTAACGTAGAAGATTAACTCTCAAAAATCCATATAGCAATTTGATATTGCTTATATTTTCCTTGTTGTCTCCTCCCAAACACAGGAATCAGAATGAAAATATACTCCATTGTTGAACACACTACTGACCCCATCCCATATAGCCATTTATTGGCATGGATTCTCTGCATCAGGACGCGCAAGCAACTACTTGGACACTATTTTAGACATGCATGCCAATGAGTAAACATTATGGGAATACAGGCAACATTGCAGTTCCCTTTCTCAGTACAAAGAAACAGGCCTGGAACCAATATCAGACATATACTAGTACATATGCTAGAACAGGGTGTACTGGCACTCATATCTTGCCCATGCACATGCTATTAATTAGGACACTTGGCAGTGCAGCTGAAGCCACCAGCCTCCCTCTTCCACTTTGCTCACAGGTGAACTGGTATGATACTAAGCTAAGAGCTGAGCAGATGTACAAATCTGAGAGCATAAGAAGCTCTTCTCGGCAAGACCAAGGCCTAGCTAGTCCAGCACTCCATTTGCACAATGGCCAATCATATGTCCATGGGAAGCCCCCAAAATTGCACATGATTAACCAAAATGGTTTTCTACCTAAAAGACAACTTAAACACAATACCAGATATATAATTAATATATTAGAATTCTATCACAAACATAATGAAGAGAAATTAGTCCTGATATTGTTAGATGCCGAAAAGGCGTTTGACAATGTTAGTTGGCTATTTATGAAGGAGGTATTTAATAAAATTAATTTGGGAAGCAATTTCAATAGATGGATCTGTTAGAAATAAGCCCAATAAAGATCTCAATAAAAATACCAGATCAAGCAGCTATTGCAGCAATAGATTTATTCAATTCTGCAGAATCAGGTGCCACACCCTCAGTTAGATGGTAAGTGTGCACACCCGAGCAATCAAATCATCCTATATTTAAACCATAACTCCCGGCCACGGTTCCTCCCCCTCTTCGCCGATAGGTTGTTGTTATTGGGATGCACAATCTTCCCCGTCTGCCTATCTAAACAGCCCCTTCCCCGCTATTTTGATTTGTTACAAGCATTTCTTTTGCCATATTTGGAAAGCCCCTTCTTTAACATTACGTATTATGTTTATGAGTTCTCCTATCTTCCCCTCCCATCTCCTGACCACTCATTCCTTAATGTTTATTCTGTGCAAAAGGGGAATCTCGTCTGGTTTCGTTATATATAATTGTCTATTTTTGCAATAAGCTTGAGAATAACAGGATGCCAACTCTTACCCCATGACCTGTTTGCTAAGGCTCATGGTTTCTCTTGCCAAATGATTACTTTTGCTAACCTAAGCTAAATTAATAATATTTCATTAACCTTTTATTTTCGCTTCAGCAGAATCTGCTTATCCTTTCCCTCATAGATCCAATCTATATATAAAAATTAGAAAGCTCAAGTAATAATAAATGGTGAAAAGACGCAGTTTATTACCATTGGAAAAGGGACTAGGAAAGGATGCCCTTTGTCTCCTCTATTATTTATTACAATACTAAAAGTACTCAATAGAAAAATGTGTTAAGAAAAACAAATTTGATGTGTTAAAATTAAAACTCAAAATTATAAAATCAGGGCATTTGCAGACAAGTTGGCTATATCACTAGAAGATCCTTTACAAAGCATAAGTACACTATTAAATACGTTGCAAGAATTTGGGGATGTTTCAGGTTTTAAAATAAATAAAGAGAAAACTCACATAATTAGAAAGAATGAGGAAAATGAGCTAGAACAGAGAATTAATTTTATAGCAGTGAAGAAGGCCAAATACTTGGGAATTGTAATTTCAAAAAACAATTCAGAACTATTTGACAACAATTATAAAAGAGTTTGGAAAGAAAGAAGGACAGAGATGGAAAAATGGGGTAGATGGGAGTGATCATTTTTGGGCAGAATAGCAGTCACAAAAATGAATATATTACCTAAGATGATTTTTTTGTTTTGTTTCACAATTTACCCATATTAACAAAAGAAACACCATTTAAAGAATGGAACCAAGATATATCAAAATGCATTTGGCAAAAGAAAAAACCTAGAATAAAACAAAAAAATTTCAACGGACATTAAGGAAAGAGCAGGATTCAGATTACCAAATTTAAAATTGTATTATGATGCCAATTGTTTAGATTGGATAACAGAGTGGATCAGCTTAAAAGACCAAAGACAGCTACAACTTGAAGGAGAAGGCATCTACTTTGGCTGGCATGCCTATCTGTGGTACGAGAAAGCCAAAGTGGACAAAGAATTCACCAATCATTGTATAAGAAAGGGACTCTTAAGAGCATGGGTAAAACGTAAAAGGAAATTATATTTAAAAATTCCCTCATGGATCTCAGTCCATGAGGCATTTTATAAGAGCAAGATGCCAAGACTAGGCAAATGGATCACATACAGAGACCTCATAAATTACCAAGAGGGCAACGTACAATTTAAATTGGAAGGAGAATTAAAGGCGCCAGGCTTTACCACCCACTGGCTATTATTAAAACAAATAAAAGAAACATTCAAGAAAGATAACAAGTCACAAGGATTTGAATTTAAGGAAAAAGAGATAGATAAACTGTTAAACTTGGAAGTAAGCCATAAAGTGGAGAAAATACACAGAATCTTATTAGATATAGATGTAGAACAAGAAACAATAACAGATAGTATGATAAAATGGGCAAGGAACATTGGTCATTCTATTACACTGGAACAATGGGTAGGGTCATGGACTCAGTCATGGTCTCTACTACAATCTGTCAGTCTGAGAAAAAAACTTTTAAAAATGATCTATAGATGGCACCTAGCACTGAATAGATTAGCTAAAATGAGAAAAGATGGCAGAGAAGTGTGCTAGAAGTGTGAGTGCAAAGGTACCTTTTATCACGTATGGTGGACTTGCCTGAAAGCAAAAAAAAAATCTGGAAAGAGATCCACACAATAATTTCTGCAATATTTAAAACTAAATTTCCCTTAACTCCAGAGCTATACCTATTAAATATGATAAATTGTTTCCCTAAACTTGAAAAACTAGATAAAACACAAAAAAGGATCTTATTATATTTATGGCAATGGCAGCAAGGTTATGTTTTGCACAACAATGGAAACAACCAGAGCCTCCAAGTATAAAAGAATGGGCACTAAAATTATATGAAATGTTAGAGTATGATGAAATCCTGATATTGACATCAGAAAAACTTACAATACAGATTAGAAATGGATGGGAAATGGTAATGCCCATATGGGAACACACATGGGGCAGGAAGGCAATCCTAGGTATAGGAAATTTAAGCTAACTGGTTAGAAAAATAAATACAATTATTAAACTAAGTGAAAATGGGATGATAATTTACATTTTCAATATAGAAAAACATAGAAGTTAATCAACTGAATTGTTAGTCTCTTGACAATAACTGGAATAAGACAGATACGGCTACGACAATAAGCAAGGATATGTATTATGTATTAGATATTGGCAATTTTAAGTTTCATGTTCTATAATTAATTACTCTGCTAATATTTTTATTTCTTAGCAATTAACAAGTACTCATTTAAGATATAGTTGACTTGTATGGATAACAAAAGAAGACAAGGGAAATAAAGGACATTTGGATTTAATAGATATAGAAAATTTTAGAGGAAAAGGAACAGATATTTAATCATTCACTTCTTGAGGTGGGGTGGGAAGGGGGTGGGAGGAAGGGAGGAGTGAGAAAGGAGGGATGTATTAAGCGTTATTAGAATACATATAAGTAAATATTACAAGAATAATTGTTAAAAATTGCAGATGCATAACTTTATTGTAATCTCTCCACTCACTGTGTGTTCTTTTATATATCTCAATAAATTAATAAAAAAACAAAAAAACAAAATTACACATGATTACAATAGCACCCTCCTGCTTCCGTTCCCAGCACCTCATATACAGAAGAATACTGTGTTCAATGCAACATAATATGGAGCCATTCTGACTAGTATCACTGATAACCTTACAGAAGCTGATATATTTCCTTTTTTCACAATGTTGTAGCTAGCAAAATATAGCTACTGCTAGACATCTAGTGGCTGCTTGACTTCTAATGCATTACAGCCACCGAGCAATACACTCACTTGCAAGTAAGTAGGAGCAGAAAGGATGTTAGTAGCTGCAGCAGTGCTGCCACTGGAGAAGAATGAAAGCAGAAGATGGCGGAGTGCATAGAGGGCAGCCTATTCCAGTCTTTTTCCCAAGATCTGGAAACAGACCTGTACAGAAGCTATCAGTCAAGAATGAGTCTACATAACAAGTGAAATATGGCTTCTGATACAACAGAAAGGAAAATAGAGAAGGAATATTAGATTAGGTTGGTATGTACATGTAATAAACCTTTCTCTTACAGCAGCACCCCAACTGTGGAACTTTCTACCAGAGGAAGTTAGCTTGGTTCCATGTTACGCTTTGCTGTCTGCGAGAAGTTCAAAATATATGAAGCCAGCCTAACTTCCTCTGGCAGTGAATTCTATAGTGTTGCTCTGCATCATCTTTGATGTTTGCTCTATTTTAATAATTTGTTTTAAAGTAATACTTAAGAATTGTTTTATACTGGCTTTTTCAAGTTTTTAAATGGCATTTTAATGTGTTTTAAACATCTCTGAACTGATTGAAATGCCTTTATTTGTTGTGAACACCTTGTGGGCTGAGAAGCAATATAGAAATAATAAATAAATCAACCATTTCAGCCTTCAGTTGATATTGTTTGTACAGCTAGTCTAAGGAGGAAACAAATGGTTGGAAACAATTTTTAGTCCTGACAAATGGAGTATCATTTTCCCTGATGTTGTGAAAAACTTGATAACTGCCTATGCTTATCTGGGCCAGTCCTAACATTAGGTAGAATGAGGCAATCATTGTGGCATCATAAAAGGACAGCAAATTGTTAGTTCTTTAATTCATCATCATCATTAATTTAGATCTTCAGAAATGTGCAGGTGGAATATCCCCTCTGTTGCCAAAGGAACTTAGCCAACCTTGGGCAATATACATCTTGACTTCTAGATGGAGGTCCCATTTGCTATTCCTTTTCAAGCAGCAAAATATCTTGGACTAGCTCTATTGCTTATCTAAATCAACTTAATCAGCTACTCAGAGCTACTCCAAGCCACTAGAAAGTCATGTTGCATCACATCTACCTTGATAAAGGGATTCAAGATATACCATTGTGTTCCAAATCAGATCAGAGAAAGAGAACGTTTTGCACCTGTATGCAAGAAGCCTTGGGGAGAACTAAGGATGTGTGTTTGGCTTTTGAGATAATGTTGCTTTACTTCTTTTCAATGTATGAAACAAGTTGACATGATTATTAAATGAGATACAAACAGAGCATTTTAATTAAACACTATGTATGTATTAATTTCATGTGTATGCTCTCATTTTATTATCAAAATTATCCTGTTAATTACTACTTTCTGGAAAGTAGTAATTGGCCGAAGATCACTCATTGGGTGTCATATCTGAATATAAAACTGAATTCAGATTCCGTCATCATATCCTGACAGTCTGACTATTATAAATGGAGGAGAAGGTGACTTATTATCTTATCCAGCCTTACATAAAAGGATTCATCATTTTCTAAGGTAGTCATCATTAATGAGCTCGCATAGTGTAGTGGTTTGAGTGTTGGACTAGGATGCTGGGAGGCCAGCATTTGAATTCCTGCTCTACCATGAAAAGCCACTCGTTGACCTTGGGCAAGTCGCATTCTGTCAGCCTAAAGGGAAAGCAAGGCAATGAATGACAAACCTCCTTTGAAAAAACCTTGTACAGAAAACTGTGTGGTAGGGTAACTTTAGAATGACCACATTTCAGAGTCAACCCAAGGGACATCACAGTAACAGCAAGCCTCTATTAACAGTTTTCATTAACAGTACTCAATCAGTTAATGATACCAATTTGCCTGTGCTGCTCTGAAAGCCAGCACTGCTTCACCAGGTTACCTGTCTATCCCCTCTTGCTCAACTTGAATGTTAATAGCTACACCCAGAAGAAAGGCATGATATTATTTTTTTAAAAATCTTTATTGTTAAAACAGGACAAAACAAAAACATAAAATAACATAAACAAATACATAAAACATAAATCACAGATCAATATAAATACAAATAACATTTAATAACCAGTTATCCAAATCTAATTGTTTTAACAATATATTCCATTAACTTCTCACTTCAGTCTGAGAGTCTGATACTACTCTCGCTATTTAGACTTGGTATAGCTTGTCATTTCAGTATATCATTAAATCCTTAGTATCCACCTAAAATCTAAGTTACTATTCCGCTATTGTACATGAGTTTCCGAAATGTCGCAGCGTTTTTTCCCATTGTTTCTCAAAATTTTCTCTACTCTCTCCTCGCAATATACAAGTTAATTTATCCATTTGAATTACATCTATCAATTTCATCTCCCAATCTTTTATCGTCGGCATCTTATTATCTTTCCATTTATGAGCTAGGACCATCCTTGGGATTGTTGTTATATAAAATAGTTGCTTCCCTGCCTTTTTCTCCAAATTTTCATCCCACATTGACAATAAAAATATCTCTGGAGCCAATTCAAATTTTATATTCAATATCGCCTCAGTTTGTTTGTGAATTGCTTTCCAATATTCTTTTACTATTTTGCAGGACCACCACATGTGGTAAAAAGAACCCACCTCCGTCCCACATTTCCAACATTTATTGGAGCATTTATTTGTCATCAGCGCTAACTTCTGAGGGGTCAAATACCACCGTAGATACATCTTATAAACATTTTCTCTTATATTTAGACACGCCGTATATTTAATGGTCCTAGACCAAAGTCTTTCCCACTGCTCTAACGGAATCGAACGAGAAAGGTGTTGGGCCCATTTGATCATTGGTACTTTAATAACATCATCCTCTGTATGCCATTTTAGCAAGATTTTGTAAATGCCAGAAATTATCTTGGGCTTATTCGAACATAGAATTTCATTTAATTCTTCTTCTTTTACCCGATAAGTATTATTCTTAATATCTTTCTTTCTTTATTTTTTTTTTAACTGTCTATACAGAAGCCAGTGGCACTTTACTCCCGCATCATTTAAATCTTGTTGAGACTTCAACTGAACTTCATTTTGCTTTATTTTCACTAAATCTCTATATCTTATCCAGTTATCAAATAAGATATTTTCTCTTTTGTAATATGTTTCATGTGGGGAAACCCATGCCGGGATTTTTAGACAAATTCTGGCAACATATTTTCTCCAAACTTTAAATAAGGCTTTCCTTAGGAAATGATTATTAAATTCTTTGCTGTTTCTTTCTTTGTTGAACCATAAATAATAATGCCACCCTTGACCCAACCCATCGCCCTCTATTTTCAATAATTTCGAATGCTCTAATTCAATCCAATTCTGTATCCAATTTAACGCACATGAATGGTAATATAAAATCAAATTTGGTAATGCCGGGCCCCCCCTCTCCTTTGCATCCTCTAAAGTTTTCATTTTAACTCTCGGTTTCCTACCTCCCGAGATAAATTTATCAATTCCTTTCTGCCAATCATTTATAACCTTGTCATTTTGTATAATTGGAATAGTCTGGAACAAGTATAAAAATTTTGGCAAAATCGCCATCTTAACAGCGTTAATCTTCCCTAAACACGATAAATTTAAGTTGTTCCAGTTTTTTAAATCTTTTGTTATTTCATTCCACGTTCTCAAGTAATTATTTTTGAAGATCAGAAATTTTATTTGTAAAAGTAATTCCCAGATATTTAACCTTCGAAGTCAACATATATCCTGTGCTTTGCCTTACTTTAGCTTGTTGCGTTTCTAAGATATTTTTAGTCAAAATCATAGTTTTTTCCTTATTAACCTTTAGACCGGAATATTTTCCAAACTTGTTTAATATATTCTTTAGTACGCTAAAATCTCCGTCTCCATACTCCAAAGACAATGCCAAATCATCGGCAAACGCCTTTATTTTAAATTCTTTATCCTGTACTTTAATTCCCCTAACTCTATTGTCCTTACTAATTTTTAGAAATTAGGCATGATATTAAATAAATAGTTGAGCAGCTTATTTCAAAAGATACCATGAGCCTCATTTTTCTTTTCCCTGACTGCCACCATGTGAAACCGATACTGAAACCAGAAGGTGACATTTTGAAAATTACATATTTAAGGATCAGTGGGCAGTTGTCTTATGATTAATACACTGCTATGAATTCTGAGTGGCAGACATGATGACAGCCGTAGATATTATTACATATTCCCAACAGTGTCCCAGGTTATGAAGGTATTGTAGTACTCTCTGGTTTGGTTTTCTTCAGATTAAAGGGCACTACAGACTGTAATACTTGCTTTCTTTGTAAATATACAAAGAAAACACAAGTGCAAGCAAATAACAGGACTTCCTGAAAGACAAAAAAACTGCCACCTAGCATGACATCCTGCTGAATTGTTTCCAGTGTTACCCTGATTGCTTGGGGCTCCCTTAAGGGAATTCCCAAAATCTATCAAAATTGTGGGGAAATTAGTTCAGAGCACTGTTTAGCTTACGAGAGGCAGGGTAACTGAGCAAGGATCTTGTAACCCAATGTATAACAGATCAGGCCAAGAATTAGGCAAATTGTTCAGTTAAAGATTTTATTAGTAATTAGTATCAGTAATTAAAGCAAACCATGACTCACACACACACACTCATGCATTCATTCAAGAACTACTGAAGAAGAGAGTAAGGAAAATTGATAGAGACTTTGTTCTGGGGTGTTCCTGGGGGAATACTACACCTGATCTGGTAGTCCTGGAAAGCTGAAGGCAAAGAACAGCCATTTGTTAAGGGGAACTTGCCACGCAAACCGACAGCAAGGCGGGATGAAATTCGAAAATCAGGCAGTGAATTCTCAAAATCAGGGGTTTATATAGCAAAAATTGTGCCTGAGGGCCAGACCATGAAACATTGAGAACAAAGCAAATTTCAGGCTGGACAAAGAAATGTGTCTGAACTGCTGCTATCGGATTAGCACCGGTAAATCAATAGTGTGGCCAATGTGCAGATTGGAGTGCACTTAGCATGGCCTTGTTAGTCATTGGCGCAAATCCGGCATCATTGTAAAACAAAATGAATCTGCAGCCAGGCCCCAGAGCAATCGACCAAGACTTTTGAAATGCCCGCCTAAGAGGGGAAGTTTGGACATCCCTGTCGTTAACAGCTGCTCCTTGTGTACGTGCGTTTTGGGGATCCTTGCAAATACATTAGCCAAGGTGCCAGCAAAAGGTCAAATTATTTGATATCAGAAGAGATATCTAGTGCTATCAATGCTCAGGTCTGAACCACAGTAACATCCAGGCTTCTATTAATTCATGGTTCTTTGTTGTTTGTTATAGTTGTTATTGTTGGTTGGTTTGTTGCTTTTGCTATTGTCTCTGAGACAAAGTGTGAAACCGTTCTTCACACAACTGGTTTATCTACATTAAGACCTGAAGTTTTGTAGGCGTTAGGAATACAAGACCCTCATGAAAGTAGAAAAATCAAAATCAAAATCATGAACATTACTTTTTTTTTTTTTTTACCTTGGAGCACTAGGAATCTCTATGTCCTTCAGCATGAATCTATGGTTAGCTTCTGTTTGAAGTGAGTCACAGAGTCATGCTGGAGAACCTAGCAATACCTAGAGAAGTGTTCTGTCTAGGAATCTCTAAGTCTTCCAATGTGACTCCATGGTCCACTTCTGGCAGAAATGGACAATACAATCACACTGTAGGACCTAAAAATTCTTAAAGAGAACATTTTTTTCCCATGGCAGGGACAAATAGAATAAGGGCCTTTCCACACTATACTGTTATAGTGCTATTATTTCACTTTCAACATCCTGTGGAATTCTAGAGTTTGTAGTTTACTGAGTCCAAAAAGCGCTCTGGCTGAGAATTCTAAGTGCCCCTCCCTAAGGTACAAACCCCAGTGAGCATGACCCAGTGAGGAGTCCATAGGATGTTGCAAGTGGAATAATAACACTATAACAGTGTGGTGTGGAAAGGCCATAAGATTTTTTAAAATAAATAAATAAATGAGTTAAATAAAAAATAACCTTCAAATAATCAAACCCACAAGTGCTGAACCACAAAAGTGGAGGGACCGCTGTATTTATTTATTTATTCATTCATTCATTCCATTTATATCCCCCTTTACCCAAAGTGGCCTACAAATTTATAATAAAAGTTTAGCTAAAAATGTACCATTGCAAACTTTAAAAAACCCTACTAAATATTAAATAAATATTTTTCTGTTGTATGATTAAAATCAGTCAAAGTCCTGGCTAAACAGAAATATTCTGCCAGCAGAAGCAGAACAGGGAGGGGGCTGACTGTACCTCCCATGGAAGTGAGTTCTATAGTTTGGGAACAGTGCTGATAAGATTCTCTCCTCTGTCCTCACCAATTGCCCCTATGAAGGTGGTAGGACTAGAGAATTACCCCTTCCAAAGATCTTACAATTCCCCCGACTCTTATGGTGAGTTATGGTACCTTAGAAGAAGATGGTTGCCTGAAAGATAAAAGATAGACCCACTGGTATAAAGAGGGCAACTATTTATTTGGCACTGCCCCTTAATTGTTGATGTGGCAGAAGTTACGATGCTATCTTGTTAATTGGACTGATCCTCAATAGGCTGCTACCTGAAATGGCTTAGCAAACGAACTGCCCATCCTTTATTATGTGGATGTAACTGTAACTGATGTCTCAGCTATACAGCCATTATGAAAATATCTTAACCTACGACACTTATAAGTTACTATGAATAAATCATAAATAACACCATACAGCATAGCTTAATAACTGAACTGGTTCTAGGCATCAAATGTATGAATATTTAAATTCAGACTCCCATGAAGTTTCTCATTTATTTTTCTTTCTAATTTGTATTTCTCTGGTATTAATCCAGTTGGGAATCTGAGTTACCTTGAAACGTTTTTGGATGTTTAAGTGACAAGTTATCAAATTCTTAACAGTGACAGTTAAGACTGAATCAAAATCATTGCAGAAATGGTCTGAATAATATAGAGCAGTGCTTCTCAAGCTATTTGACATGAGGAGTTGTCAATAATTGTTTTCCAGTGAGCCAGGGGCCAGCACTAAATTGGTGCCCATTGGATACAGTTCTTTCTTTCTTTCTTTCTTTCTTTCTTTCTTTCTTTCTTTCTTTCTTTCTTTTTTTTGGAAACTCATCAGAGACCAGCAGCTGCTGATTCAACAACAGTCTAGGGACCATAAATCATAGTGGCACTGATATAGAGGCTTTATATTAACAAGGAACCCAAATATAGGTTGCCTCTTTCTGCATATGTTCGATCTCTACAACATCCTTTTTAAGCACAATGACCAGACCTCTTCCCAATATTTCAATTAAGGCTGTATCATAGATTTCTATGGTTTGTTGTTATTTTAATGCAATCTATTCTGTATTCTCATTGTTATGTAAAAAGATACCTCCAAATAGATAAAATTAAGAACAACTTGCCTGCCAATGATGACTCCCTTCCCCCCGCCAACAGTTCTGGAAATGGTGATTGCACATTAAAAGCCTCACCCCAAAGCATGCAGAGTCAACAGTGCTTTGCGGGTCTCAGACTAGGGTTGTTTGTTTGTTTGTGGTTATTGAGTTGCCTAATAGAAATGTCCTTAGATTCCTCAAGACCAGAGAAATTGCATAAAATTGCCTACTGAGATTATCACGTTCAGAGGTTGTTACACCCTCCATTATTGATTCAATTTTATCCTTTTAAACAGCTGCCTTTTATCCAGTCATTTTAAAAATGAGATAAATTATTATGGCAAAGAGTCCTAACACTAAAAATAGTTATTTTTGCACTGAAAGCATAGCCTCAATAGTGCAGCTATTCAGCCCATACACAAAGTTAACAGCATTAACAGAAACATTACCTGGATGTCCATTCCAACAGCTACATGACTGCAGGAAAAAGATGAATCTAATTACTCTAATAAGGATTGCCCATGATTATCTTTGAGAAGTTATATTACTGTGATTCATATGTGGGCAAGAATAAGAAATGTACTTTTGACAGAAAATGTTATGAGAAAAAAGGCACTACTTTGTCCTTTTTTCCACCTTCCCCAAGAGCTATTAAATATTTTTGGCTTTTCAAAAGTAACATCTAATGGTTGAAGATCCAAAAATGCACTTCAGGTGAGTCAAAGAGTTTGAATGTATCCTGAGGCTTACTTTCCAAGTTACTTAAAATATTAGTTGGCCTTATAAGAACATTAGAATAATATGAATTCTGGGTGCCCACATTGCTAATGCTTTTATCAAACCTTGCTAAATCTTATACAGTCAGCCCTCCACATTTGCGGGTATCACTTTTGCTGATTTGATTATTCACGGATTATTGCTGTCACTCCTGCTGCCTCCCTATGCCATTTTTAATAGAGGCTGCAAGCCTCATGAGACTGAGAAACTGCAAATGAGGCTTGTAAGTCCCTGTTAAAAATAAAGTGGGGGCAGCAGTGGAGGTTGCAATAAGCCCCACCGGCCACCCACTTCTGCTTTGGAAGGAATCCTGATGCCTCAAAGGAATCCACAGTGGGTTGAATATTATGAGCATACTGTTTTTGTGTGTTAAATATGGTTTGGCAGGGCCTAGAGTTATTCATGATTTTTCCACTTTCACAGGGGTCCTGTGCCCCTAACCCTAGCGAATGTGGAGGAATGACCATACAGCTTCCTCACAGGTCAAGGATTATGACATGAGTGCTGTTTCCCCACCCTATTCCAGCCAGGCCCACCAATGCACGTGGCATATAATATTCAAATCCCCACTTCCCCATGAGACTCAGGTAGTTGTCTTGAGCTAATCATAGCCTCTCAGCAGAACTTTCCTCATGGCATTGTTAAAATGTGATAAAATATATGTGGAGGGGAACACCTTTATTCATAGGAGATAAATGGAAAGAAATTGCAGTCAAAATTAGATATAACTGGTAAAAAAATATGACTATTGTTTTACAGGAATTGATGCATTTCAATGGCTTGCAAGACTTAGGCTGAAAAATTATACGTATGTACTAGGGATAAATCCTATTGAATTCAGTGGGGTTTACGAGTTATAAATATCTATATAACAAAGCTTTAAAAGAGATTTTAAATAGTCATTCCTATATCCCTATGTAGCCTTGTGCCATGGAGATCTACTCATAAGTAAGTTCAGTGGTGTTCACTCCCAGAAAAATATGGTCTGTGGGCTCATTCAGATGAGGAAAGAAAAGAAAACAAAAGCCCTGTCTGGAAGTATCAAGAGTTTCCAGCAGGGGAGGGCAGTATTTTATTTTATTTGTATAGGCTGTTGGAGGGATTTCTGGGTTTTGAGGCCGTGTTCTATTAGTATTTTCTCCTGAAATCTCCTGCATCTTCAGAGGATACGGTGGCATGGAAGTGAGACAGAGTATATATACTTGTGTAGTCCCCCCGGGTGGGAGGGAGTAATTTGCATGTGTTACAGTTGGCCTATTGTTAAATGGGATATCCCCCAGGATTGTATTGTTAGTCAGGGGATATGCATAACAGTGCGCTAAGTCCATTAGCAACCCATTGTATTGTTCCCTGTAGAGGGACCTCCAGAGTCTGGGTGGTGTTCATTGGCATGTTTTTGAGTCTTGATTTTAGTGTTCTTCAGTACTGGTAGCCAAATTTTGTTTACTTTCTGAGTTTCTTCTATTGAAATTGTCCATGTGTTTATGGATTTCAATAGCCTCTCTGTGTAGTCTGACATAGTAGTTGTCAGAATGATCCAGAATTTCTGTGCTTTCAAAAAGCATTCTGTGTCCAGGTTGGTTTATAACATGTTCTGCTACCGCTGATTTTTCTGGCTGGATCAGTCTGCAATGTCTTTTGTGTTCTTTGATTCGTGTTTGGATGCTGCGTTTTGTAGTCCCTATATAGACCTGCCCACAACCACAAGGTATGCGGTAAACTCCAGCAGAAGTTAGAGGATCCCTCTTGTCCTTTGCTGAATGTAGCATTTGTTGAATTTTCTTGGTCGATCTGTAGATTGTTTGGAGGTCATGTTTCTTCATCAATTTCCCTATATGGTCAATGACGCTTTTGATGTATGGTAAAACACATTCCCTTTGGTTGGCTACTTATCTTCACTGTTGTGGGTTTTTCCGGGTCTTGAGGCTTTCTGATGTCTGAAGCGGAGTAACCATTTGGCCTGTAGAGCCCAGTTTAGATGGTTCAGTTTGTTTTTCAGGAGGTGGGGTTCACAGATTCTTTTTGTGCAGTCTACCAGAGTTTTTATTGTGCTCCTTTTTTGTCCTGGGTGATTGTTAGAGTTCTTGTGTAGATATCTGTCAGTGTATGTAGGTTTTCTGTAAACTGTGTAGCCCAATTGTCAGTTAGGTTTGTGGATGACCAGAACATCTGTTACCTCACTGGCTCACCCTGTCCCGGGGTCTACAATTTTTAATATTAAATTTAATCCATCGCGCCAAAGAGGTTGCCCGGGTGAGCACACAGGCACAAATGGTCGAACAATTGAAACTAGGTCAGGCTAGTAAAATCCCAGTCATGTAGCCCAAGGAGATCTCAAGCTGTGCAAACCCACAGTAAACAAAGGGTCCTCAGCCACAGAGGAGCCGACTTAAAGGGATTAGCATGTTTTCCCCAAGTTAAGAATTTGTAACTCCGGAAAAATCCTGCAAGGTGAGGATCTTCTAGGAGGAGGAGCATAAATTTACACTATAACCTGTTGCAACCAAAGATCCTGAAACATTGGCAACCCATCATAAAATCATCATGCAAAATGAGTTGCCATTGAGGAGCTTCCTTCCCTTTTCAGTGTCTTTGTTCTCCCCAGGGGAGGATTTGCCCTTGAGGTATGTTTTCCCCCACAAGTAGTCCTAGTTTTTGAGAGTTTTCTCTGGAGAACTCCCTGCCACGCTAGCAGACCGTCACTCTGCTGGTCAAATAATCCCCTCAGCCATTTCTTTGTTGAGTTCTGTGTCTGTTTGCTGTTTTCCCAGACCAAGGACTTCAGACAGGTGCAGTATTTCCTCATTCAGAATCCCTCTCTACATTCCCCTATCCAACTTTCCACTCTTTTGCTTCTCAATAGGTCTTGTGTGAGTGAGTGAATGCGTTGATGCATGAGAACATTTCTATTCAATAAAAACCATTTGTTGGATACATTGTCTGGTTTTTGGCTTGGCCTGACTTCGTAAAAACCGGGTAAAAGATTTCGCTAGGTTACCTGCCTCTTGTTCAGCCATTGCTTGTGCTCCACTAAATTCTCCAACCTTTTCTGATTTGGAGCACATTAAGGTGTCCCCCAAGGGACCCCCAGTAAGCAGGGTAACACATCCAGAAATGGTAGTCTTCCTTCATTTTGTTTTTCCATGGTAAATTGAATGTTGGGGGGATGTTGTTCAGATGGTCCAGAAACTTGGTCAGTTCTTCTTCTCCATGACTCCAAATTGTGAAAGTGTTGTCCACGTAACGGAACCATATAGTGGGCTTTTTTTGGTGTGGTTTCCAAGGCTTACTTTTCAAAGTGTTCTGTAAAAATCTGCTATCACGGGGCTAAGCGGGTTTCCCATGGTGACCCCATCTCTCTGCTCATTGTCCCACTGGAAATAGCTTGTGGTAAGGCAATGTTGAAACAGGGCTGTGATGTCTTTGGGAAAAATCTGGTTGATAAGTGCAATGGTGTCCATTATGGGAACTTTGGTGAACAGGGAGATCACATCAAAGCTGATCAGTTTGTCTCCAGGTTTGAGTTCAAGGTTGCCGATCTTTTCTATAAAGTGAGCTGAGTCCTTGATATGGTGGGAGGTTTGCCCAATATGAGTTTGTAATTGTGTGGCCAGGAATTTGGCCAAGTCATATGTGGGGGATCCAATGGCACTCACAATGGGTCAGAGTGGAATGGAGTCCTTGTGGATTTTTGGAAGTCCATAAAGACTGGGTGGGAGAGCCTCAGATTTGCATAGATGTTGGCGTGTGTTTGGATGAATTGAGGAATTTTTGATCAAGGTGTTGGTTGTCGTGGTGATTTTATTAGTTGGGTCCTGTTTCTGTTTTTTGTATGTTGTGGCATCCAAGAGTTCTCTGATTTTCTGTTTGTATTGTTCTGTTTTCATGATTACGGTGACATTGCCTTTGTCTACTGGGAGAATGATGATTTCTGAGTCATCATTAAGATCCTTAATGGCTTTTCTCTCTCTCTTCATTATGTTGCTAGGTGTGGTTTTGCCTTGTGTAGGATCTATGCTGTTTCCCCTCTTATCTCCTCCACTTCCCCCTCAGGGAGATGGTGAATGGCAGATTCAACATTAGCGATGATGTCTTCTACCAGGATTCTGGTGGTGTTCACAGGAAAGTTGCCTCCTTTGGCTAGGATGGATGTTTCTTCATCGGAAAGTTGCTGCTCTGTCAGATTGATGATGGTCCATGATATGTCCAGTGAGGGTTTCAGCTGGTGCTTTTGTTTTTGTTTCTGTCTGTTTATCTGCATATTCCCAGATTTGCATTCAAACTACTTCTTGAAATATCCTGGATTTCCTTCCCTTACCCAAATGATCACATGACTCATCTAGATTCATCCAATATTTCAGAAACTGATTTCCACCCAGTCTTCTTTGTTATTTTTTCAGGAGTTATAGCTGAAGTGAAAAAGTGCTTTAGTGATACTGTATATGTGCCTTCAAGTCACGTGTTGATTTGCGGTGACTCCATGAATTTTTCACAACAGTTAGCCTTCCACATTTGTTAGGTTTAGGGGCCCAGGACCCACAAATATCAAAGTGTGTGTGTATGTGTGTGTGAAGGGGAACAAGGCATGGTGGGAACAGCAGGCACCCAGGGTCCAAATCAGGGCAGGGAAAAGAATGGGGAGAGGAAGTGGGTCTGCAAGATGACCCTATACTTTCTGCCTCACCCATCTTCTTCCTTGGGTATGTGTGGGGCATTGGGAGAAAGTTTGTGGTGCTGAGAAATTGGGCTGCAATTCATCCTCAGCTGACCAGACAGCAGCTGGAGGAGGAGAAGCAGGCACACCAGAGGCAGGTTATTTTTTTTTTTTTACCATTAACTTTTTCTATTGTAATACTGAACATATAGCAAGCTAAGAGTCAAGATAGAATACAATACAATACAATAATTAATTTCCAATTTTAAGAACATTCCAGATTCCCAAAACACCCTCTATATTCTATATTTCCTACATTGACCTTCTTTGTTACAAAACATTATTTAAAATAAACTTCAACATCCCTTGAAAACCAGATGCCTGCACATTTTGGAAAGGAGATGGGAGGCTTTGTTGGTTATCATGCTGAAAGATTAAACACGATAACCAATGAGGCCTCCTATCTCCTTTCCAAATAGCTACAGACACCTTCCCATTCCTCCTAGTATCTACTCAAAGATTTATCCTTTAACAATATAGACAGTTTATCAATTTGCATCAGATCATATATCTCATATAACCAATCATCTATTTCTGTCACCTTCTCTTTTTTCCACTCCCTGGTGTATAACAATCTAGCTTTAGTTAGTTATCAAATACAACAAACAATTTTTGTTTTGCTTTCCCACATATCCTTCAATCAATTCAATCATGTCCAATAAATAACACTCAGGTAACAAAAGAAAAGTTTTGTTTAACATTTTTGCAATTTCTAAATGAATATTTTTCCAAAATGTTTTGGCTTGTTTGCAATCCCACCAACAATGAAAAAAATGTCCCTCTTTCAATCTTACATTTCCAGCATTTCTCATTATTCTCCTTATAAATCTTTGCAAGTTTTGCTGGTGTTGGGTACCATCTATTAAATATTTTGTAATAATTTTCTTTAAACATTTGACATCTTGTAAAATTCAAGTTTTTTCATGTTTGTTCCCAATGTTGTAATTGAATAGGATGCCCGATATTCTGAGCCCATTTAATCATAATGCTTTTAATAGTCTCCTCCTCCAAATCCTATTTTAATAACAATTTATAGAATTTTGCTATTGGAGGGGTTGGAGGTACTCACAAATGAATGTTGAATCCATAAATGTGGAGGGCCAACTGTAGTTAAATATTTCAAACATTTCTGGTGCTAACATTCCTCTTTCCTTCACTTGATCTCTGCTGAATCTGTATCCATAAAACAATAGCTATAATGGCCATCCTAGCTGGTTCCAGTCAGCAAAGCTGAGATATACTTCATTTTGGAAAATACTGGGTTAATATAAACTGACCTGGGAAGTAGGAATGAAAAGTCCTTGGTAAAGCCAAGAGTTCCCAGGAAACACATTGTGATGAAGATAGCCTCACGAGGATCTCCAAAATGAGATCTGTGTTTACAGGAACAAAACTTAGGATTTCCAGAGACTTTTTTCTTATCGGGACAGGTTCAGAAATCCTGTCATTGATCTCAATTAGAATAGACTCATCCTAGAGAGTGAGGGAAAGGAAAGGGAATTCTCCCAACACATGGAGCAGACTAATGCCCCATCTAGTAAAAAGCAGAACGCCTGATTAAATAAAGACTTACCTGCCAGTGAAAAGAGAACAGAACAGACCAACTAATCCCCCCTTTCATGGGAGTCCCATAGCCTATGAGCAGCCACCAAAAAGGCTCTCTCCTGTGTCCTTATCAAAAGAGCCTGTGAGGGCAATGGGATGAAGAGAAAGTCTGTTAGTAAGACTCAGGCCATTCTGCACTACACTCTTATAGTGCTATTATTCTACTGTCAACATCCTGTGGAATTCTGGCGTTTGTAGTTTACGGAGGCCAAAGAGGTCTCTGGCTGAGAATTCTAAAGGCCCCTCCTTAAACTGCAAATTCCACGATTCCATAGGATGTTGAACATGGGATATTAGCACTATAACAGTGTAGTGCAGAAATGGCCCCAGACAGGCTCATATGGGGAGATATGGACTTTCAGATAATCTGGACACAAGCCATATACAGCTTTATAGATCATAACTAGGGCTTTGAATTGCTCCTGGAAGCAGACCAGTACTAATGAAGGCATTTCAATAAGGGAATTTTAGACTCCCAGTAACCAGCTCCCATAAGCAACCTAGCTTTTTAAAGAAAGGAAGTAGCCCCACTCCTTTCTTGTTCACTCCTTCAGAATCCCTAGACCCAAGTGAAACCCTGGATTCATGGATCTGGTGAAGAAACTCCCTTATCTCCACACACAGCTGGGTGTATAGGAACAGTCCTTCCCCCACCCCACAAACTCCATGAACATATAGCACTTCTTTCTACCATTCATCCCCATAGATCGTGCTACACTCACCGCAGCAAAGTCATTTTCTTCTTTAAACAGAGATATGTGGAGTAAGAGTACTTCATCCCAAAATATACCCTCACCTTTCTCCTTCCCCTCCTCTGAAAGCTGGGTCTTTTCAATAATATGTTTGGTTGTTTATTCTAATCTCTCCCTGTTCTTTCATTTTTATCTGATTTCTCATAAAGCCAAAGAAGCAAAGTCAGATAAATGAGAGAAGAAACAACTTGAGGGGAGGTGATTCAGGGCTTCTGTGTAGGCTTGTCCTCTTCTTAGATATCTCCTTTGCATGCTTCCCATTGCCTGTTTGTTCCAATTGCTCTCATCAGCTATTCCCCCACACCACCATGCTTCAGTGAGTACTTTTAGGAAGACAGACCAATAGGTGCCTGGGCATGGTACATAAACAAAAAACTTTTTGATTAACAGTGGTAGAAAACAGTGCTGCATATTGCAAGTTTGTAGGCCTTTATGAATTGGTGGGCTCCATCACTTGCATTCGGAATGACTCACCAACATCAAGTTGGGCCTGTATACACAGTGGAGGTTAGTTTGATGTAACTGGGTGAGGTCATGGTCAGGGAAATCATGTGTGACCCAACATGTATGAAATAAACACAGCTTTTAGTTTGGCTGGTCAGTAAGTGGAAACAGGCTGCAAATGGGCAGGAGCCATTTTCCTTTTAAATAGGATTCAAGATGTGCTCCAAAGAGAGTCTGCTTTGGCCTTCCACTTGAAGAAGTTTTGATCTGGTCAATTGATTTTTCTCAGCAAAGACAAAAAAGGAGTGAGGACCAATTGGTGCTCTTGTTGAAACAGTGTGTCTGAAGCTAATTCCACTTCTGAAATAGTATAAGTTGGTGGTGCGCCACTAGCACTAACTGCCAACTAGAATTCATGTGTGTGTATCTAAGGGGTTATTAATTAATTAATTAATTAATGACCTAAAAGCATAATGGGTTTGTTTTGTCATTCTTTATGTTTGTAAAGGTCAACACAATGAGAGTCTGAAGAGGAAAATAACACTGGCTACAATGCAACAATACCTATCAGTACTCCTATCAGTGCTGTGATGTCACCACCATCATGTGTGAGGCCAAAGCAATTGTCCTTGGTGCCTCTTCTACTTGCAAGGCCTTAAGCACGCATGGTGAATACATTTTCTAAATAGTGCAAAACAAATGATTTGTGTCTTTTTAAAGGAAGATATATGAAGAAACAAAATATGTGCCTTCTCTACTCTTGATGAACAGAGGTCTCCGAGGATTCAAAATCCTTTGTGTTTCTAAGAAGCTTAATGTGATGTGTGGCCAACTTCCTCAACTAGGACAGCGGTTCTTAACCTGTGGGTTGTGACCCCTTTGGGGGTCGTACGACCTTTACCTTACTAAAGGAAATTTTCTTGGCATCGAGCCAGAATGAGTTGGAAGGGCAATATCCGACCAGCCACTCCAAGGCTCAAACAAAGCTAAAAACATCTAGTATAAGGAAGTCCGAGAAGGCAAGAATTAAAAAGAAGGTGAAAGGAAAAGTACCTGGTAATGCAGTTAAGTCTGTTAAGGGTGGGGAAGGGCTCCCAACTGCTCCTTTAACTTCCAGTCGCCATGTTGAAAAGAGGCGTTCAGAAAGCAAGGGAGGGGGCTATGAGAGGAAAGAGCTCTCCTGACCAACCCAAGCTCACCAGCAACACAACCAATCACACTCAAGCATGCGAGCAGCCTCTGCCAGGAGAAATGGCGGCCTCTCAGTCAGCAGTTCCTTGCCCTTCTGTATTAGCGAATACAGTAGCGCAGGGCAATTTAGCATTGTGTATGGTGTCCTTATTCACTAGGAGTCAAACTGCAATGCCTATGGAACGTAAAGAAGTAAGATTTGAACCTCCTGTGTCCTCAATGTCTTCCCAGGGGAATGTGTCTGAGTGTAGTACGGAGCTGATAAGACAAATGGATTGCTGAAGAAATGGAGGTGCATGTTAATAGGCAAACAATATTAGTGAAATGATTTCACAAAATACATAACAAGTTTAAAAAATGTATTGCAAGTTGGACAATTCGTTGAATTTAATGTAATGTCATTATTAAGCAGTCAACAAACTACTTCAATGAATCCTTCATTTTCACGTGATTTTCCTGATGATACAAAAGTTATTTAAGCTGAATCAAATGATGCTGGTGTGTGTTTATCAAAAAAGCCTACCTGTAGGTCCAAAGTGACTAGAGTTGAGGAATCTGCTTTGTCACACTCTGAACAAATCAACACTGAATCTGAAAGTGATGAGGAACCAGATTTGGCAGATACTCATGGGGATAACGACTCTAAATCAGATGGTTCTATTTCCGAGGAGGAGGATGCAGAAGATGATAATAAAGTGAGATTATTTTCCTCAGATTCTTTTAAAAATTTGCTGGGAAAGGTGTTGGTAACTCTGGGACTGGACAGTCTGGAGAGTGCCACTTCAGATATTGATAAAAACAAGAATGTTGTAAGGAATAAGCCGACAAAATCTAGTGTTATTCCCATGCCAGATTTATTTTTGGATTTAATTCAGTCTGAATGCAGTGAAACCAAATCTTCAAACTTTATATCATTTATGGTGGACTAAATATCAGATATTTACATTACGATTCATAACAGTAGCAAAATTACAGTTATGAAGTAGCGACGAAAATAATTTTATGGTTGCGGGTCACCACAACATGAGGAACTCTATTAAAGGTTTGCGGCATTAGGAAGGTTGAGAACCACTGAACTAGGAGAACCCCACATCCCATCATCCCCAGCCAGAACAAAGCACAGATCACGCAGGTCTTGGTGCAGTCCACCATATCTGGAGATTGAAGAAAGCTAATGTAGAGTAGATTAAATGCAAATACATACAGGATGTGCATTTGGCTGCATCTTCACATGCAAGACATCGTATTGTTCTCCAGAATTTGTTGTATTGGATTTGTCCAGAAAGGTTGAAATGTTCTGCAACTGGTTTTTGGGTACTGCCATTTCTAATGTTATATTTATGTCCCTTTATCCTTTTGCATAGAAACTGTCTTGTTTGTTCAATGCAGAGTGTAGGGGCATTGCTGACATAGGGTGGCATATATCACATTGGATGAACAGGACACTAAATGTAACTCTGATGTTGTGGATGATGTTATTAGTCCCTGTAATATTGCTCCCAGAGTAGATGTGAAGGCTGGGTTGGTGACAAGGGTCCTGTTCTTGTATTGCCATCCATGTTATGTATCCTGTTGTGAGTAGGCTGGTTGTGAGAGGGCTGTATTGTTCTCCAGAGTTTGTTGTAGCTCATTTATGATACCTTTGACTGGTTTCAACTCAGAACTGTAGGTGGCAACTACAGGGGTTCTGTCATTTTGTGTTTTTGGTCTGTCTTGTAATAAACTGTTCCCAGGTACTAATCTTGCTTTGTTGATTTGTTTCTTCACTTCCTTAGTAGGTACTGTAGTTGGAGAAATGCCTGTTGAAAATACAAAAGTTTTGTGTCCCTGTCTTGTGGATCTGAACAGATGCATTTGTATCAGAAGGCTTGGCTGTAAACAGTAGATTTGGTAGTGTATTCTGGGCAGAAGCTGGAGACATGTAAGTATGTGTAGTGATCAGTCGGTTTTCAAGAGAGTGTGGTGCACGGAAGTCCATTATGCAGTTGCACAGTTGTGTCAAGAAGGTGAATTTGTTGTGTGAATTGTTCCAGGATAAGGCTGATGGTATGGTGGAAGTTGTTGAAATCCTGGTGAAGCTTCCCAAATGATTGCTTTCCAGTTATGCTTTACAACCTGAGACTTTAATATCACACTGTACTGCATCTGAAGAACTCTATATCTATAAAAGTTCATCCTAAGATAAAAACCAATTAGTCTTAAAATGATACTAATTTCTTCTCACACCCTACCCCCCTCCCTCTTTTTTGTATTGTAGGTAATTCTTGGGAAGGCTCACTTCATGTGAAACACTAGCCAGACCTGTTGGGCTTCTAAATGCTTGGTTCAGAATATCCCTACATGCAGGATGCACCTTTGGAGCGAAACGCTCACACGATCCCCCTGCGTCTACCTGGGATCTCAGTGGACAGAAAAGTGTGCCTCTGGCCAGGTTCTTGTCAAGAATGACATGACATGAGAGACAGAACGCCTTTCCGCACTAGCCTGTTATAGCGCGATGATTGCACTTTCAACCTCCTCTGGAATCCTGGGGTTTGCAGTTTCGGGAGGGGTCGGCCGGCCCCTCCCGAAACTGCAAACCCCAGGATTCCAGAGGATGTTGAAAGTGCAATCATTGCGCTATAACAGGCTAGTGCGGAAGTGGCCAGAGACCACTGCATGAAGACAAACTGTACACAACATGATGTCTTTAACAGTGGGCGAATTTAACCGCTCATGCTAAATTGATCTTGGATCTCTCTCTTTGATTAAAGCTGCGCCCCAAGAAAGTGTTAAGGCTTACACATGCCACAAAGACGATAAAACGGCAACTCCCTCCGTGGCACAGCGTCTGAATAGGGAGCTCGCCAGCCTGAGAGCTGCTCCTACACTGAAAACGATGTTCCCAACGCTGTCCCTGTTTAGCGAACAGGAATATGGAATCTGCTGCCTGGGAGTGTAGTGGAGTCTCCTTCCTTGGAGGTTTTTAAGCAGAGGCTTGATGGCCATCTGTTGGGAGTGCTTTGAGGGTGTTCCTGCATGGCAGGGGGTTGGACTGGATGGCCCCTGGGGTCTCTTCCAACTCTACATTTCTATGAACTCCGTGCACAGGCCAATCAGGGCATCTTGGCCACCCTCCGCAACCAGGGAGCAAGCGGTGCTGCTGCCCTTAGCAGGGCGAAGAGAAACGGGGGCTGGCAGCCAAAGGGGGGGCCGGTGGACAGCAGAATTTATGCTCCCACTTCAGGAGCTGCGACAGGCGGGGCTGCCCCTGCTTGTTTCCCCCTCATCCCGCCGTTCGCCTCCTGCGCCTCTGCGGCGGTTCCCCGGCGCCTGCTCCCCTCCCGCCCGCGTGGGACAGAGCTGTCCCTGCCTCACACCGGGAGGGCAACGGGGGAGAGGAGAAGGAAGGAAGGAAGGAAGGAAGGAAGGGAGGGTGGCGGAGCGGCGTTCTGCGCGCAACAAGGTGAGCGGAAGAAACAAGGAGGGAGGGAGGCGGGGGGACGAAGGGGAGGCAGCCGCCGCAAAGACTTCCAGGCGAGGGAGAGACAACTTTGCCGCCCAGGCGCCTCGCCTAAGAGACGGGCGGTTCTGACGGAAGAAGGTCGGAAGCAGGAACCGAAGGTCTTTTGGATGAGGCGCGCCTCACTCGCGCGCACGTGGCAGCCCTTCTTCGGAGCCGACGCCGCTACTCCGTGTTTACACGCTACGAAAAATTCACACAGCCCCAACCGCCTTCTGCCGCCGCTCTTCGCCGCCTGTTGTCTGGACTATGTCTGCGGCAGGGGGAGGGAGGGGTGTGTGGGCGGGGCCGGGAGGCAGCGCCGTCCAATCAGGGAAAGACTTTCTCTGCCCGACTCGCGGCAGCCCGTCTCACAATTTCTGTGATTAGTGGCTGAGGAGGCAGGAGAGAAAGAAAGGGAAGGAGGGAGGGGGCCTCGTCTGGCTGGCTGGCTGTCTCGCGGGCGGGGTGCGATCGGGCGGTGGGAGGGGCTGGGACCCAGCGCGAGAGGTTGATTCGGGTGGCCTCTCCGTGTGACGGCGAGGGGGCCGAGCCGGCGGGACCTGGGCGAGACAATGGCGGCGCTAACGGCCTCTCCTCAGAGTCGGAGGCGATGGGCAGGGGCCCGCGCGAGTTTTTACTGTTGGGCGACTTCGACGGCCGTGACGGCGGCGGGTTTCTTCCTCTTCCTCCTGTGTCCCGAGGCAGCCACCGGTGAGTCGCGCCTTGCGTTTCTAACGGGCCGGGCCGGGAGCGGGCGAGTCGGCCTCTCGCTTCCCCGCTCGTTGGGCAACATGGCGCTCCTCCTGGGCCTGGGACGGGGTCTTGCGAGGAGGCGCGGGAGCAGGGGGCGGGCGCCTCGTTGTTGGGCAGCGGCTGCGGTGGGCCGTCGGACAGCCGCCTCCCCGAGGAGCCAGCGCGGCTCCCTTCGCCGCAGTTGGAGCGGGAGGGGGACCAGCCTCCCTCCCCCTCCCTCCCCCTTTCACAAAGGACTGCGCTCCCCCGCCCGCGCCCCCTTTTCGCGTGGAACCTCCCCGGCGGGCTCTTCCTCACTTCTCCTGTCCTCAGTTCACTTCCTTCGGAAGCAGCCCGGTGGAAGAGGAGCCCTTGGGTGTCTTCTTCCCCCCGGCGTATTTCTGTGTCTGAGTGTAATAAATCATTCATTCTTAGTTGCCGACTGTGAGTGGGAACGCGAAGTGCATCTGTACAGTGCGGCGTAAGACGCCCCGCGGAAGCTGTGAACTTTGTTTTTTCAACCCAGATAGCGACTTGCAAGCACGCAGAAGAAGAACCTAATGTCATCGCTGAAGAAACTCGTTAGAAAAGCTTCCAAACTACCCATTCTCTCAGTTTCGTAAAGCAGATGCGTGATGGAAACGCGTTTCATAGCTAGGAGAGGGGCTGGGCTGAGTCTAAAGGTGGGAGTTTTTAACTTTCCTCTTCAGGGGAGAATCAGTGGCCTCTTGTTTTTAAACAATCCTTGATCCCTATCGTTGCTAACAGACAGCTCGCTTTGTCTTATCTCGATACAACTAGACTTGTATTAGTTATACTGCCTATGCTGCAGAAGGTAGTATCTGGTCTTTAGTAGCGTGTGGGTGATTCAGACGCTTCCCCAGAGCCATACAATAATGTGTTTAGTGTATAATCAGGAAGAAGGTAGATCCAGTCTTGTTCACACTTCTTTGTGTTTCCTTTTCAGTAAGTAGCTGGAAGTATAGCTGCTTTGAATAACTAACATAAAATAAATTAACATGAATTTCAAGTAATTATGTTTCAGTTTAAGGCAAAAATACACTAAATGCTGAGAAATTCTTGAATGAAATTTTGTTGATGACAAGAATTATATGGTACTTAAAGCTGTTGATGTTTGTTTTTGTAACCGGGGCGTAAGGTTCTATAAATTTTGCACACAAATTGTGTGACACCTATTCTCCTAAACCTGGTAGATAAACTAGTCTAATTTTTATATTCAGCTCCCCTCAAAAACCTATTTTCAAGCCAGTTATTCCACAAAATGCAGTGTTTTGTTTGTGATACTGCTATGATTCCTCCTGCCATTTTTGATCCATAGATACTTATGTTTTACACAGGGAGCACCTCAAACCTATTTTCATCATAGGTGATCTGTATTGAAAAACTGCAACATAAATATTGAAGGTTGAATGTTATTTTGTTGCAGCATTATGCACAAAAACTATTTGAGGTGTCAATCCACATTGGATTCATGTTATTTTTAAAAAATTAGAACATGAATATCAACCAGACAGAGTTTGCAACCATCTCTTGAGATTTTATTGAAAGCACCCCTGATCCACCTGGATAGATGTTAGGGGCCTCACATGGATTTTCATGGCTTTTTCCAGGGCCAGTCCACCTCTTCCCCAAATCTCTACATAGCTTACATTCATGAAAAGGAGCTGCAGTGTGAAAATCACTTAAACCGCTCTCAGGTCAGCATGACTTTTTTAAAGTAGCATTTTGGCACTCATCATGCGAACATCTAGATTTTAGATATCAATATTTTTGGGTCCTTGTTTTTTTTAACAGACTCATGCTCCAGTTCAGTGATATAAACACAGCCACATTCATATAGATAGATAAAATGCACCATAAAAATGGCTTCAACAACAGCATATTGCTTTGCAGTAGTGCAGTAAATACATTTTCAGAATCTAGACTGAGAATATGTATGATCGTATATGTTTATGGCAGACCAGAAACACCCATTAGCAATTTGTGGACCCAGCTTTGTGGATCCAGCTTTTTGTAGCATTTTCCATTACAAAGTAATAACCTGAAATACACATTCCTATTGTCTAATTGTAATCCCACTTCATCCTCCTGGACTATACGATACAGATTATAAATTATGTTTGACATGCAAACCTGGATGTGAAGCATGAATTTTGATAACTTTTGTCTGTAAATGCCTCAGATCCCCCATATAGTTATTGCATTTATATCCTGATGATGATAAAAAGAAATCTAATGCAGATCTTTATGTACCTTCTTTCCCTTGCAAACAGAACCAAGAAATCTGTTGTCTAATGATAGTTCAGATTTGTGCCTACTCTCTGAAAAATAACAGGTCTAGCACTTGTTGCCCTGCAGGGGTGTGTAACTTATTTTGTGTAAAGATTTTCACAATGGTTTAATGCATAGTCTAATTCCATAATACTAAGATATAAATGTATGTTATATTTATCTCTTTGACATACAAGTCATGGATCCATTGTATGTTTTGAAATCTAAGAAATCTGAAAGTACTGTATTTCTGAGATAAATCCTCACATTCTCATTTTTTAAATGTTCATGTCATACTCTACATGATATATGAACACTACAGTTTTGTGGCATTATTTCAGTGTTTTAGTGCACTGCAGTCCTGTGAAATTCAACTTAAAGAATCAGCTCCTTTTCTGTTTTCTAGTTGTTCCATTTAGATTCCATAATTTATGTTTATTTTAGGGCCCGATTACACTACATTGATATAGTACTGCTATTCCACTTTTAACTGCTATAGCAACATTGTATGGAATCCTGGTATTTGCAGTTTAGGAAGGGGCATTCTGAATTCTCAGCCAGAGAGCTTTTAGACCTTTTTAACTACAAACCATAGGATTCCACAGAATGTTGCCATGGCAGTTAAAGTGGAATATTTGTACTATAACAGTATAATCTGATGGGGCCCTTAGAAATCTTTATAATAGCTGGCATTTTGTTCAGTATTTGAGAGGCAGTGCAGTTTAGTGGTTTGAGCATTGGACTATGACCCTGGAGACCAGGGATCAGTTCCCCACTCAGCCATGGAAACTCACTGGGTAACCTTGGGCATTTCACATACTCTCAGCCCTAGAAAACTCTGTGATGGGCCTGCCTTAGGGCTGCTGTAAGTTAGAAACAACTTGAAGGCACATGATGACAACAAAAAACAAAGTAGACTTATGATCTTACCACCTCGTGATGGTAGGAAATTCCCTTCTGAGGGAAACAGAAGCAGTGGTTTGTGGGCTTATCAGGATGTCTCAAGAGGTGTGTTTCCCCTCTGGGGAAAGGATCTGTGATGTAATACAGTGGTCGGCAATAGTAGTCAAGACCACTGACCATTATTCCTTCCTTTTGGATGTAGCAGTAATGGGAGATTTGAACTGTTGTGATATTTGTTGGAAGTCAAATTCTGCCAAGAGTAATAGATCCAGCAAATTCCTCACTTGCCTTACAGACTGTTTCATTGTCCAGAAGGTGGAAGAGGCAACAAGGGGAGCAATTATTTTAGATCTGATCCTAACCAACAATATTTACCTGGTTAATGGGATAGAACTGGTAGGATCCTTAGGTTGAAATGACCATATTTTGGAGTTTATTATGCATTGAAAAAGAGAAGCCAAGTGTAGTCAGACACACATTCTAGGCTTTAAAAAAGCCGATTTCACTAAATTTAGAGAATACTAGCTGTGACCCCATGGAAGGGAGTTCATTATGGATGGGAGTTTCTTGAAAGTGGGATATTGAAGGCACAATTTCAAACAGTTCTAATGAGGAAAAATGGAAGGTGCCTATTGAATCCAGGATGGATATCTAAAGAACTTCCAATTGAGTTAATATTTAAAAGGGCCATGCACAAGAATGTGAAAAAGGGGACCCCCCCCCGAGGTATTCAAACAAGTAGTCAGCAAATGTTGGGAGAAAGCCAGAAAAGCTAAAGCTCAGAAAGAACCCAGGCTTGCTAGAGAAGTTAAAAACAATAAAAAGGGTTTTTTTTTGTGGTTATGTTTGTAGCAAAAGGAGGAACAAGGAAATGGTAGGGCCACTGTATGGAGAAGATGGTGAAATGCTACCAGGGAACAGAGAAAAGGCAGAACTACTCAGTACCTTCTTTGCCTTGGTCTTCTCCTCAAAAGAAAAATAGTGCTCAACCTGGGGGAAAATGGAGAAGATGATGTGGTGGGGGAATACTGCACAGTTATAGGTAAAGAGGTAGTAAAAGAATACCTGGCTACTCTAAATGAATTCAGGTGTCCAGAGCCAGATGAACTACATCTCAAAGTATGAAAAGAACTGGCAAAAGTAATTTCAGAACTCTTGGCAATAATCTTTGAGAATTGCTGGAGAACTCCCAGCAGACTGGAGGAAGGCAAATATTGTCCCAGTCTTCAAGAAAAAAAAGAGGAGGGACCCAAAAATTACTGGGAAAGATTCTAGAATGTATCATTAAACAGTCTGTAAGCACTTAGATAGAAATGCTGTGATCACTAAAAGTCAGCATGGGTTTCTCAAAAACAAGTCATACCAGACTAATGGTCTCTTTTTTTGGTAGAGTGATGAGCTTGGTAGATGAAGGGAATGCTGTAGTAAGGCCTTTGGCAAGATCTCCCATGATATTCTTGTAAACAAGCTAGTAAAATGTGGGCTAAAAATGCTACTGTTAGATAGATTTGTAACAGATTGACTGAGCAAACCCAAGGGTGCTCACTAATAGTTCCTTTTCATCCTGGACAGAAGTGTTTAGTGGTATGCCACAGGGTTCTGTCCTGGATTTAGTCCTATTTAACACCTTTATCAATGACTTGGATGAGAGAATAGAGGGCACTCTTATCAAATTTGCAGATGACACCAAATTAGGAGGGATAAATAATACCCTGGAGAACAGGATCAAACTTTAAAATGACCTTAACAAATTAGAGAGCTGGGCCAAAACTAACAGAATGAATAAAACAGATTTCAACAAAGAGAAATACAAGGTATTGTACTTAGGCAGAAAAAATGAAATGCGCAGATGTATGATTGATACCTGGCTTGAACACAGTGCGTGTGGAAAGATCTAGGAGTCTTAGTAGACCAGACGCTGAACATGAGTCAGCGGTGTGATGTGGCAAATAAAAAAGCCAGTGCAGTTCTAGGCTGCATCAATAGGAGTATAGTGTCTAGGTCAAGGGAAGTAATAATACTCCTCTATTCTGCATGGTCAGACTCCACCTTTTCTTCTGTTTCTGTGACTGGGATATGGAGTAATGGCGTCAACTTCAAGAACAGAGTTTCCACCTAAGCATTCAGAAGAACTTTCTGATTGTAAGGGCAGTTTGACTGTTGCCTAGGGGTGTGGCGCAATCTTCTTCTTTGGAGGTTTTTGAACAGAGGCGGGATGGCCATCTGTTGGGAGTGCTTTGTGTATTCCTGCATGGCAGGGCTTTGGACTTGAGGACCATTGTGGTCTCTTTCAGCTGGGATTTATGAAATTACACCATTACAATGAACACAAATCCAAAACGCACCTTAGAAGCCAGGCAGCCACACTAACTGAAGGACTTCTGAGGTACTGGCAAGCAAAATGATGAAGGATGACTCTTCTAGCTTTCTTTGTACTTACTTGTTCCGTTGTGACTCCCCTGAAGGAGGGGCCTGGACATGCTATGTCCCACTTGCCAATACTACAGAACACCTCAAGGTTATTATGGCTGCCTGCCTTCTAAGGTGGATTTCGGGAAGGGGCTATATCAGGAGATAATTTATAGCTACATCTCCATAGGTCCATTTTCCCTGCAGAGTCTCAGCTAATGTGTTTTTGAACTGGCATAGTCTGAAAGTAGTTAATTTATTCTCTAAAAGCACCTTATATTCATTCCTAGTAATTCCATGGTAAACATCCCTGCTGAGGCCCAGTCTACTTTCTGATGTTCTGCTTAGCAGGACAAAGCTCATTCCCGGCCACTCCAGACATTCCCAACTCATGTCTCTTCCTTTCTTGGTGTAGGCAATCTCTTCCCTATTTGTTCCAGAGTTCATTCTGTCAGTACTGGAATATCCAGATGTCTTCTGAAGGAAAAGATGCCTTTGTTTTGGGAGTGAACTCATTGTTACGGGGAGAGGGATTCTGCAACAAAGAGTATTAGCCCCATACCCATCTAATCTACAACCAATTGTTTTTAGGCAGGCTAACCATGTGTCTTCCAGACATTCCATACATTTGGAACAAAGGCTACTCCTTGTCAGGAAAATGGCTACTATGTTTTTTCTACCTTGCCTCCTTTCAGTCTTTCTTTCAGGGGGGGAAAAAAAAAAACCTTTTCCAGAGACAAGTTCTCCACAGACCAGAATGTTGTGGGGAAAATCTTAACAGGTCATTGGGATCTCAGATTTCTCATAAATAAAGAGGGAGCCCTGTGCAGCTATAGTTTGGAGAAGTTTGCGATGTCTTAACTTCATCTATGAAAGGGATAATTATGAATCAGTCTATTAATCTGTCCATTTGCAAAAGCAATTAGAGAGTTGGCTAAGTTGGCATGGGTGGGAAGACATTTGCTCTCTTAGGGTCTGGTGCTATACAAAGAGTTAGATAAATTTAATACCATGGAGTGTAATATCTAACTGCATAGGATTAGGATGCCTTGTACAGAACAGTTGTGGAACACCCAGCTTTGCCCTCCAAATACATTGTTTGTTTCACATTGCACTGCAGAATTTGAGAAACCATATCCATGTACAAGTGCCACTCTCCCCCCCCCTCCATTTATGTATGTGTATATGTGTGTGTGTGTATGCACACACCTCTGGACCTAGCATTTTTCATGTAGTTCATTAAATCCCGTTATTGGTTGCATGTGCATAGAGGTACATATATGTTGTCTCTACAGTTCAAAGAGTTATTTAAAAGTGTAGTTTGTTGTAGTATCCCATCTTCTTTCATCTAAATAAGTTGAAGTTTCAAGCAGATTTCTTGCTCTGAAAGTTATATAGAACTGACAAAACCTGGCACTTATACATGAAGTGCAGCAGTGTTAAGTATCAACAAATTTTCAGTTGGTCTCGGTTGGGTAACCAAAAATTGATGGTTGCCAGAATATTCAACTGCAACTCTGAAATGCTGAACAAGATCAGAGAGATGATAATACGCAGGCCTGTTGTCTCAGGATAGGTAATACATGGTATATGGATGACATGTGGCTCTTGGAGGCAACTTCTGTGGCTAGCTGCTATTGATTTGACCTCCCAACTTGACTCCTACATGCTGGAATCACCACAACAGAGAATCTGCCCCATATGTTCTGTGTCCATTGCATTCCTGCCAACCCACCAAACAACTGCTTGGCAGACAGCAGGAGCCTGATTTTCCTAGAAAACAGCTCTCCTATTTCTCAACAAAATTGAAAATACTAAATGGCCCTCAAGAGATCAAACTTTTTTTGTGCGCAAAAAAAATATGTTTTCCTATAAGCTCCCCAGATGTACCCTAGGAGCCGTGGAGGTCATTCCCACCATGTTTAGAGGCCCTCTGGACCCCCAGGGATCAATAGCATTTTTTTTGCCAATTTTTTAAAAAAAAATCACCTCAGAATGCTCCAGAATATCCACTGGAGGCATGGAGTGCATTTCTACCACATTTTACGGCCCCCTCCAGCCCAGGAGGGGCTTTTTTGGAAATCTGAGATGTGAAAATGCCCTCAAATCTCCAGAGGTGTTTGGGAGGAATTTTTTTGTAGAATCAGGTGTGGCCCTTGAAGGCCTCATAGGGGACTAATGTGGCCCTTAGACTTTTGCAGTTGCATACTCTTGACTTAAATGAAGACTATTTGTGATCAAATAACTTAAATGATTTAAGAAAAAGAGACAATTCAATCAAATTTCTTTTTATATTAATGCTTTAATTAAAGTTATATAATACAGAATCAAAAATATACAAAGAAAACAATGTACCTATTACTTACGACATTATTTGAATACTATGCAAAAAGTAAAATAAAAAAGGAAAAAATATAAAATCAAAGGTTAAGGTACAAAGAAAAGAGAAAGAAAAAAGAAAGAAAGAGAAACAAAAGAATGACTTCCAACCTTATCCCCAGCTGCTGTAACTAAATTTTGATTAAGCCTCATCTTTTTTTAACATTAGACAAAACACATTTTAAATAATTTATCAATTTCATTAATCCAATATAAAAGATAATGTGCCATACTCAGTAATCACCCTTCAGAAACTTAATAACAACTTAGCTCCAAAATCTGTTAGTAAAAATAATTAATTAAAAATTACTTCTAATTAAACCTGTTCTTATCAAACTCTTATACTCCTAAAGTTATATGTTCAAGCCTTAAAACTGACAATTCAACACATCTATTTTCTGTTCTATTACCCCAGTAATCTCACACCAAGTTCCTTTCTTTTTCTTGTAATTGTAACATTTAATATTTAAACTAAACAATCCCAAAGAGAGTTCATCTGCCTTTGCAGCAAGGCTAGTGTGTGGCTGCTGCTGCTACAACAGAGACACTGGTAGGACAAACTGCTTTTCATGTCAGTCTAAGAGCTAGAAAAGGGAGTTAGAGGTTTGTTGGACTTTCTGATTGCATTTAATAAGCGCAGTGCTAAAACTTCAGGTTTAGTACCTTGGAGAGAGCAGTCATCATTCTTTGTCTTTTGCAGCACCTGTGTTGTTGTTTGTGGTGGGAGGCTCTGGCTTGTCTTGACTTTTCAGAGGCTGAGTAAAGAGTCATTCTGCTGAGTAAGACTGTCAAGCATTATTACATTCTGTATCCACATGTTTGATTTGATTTGGTAATGGAGTTTATAAATACTTAAATGTTTTTTTTCTATTGTGAGAGATCTGTAAAAACATCATGGATATTAAGCTGCCTTTAGCCATTCTTTCAGTAGCAAGTCAGTGGTGGTGATATCCTTCTGTTACTGAATATATTTTGTTGGGGGAGAGAGATTGGCTCTTAAGACCTGTGCCTTTGGTGACCAAAATTCCCCCATTCCTCCCTCACTACAATTTTGTATCCTTTGTTACTGGAAGAAACTTTGCCAGGAGGAGGCATATCTGTGTGTGTGCCTGCACAAAGTATGTCTTTGCAGGGAACTGGTAGGTGCAGTGACTCGGTATTATGCTGTGCAGAAGCTGTTTGTATTCAGTAAGTCAACTTCCCTCAGTCTAGCCCTTTGCTCCTGGAGATGTTCTTCCAGCAGCATGAGGCACATTTAAGTAATAAACATAGGAGGCTTAACCAACAGTTAATCTCAGCTCGCCACATTGGAGGAAAGGTGGTGGCTACGATTGGCTTGACTAGTTATAAGTCATGAAAACATACTGTAGTCTCTTGTCTGAGCTTAATGTACTCAGGCTGGCATCCTGTGTGTTTAAATGTAGCTTACATGTTTAAGTTCCTTTTTGGATAGGGTGCTGAGAGCTATTTTCTTGCCCTTATGATCTGTGTAATCTATGTGACAGCACACTCCCCCCTCCCTCTCCCTCTCACGCACACACACAGAGACCGGCTGCTTCTGTGTGGTCTAAATCATCTCTGCCCTTTCTTCCTCACAAGTGACAGTAGAGTCCCCTGCTTCTACTGTAGTTTTGTCTGCTGTGTGTTTGATGAAAATTATTAGTCATTTCATATTGCTTTAAGAATACATTTTAAGAATACATACATATATGTACACACACACACACACACATAGTATTTTTATAAAGTTACATAGAATCTTCTGGAAGATTTCTTACAAAGGTGCGTAATTTTTTAAAAATGAGTTGTATCATGCAAATATAAATAAAACATAGTTTAAAAAAATCAAATGGATTGTGAATGGAATAAAATGGATTGTGAATGCAATAAAGCACAGGCGGCCCCTGGATTTATAGGAATTAAAAGAAAGGAGAGCAAATTAGGTGCTATATTTATGATGCACAATAATATTAACTGCTAGAAGCATTTCTCAATTTGAATAAATAGTTTTTAAAATGATGATTTATATTCTTGCAATTTTATTTGTTGTTGTTGTGTGCCTTCAAGTCATTTCCAGCTTACGGCCTAAGGCAAATCTATTTCAGGGTTTTCATACTGTACTGGAACTCAGACCAATATACTACGCTGGCTCTCATATGTTAGTTACTGTGTTTTAATTTCCTTTTAATTTTCTCTGTATATGTCTTATAGTTTAATAGCTATTGACTGTGATCAGTAAAACTTAACAATGTTGAATGTATTTTAGCTTTAGACGATTTTTGGCATTTCATTTCCATTTAACTTCATTTTCATTTTCTTTTTCTACACTCATATCTGCTATGAGTCTGATGAAATAGACTGTTTTACTTCTGCCATTTATTTGTGTTTAAAAATGCTATGTTTGGCAGATTCACAAAATAGTTACAATAGGGTACATGAAATCCAAGATAGCAGTAAGTTTTCAGAGGAGTCCCCCCCTCCTTGTAGCCATACACGTGAACCTGAGTTTAGAGTTCATTCAGACATCTCAACATTTAAACTGATTTGGCTCATAATTATTCTTTGAATTTTGCAAGGTCAACAATTTGTTCATTGCAAACACATTCTTCAGTCAACCAAAGAGGTGCCTGTATACGTGGACCTTACCTGATGTCCAATATTGAAATGAAATAGACTGCATAACTGGAAGCAGAAGATCGAGAAGCTCCATTCTCTCTGTAAAAGCAAACCAGGAGCAGATTGTGACGTGGACCATGAATTACTAACAACAAAAGTTAGAGTAAAGCTAAAGAAGTATCCTAAACCAACTATCATGCTGAAATATAACCTGAAGAACATCCCAGTAGAATTTAAAGATAATGTAAAATACAGATTTGCGCTATTAAACCCAACTGACTGGGCACTAGAGAAACTCTGTCCTGAAGCCACCGACTTAGGGTGGATTGCAGAAAGATCCTATCTGTAACCAAAGAGAAAAGCCTCAGTGGTAGACGGCTGAAACTCTTCCGACAGTTAAAGACGACAAATGAGAAGCAATAGGAAAACAATGCAGAACATGACAGAACTCTGCAGGGACAGAGAAAACAAGTGTAAAAATCAGTGCAGAGAAATAGAAGATGGCAACAAAAAACAACAACAACCAGAGACCTCTTCTACAAGATCTGAGAAATCAAAAGGAAATTTAAACCAAGAGTGGGGAGCTGTACAAACAGCAGAGGAACACATTGCATGATGAAATACAAATAAAAAGCTGATGGAAACAAGATACTGAAGAACTATTTGAAAGACATGAAAGAATGATAGATTAATTCAAAGAAGAACTATTTCAGAGTTAACCCACAATTTTAGAAAGTGAAGTAGAAGCTGCACTCAGAGTACTTGGGAGAAATAAATGACTGGGAACAAATGGCATATGAGCAGAGCTGCTTCAAGCTACAGAGACAGAATCTACTCCAGTTATGGCTAAAATCTGTCAAAAAATATGGAAAATAAAGAATGGTCCACAGATTGGAAACATTCAATGAATATGTTATTCCTCAAGAAAGGGGCACCAGGAATTGCAGTAACGAAAGGGCCATTACATTTATCTCCTATGCAAGAAGATAATGCTCAGAGTTCTACAACAAATATGGTTGTCATATATGGAATGAGAAATGCCAGATGTTTATGCTTGGTTCAAGAGAAGAGGCACTAGGAATTATATTGCTAACGTATATTGGATGATGCAGTAGACCAAAGAATTTCAGAAGAAAATCAACTTGTGTTTTATAGATCATAGCAAAGTCTTTGATTGTATAGATCATGAATAACTATGGATTGCTCTTAAAAATGGGTGTGCTACAGTATTTGATTATCCAGATACATACCCTGTACTTAGGACAAGAGGCTTCTACCAGGATAGAATATAGAAAAATTGAATGGTTTCTAACTGGCAAGGAGGTCAGACAAGCTTGCCTTTTAACACTCTGTCTGTTTAACTTGTATGCTGAACACGTCATATGTAAAGCAGGATTAGACTTGGAGGGAGGAGGTATGAAAATTTGGAGGAAGGAATATCTACAATTTTACATATGCATGTGACAGCATACCAGTGGCCCAAAATAGCAAAGATTTGGAACAATTACTGAAGAAAGTCAAAGAAGAAAGTGCTAAGACAGGTCTACAGTTGAACATTAAAAATAAATAAATAATGGCCACAGGCAATTTCTGTAACTTTGAAGTAGACAATGAAGACATGGGAATAGTTCAAGATTTTCCACTCCTTGGCTCAGACATTAATCAGAATGGAGACTGCACTAGAAAAATCAGAAGACTAGAATGTTGAAGGGTAACTATGAAGGAACTAGACAGGATTTACAAGTTTAAAGAGATAGCATTGAATACTAAAGTTAGGAATATCCATGCCATTGAATTTCTGATTTCTGTATATAGTTGTGAAAGCTGGACATTGAAGAAAACTCATAGGAACAAAATCAACTCATTTGAAATATAGTGCTGGAGAAGATTTCTATGGATTCCGTGGACTGCCAAAAAGACAAATAAATGGGTCCTCAGAACACATCAAGCCTGAACTCTCCCTAAAAGCCAAGATGACTAAACTGAGACTTCCATCTTTGGACATATCATAAGACAACATGATTCATTGGAAAAGATAGTAGTTCTTGGTAAGGTAGAAGGCATAGGAAAAGAGGAAAACTGCATTATAGATGCATAAACACAATCAAGGAAGACATGGCTCTGAGTCTGCAAGTCCTGAGCAGAACTGTTGATGAGAGGGTAACTTAGAGGTCTCTTATTCATGTGGTTGCCATAAGTCAAAGTCAACTTGACAGCAAAACAAAAGTAATATGCTGTACATCATTTTAGAAATAAAGGATGACATGCAGATTATCTTTTAATTTATGGCTTCTTTAAAACATAGGTTCCAGAGGGAGTTGATTTTGTTTGAGAGTACTTTATTTGAGAGTACTTTTAAGTGCAAACCTAATGAAAAGATGTGCCAGCTGTAGGTGTTTAGGAGGCAGCACAACTTAGTTTGCTGGCAGAAATGTTCTTCCAGCTGCTCTAAGATTTGCTGACAGGATTACTCTGCCAGGTAAGATGCATAACGGTGATAACAACTACAGTTAGCCCTTCACATTTGTGGGTTTCACTTTTGCAGATTTGATTATTCACGGATTATTTTTTTGTCACCTCTGCTGCCTCCTTGTGTCATTTTTAATAGCCAGTGCAAGCCTTGTGAGACTGAGAAATTGCAAACAAGGCTTTAATTCCATCTTAAAAATGATGTGGGGCAGCAGCAGAGGTGGCAGTAAGCCCCACCTGCCACCCACTTCTGCCTTGTGAAGGAACCCTGATGCCTGAAGGGGAATCCATGGTGGGTTGGATATGCTGATCATACTTTTTGTGTGTGTGTGTTAAATATGGTTTGGGAGGGTCTAGAGTTATATGTTTTATTTTCATGGGGGTCCTTTGCCCCTAACCTTAGCAAATATGGAGGGATTACTGTATAAAAGGGACAGAGAAAGAGTGGAATGAGGAGACAAGTTAGCCAGATTCAAACCACCTCAAAGCCACAGTTCTCTCACATGGTCATAACTAATTTCTCAGATACCTAAGCTGGGAAGGGTTTGGATTCAACACAACTTCTGCCATCTTAGTGGGGGTTCAGCTAGCTGGCCTTTGGCTATCTTTCCAGCAGTATCTGGTGGTATGAGGATGACCATTGCTAAAGCTTGTGCTTTATAGTTCCTATTTTGAGAACATTGTTCACCTTAAAAGACTTTTAGAGATCTTTTTGCTGCCAAGCAGTACCTGTGGTACTCAGAAAGTACAATTTTGTCTGGTTGTGCTTGAAGGAGTTATATGTGTTTGAAGAAACAGTTTTGGAGACAGGTTCATTCTGTTGAGCATCCTACCATAATTTGGGGCAGTTTCTGTCTTTCCTGAAGAAAAAGAAAAAGATTTTTTTATCTGTGGTGTTGTTTCCCCTTCGTTATCCATCTCAGATAGGTGCAGGTTTTGTTCCCATGGACAAAGATAAAATTGTATCAATTAGTAGTAAAGAACTAATATACTCCTCTTCAACATTTCTAGATAGTGTGGTTTACAAAAACATATGTTAGTAACTATAAAAATAGAGTTAAAAGCAACTCTGAGAGCAGCTACTAAGATTAAGAGCAGGAACTATGAGGTAACAAAGTTCCTTCAACCTCAATTTCCTTCACTCAGGCAAACATTTGAAAGCCTGCCAGAGCAAACGTGTTCACATTGTCTATGAAAAGGGGCTGAAACAACCCAAACCCAATTTTTCCTCATTAAGCAAATTGCTTCAACTGCTCAGTCATGTTAGTTTCCCTTTTCTGTACTTTCTTCAAGTGCACAATATCCCTTTTGAATAGTGGCAACCCAAACTATATGATATTCAAAGTGTGATTGTGCTAAGTGATGCTCACTAGATGGTAGGATAAGGTGTTTGGAAACAGCAACAGCATCATGATAAACAATGGCAACCATAGCTCCCTACTCACTAGATCAGCTCCTTTATAGCTGGATAGCTTCATGAATATATTTGTCATGGGATAGCCTCGTAAATCTGTTTGTCCCGTAACAGATTCCCCTTTCACAGACATTGCATCAGTCAGGTCTCAGATTTCTGTCCCCTCATTTGTCAAACCCCACTGCTGTCTCTTGTCCCCCACCTGATACTTTGGATAGCAAATACAGCTTTAGTTCACTTCTTTTTCCCCCACCATCTAGACATATAGCAGCTCTCAAAAAAGTAACTGAAGATCAATAACATATTTTCATTATGAGAGTGTTTATTAGAATTCTGTAAATACTTAAGTTACAGATATACAGCTGCTGCACTGGTATTGTACTTCTTGACCACAATATTTGAAATGGATAATCAGTGTAACAGCTAGAAAATAAAGATCTACCCTATTTATGCCACTGTCACAAAGCTTTCGAAAACTGTAAAGGAGAATGTCTTAAAATATCCTTGTGTAAACAAGCTGTGATGAAGTATCATCCTTTGGTGGCCATGAAAAAAAAATTCCAGTGGAAATTTTCTTTTGAAAGAAATCCACGCTGTTAGTACATTATAGGATGAGATTAGTCTTGATGTCAGAATTTTTTTTTGAAAAAATAAGTATTTACTTGTTTTAAAGGTATATGTTTGTACATAGTATTTGAACAAAAAAAAAAATTACAGTATTAAAATTAAAGAACCCACAAGTTTTCTAGTAAAATAATCCATTTAGATGTCCATGGTACTGTGATTGCAGTCAAGAAGAAAGTCCCAAAATTGCTGACTCACCATTTTCAGTGATGATCGGTTGCCATGTTAATTTTTTTATAAATATTAAATTAAGTCTCTATTAAATCTTAGATTATCCTGATATGGATGCAATTCAGAGCTATTACCTTTTATGTATTACAAGGAATAAACATACCGGTACTCCGTATTTCCTTAAATTGATGTACGGTAGTTGGTCTAGGTTTACTGATTTTATTTTCTTGCTAGAAAGTTTTTCACAAGGTGCAATAGTTCCTATGTTACTGAACCAAGTCTGGTTGCGTATTTTGGATAATGTTTTTCAATGTTTGGATATTTCTAACCTGGCTACCCTCAAGAATATACACACTGAGTTTTTGTCTGTTGATCTCCACGAAAAGAAAGAACCAAGAGCTCATCACAATGTGAAATTAGTTGTCTAATGATATCTTTTAATATTTTTAAGACATCTAACCAGAAGGAATATACCTTTGGTCACTCTAACCACAGATGCATGCCTGATCCATATTCACAACATTCTTTCCAACATTTAGGAGAGAGAGATGGGTGTACTTTGTGTAGTCTGGCTAGCCTCCAGTGCTGTCTTGGCACATTTTAATGTGTGTTTCTTTTATTTGTGCTGAGATAGAATTGAATGGGAAATGTGATCACTTTTCATTCTAGTCTGAATCTTTTATGATGGTCTTAAAATTTGCTCCCTATGGCATTCTAAGGCCTGCTTCTAGTATATATTTAGTGTCTAATAGATGTTTATAGATTTTAGATGCCAGTCCTTTTGCTTCATCTGTTGAAATGAGAGAGGTTTTCAAGATCGAATATGCTCCTAGGTGGATTCAATTTTTGGTGAAAAGAGCATTATAAATTGTTGTTACTATTCTTGGGTTCTTTTGCAAAAAAGCATAGTTGAATCTCATGGAGTCAACATATACTTGCATGATGGCACATACTGCCTATTTGTTGGGTAGCTGAGGTGCCATTATAGAATAAGTCTTGTATGTCATGATAGCCGTCGTCTTTCCTCATTTTCTGGCAATCTTTCCTCTCATCAGCAGGGAAATGTGGATGCTGAGAAACTGAGTGGAGTGATGAGAGATGAGGCTAACTTTTCCTATTAGTGATTCCATTGTTTGTAGGTGACATTTATAAAGGGTTGGAAATAAATTAATTTTCATCCAGGAAAGGAAAGAAAAAGTGGAATGGTGTTGAAGGGTGCTATTTTTCTGCTTGGTGATCCATTGAATAGAGTCATCCCCATGAATTGTGTGAATTGCCTGCTTGAGATAAAAAGCTTCGTAGTGTAAGAGTAGATGGGGCAGACTTAGACCTCCTTTACTGGATAGTGAGAGAGCACATGATTCTTCTAGAAAAATAGGATCCACATGGAATATTTTTAGTTACCGGTACTGTTTCATAAACCATGCTGTATCAATTAAAAAATGGGAAAGGTTTAGACTAAGTAAAGAAATTTGGGTAAAATAAACATGTTGGTTAGTGCTATTCAACCAAGAGTTGTGTGTTTTGTTCCTGTTTTTAAAGTTTGCTAATAGTTGAGATTTCCATTGGTTTAAAGTATCCATTTTAGTATCCATTGGTTTAAATCTTTGGATAGTTGTACTCTGAGATACTTAATGCTTGAAGGATAGGATAGCCCCTGAAAATTGTTGGGTTGCTTATGAGAGATTGAAGCCATAAACATAGAAGATGTGATTTATTGTGGTTTATTTTGTATCCCTACTCTTCTTGAAATTCTTTTTAATGTAGTTTGGAGAGAAACATTCAACTCAACGGGATTGGTAATATAATATTGTCTGTGAGGGAGTCAGCATGGTATAATGGTTTGAGCTTTGGATACTAGGCTTCAGTTCCCTTCTTGGCCATGGAAACCCACCAGGTAGCCTTGTGGGTGTCATACACTCTCAACTCCAGAAATGAATAACTAACTAACTAACTATTGATTGATTGATTGATTGATGGTATTTCAAGGTCACTTTTCTCTCAGAATGGGACCCAAGGCGGCTTCCAACAATAAATACACATTAAAAACATTCAAAACAGTGAAAAACGTTAAAAAAGATATAAAATCATTAAAACACTTAAAAGGATATTCTAGTACAACAGTTAATAAATGAAGCTGCCTGGCTTACATGAAAGCCTGTTTGAAGAGAGAAGTTTTTGCCTGGTGGTGAAAGGAGAGCAAGGAGGGGGCATGCCTAGCCTCCTGTGGTTGTGTTCCACAGGATGGGAGCAGCCACTGAGAAGGCTCTCTCTTGTGTCCTCACCAGGCGAGCCTGGGAATGGTGGTGGGACAGAGAGAAAGCCTTCCCTAGCTGATCTTAAGTTTTTAGCTGGCTTGTGCAGGGAGAGACGGTCTTTCAAATAGCCTGGACCTAAGCCATTTAGGGCTTTATAGGTCATAACCAGCACTTTGAATTGTGCTTGGATGTGAACAGGTACCCAGTAGAGCTGTTTTAGCAAGGGAGTTATATGCTCCCTGTAACTGACCCTGGTCAGCATTCTTGCTGCCGCACTTTGAACCTGCTGAAGTTTCTGAACAGTTTCTGAAGGCAGCCCCACGTAGAGCACGTTATAGTAGTTCAACCGAGATGTAATCAAGGTGTGTGTCACTGAAGCCAGATCTGTCATCTCAAGGAATAGGCACTGCTGGCTCACAAGTTTTAACTGTGCAGATGCACTGCTGAAACCTGTGCATCCAGGCACAGAGCTGAATCCAGGAGAACACTAAGGCTGTGAGCTTGAGATTTCAGGGGGAGTATAACCCTGCCCAGCACAGGCAAAGTCCCTATTCCCTGACCTGCCTTTTGACTGGCCAGTAGTACGTCTGTCTTCTCTGGATTAAACTTCAATTTGTTTGCCCTCATCTAGTCCATTAGTGACAGCAGACATTGGTTCAGAACCAAGACAGCTTCCTTGGAATCAGATTGAAAGGAGAGAGAGAGTTGGATGGCATAAGCATATTGGTGACACCAAACCCGAAAACTCTGGATGACTTCTCCTAGTGGTTTCATGTAGATGTTAAACAGCATGAGGGACAAAACAGACTCCTGTGGGACTCCACAGGCCAGCTGCCAGGAGGTTGAATGGGAGTCCCCTGAAACTCTCTCCAGTCATTCCTCCAGGAATGACTGGAACCACTGCATAACAGTGCCCCCAAGTCCCAACCCAGAGAGTTGGCCCAGAAGGATACCATGGTTAATGGTATGGAAAGCTGCTGAGAGGTCCAGCAGAACCGACAGGGACACCCTCCGCTTGGTTCCCAGCATAGGTCATCCACCAAGGCGACCAAAGTTGTCTCCGTCCCATAACCAAATCTGAAGCCAGATTGAAATGGATCTAGATAATCCATTTCATCCAGAAACTCTTGGAGCTGGGAGGCCACTACATGCTCCTGAACCTTTCTTAAGAAAGGAATGTTGGAGACTGGCTGATAATTATTCAGAATGGTGGGATCCAGGAAGGGCTTTTTAAATAGTAGCCTCACCACAGTCTCTGTTAACCATGCTGGGAACTTTATTTGCTGCAGTGAGGCATTCACCACTCCCCTTACCTAGTCAGCCAGTCTCCCTCTGGCTGCTTTCGGAATCCAGGAGGGGCAAGAATTCAGTACACATGTAGTGGCTGTCACCTCTCCAAGGATCCTGTCCACATCTTCAGGCTGCAAAAAGTGAAATGAATCCATTAATACAGGACAAGCAGGTGAGTGATTTGTCAGCAGAGTGTCTTGCAAATTCATTACAGTGAGCTGTAGAGTAGCCATCTTGCGGGCCAGAATGTAAAAGGCCCCTGACCACTCGAAACAGCTCTGCTGGACGGCACTGTGCAGAAGCTATGGTGGTAGAGAAGTATGATTTCTTCGCTGCCACAATTGCCAAGGGGTAGGCCTTCCAATAAGATCTAGTCTGTGTTCGATCAGACTTACTCCGAGTCTCCCACCAACGTTGCTCTAGTTTCCGTCCCATTCATTTAATCACCATCAGTTCCCTAGTAAACCAGGGAGCTCGCTTGCCTCCACTTTGTGGGAAGGGATGCTTAGGAACAATTGTGTCCACCGCCCTGCCCATTTTGACAGAATCACCTGCCAAGGCAACAGGAAGCTCCCCAAGAGCCATCAGGAATCCATCTGGGTCCATAAGTCTCCTGAGGGGATCATCTTAATCGGCCCCCCATCCCTACAGAGGTTCTGAATCCCAGTGAGTCTAAACCCCTCCAGGTAGTGATCAGGCCATGACAACAGAACTATGGAAAATTCCTCCACATCTAGATCACCACCATCCTTCCTGGAACAGAAAACCAGGTCCAAAGTGCATCATGGGTGGCACCAGCTATTAGTTGGGACAGGCTGTCATGGTGGACATGAAGTCCTGAGCGGCTCCAGACAGAGTGGTCTCTGCATGAATGTTGAATTCCCCCAGTACAACAAGATTGGGGGAGTCCAGCACCACTGCTGAGACCATCTCAGCCAGCTCAGGAAGGAGAGTGTTGAGCCGTGGGGTGGGCGGTACACCAGCAGAATCCCTACTGTGTCTTGGCCACCCACCTTCAGAAATAGACACTCAAACCCAGCAGACTGTGGGACAGGGCACCTGGTAAGGAAGATGGAATCCTGATAGACCACTGCAACTCCACTTCCCTGCCTCCCAGGCCTCACCTGCTGCTGTACAGAGAACTCAGGTGGACAGAGCTGGGAGAGATTAACCCCCCTCCCATGCAACTTTATCTAGCCAAGTCTCTGTAATACAGGCCTGGTTAGCATGTTCGATCATCGAGGATTAGGTCCTGGATAAGAGATGTTTTTCCATTCATCGACCTGGCATTGAGCAGCAGCATTTTCAACCCGGGGTGTTTGTTGCCAAGGCCATCCAGACTATTTGAAATAAGGGACAACTTGAGAGTAACTAAACCCCTGTGGCTCTCCCTTGTATGATTGTAATAAGATTGTCTCCTTACACCATATATCCCTCTATCTGTCACTGTTGTAGCTGCTCCCTGGGCAGCTTCCCTCCCTTGCTCTCCAGATATCATTTGCCTTTGGGGGCATCTTCATTAAAATTAGAGAGTAAACCCCATCCATCTCTCCCCCTCCTGGCCAGAAGGACTGGCCCTTGCCCTTGCCCCACCTCTTTGGCGGTGACCCCTTTGGCAGCAGGCTCCCAGCTTTTATGCCCTTGCAGAAGGGGGCAGGTGGTCCTCCTGCTTGTCAGCAGGAGACTGCTGCCTGTGTTGGGGATGGCACTCCTGGGGCCTGATTCCAATTCTGAGAGGAGTGCTGTCCCCAACGCAGGTAGCAGTCTCCCAGGGAGGTTCTTAGCCTGCAGCAAGCAGCAAGTAGATAAGCAACAAGTAGCAGGCCGATGAACCTTCCTTTTGAGGTGGTGGGGATGCTGGTGGTCTTCTCCCCATGATAAGGTCACCATAAGTCAGGAGTGACTTGAAGGCACACAGCATCAGCAACAACAATAGTCTGTGAGCAGACTTACCACCTGTTTGGTGTTCTTTTATGTGGATTCTAGATATAAGAAGGTATGATTTGATTTGATTTGATTTGTTCTGCTAATAGTTTAATTGCGTGTGCAAAAGGCAGAAATGAGAATATACATCCTTGCCTTATTCCCCAGCTCATTGTGAACACAGCTGAATCAGTACCATTTATGTGTACTCTGGTGACTGAGTCCCTATGGATCTTTCATATCAGTTTGACAAATGTGTTTCCAAAGTTTAAATTTCTGAAGGAGGCCAAACAGATATGGCCATTCAGTGCAATGAAGTACTTTAGGAGTGTCAAGTGAGGATAGAACAAGTTTTATTTTTGTACATTTTGCACTCATTTATTACATTTAGTTCCCTACAAAGTCAACAGTTTGCCAGGAAGCATAAAAACGGATTGATCTGACTTTATGTACTTGATAAAAAGGAATCAGTTCTCTTGCCCAAGATCACCGTTAGGATTTAAAGGTCTCAGCTGAAGACAGAAATTGTTCTGTATGAGGAAGTTAGAGCATGGTCTAGGTTTGGTGTTGTACAGTAACAATTCTTGCTTTCAGCTAGGACTGGGGGAATATTCTATCATTAACTACCTATGTTGTTAAAAAAGGGTTATGTGTGGGTAATTAAGTTTTCAGGAAAAGTTAAGAAAGGGTTACATGTGAGTAATTAAATTTTCAGGGAAAAGCTTTAATAAATTGAGGGAAGAAATCATCTATACATGGGGATTTGCCAGGTTTTAATCTTTTAACTGTGTGTTGTTTTGTTTTGTTTTTAAAGCAAAGCACCCTTTTTAATAAACAAGTCATGCAGGACAGCCTTAATAGCATCCCAGAGATGCCCTGGGACATGTTTTGGGTGGAGTTCATCTTGAAATAATTAGTGATAGTCTTGAGTGTATCTGTTATTTCTTGTCTTTGGGGAGAGTGAGGTTCAGTCTCGTATTTTGCTAGGTTTGGTGGTGTCCAGTGGTCAACAAAGGAGTGCATGGTCAGGAAGATTTATTTGTCTGATGTTAACTTCCTTTATGTTAGAGATGCTGGCTTTTGAATATGAATGAATTTCCATTAACAAACCGACTTCAAATTAGTATGCTAAATTAAAGTGATGTAACAGTTCAGAGTCATTCTTTTGTTGAAGGACTTTACTGATGTGTGTCATAACCACCAATTTGTTCCTAGCATTATTTACCAGCTTATCTAGATGGCATGTAACATCTGCAACCTTTACAACAGGCAACTAAGTCACCAAGTAGTTTATATGCCCATCACCGAGCTAGTACCTCTCTATGATTGAATCACTCACTTCCAAGAGAAGACATAAATATATATGGAGACATATATTGTTGTGAGAGGATATCTGGTTGCCCTTGAAGAAACAGGTTCCCCACAACCCAAGTAAAGTTGTTGGAACCATTGGGTAAGAAAGCTAAGAAGTATTAAGAACAAGCACTGCGAAGCACAAGCTCCCTACAGTGACCAAGCTCCATTTTCCTGGTAGTAGCAGCTCTCTAACTTCCTAACTCTGCAAGAGTTTATTCAGTTGACCTTACCTTGGATCTGATGGAGGTTCCCATTATTCTGATAGTGATCTGTGACTGGCATCTGTAAGAACCATGTTGACCTCAGTTTCTATGAGATATTAGTCATGGAAGTTATTGTTGCCTGTTCCAATAATGAAACTGGTTCAAGAAGCTATAATAATAATAATAATAATAATAATATTTATTTGTATCCCGCCTCTCCCCATGGATCGAGGCGGTGAACAACAATAATACATTAAATACATTGAAAACATACCCAATCCTCCCCACCCACCAACCCATCTAAAACCAACCCCCTAAAACACACAACAATTAACAATTAAGAACAATCAACTGACTATTAAAAGAACAGCAAGACAGTTGGTGGGAGGCGGTGGAGTACTAGTCTGGAAAGGCCTGTCGGAAGAGAGCAGTCTTGACTGCTTTTTTAAAGCAGTCAAGACTGGTAATATGCCGAGTCTTCTCCGGCAGGCCATTCCATAACTTGGGAGCGATAGAAGAGAAGATCCTCTGGGTAACCGCAGCCAACCTAGTTCTGACTGGCTGCAGTAAATTCCTCCCAGAAGACCTTAGCGTGCAGGGCAGATTATATGGGAGAAGGCGATCCCGCAGGTAGGCTGGCCCCAAGCCATAAAGGGCTTTAAAGGTAAAAACCAACACCTTGTACTGTGCCCGGAAACTAATAGGCAGCCAATGTAAAGACTTCAGAATTGGTGTTATAGGGTCAGTTTTAGATCTCCCAGTGACCAACCTGAGTGCCATATTCTGAACTAATTGAAGTTTCCAGACTAAGCACATGGGTAGCCCTATGTAGAGCGCATTGCAGAAGTCAAGCCATGAAGTTACCAGCGCATGCACCACTGTTTATAGGTGTTCCACGTCCAGGAAAGGGGTGCAGCTGGCGTATCAGCCGAAGCTGATAGCAGGCACTCCTGGCTGCCGAATCAATTTGAGCTGTCATCCGAAGTGGCGAGTCCAGGAGCACCCCCAAGCTGCGGACACAGTCTTTCAGAGGAAGTGTGACCCCATCTAGAACTGGTTGACAAACCTCCATACCTGGGCTAGGGCCCTTAACAGCGAGTACCTCCGTATTATCTGGATTCAGCTTCAGTCTGTTTTTCCTCATCCAGACCATTACTGCTTCAAGGCATTCGTTTAGAGGCGAGATGCCACCCCTATTTGATGCTATTATCCGAGGCATGGAGAGATATATCTGGGTGTCCTTAGCATACTGATAGCACCTTGCTCCATGCCTCCTGATGATCTCTCCCAGCGGTTTCATGTAGATGTTAAATAGCATTGGGGACAGGACAGTACCCTGAGGGACACCAGATGTGAGCTCCTTTTTCATGGAGCAGCTGTCCCCAAGCATCACCATCTGGTATCTACCTGAGAGGTAGGACCGGAACCACTTAAGTGCAGTGCCCCCGATCCCCAGCCCTCTCAGGCGTTCCAGAAGGATACCATGGTCTATGGTATCGAAAGCCGCTGAGAGGTCCAAGAGTACCAGTAGGGTCACACTTCTCCTGTCGATACCTAGGTGAAGATCATCCACTAAGGCGACCATGGCAGTCTCGACTCCATATCCTGCCCTGAAGCCAGTTTGAAATGGATCTAGATAATCTGTTTCATCCAAGGCAGCTTGGAGCTGAAGACCAACAGCCCTCTCAATCACCTTGCTTAAAAATGGCAGATGGGAGACTGGTCTATAATTATTCATATCCAGGGGATCTAGGGAGGGCTTTTTTTGGAAGCATCCGTATAATCGCTTTCTTTAAACAAGCTGGAAAATTGCCCTCCCTGAAGGATGCATTAATAATATGTCTTAAATGAGTCTTAATGGCAACTCCTCCCTGGACGACCAGCCGTGAAGGGCAGGGATCAAGAGGGCAAGTTGTCTTTCTTACCTTTCCAAGGAGCTTGTCTACGTCCTCAGTACTCACTGACTGAAACTGATCCTGTATAATCCTGTTCATGGAGTCGCCGGACACTCCATTTGTAACTTCTGCTATAACACCGGCATCCAAGTCGGCTCTTATCTGAGAGATTTTATTTGCGAAATGACTATTCAAAGCATCACAGCAAGCTACATTAGGTTCTAACAACAAGTTCAGGGGAGTGGGTAACTGAGTCAGATCCCTTACCACCCTGAACAGCTCTGCTGGACGAGAAGTCGCAGATGCAATACGTGCAGAGAAGAAAGTCTTCTTCGCTGCATCTATTGCCACTCTGTAGGAATGAAGGAATTCTCTATAGTGTGTCCTGTCAGATAAGAGTTGAGATTTCCGCCAGTTGCTCTCTAGTCGTTGTCCAACCCGCTTCATATTCCTGAGTTCTACTGTATACCAAGGATTACCATTTGAAACAGGCTGGAAAGGACACTTGGGAGCAATCGTGTCGATAGCCCTAGTCAGATCACAATTCCAGGTATTAATTAGGGCTTCCACAAGATCACCAGCGATACCAACCATAAGACCCTCCAGGGTTTTCTGGAATCCAATAGGTTCCATTAGCCTTCAAGGGTGGACCATTCTAATAGGTCCACCACCCCTGCAGGGGCAGATAGCAGCCATTAATCTAACCCTGACCAGGAAATGATCCGTCCATGACAAGGTGGTAGTATTTATTATCTCCACCTACGGCTGTGCCTGTTCCGTACTAAAGACCGCATCGAGGGTATGACCTGCACAATGTGTTGGCCCAGAGGCTAATTGGGATAGGCCCATGTTTGTCATGGATGCCATGAACTCCCGAGCCGCACCTGTCAAACTGGTCTCAAATGGGATATTGAAGTCGCCCAGAACCAGAAATCTGGGCGACTCCAACACCAACACCAGCTCTGTCAGCTCGGCCAGGGAGTCTGATAGGCAGCGGGGTGGTCGATACACTAACAGAATCCCTAGACTATCCCTTGCCTCAGGTATATACACTCAAATTGGTCTGTTTTCTGGACAGGTATCCTGGTCAGTGTAAGATTGTCTTTGTAAACCAAGACTACTCTGCCCCCCTGCCCACTTCCCCTTACCTGCTCACAGACAGAGTATCCGGTTGGCAAGGCCTGGACCCAGGTTGTACCACTATCGTCTTCCAGCTAGGTCTCTGTAAAGCATGCCAGGTCAGCTTCTTCATCCTTTAAAAGGTCATGGATGATATGAGTTTTCTTTTTCATTGACCTGACATTGCACAGGAGCAAGGAAAGGCTCTGTGGGTGGTTTGGTTCGCTCTCCAGACACCTTGGGGTAGCAGGGCGAACGGAAGATGAGATAGGTATTAAACATCTATCTCTCCTTCCCCTATAACGACATTTTGCCCTGCTATCACCTTATCTCCCTTTGCCGAGCACAATACTTATTGTCGCTCCCCGTTGTTCATCCATTACATCCAACCGCCCTCCAACGCCTCTCTGGTGTTCTTGCTGACTGTCCCCTTTTCAAGGCCAGGCAGGAGGGCGTGGCTAGCAGCAGGAGCCTTTCTGGTGTTCTTGCTGTCTGTCCCCTTTTCAAGGCCAGGCAGGAGGGCGTGGCTAGCAGCAGAAGCCTCTCTGGTATTCTTGCTGTCTGTCCCCTTTTCAAGGCCAGGCAGGAGGGCGTGGCTAGCAGCAGAAGCCTCTCTGGTGTTCTTGCTGTCTGTCCCCTTTTCAAGGCCAGGCAGGAGGGCGTGGCTAGCTGCAGAAGCCTCTCTGGTGTTCTTGCTGTCTGTCCCCTTTTCAAGGCCAGGCAGGAGGGCGTGGCTAGCTGCAGGAGCCTCTACTGGAGCCTCTATGTAGCTACTGAGAGCTGTGATTACTACAGGCGCTACTGAGATGAAGCACCACACTGCCAGTATCCTCCACCCAGCTTTACCACACTGACCTTCCATTCAACAAAAACAGTTTGTTTAATGTATCTACTGATGAGAATTTGAGACACGTACAGAAAATAAAATCAAATTCTGACAAATATGGCATCCAATCTCATCATCACCTTGGTTCCAAGTCTAGACAGTCATGTTATAGACAGTAGTTCTAACCTCATCTTCCACATACTTCACCTTGCCAGTTAAAACCAACATCTCAGGCATCTTCATCTTCTAAGAAGTCTTACATATCTGGAAAGTACATGTTGTCTTAGAGAGAGCAGCATTCCAACTCTTGCAAACACTGGTTCTCTCGTTGAACTCCACCACATCAACTCAGTCATCAATTAGTCTCCTCTCAGCAGTCGTATTTGGAGATAGACTTTACCACCACTGACGTACTTGGCATTTGAGTATTGGCCGCTGATAACATCTGAATATTGAGTACTGATATAAAGATATGTATTTGTATTTGAGACCTTGTCCCTAACAGGTTACTTCAATCCACTACCTTCCATGGTTCTGAAAGAAGATGCTTGGCTCTACTGTAGAAGGGATCCATCAAACCCATACCCAAGTTTCAGATACTGATGGGATTTTTCTTGAAGTATTTCACCATACATAATAATGACAGACATTGGAATCTGATTCTGAGCCTTCATAAACTATTTCATCAAACTGAGGAAATTCTAAATGCTCGCAATTAATGCAGTTTTTTCCACTGATGGGGAGGGGACACTGGTTTGGTAGAAAACATCTGTGCATTGCATATTTCCACAGTGGGGTCAAACAATTTCATTGTTGATCTGTATGCTTTCCTCTTGGATCCAGGTATTTTTCTGGTCTATGTTTCCCTGTTTGGACTCTGCATGGCATCCAGAGTCTTTACAAGGTGTATGGCAGTAATAGTGGCATGGCTTCAACAAAAAGGAGTCATGCAGATAGATGACTTTTGGTAATAGAGTCTGTGAGAGATCTGCATCATCATATCTGCGTAATCATGTTTCTTTTACATAAACTTGGCTTGGTGGTAAATCATCAGAATTCCAGCCTTTGTTGGCGCAGTT